>OY998262.1:69694755-70314755 GCA_963922045.1 Persicaria maculosa
ATCAACTCATTTTGTAAATCATATTAGTTATTTTTTTTCAGGTATTTCATTTATATATTTATATTTCTTTTATTAGGCGCGGAAAAATGATAGTGTTTTATCATAAACCGATGAGATTTTATCTTAAAATAACATCATTTATTATCAAATTATATAGAAAAAATGACTAGAAATAATACTAACTATTAAGGTTGAACCAATAATAATACAAAATTGAAAAAGAAGCAAGAGCAGTACCAACTATCTTCCTATTTACCCAAAACAATACGGGATCACTTTATGAAGGAAAATTGATGACTAGGATGTCAAATTGGTGACATGGCCAATTAACACTCTTATGAGGGGATTTTTTATTTTATAACAAAATCAAAATTAACTCTTCTTCTTTCTTATCTAACAGGCAACAACAATGGAGTTTTGCAGTATGTGCCTCCCCATTCTCAACCACCATCGAAGTCGCACCGTCTATCAATGTTAGCCCGTCGTCGTTAGTCCTCCATTGCCACCGCCATAGTCACCAACCGTCTAGAAGACACCACCAAACCAACATTCAAACAACGTACTCCTAACCCTCTAAATTGCAAGAACCCAAATTACTATCCACAAAAAATACTTACACAAACGATCAAATTGAAACTAGTAAACACATATAATCATATTTTTACATGCTTTATATTTTAATTTCGCGCTTGATTTGAGCGTTTGTTCAGTCAATTTTAAGTTTTGAAAAAATAGGGTTGTTGATTTTGAAATCCCAAATGCGAAATTTCGTGTCCTTGATTAAAATCAAGAATTGAAATTGACTTGAGACTGAACTATAAACTAAATTCGACCAAAGCCCTTAATTAATTTGTTAATTTACGTGCGTGTTCTGGATTTTGGGTTGTTTGAGTTCCTGGTTAGGAGACTGCGGCTTGAAATTGGCGAAACCGCAATTCGATCTCTGAGGGAGAGAGAAACGCAGAAGAGGAGCAACAAATCTCCATTGCAATCTGAGGTGATTGATTTGATTTGGATGATTTAGAATACAATTAGTTTCTGGATTTTTCACTTATATCTACTCCATAACCTTGCAGAATTCAAGGAAGTAAGAATCTGTTGATCGAAGTGTGACAGTGACGCTGAGTTTCAGTTCGGAATGCGCATCAGATTTGTGATCGAGTTGCAATCGAGTCTTCCCGTTGTAGCTAATTGCCGTCTTGCATTGTTTATATCTGTTGGATTTGGAATGCCGGGGTGATTGAATTGAAAAGATCAACTGATCATGAACAAAAAGATGTCAACCAAATGTGTTGGCAATGGTGTCTTCTTATTGTTAGTGGAATGAACTATGTGTTAGCCCTTCCGATTCGAACCCCGGAATGGCCGCTCTTTATTTACCAATTCAAGGAATGAACTATGTGTTAGCCATTCCGAAATGGCTCACCGGGAAGTCGTGGGTAGTACCCATAGGTCTCCGGTTCAAACCCCGGAATGATCGCTCTTTATTTACCTATTCAAGGAATGAACTATGTGTTACCATTTCGGAATGGCTCACCGGAAAGCCACTTGTGAGTAGTATCCATAGGTACCCGGTTCGAATCCCGGAATGGCCGCTCTTCCGGAATGGCTCACCGGAAAGGATTTGTGGGTGGTACCCATAGATCTCCGGTTCGAAACCCGGAATGACCGCTCTTAATTTACCAATTCAAGGAATGAACTATGTGTATGTGTTTGATGAAATGCCTATGTCAAATATTCTTTGTTTCAACTAATCAAGATATCATTTGCTTGTGTCGTTTACAAACTCTAATCCAAGGATATCTTTGACTTCAAGGTTTTCACTTTTTTTAATCACATCCATTAGTAATCTTAATTAATTTAATAATAGTTTATTATCCTGTCTTAATTATATTTTGATATTATTTTGTGAGTTATTTGAATAAATATAATTAAATTTGATAACTTTAAACTGCTTATAGTACGAATATAGGCTTTTTTTTACTTTATCCATTGCATAAAATAGCACGAACTTTAGGTATAGTTGCACTTAGTGGCACGAACTTTATAAAATACAAAAATAATCACCAACTTGGGGTTTAGTTGCGGTCGGTGACACGTAACTCCTATCTCACTAATGTGAACTAGTGGGGGTGCTTACATGGATTTTTTTAATTAAAAAGGCATATAGCGAGATATGGATTAGTGAGAATGTTTATATGATTTTTTTTAAATTAAAAGACATAAAAGATGTGCCTAAATTATGAAACTGGCTAGGTTCTAATTTTATTTTTTATTTGATGTAATTCTAAATCAAAGATAATTGTGACAAATATAACATTTGCAAATTAAAATTTGGTACTAGTTATTTTAATTTGCAAATGTTATATTTGTCACAATTATCTTTGATTTGGAATTATATGAAATAAAAAATAAAAATAGAACCTAGCTAGTTTCATAATTTGGGCACATCTTTTGTGTCTTATAATTTTTTTTAAAAAATAAATCCATATAAGCATTCACACTAATTCATATCTCGCTATATGCCTTTTTAATTAAAAAAATTATATGTAAGCACTTCCACTAGTCCACATTAGCAAGATATGGGGTATATGCCACTGACCGCAACTAAACCCCAAAGTTGGTGTTTATTTTTGTATTTTTTTAAGTTTGTGCCACTAAGTGCAACCACCCCTAAAGTTCATGCAATTTGCCCTATAAATTTTTATTAGTTTTAACCCATGCCTCAAGAATAAACATGTCAAAATTAACAATATTCTACTGGATTAACTGATTTAATCGTTTTTTTTTTAATTTATAAATTTATTTTATAGTTTTATTTTTTCAATAGAATAAATATCCTTAATTCTACAACCATGATACACAAAACAAAATTAAGATCACACACTAGGAATATGGAATCACTTTCATGACCTACAAATCTGGTGGTATCTCTTGTAAGCCATTTCGGCCCACTTTATGACTGATTCGGGCTTGCCTTCTTCATATTGGGCTTCAACTCTTAAATCATGTCAGTTGGGCTTCTATAAAAGCTCAGATATTGCCCAAATACCAAATTGTCCAAAACATGTGGGAACGTCCATTGCCGGGGCATGTGAAGCTCAATACGGACGCTGCTGCGGATGAGGCTAGCTAGGTAGGCTGCGGTGTTGGGGTGATGGTCGCAAGAGACGAGTCGGGAGAGTGTTGTTTTGAGGCCTCTAGGACTATTCAGGATGGGTCTTTGGCGGAGATAAGAGGCGGTAGTCTGGGCACTACAGATCGTCGCAAAAGGGGAGGAGTTGAGCCACATTGTTGCTTGTTGTTGACGTTTTTATTTTGGTATTCGGTGTCGAACTTTCATTCAGATTTAGCTACTCTTTTGTGGAACGATTTGGCTGGTTGTTTAATGTGAATATGCAAGTTTTTCCCATAAAAAAAAATATCCAAAACATAAAAGTAAAGGTAAACTACATAAACCACCCCTTGAAGAGGCTATATATTGCACATAATCATCCCTTAAATCAATTTTTTCTTTATAGATTCAAAATTGTGAAAAAAATAATATAATATAATCAATTTATGATGTCTATAATCAGTTTAAATTATAAAAATCTAGTTTTGGTACACTATTGTTTTTCCCCATATATATATTTTTAATTACTTCTAAATTGTTAAAAAATTGTCCTAGAGTAATTAATTAAGGCTCAATTTAAATTATACCTGTTTGGTGATAAAAACAACTTTGAAATCTAACCCCTACAGAATACACCTCCTTAGTTCCATTTTTAAATTATAATTAATTCAATAAGTAATTAATTGTAGACAGATCAGTCCTTGCATAAAATAAGAATCTTTCAGTATAAATAGGCACATGGAGGTTAACGAGATTAAATAATGAAAATACATTAAACAATTGGAAGGTGCATTGTATGATCATCGATGGATGTAACCAGTAAAATTTATTTCATTTAACAATGAATAATTTAGGATCTGATTAGAGCAACCCATTAAAAAAATATATAAACTATCCCTTAATTAAATTATTAAAAAAATATACATAAGGAATTGCAATAATCTATGCAGACTAATGTGAAAATTTGAATCTTGCAGTGCAAAGTCAACTCAACATGAACTTCAAACCCTAAACGTATACACGCTTTCCTGTTTTTTTTTTTTTTTGTTTAGTTTTGTTTTTTGTCTTCTTATAAAATGGGTAAGCTTTCAAAAAATGTTTATTTAGGTCATTTAGTACAAAATATATTTATTTTAATTAAATTATATATGTTTTGTCTTCACCCATCTTATTTTTTCTTGAACAAAATGAAATGTTGGAAACAATTATTTATAATTTTATATTACATGGTCTTAAGTATAAGATTATAAAATTAGTCTACGTGGTGTTAAGTTATAAACAAAAACATAAATCATATATATATATATGTTCGATCATATGAGAACAAGGCTTATTGTGTAACATGTGAACACATCTGGACTATTGGTTTAGGGAAAATGGATGGTTGAGATTATTTCGTAATATTAATTAATTGAAAAAAAATTGAGAAAATCCAACACAACTCTTATACCCAAGCGCGTGTACCAGCCACTCCCAAACCCTACCACCCCAAATCGTGCGTTTGCTTGCAAAGAAGAGAGAGAAAGAGGAGAGCGGCGATTCGGGCGAAAGAGAAAGGGCAACCACTAGGGCTCCGATTGCCCAAACGCGGGACTCCGGCGATGGCATCGCCTTCGTCTTCCCGACAGGCGGATCCGGCGATGGTGGCGCTTTCGTCTTCTCGGCAGGCGGATCCGGCGGTGACGGCGCCTTCGTCTTCTCGGCATGCGAATCCGGCGATGGCGGCGCATCCTAGTGTGTCGGATCTATCCGTCGGTGCGACCGCCTCCGTTGCCGAGCGTCAAATACTCCACCCTCAATCAAAGATCCAGTCAAATCACAAGATCCATTCGAATCGATGGAATCACTGACACATCTCAGGAGATCCGTCGCGCTTCATCCGCCATGGGATCCGCCGCGCTCAACATCGCCGAGAAAGGGTTCCCGATCCCCGACCGAATTGCGGTGACGCCGTTCTCCTGGAGCTCGAGATCAGGGGAGGAGATGAGGTTGGCGACGGTGCTCAGATGGTCGGCAAGGGTTGGGCAAGGGCTGAGGCAAGAGGCGCGCCTACAGATCCGGAAAGAGCTACTACGGATCTCCCCCAATATTTCCGAGTTGATTTCTTTTCCCAAACGAAGACTATGGAGAGTCTGAGCGGTCTCATCAACAAGATCCAACGCGCTTGCACCGTCCTTGGAAATCACGGTGGCAAGGGTTTAGGGTTTCCCTGGTGGTGGATTTGGAGTTTAGGTTTGTGATTAATTGAAATCGTTTTTGTTTGCAATTGCTTGATTTAATTGCTCGATTGAAAGACATATTCGGGGAGAAGGCCGAATTATGCATATGTATGGATCGATTTTGTGATTTTGTGCTTCGTGATTTGTTCTTTTTATTTGACATCCATATGAATTAAAAATGCATCGATACTATCGAATAATCACGTGATACCATCAAATAATCCTGTGATACCATTGAATAATTTTAGTTAAACTACTGTAACACCATCGAATAATTAAACTATACTATCGAATAATCAAGCGATACCGTCGAATAATCAAGCTATACCATCGAATAATCAAGCGATACCATCGAATAATCCTGATATACCATTGTACAATTCGTCGATACGATTGAATAATCCAGATATATCATCGAATAATTTAAGGAGAGTGCACTACACACGTCCCCAATTCAGCAAGTGAGCAAAAAAAAAGAGGTAGGCCCCACTAATTTTTAATTAAAAAAAACTAAAATTGCCTATTAATCTCATCCATCCATTTCATTCAATCAATGGTCAAGATATGTTCTCATGTTACACGATAAGGCATGAGTACCCATGAACCATCCTCTATATATATATATATAAAATTTTAAAATGAAGGTTGATTTTGGGTAATTTTGTGAAATACACGTTACACCTATGATATTAATTAATTAATAGTAACCCTCGTTTAATTATTATCTCCACACGGTATGCATTTATAAATATCATAAGATTGACTTTGGCGAGTCAGTCTAGCAATTAAGTGAGGTTCATTCAAGTTTACAATCAGAATGGCTAAAAAATCGAGAAATTGGTTGAGAATGGCAAAAAAAAAAAAAACCCTAAAAAACCAGAAATTAAAAATCATAGGAATGGAAATTCAATTCCTTAAAAAATATATATGAAATTTAACTTATCATGAATGGCATGGACCCTTATAACACTTTATGTGTTACACTTAAATATTTTGGATATAAAGTCACATTTAAAAATTAAAAAATTTATTTATACTCTATATACTTATATTAACATGTTTATAAACTTTTATTTTGAAAATATATGTTTCATAAATATAGAAAAAAATATTTTCTAAAATAACCAATCCTGTTGGAATGTGGTTGTCCCACATCGGTAATATAGAGAATACTTGAACAACATATAAGGTTAAATGACTACTCATCTCATTGCCAATTGGTTTTGAGATAACTCCGTTCGGATTTATGTGTTGTTCGAGTCTCCCGTATGTTGATCTGTGTGTTATTAAGGTTATAAGAGTAATTTGAAATAAATTATTATGAGATGGTCTGTGTGTTATTAAGGTTATAAGAGTAATTTGAAATAAATTATTATGAGATTTTCATGTTCAACCAAATCAAATAGAGTAATTGAGTTGTCGATAAAAAATATAGTAACATTTTTCAATCAAACACATTTTCACCCTTTTTGAAAAGTAAAATTAATAAGAAGCCTATTTCAATTTTTTTATCAGGTAATAATTCGGGAAAAACCTATTTCGTTACGCTCAACCAAATGATTCCTAAAAACCTAAAAATAATTTAAACTCTTTTTGAAATTACTGATCATAGTTGACGTAGGCTAGGATATCATGTAGGATTTTTTTTCACATCATCAAAAAATTGTTGGATTTTTTTATTTTAGATATTTTAGGTGGATAACATCCATTTACATTTTTTTTTTAAGAAGATGTAAATATATAGACTTATCTAACTACAAAATGGCCTTAGCGGCCGTATACCAACTCCCCACTATCAACAAAAGTCATTCAACCCTAAAACCCTTCCAGCTATACTCACCTGAACTTGAAAGTTAATTTCAGCCACTTTGTCAAAGATTAGATTTGCAAGAAATTTTCCAGCTTCCACCTTTTTTTTTTTTTTTTTTTTTTTTTTTAGGTAAATATATTGCAAAAAATGAAGTATTTACAAAGTTGTTCGGACCATAGGCGACTCACAAGGCTATCCCTTGAGTGGCCTTTATGTGAGTAAGGCTCACATCCTAGGCTTCTAACATTTAGGGTGGGGGATCTAGTCCTTGTGTGGATCCTATCTCTTTAAGTCAAAGCTATCGGAAGTCGAACACACACCTCGAAAGTGTTAAGCTGGCACCTCCCCTTCGGCTCGGCCATCAAGGAGGTTCCATCATAACACTTCGAGCACCCTATAATCAGAGTCAATATATGGTTGTCAGATGACTTCTATTTGATCAGATTCAATATACATAGATCGAAAAAAGCTAGCTAGTGTTCAGGACGGATTAAGCTACTGACTCAATCAGTTATGAACTAGATTTGCTTCAAAATATGATATACTAGGCGATGAATTAGCCAATGACTTAAGCTTTTATATTAAAATAAAAAATTAAAATAAATCTAATATGACTTTTATTTTCATACGACCCGATCAAGATTTTTCTAAATCTCACACATTCAAACTCAATATATCCTCCAGATATTTACACCCTGTTTGGATGGAGGGATTTGATGAGATTTTTAGGATGGGAAGTAAAGGGAAAATAAATTATGTGTTTGGGTGAATAATTTAAAGGCAGGGAAAGGAATCTGAAATTTGAGTAACCGCTCAATTCCATGGGATTTCACAACCCACTAAAAGGGTGGAATTTGGTGGGAAAGTGAAATTCCTCCCCCTTACCTTCCCTTCCTTTACCCTCTTCAATTTCCCACCCCTTCCTTCCCCTAAAAAACCCATAAGCCAAACAGAGTGTTAAGAGAGCGGGCAAATATAGTCTTATCCCACTTCTCCTACTTATAAGTTATAATTTGGTTTATATATACATACAAGTAGACAATATTAAAATACGGAGTCTATCTGTATATATAAATAGATATAATTAATTAATTAATTAAGCAACTAATTAATGTATGGAAGCTTAATTTCTACATATGAGCACTTTATATAAATAGATATAACATACAGGTAGTTCTTGTACCTTATGCCTTCATTCTTCGATCCCTTTTGTTGTTTTCTTCACATCGATATCTGAGTTCAGTCTTTCACTTGCACTCCCTACTAATTGCACCTTCACACATATACTTTCACCTCCATCGATCTCCTAATCGATCTATCCATCTATCTACCTACCTAGCTACCTCGAGCTATATATATATATATATCAGTCGCTCAAATGTCGATTGATTACGGATTTTCATTTTCGGCTGGAAAGATCCTTGAATCCTCCAACATATCGTCGCTGGAGCAGTACTCCCCTTACAGATCTGCAGAGACCACTTCGAATTTCATCAGAAATGTCAAGAGGAAGAACAACTCAGGAGCTTCTAATAAGTCAAGGTATATATGATTAGGACGGTTCAATTCATTAATTCGTTGATTAATTGAGCATAGCAATTGACTAATTGACCGATTCCTTTTTTGTATGATCGATTGATTTAGCAGGAAGAGAAGCAACCAGATTCGAACGGTGAAGACGACGACTCTCACCGATGATGGCTATGGTTGGAGGAAATACGGCCAAAAGAAGATCAACAACGACCCCCACCCAAAGTAATTAGTCAACTTAATTACCTTAATTGAAACTCAATTGATCGATTCAACCAACATTTCCCACATAGATTTGCGATCGTTATTGATGTATGGATTGGGGATGGGATGCAGGAGCTACTACAGATGCACACACCACACCGAGGAGAAATGCGAGGCGAAAAAATGGGTCCAGCAAGAGTCGGAAGACCCACCGGTCTACAAGACCACATACCTTGGAAGCCACAGCTGCCAAAACCCTCTCAAAATCCCCCAAATCTTATTGCCCTACGCCACTTCCTCCTCCGGCTACTCGGCGTCATCATCGGATGACTTCATCGCCGGATCTTTTGATCTTGATGAGTCTTCCTCCGCTTCCAAACCCGTGTTCTTATGCTTTGACTCGCCTACATCCAACATAACTGGACAGATGAGTTTTGCATCATCATCGTCTTCTTCATCACCGTCGTCGTCTTTGTCGCACCAGCCATCTGATTTCATGATGTTTGCGGAGGAGTCGGCGATCACAGAGTGTTGCATAAACATGGAGGAGAGCATATTTCAAGAGGGGCAGTATGAGATTGGGGCCTATGAAAATGGGACAGTTACAGAGGAGGAGTTGTGGGAGGATTTCCCGCCAATGGGAAGCCCTAGTTGCAACTTCGGCAGTTATGATTTCAATTTGATGATGGGCGATTACTCGCCGGATCTTGATAGTGTTATGAATTACATACTTGCATAGTCTTAATTACTGCAGGCCACTGCTATGTATTACAGTATTAATTAATTTTATATTTCTAGGGATAAAAACTATTGATTTATCAATAATCTAGAGATCTTTTTTGTCTTGTCAATATATGTTTTATTGATCTATCTATATATTCAAGCTACTGGTTTGTTAATCTTCCAAAATTGGATGTTTTTAACGTAGGCCTTAATTAAGGAACGAATACTGAAATCTTTCAAAATATAGCTAGACTGTTTTACTTTTTTTTTTTGACACGTTTGTTGAAGAGCTAAAATCTATAAACTATTAATTTTTTAAAATAATTTTTAATAAGTATAATATTATTTTAAAAATTAAAAAAAAATTATATTTAAAAAAATAAAATGACCTATATTTTGAGATAAAGGGATTAAAATTTAATTTGTGCTATAATGAGGATTATAAAAAACTTAATTAATTAATTATAGTTTTGTTCACCTTTTTTACTAAGCTAACTTCAATCACCCGAAGGGCCGAAACTAGGGTTGTTATATGAGTTGAATAGCTCGAGCTCGACTTGAGATCGGCTCGAAAAAAGCTCGACTCGGGCTCGTTCACTTACTTAAACAAGCCGAGCCTGAACATGATTTTAAGCTCGGTTGAAATTCAGCTCAACTCATTCAATTTAGGCTCAAATTGCTCGAATTTTATAGAATTTCTAACATTTCCTTTAAATTAATATGTTATAACCAAGTAAAACTACTTAAAGCTCGAAAAAAGTTCGGCTCGAGTTTGTTCATTTACTAAAACAAATCAAGCTTGAACAAAAAAGAAAGCTCGTTTAGAAATTGGGTTCGGCTCGAGCTCGTTTACTAAATGAACCAAACTTGAACATGTCAAGCTCAGCTCGTTCGACTCGAATAACACCCCTAGCCGAAACCAATCAAGAACTTCTTCACTCTCCTTTTGAAATAAAAATGGTTGGGGATATTTAAAAAAACATATTTAATTATTTGAATTATATTTGATTAACCTCTTAACAACTTTTCTAATTTTGAATCATTGTAATTAACGATTTAGAGAAACACATTATTTATATTTTGGATAATAATGTAGATTTAGGAAAATCTTTTTATTTTGAATCTATATCGAGTATCGACTATAGATATATAAGAACCATTTTTTATTTCGACTACTAAAATTTAATAATTATTTAGTTGTGTTATGTCTCATATATACGTGTGCTTAAAAATGAGAAATTATTGCAATTATAACGATAAGTCAGATCGAGTATGGATCGGGTCGGATTTGTTTGTGTTCGAGTCAATTGAGGCAGCGTGTCAAAATGGGTCAGATTTGGGTTGAGTTCAGATTGCGATGTTAGATTTTTGGGTCAGAAATAGCCAAAAATATAATAATTTTGGGTTAGGTCAGTTCTAAAGTTGGGTGGATAAGTCATGCTGGGATGTTATTCGAGCCGAACGAGCCGAACTTAGCATGTTCAAGCTTTGTTCATTTATTAAACGAGCTCGAGCCGAGCCAAGCCGAGCCCAATTTCTAAACGAGCATTCTTTTTTGTTCAAGTTTGACTTGTTTTAGTAAATGAACGAGCTCGAGCCGAGCTTTATAAGTAGTTTTACTTGATTATAACATACTACCTCCGTCTCAAAATATTTGTCACTTTACTTTTTGACACGTTTTGTAAGAAGCTAAAAACTCTATAAAATATTAATTATTTTAATTATTATTTTTCATAATTTTATAGACAATTGTATTAAGTATGAAATTATTTTTTAAATTAATAAAATTATTGATATTTTATATAATTTTTACCGTTCTTAAAAAACGTGCCAAAAGTAAAATGACAAATATTGTGAGACGGAAGGAGTACTAATTTAAAAGAAATTTTAGAAATTCCATAAAATTCGAGCTATTCGAGTCTAAATCGAACGAGCTGAGCTTTCAACCGAGTTTAAAATCATATTCAGACTCGGCTTATTTAGGTAAGTGAACGAGCTCGAGTCGAGCTTTTTTTCGAGCCGATCCCGAACCGTTCAACTCATATAACATCCCTAATCCACGTTTCTTGAATTGAATCAATTCTTGATCTCTCTAGTTTCCACTTTGCTTTGCGCTAATTTCCACTTCGCTTCTTTTGCTATATTTTTCTTTTCCTTCTCAGGCTTATCCTTTTTCTTTTAATCTACGTACATGAATATCCAAGGTCACTACCACCCAACTAATTAATCTCATGGATCATGAAATTACAACTAAATTCTTTCCCGCTGAACCAACCGTAATAGTTAGACTTATCCTTATTCTTGGTGTTCGGGTTGGAATGGAAAAATCAAGAATGAGCGCCATATTAGTTTCTTGAAATCATTCCGTTTGATTTCGACTTCAAGTCAATTAAATCTAACCTAATACGTCAACGTTGTACGTTTAGATTGTGAAACTTAGCAAATGTCAATATATACAAAAATTGTGTTAGTTGATTACATATGTATTGTTCCCTCACGCAATTATTTGTGCTAAAAGCATAGTTCAAAATTAATTGATAATAAGATAAAATAGTTCACCGATTATATATATATTAGACGGTTATTATTTATCGATTTTTCTATCCTATACCCAAAGGGCATAGGATAATAACATTAATTTGTAAATATTTTTTAAAGTTTAATTAGTTTGATTTTTTTAATTAGATTTTTATTGTCGCTTGTTGTTTTAGTATGTAATCTTTTCCAATTTAGGATTTTATCAAACATAGTGTAGAAAAACATGGTTTAGAAAAACGGTTTATTTAAATTTCAAACTTAGTTTACATCTTTTTATCTTTTTAGAGCATGCCCAACAGATCATCCATCTTGATTTTTTGGAGAATATTGGGATGGTTTTAGGTCCAACGGCTTCCCCATTACATTCTCCAAAATAGGGAATATAGGGAAAATATGGAGATCATTCCATAAATTTGGAGAAAACTCTATATATTTTGGGGTAAACTCTATAATAGAGAAGCGGTTGGAATTGGGTCACAAAATATTCAAAATATTTAACTTCTAATTCTCTATTTTAGAGATTGTTATAAGGAATCTGTTGGACAAGCCCTTATATCTTTCTTTGCGCTCCAAGAAATAGTTTTGGTAATTGTAAAACGCGTTCTTGATTCCTCGGTAATTAAGTACGGAGTATTAATTAATCCCTTTAAATATTAGTATCTCCCTATTGTTGATGTGATGTTTTACCATATGAAGACATATTATATATTATATATATATACGCACATGTATAATTAAATAAGCTTACCTAGCTATCGCCAAATTTCACCATCTTCGGTCGTCATACATATATAGTCATTTGAATAAATTTTCATTACAATATTACAAGTAGTTTACGTACTGATAACATATATAATCTTAACAGATAATTCAACCATTAAAATACACTAAATTAATTTCAATGAGAAATGGACAGTGTTTGGAATCATGGGCATGCGTTCACATCTTTGTTTTTGGTGTGTTAAAGAAATTTGGTACCTCTCCTCCCTTATTGACTATAAAATTCTACACCGCTGCAGATACGTTACATTATATTTTTCTCGCTTCAAGTCTACAATTCCATGGCTTGCAAGATCGTATTTTGAGGGGTTCTAGAGTGACTGACACTAGTAAAAAATGTAATTTTATCACAGACATTTTGAGTCTAATATCACGGATCTGTTCATTTTTACGCCCGGGCTTTAGCTAGGTGTGATAAAAGAAATGACAACTCTAATATCACGGATTTCAAAACACACGCCCGCGATATTAGGCCATCACTTTTTTCAAAAAAAAAATACTTTAAGAGCCCGGTTATCTATAGAACCGAGCTATAAAGTTAATATTTTTATTAAAAAAAACCATTCCAGATCTAGGCTGAACCTAGATCTGGAATTTGAAACCAGATCTAAAGGAGGTTTTATTGCTTCAATTTCCTTGGAATTCAAGGGTGAATCACCATCATGTCGTCAACGCCAACACTCACCTGAGTTTTTCAAGTTTATAACAACACCAATTTAACGAGAAAATCAAATAAATCAAAGAAACACAAACTAAATCAAAATAGAAATCAACCTACAAGATTTTTTTTAGGTAATCAACCTACAACTCCCTACAAGATTAAATCAAAGTCAAAAGAGACAACATTAAACCATCCATATCTTCAAATTCGAAGTACAGAAGAAGAATTTAAATAAATCAAAAGAGACCAGAAGACAAAAATTGAAACAAAACTAAATAAAGAGAGGCAGATCCAACCAAACATCCTTTGCCTCAAATCTATTTGAAGAGGTGACATGATATTGGCTCCTCCTTCACTTCAGATCCAACTGAATCTCGTACAATCGACTCCTTTTTACATCCTTCGGATCTGAAAGATGTGAATTCCAAAAACCATAAATGTAAGAAAGAAAGAAAAAAGGAGTGAGAGACACAAACCTGCACTTAGTTTGTTGCACGATTCCGACGAGATACCATTTCCATGGAGAGGACTCTATAGAGAGCACGATTCCGGTGAGATTCCGACGCCAACTTGCAAAGGACGGGATAGTGAAGCATATGATTTCACCATCGAGAGGAGATCTGTGGAGTTCTATACCACTACCAGGGAAGCAATTCCACAGAATGAAAAGCGGCGTTGAAAAAAACCCTAAGTCATTCTTTCTATACAGTTGTTGTGTTGGGCCAAAATGGGTTGGATGAGGATAAAAAAAGAAGCAAAGAGCTGCCTAATAGCCCGGATGCACACCTTCTAATATCCCGGGCGCATTTTTTACTTGTAGGCATTTACAGGCTTACGGGTTATTTGAAAGCACAAATCTAATACCTCACTTGAAAATATCACAAGAGACCCTCCATACGCCCGGAGTATTAGCCTTTTAATGAATTAAATAAAACATTAAAATGGATTACATCACGTAAAATACTAATCCGTGATATTAGCATGTGTGATAAAATGTAATTTTTGTACTAGTGTGATGAGGGTACTTCTTTTGAATATGCGGTTTCTAACTGGGTTAGCGTCATTGGAAAGGATGACTTAGGCATGCATGTGATATGACTAGCCTCCTGTACGTCTAATGAAGAAATTGCTAGTTGTTATTACAAAAATGTACGTGGACCAGCACTCAAGATGAAGTTTGCTCTTACTGAGAGACAAGAGGCTCTAATTGCGAACTTGAAACTCCCTATGGCTCAACAATGGCTAAAGGCTGCATCCATAATTGGTCTTGGTCAGGCTATGAATCCTGCTACTTTTCGATTTATTATCGAGTATCATATGGGTATTGAGTTGTTTGTGCGAGGTGCAAATGTCCTACTTTGAAAAGGTATTTTGGATGTGTGGGAGATCACACCCATGCTTGTGCCGTTGATATTGGTGTTAAGCACCGACATAATTTGGTTCGTGATGCTTTTGTACGATGAGTGTTTTAAGACCGGAATTTCCATTCGTAAAGAGATGTCTATTGATATGGTTGATGACAAGGGAGGTGATCGAGCTTTGCCTGACTAATATTTTGTTTTATAACTGGTTATAAGGAAAAGACACTTGTGTTGATATTATGGGTACTTTTGCCTTTAGTTCGTCTAGTCTTTCAGGTTTTTATTCCAAGTAAGGCGGCTAGAGTGGTTGCTGCAAACAATAGGAAAAAGTACGAGGATGTTTGCATGGTCAAAGGATATCATTTTCTTTCGTTTTCCTTTTTCACTATTGGTTGGGAGATGATGCCATGGCCGAGACTCCTCAAACAATCGTGTGGGGTAGCTAAGGGGTAACTGGGTATAGCATGGAATACTTGTCATATTTTGACTAGAATTGCATTTAGTATTCAAAAAGGATGTGGAGATCAGCTTGTTAGCCAACTTCCATCTAACTCCATGTAATTAGTATTGCCCAGACCATGCCGTCGCGACAATATCGTTCTGTCCTCCAGTACCATCTTTCAATTCCTATATTTAGTAGTTTTCCAACTTGTCCCAATTGTGAGCTTGATAAGATGGATCCTTTTGGAGATCATGCTCTACATTGCAGTAGGGACATCGGGACTAAGCACTGACACAACATGGTCCGAGATGTTTTGGCAGACATTTGTTTTAAAGCAGGCATCGCGGTTCAGAAGGAAGCAGATACAAGTATGAGCAGTGATGATGGTATTGAGCCGAGGCCGGGTGATCTGTTTAGTGTATGGGTGGGATAAGGGTAGAGACACTTGTGTCGATGTGGTGGGGGTGTCGCCGTTCACGACCAGAGTCAATGACTCCTTTGTACCTGGCAAGGCAGTCTCTCATGATATTTGCATATTCTCCACCTTTGGGGAATTGGGAGGTGACACTATATGTTTCCTAAATCGGGTTCATTTGGTTACGAATAATCATGATAGTGGGTCTGTTAAGGGCGATTTTATTTTTCATAGAGTTGGTTTTACTATTCAAAAGGTGTTGATGCTCAATTTGTTAAGAGACTTTCAACCAACTTTGTGTAATTTGTTTTTAGTACAATAATAATAATAAATCGATGTACTTCAACACGTATTAACAACTCGTTATCGCTTATGAATGAGAGAGTCAACTCTTTAAATGAGTCACACAGTATTCAGTTTAGATGTAAGGATGAGCCCAACCGAACTGTAATTTAAAAAAAAAACGAAGAGCTAATGAACATACCTTAATTTGAAGCATTTCATTTTTACCCTTTTGTAATAAAAAGGTGGTGAAATTCATTAACTAATTCAAATTCAAAACCTTTATTTGATCCATGTATATATACGGAGTATCAATATGTGGAAGGTAATTAAAAGGGCCATGTACTCATATATGATATATCCTAAGGAGTATATATATAAGAGGAAAGACAACTTCTTGCAACACATTTTATTAAGCAACAAACGATAAAATATGCTCCCTAATTTAAATTATTAATTGAATATATATTAAGTCATATGTACAGTGTATACTGTCATGTATGCTGCAGCCAGTAATTATACTCCGTATTAACTTATACGGAGTATTACTCACCATTTAATGACTAGGTTATTCAATCCATAAATAATTATAAGTAGCTCAATACATCAAGTTGTTTTTTTTAATTGCTTAATTATCGCTTCATAAAATATTAAAGCCAGCTCATAACGTACAACTTGGCGATTATAATAATAATTATATTAAAGCAATGCCATTAATTACTCTCTTTTTTTTCTCTGAAAAATGTTTTCTTTTTTTTTTTTTTTGGTAAATTGAAAAATGTTTTCGTTTTTGTTTAGAAAAATAATTTTCTAAGTGGAGGGAATAATGCCTCAATCCAAGGAAAGCAAAGACCGTGACAGATATAAACAAACTTAATTTTCATACGTATTACCAGACTAGGCAAGTTTCACTAGACAGCTCTTATTAATTATATAATATAATAAGTTTTGTAATTTAATTATATTATATAAGAAAATTAATAAAAACAAAAGACAACATATTTGTTTACACTTATCAATAAAAGGGAAAACTAAATATTTTTAAGTACTTTATCAAAGCTAATTATTGAAAAGAATTGAATGAAATAATTTTTAAACATAAGCTAGCTAGTAACTTCCCATTAAGGAAAAATTAATTTTTTAATAAACTCATTTATTATAGCCAAAATAAAAGAAAAGTCAAGTCAAGTATTATACAAAAATGTTAATTAAATGCTGGATTATAAAAGTCCCTAATTATTTTTATATGCTCATGATATGCATAATTGCATATGGCCCTGCGTGCTGCAATAAGCTAGTTACAAAACATATTTTAATACACTATTTAACCTTAGTTTTTGGAAAGTGGAGCTCCATATTCAGCAATATCAAGGATCAGTTTAACAAAACTAAACCACCCTAGATTATACTACTAAACCACACTATTTTACCTTATTTTTTTGGAAAGTGGAGTATATTATTTTGCATAAGATCATCCTCTATTTAAAGATTGCATTTAACCACATTGAAGGAATAATAAATAGGGTAAGTTAGCAAACCATCCAGAAATGTTGGTCATATTAGCAAACTGTCCACAATATTGAAATAATTAGCAAATTGATGAAGGAGATCGATGGCCATAGTTGGATCGATGAGAAAGGTAGAGGAATCGAGAGACAGATCCAATGACAAGCAAAAAACAGAGCTGATGGCAACGGCAACACCTCCATTGACGCAAAGTGAAAGTAGAAGCGGCCAGGGTTTTTTTTTTTTGTCTAAATTAGGGGTGGACAGTTTGCTAATATTTCAAAACTATAGAAACTCTCCTAATTTGGCCAAAAATTCGTCACAAATTTTCTCTAATAAATATTGATGGATTTGTGAGGTTTATACTCTTTTTGTAGTTCTAATGTTAGGTTCATTTTATAAATAAATAAATATGCAGATCAAGTTTCGTTTCTCCTTTTTAAGAACCGAGGAACTTTGTACTGGTAAGTCGATCTGGGACCTTCGACTCTTAATCTTATTAAGGATAATTGACAGTTACTAGGAGATCTTGTTCTGGTTTTAATTAGGTTCCCCTCTAACTGAATTAGATAGAAACATTGGTGTCAAGAATGGATTCTTATTTTTGGAATCATAATAGATTTTTTTTTTAAATTTCTATGTTGGTAAAAGGGTAGCTGATGAGGTAAGTAGCCGAATTAAGCTGGTGGATTATTTGTGTTAAATACTAGTATATGTTAATGAATTAGTATTATATATGTTTGACAAACCTAGCTGAAAGGATAACTGATGAAAATTTGGGAATAAAAAACTAGCTAAAAGCTCTGAAAAGAAATTGAGTGAGTATTTGTTGAAAAGATTATATTTTAAAAATTAATTAAACTAAAATCTCATATTAATTTTATTTTAAACTATATAATATCAAAACCATAAACTCTAAAAAACTAGCTGATTGTGTTAATTTTTTTTTTCAAACATAACGAAATCTCCTAGAACTGAGCCATTTATACGGACACATAAATTACATAATGTTAATTACTCCGAAATTAATTAATCAAGCAAAGATAACATACATTTTTTAATATGCGCATTAATTGTTAATTGTCCATAATTAAGAACAAGGCATGAACCGTATGCTTTTTATATATATTTGATTGATTTAAAAATTGTCATGTAGCATTAAGATACATGATCGATGCGTACACAATAATCTCTGTATATAAAAAGAAGCACTTGACTTAGGAACAGTGTTTTTATTATTATTTTATTCTCCTTTGTTTAGTGTCATATTGGATATGGGTCTACGTTTGGGCTTTAAAGCAAGATCAAAGGGCTATGCCAGCAGTCCTTTCTTGAGCAGAATGATCTGTGAGCTAGGCAAAAGAAGAAAAAATGGCCATTTTATTCTCCTTCTTTTTTAGTGGCATATTGGATATGGGCCTATGTTTAGACTTTAGAGCAAGTTACTAATCTTACTAATCAAGCACATGAAATATATTTGGATATGGGCCTACGTTTAGACTTCAAAGCAAGTTACTAATCTTACTAATCAACCACATGAAATGTGTAACTAGCTTTTATTCTTATTTTAGAGTTAGCGTTGTGAATGTAGTCAATATTAGGGGTGGACACAAATCCCGCAAATCCCGATCCCGTCCCAGTCCCGTCCCGATCCCGTCCCGATCCCGGTGGGATTTAGGACAAAATAGCGAATCCCGTCCCGCAAAAATTATGCAGGACGAAACGCGGGACAATCCCGGTGGGATCCCGCAAATTCCGTCCCGTCCCGCATATAATAATAATAATAATAATAATAATAATAATAATAATAATTTTTATGATAATAATAATATTATATTATTACTATTATTATTATTATAAAAATTATTATTATTATTATTATTATTATTATTTTGAGCAAATATTATAATTATAATTATAATCATAATCTTCCATTTATAATAATAATAATATTTGTTTATAATAATAATAATATTATTATTTGAGCAAATATTATTTATAACTATAATAATAATTTTCAATTTATAATAATAATAATAATAATATTATATAATATTATAATATAATTTAATAATAATATTAATTTATAATAAAATTATTATTATTATTATATTATATTATTATTATATCATATTATATTTTTTTCTTGTAAAGTATAATTATTTTATAATAATAACAATAAAAATAAGTAATATTATTTTATTGTATTTTTAATTATAACGTGGGATTATTATTGTTGTTGTTGTTATCGTTGTTGTTGTTATTATTATTATTATTATTATTATTATTATTATAATACCCATTTAGAGTTACAAGAGGCAAATAGCTAAATACGGTGTTCTTCCGAACTATCAATCGATAATGAGACAATATCTGGTGAATCTCGTCTCAATTCCTTTTCGTCCTGATCTAGTAAGATAATGTAGCCAAATATGTTGAACATTATAATTAATTATACAATCATTGTATGAATTAATAATAGTATTATAATAATAATAATATTATTATTATTATTATTATTATTATTGAATAATATAGTTGAGAAGAATTCCGTATTCAACATATTATACAAAATAATGAATTATGAAAGCATTTTTCAACTTTGCAAATTTATATAATATTTTATTATTTTTATATGCGGGACGAGGCCCGTCCCGTCCCGATCCCGTCCCGAAAAAAAAGTGTCAATCCCGTTTCGATCCCGTCCCGTAAAAATTTCGCGGGACGAGTCCCGTCCCGGCTCAATCCCGTCCCGTGCCCACCCCTAGTCAATATCCTCACCCCCCTTTTGCCTTTAGTGGTGTGTATCACAAAATTATTTTAGTTATAAATAAATATTTAAAAAATAATTTTCGGTTCTATACCTTTATATTGATTTGTTTATAAAATTTAATTTTGAAAATTCATGTTTCAAAAGGAACTGGTGCGGAAACGGACTATGAGTCTTTACTGTGTTTAATCGGACCAAGGCTCACTTGCTAAATCTGCATCCACAAATACTACATATGTCTCATATTTTATTTAAGAAAAAAATATACTCTTACCTCATGGGAAATAACATAGCATTTACAAAAAGGTTAAATTTGGTGAATATCCATTTTTCATGTCAAAATTAAGTAAGTGTCCACTTTTTTTCATAATTAAGTAAATGTCCATTTTTTCCAAAAATACCCCTCCTTCCCCATCCCTAACCATTCCTCCTTCCCCCTTTGACCATTTTTAATTTTAACATTGACTAGTCAACATTGACCATTCCGGTCAACGCCTGCATTTGGTGACAATTTTTTCTGGTGACAGTTAATTGTGACAATTATTTTGGTGACAGTTGATTTTTTGTGACATTTAATTTTTTCCGATGACAGTTAGGGGAAAATCGTTTCTAGTGACAATTGATTTTCTTTTTTTTCTTGTGATAATTGTTGGTGACAAAAAAATTTGGGTGATAATTGATTTTCTTCCAGTGACAGTTTCCAGTAACACTTTTCCTCGGTGACAAATGTGGTTTTTCTGCTAATAGATGATTTTCCTGATGACAATTATTGGTGACAACTATTAATGATAAGGTTGATGACAATATATTGTCACCATGATATTACAACCTTAAAAAATTGTCGCCATAACATTATACATCATCAAGACATTGTCACCAACTACAGAACACTGTTTCATATTGTTTAATCAACCGTATTGTCACCAACTTATAAAAAACATTGTCACCAACCTCTTTTCAATAATCTATTGACACCAACAATAAAAAAGTGTAACCAACCTATTGTCATCAAGCTTTGGTCAATAATCTATCGTCACCAATTGCAAAACTTTGTCACCAATCTAATGTCAATCGCCTATTTTTAGAATTTAATTGTCACCAACGACAAAAAAATGTCACTAACCAATTGTCACCAACTACAAAGCACTTTCATCAAACTAAAATGTTTACAATACTAATGTTATCACATTTGTCATCTAATATTAACACATTTTTGTTACAAAACTGAAACCCTAGAACAAGGGGATCATAGACCCAAGAGGGGCTAAACCTGAGCAGACGAAAATTTGATGTACAGTATAGTTTAGGGTTTAGGGTTTAGTCTTTAGGGTTTAGGGCCAAGGCCCTAAACCCTAAATCCTTAACCCTAAAATGTGTGTACAGTACCAATGTTATCAGATTTGTCATCTAATATTAACTCATTTTTGTTACGAAACTGAAACCCTAGAACTAGGGGAGCATAGACCCTAGAGGGGCTAAACTTGAGCAAACGAATAATTCGATGTACAATACTATAATGACATCACATTTGTCATCTAATATTAATGCATTTTTGTTACAATAATAATCCTAAGTAGATGAAATTTAATGTACAGTTTAACATTGTAATACTTAATTGTCAGACTACATCAACTTGCAAAAATATCAAAACAAAGGGGAACAATTGAGACATTCATACTTAACATCCAAAATAGCAAGACCCTCTATAGCCATCCTCTCTCTCTATACGCATCCATATACTTGTCTGAAATAGCATCAATATCACCATGAAATGCAAGACCCTCGATATATTTGATGGTATACATACCACAACTTCCACTACAATTGAACAGAATGATAATGAAAATTACATTATAGGTAAATGAGATATAAATTCCATTTGTCACCAAAACAGAATATATAACTCTACCAATTGTCACCAATCTAAAAAAAACAACAAAATAACAACAAAAATTCCATTTGTCACCCAAACAGAATATATAACTCTACCAATTGTCACCAATCTAAAAACAACAGCAAAATAACAACATAAATTCCATTTGTCACCAAAACATAATATATAACTTTACCAATTGTCACCAATCTAAAAATAACAACAAAATAACAACATAAATTCCATTTGTCACCAAAACAGAATATATAACTCTATCAATTGTCACAAATCTAAAAATAACAACATAAATTTCATTTGTCACCAAAACAGAATATATAACTCTACCAATTGTCACCAATCTAAAAATAATAACATAAATTCCATTTGTCACCAAAACATAATATATAACTCTACCAATTGTCACCAATCTAAAAAAAACAAAAAATAACAATGTCATCACCCTACTGTCATCAATCTCTTGTAAGTAATATATTGTCACCAAAACCATGTAATCACAAAAATACTATCATAATCAATGGAGTCTTTCGTTTTAGCCTCAATGGAGTCTTTCGTTTCGGCCTCAATGGAGTCTTTCCGTGTCTATTTCTTAATTTCAAAACGGAATTCTATCCGAACTTCATAATCAATGGAGTCTTTCGTTTCGGCCTCAATGTCAAATCCTATCCAATTTGTCATTCAATCAGACCAAATTTAAATGGCAAAACAATCAAGCGAATCCATCTCAAATTTGAAGCAAGCACATCATCACAAAAAGAAATTAGGAAGCCAAAAACATTCATATTCATAGCTCTGATTCGGAGATCGATTAATCCACATCCGTAAACAAACAACAAAATTGTATAAACATAAATTCCGAGGGAGATAGAGAGAGAGGACCTGTCACAGATCTGTTGCTGATCGACCATGGAGGCCATAGGGGAATCAACCTTAACTGTGTAGCCTCTGAGCATAAGCTTCCGAACGACGATCTGACCGATTCGGCTGGTGGCTCCGACGACAAGCACGGTGGTGTTTTGAGCGCCGGGGATGACAAATTTTACACATGGGATGGAGCGCCTTCCCCTTGCCTGATGAGGAGCGTGAGGAAGGAGAAACGGAGAGCGGCCTCCAAATAGGTGACAAAGATGTGAGAAGTAAGTTAAATTAAAAGAGGGGTAGTTAAGGTATTAAGATAAAATTATGGACACTTTCTTAATTGGCAAATAAAAATGGACATTAACTTAATTACAAATCCTAAATGGATATTCTACCAAATTTTTTCTTACAAAAATCAATAAAATGATATTTTTCTTGAAACTTTTTTCAAGCATAAAACGACACATATTGTTAATTGAAATGAGTAACATATTAAGAGTGGGTGTCCGCACGCGTAGCGTGCTGTGCCAACTAGTCAAATATAAAAGTCAGAGATATTAACAATGTTTTTTTTTTATCATTAACTACTCCTATTTGCTTAGATCTATGCAGTGAAAATAAAGTTTAATGCAACTATAGCATATTTTAAGTTCACAATTTGTTGGCATAAAATATCAAAAGAATGCTAGAAAATTTAATCAACGAGCATTTCACATGGTGCGAGGTTTTTAATTAATTGAAGATTAAATTAACGAGAAATAGAATGACAAGAAGACCTCATTTTTAACATAAATATAAAATATGATCATCTTTTTTGTAATTATTAAATGTTCAAAAACCAAGTTTTGTAATCCAAGTCGTTGGGTTTTGTAATTCAAAAATTGAGTTCATCACATAAATATAAATATACTGTAGAATTTAGAGAGGGATAAAACCCTAATAGATTAGAGGTGGAAGTCTCGTATTAGAGAAGGCAAACACACGCTTATAATGTTATTATTCAACCCTTTATATAGGAATTACAATGCTTGGAGAATAAGTAATATAAAGATATCGATAATCTAAACCTACTTAAGATATATATTTCTAACCTAACCTAATAATATCAAAGATTATATCCTAATACAATCATAACTAATATATCATTCCTAATATATCTCTAACATATACACACAAAGCGAACAATTGAGATCTGGGCCAAAACCCACCAGATCTTGTGAGGAACCGGTTGGATCTGAGAGCTATGGGGCTGGAAAGGCTCTAAGTGGTGAAAGAGCCTCCGTCCACCGCCTAGGGCGGCGCTAAGACGAAGCTTCAGCAAGAGAACAAGTGGGTTTTGCGTTTGGGTTCAGATTTTGTGGAGCAATGTGGCCAGATTTGAGGAGGTAAAGTGGAATGGGGGTAGGGAGGAGCACGAGTGGCCATCGGCGGCGCTTGGCCTCGTCGAAAAACGCAAAGAGTAAGATGGAGTGAAGTTACGCCATGAGTTTTCGAAGGTTGCAAATACGGCTAATTAATGGTTAGATCTCGGGTGTTTAAGGATGATTTTCATAAGGGAAAAGCTGGCGAATCTAGAAGAGTACAGACAGAGGAGCATCGGGGAGGGGCTAGAGCCGCTGGCCACCGCTGGGAGCGGCGCAGATCTGAAGATTTTCAACTATGCTCAGCTCGTTTTCGAAAGTGGCGAGAGGTTAGGGATGGGCTGAGTAGGCACGATTTGAGAGCACAATGAGGACGACAAGGGACACTTACTAAGATGGCCATATTTAAGGCCTTTATTTAGTAAATTGTTCATCAATGTTTCCGAATTAGCAAAAAGTTCGCCTTCCTTCCCCTGCCTTTTTTGCCCCTGTGCCCCCACGTGTGCCCCTTGTGCCCCTCCTCCTATTGCAGCAGTTGTTGTTGTTTTCGCGTCAATACTTTTTTTGCCACCTGTTGCTGAAATCGGAGTTGTTCAATCACTGAATTTTGAATTTTTGCCCAATTTCAGCAATTACAACAACAATTTCAGCAAATTAAGAAATTTGATCAACAACAACAATTTGAAGATTAGACATTTAGAAGAAGCAACCTAGGTACTTGCAGGGCAACAATAGATTTCACACAGAATTTGTTTCAGCAATCATTAAGACTAAAAGAATTTGTTTCAGCAATCATTAAGATTTCACAAAGAATTTGTTTTAGTAGTTCTAACGGCTTTGTGATCGAATTGAAATCGGAAGAAGACTGCGAGCGTGACGTGGTTTTCAAAGAAGTTGAAAAGCAAGACCGATTGCATCCCGAAGAGGCTGAAATCGAAGAGATTGAAACTCCTATTGCTTCGAACACCAGCATCAGTAACTCTAAATTCCCATCCGCGGAGCAGCGGGAGATTTGGCTGGTCTATCGCCTCGATCTTCAGCAAGAAGCTGAAGGCCTGGACGAGGAAGAACATCAAGCAAAAGATGCTGCGGCATCCTCCGAATCCCCGCTATCGATCTCAAATTGAAAGGTTAACAATGCAAAGCTCCCTCAAATTGGAAAACCGACCCAACTCGGGCTTGCATGCTCTGATACGATGTGAAATTCCGAGAAACCCCGATTGCATCGTATGAAAACGGAAACGTGTCGGGTTTATTTCTTTTTTTTTTTTTGTTATAAAGGCAGATCGATGGAAAAATAATGATCATATACTCCCTCCGTTAATTAAAACTTGTCACTTTAGAGTTTTGCACACTTTTTAAGAAAACAAATAAAAATACACATATAACCCTAATTATTACCCAACTTTTTTACTTTCTCGAAAACTACAACTAACGTCTATCTAATCACTACAATGGCAATTTTGTTAAGTGTGTGGCAAAATATCTAAAATAACATGTTTTTCTTAACAAGATTTCCTTCCTAAAATGACATGTTTTAATTAACAGATGGAGTATAAGAGAGGGTGAACCCATGCTCCAAAAGGTGAAATTGCTCACCCATGCGCCCCTCACTACCTCCCTTTTCTGACGGAGATTTTGAGAGGAGGTAAATCATGGTGACTCAACCACTCATTTGAGAGGTTACTCCCACACTACCGCTGATGAGACTCGATCATGGTCTATGCTCTAAATGTCACCCCTATAACCAGTTGAGTTAAGCCCATGCGGACGAGAGGGTGAAACCATGCACTACTATTTAGGCATTTGTGATTAAAAAGTGAAATTTACCTAATTATAATCTAAAAAAAATAAAAATCGTGCGACACATATCTTTGGTTTCTCACAACCCAATCAAAATTTCACAAATTGATATAGGTGTTGATAAACATAATGTGATTTTTTTTATATAAAAAATGAAATTAAAATGTATATGAATTTGAATTTGGAGTCAAAAAGTCAACCCACATGAAGTTGAAACCCTAAACGTAAACACGCTTTACCTTGCCTTTGTCGACTCCTCCACTTCATTACGTTCACATGACCAGTTTAATTATACTTTGTCGACTTTGACGGACTAGAATTGAATATGGCCTACTGTGAGATTCCGATAATTCCGAGCCGGGTCGTATCAAATCGGGAGTCGTAGTGGGTTTATTTTTATTTTTGTTTATAAGGTTGGGATCCACTACTTTACACAAAAGCTTAAGCCATGCATTATGTCATTTCCATATATTTTGGTTTGATATTCACCTCATCTCTCAATGTGGGACTACCCAAAAACCCCAACAACGCCTACGGCTTGAGGTTAATTTATTCAAGTTTTTTTTTTACATAGTTTTTGTTTAAAATGGTTAAGGGTGTGTTTGGTAATGATATCTAGATATCAGATATCAGCTCCGATATATGATATCTAGTGTTTGGTAAGGCTAGATATCGATATCACTTTAACTGATATCGATATCTAGTGTTTGGTATGCATAATATATCACTTGATATCAAGTGATATCTGATATCTGTGTTTGGTAAGAGTCAGATATCGATATCAGTTGATATCTAGATATCAAATTTGGCCTATTTTGATATACCCATTTTTTGGGAGGTATCACTTGATATCGATATCGCCCGATATCGATATCTTGATACCGATACCGATATCTTCATATCAAGATATCAAAGATATCACCCGATACCGATATCGATATCTTGATGTCTAGATATCGTTACCAAACACACCTTAAGTGTTTTTTTTAAGCAAAAGGGAGAAAACCTCCCAAAAACGACAACCTACAGACTACACAACAATCGGGTGGATTAGCCTTATCCCTATAATAATCCTCCATTAAGTAAGTGTAGGGCCGGAGTCGGCCTTTCAAAAGCTAGTGGAAAGAGTAGGGCCGGACTTGGATTGGGAAAAAAATGCGATCGAACGTACAAAAATAGTTAAATTTTGGAAAGCTCATCAACATTCGACATTACTAATTACTAATTATATATAGAGAGGGGATAGATCTTGTATAAGCAAGTCTTATTGTGTAATTTATGAGTAAATATGGAGCATCGGATTATATCAAACGGCTGATATTAAAAGTAAAAATGACATTACTCGTAGGGACCAAGTGATTATTCGTATGTACATACATATGAATGATTACATTTGTTCATACATACGAATAATTACATTATCAAAAAATAATTTAGATATAAATAAAATAACATAAATATTTATCCATTAATATTTTTGGTAAGTATGCTATAAAACCGTCATAATTTATATTTTTTTTATCAATTAACTAAAATATATACAGATAAAGTGACTTATGATAATTTTATATAAATAACATATTCTTTTAATAATTTTTTTATGGGATTTTTTTTCCTAGAATTAACCACAACGTATACACCATATGCTTAACCAATTATGCACACCCCTAAGAAAAGAGGCGGAGAGAGAGGTCGAGCTCGGAACCTCCTTACTCCTCCCCTTCCTCCACACCATTGGGCCACCCTATAATTAATATAATTGATATATATATATATATATATATATATATATGTGTGTGTGTGTGTGTGCATGATGAGTTTTTTTTTTGAAGCAGGATAAAAAAAAAATAGGAAAGTCGCAAACGACCGGGCTTCTTTCCTAACGCGTCCGAACGTACGAGAACATGAAGTTCTGGATGAGTAGCGAAGCTATCATCGGCAGGTATGTTATAGGCCAGACGTGCAATCCTGTCAGCCACAACATTCGAATCCCTGAAAATAGGATGAATAGCAACATGAGAAAAGGAATTTAAGTCAATAT
Source organism: Persicaria maculosa (assembly GCA_963922045.1). Taxonomy (NCBI): domain Eukaryota; kingdom Viridiplantae; phylum Streptophyta; class Magnoliopsida; order Caryophyllales; family Polygonaceae; genus Persicaria; species Persicaria maculosa. The sequence continues at coordinate 69,723,066 of OY998262.1, forward strand.
TCGTATCGGTCATCAACCGCTCGATATTCCAGAGACTAGCCCAGTCACCTAGGAGAGTCTTAATGACGACTAAACAATCTCCTTCGATAAGTAGATTTTGTATGCCCGTAGATTTAGCCTTTGAATTAAACACCCATACAAAGGCCCAATGCTTCGTCGAACACAACGAAATTGTTATTACAGGGCCCTGAGCCTAAGGATAGGATATTTCCATCATGGTCCCTAATTACGAAGCTGAAGGTACCAACCTTCGACTGACAGTACGAACTATCAAAGTTCAGCTTGTAGTATCCACAAGGTGGCTTTAACTACTTGTCGACTCTCCGAGTCATCCTGCTGTGAGAGGTAGAGTCGAAAGGGATTAATGCATGATGAGTTATTGGATTCTAACAACCTAATACTAGCTTTTAGTTTAATTGGAGTATAAATTAAGAAAATTAAATATTAAATTCCGACAAAAAAAAAAAATTAAACATTAAATATTGCTTCTAGATATATTAATTGCCAAGTCACTAAATGTGTCGAACCCTTTCGACCAAAAAAAAGAAAATGTGTGGAACCCTCCACAACACACAATGCACTACACTACATTATATGTAACATAAATAGGAATTTGCTTGACATTTGCAGGCCAGTACTTGAATGAGTTGACCTCACCTGATAGATATATAGATATATAGATATCAGTACTATTGTTTCCTCTTAAGATCTCAAACTCAGTCTCCCTCCCTATAGCTTGTACTGCTAATATTACACTACTGCAACATTTAGACATACATTTTCATCTCAATCGATCTTATCGAGATCGATCTCGAGATAAAATCGATCATCGGATCGAAAACATATTTATGGAAGCTGCAGGAATGAAAGACGAGCAAATGTACGGGTTCTCAGTGTCGTTGGGCAATATGATCCTTGAATCCTCCAACAGCATGTTGCCGGAAGAGCGTTCTCGGAACGGACCTGTCGGCGAGGCAACAGCGCGGTTGAGCCTCAAAAAACAGGTCGATAGGAAGAAGAAACCAGGGGCTTCTAATAAGACAAGCAGGTATTTATATATTTATTATATAATCTCTCTATATATAGATCTAGTTGGGCGGCTCAACGTACTATTCATTAATTAATTGATTAATACAACCTTAGTTCCAGTTAAAAACATGGGGAATCCAATAAAGCTATCCTTTAATTAGATCTTGTTTAATCAATTTTGAACATGCCATATATATCGATAATCAATTTTGCGTTTTCTTACAAGTATGTTACTAATCTATCTATCTATCTATCTATCTATCATAACTCAATCGATCTTGACGCAATTGATTTGGTAGGAGGAGCAATAGCCAAACTCGAACAGTGAAGACCACGAATCTCACAGATGATGGATTAGGTTGGAGGAAATACGGCCAAAAACTCATCCAAAACAATCCTCATCCAAGGTTAGTACTATAGCCTTACCTTAACCGAAGCTTGATAATAACTATTCAATACAACTGAATGAAATGGATCGTATCTTTTTAAGTATATTGATTGATGTATTGATTGCGGGGTGCAGGAGCTACTACAGATGCACGCATATCGAGGAGAATTGCGAGGCTAAAAAATGGGTCCAGAAAGAATCTGATAACCCACTCGTTTATAACACGAATTACCTGGGCTACCACACTTGTCGAAACCCTCTCAAAGTCCCTCAAATCTTTTTGCCCTACACTCCCTTCGACGAATCCTTTGGTCATCCCCAACATTACCCGTCCATGTCCAACCCCACTCTCCTGTGTTTTGATTCGCCTAACACGAACCACACCTCCTACATCACAACCAATGATCAATACATAACCGGCCAAATGGGGTTTGCATCATCGTCGCCCCAGGTAGTTGATCCCATAATCACAATGGGGGAGGCGGAGGGCAATCAACAGCTCTCGAATGAGAATGAGATCTACGAAAATGGCATTAGCATGATTACCGCGGATTTGGACTACTCGTGTGACTTCCCTCCGATGGAAAGCCCTAGCTGCAGCTTCGGAAGTTATTATGGTTTCGATATGATGATGATGATGGACGAGTTCGGATTAGATCTTGATAGTGTTATCAATTACATGGAGTAGTATCATTTTATATTGCTACCCCTATATATATATATGTGTGTATTTTTCTTTAAGATATCACAACAATAATTTCAAGTTGATGAGGATATATAACGTACGGTAGCTTTTACTTTTGATGAGCTAGACGTAATTAGTTTTTTCCATGTCCTCTTTTAAGCTAGCTTGTTGATTCACTATATTTATGAATTGGTATTACATTGGAGTAGGAATTATTGTCATGCAGTAAGTATTAAAATATAAGGATTTAATCAAAGTTTGTTCATTTGCTAGTCATTCCATTCGCCTAGTGCCTTTTAAAATATGGATTAATACAAGTGACTCAATTAGAGACTAATAAGTAGCAAAGGAATAGAAATGAAATAGATAAAAATAAATTGATCGAAAAAATCGACAAGGGAACAAGAGGATAAACAAAAGGCTCCAGAATAGAGGTGGCAATCGGACGGGTCGGATCGGGTTCGGGTTCGGTTAATCGAGTTTCGGGTTATTCGGGTTTCGGTTGTATCAGGTTTCGGTTATACGGGTTTCGGTCGTCTCGGGTTCAGTTATTTCAATATTCATTTTAAAAAATTTACTAGAATGTATATTAACGTTCGGGTTATTTCGGGTTTTGGTTATAACGGGTTCGGGTCTTAATGGGTTTCGGTTGAATCGGATTCGGTTTATTCGGATTTGGGTGAGTTTCGGTTATCGGTTATTCGGATTTCGGGTCCAAAATGGGTCGGGTTGAGTCAGTGTTCAGAACAATCGGTTTCGGGTCGACCGGGTCGGATTTTCGGGTTCGGGTCGGGTTTTGCCAGATCTACTCCAGAACAACAATTGAATTGAAAGGCAAAAACATGAAAGTTACAAATACGATATGCCTCCAACCTCATATCACCGCTCTAACTAACCCTCTTTAACTCAGATAGCACTCCTCCACGACGTCCTATCACATATATACCAGAAATTAATGACGGTAAGACCCTTATATTAATGATGAGGACCTGTCATTAGAAATTAATTAGAATTCCAATTATAGGCTAAATTTTTCTTATACGCATAATTTTCATTAACAAAATAAACCCTTAATTTAATAATTAATAAATAGCCAATTTTAATTAATTTTCAACGTACTCTTGCTAACATCTCTAGCTAGCTCTTGATCTGATCCCTTTTAATTAACTTAATCTTAGATCTCCATCCATTGATGATGTGACATTTTACTAACTTAATTAATTAATTACTAGATGAAAGCATATATATTGCCCGTAGCCCGCGTACGCTCGTGTCTAAATTATTTGGCCAATTAATTAATTGGAATCTTAAAATATTAAAAGGTAGTAGTTTAATGATTACTTACATAATCTAACAAATTTTAATTGGCCAATTTAATTAATTGGATTCTTAAAATATTAAAAAGTAGTAGTTTAATGATTACTTACATAATCTAACAAATGGGTAGCTAGATTTTGGAATAGTGGGTTGCATTCACACCTTAAACAAATCAAAGGAGGCGGCTTGACAATCAATATAATTTCTAGGGTTACTCCTAAATTGAACCAGAACTGTTCTAAAAAGCCCTTCAAGGTTTGACAGACTCCCATTTAACCCTTAACCTCGTCCTGCCGTTAAAGCCATCAAGGTTGTTAAAACCCGTCTAAACTGTAACGAGCCGCCTGTCGCGCGCCATGAAATCCACCTACACCTGCCTACACTTCGCCTAGACCCTTAATCATACCCTATCGCCAAGCACTCGTCAAGCGTTTTTTAAAACATTGATCATAATTAATCAAACTGAAATCCAGATCGATCCTCGAACCTTATATTTGAATCTTAGACCGGGTAGAAATATATGTTATGTAAAATGGTCTTTCTATTCTATACCTTTAGCTCGAGCATATATAGAATAAGATCCTAAAGTAGGAAAGATTCCCTACCAAAAAAATAATCGACCATATAAATCTAATTAAAAACTAAACTAAACTAATTAAAATTTAAAAAATATTTTCCAATTAGTGTCTTATTCTATGTCCCACTAAAGTATAAATGAACTTAATTGGTTTAGTTTGGTAAGTCCTTTGGTGCTATTTAAGGCAGGAAATCTTCATTATTAGGAATGAATACATGATTTGACCGAGGTCCAATCCAACCTGTCTTGAACCGGTCTTGAACCTTAATTGACTGATATGGACTAATTATTCACGGTTCAAGTTCCTGTAAAATCATGTTCACCGGGTCTGAGATAAATTCAGACCCGGTGGAAAAACCCTAATTGATTGGGAAAATATTTTAGATTAAATATATACATCAAAATTAAACATAGGTTAATTTGGTCAAGAAAACGATGTGACCAAGAATTCAAAGTAAACGCAAAGCAAATAGCTGATAAGCACAAACGTACGTTCAAACCTGAATTTCAAAAACTTTTGGACTTGAAGCTGGTGTACGTAATTACTACTTTTTAGTAGTTAATCTAGTACTAGATTTTTTGTTCATATAAAATGGGGCAGGTATTTCATTAAAGATTTAAAGGGGTCAAATTTGATTACGAAAATTGCTAATCGTCATCCTCCATATAGATTATTATACCGTAGGAGGGATAAGGTGCGACTTCTTTCGAGTTTCAACACAGTGAATTAAGAATTAATTCCCGACCAAATAATAAAAATAATTAAGAATAAATTAATAATTAAATTTCCACACGGTGCAGGGCGGGGCACCATCCATGGGATGGATGAACCTCCTGCGGAATTTCCTCCCTTTTCCATAAAATAACAGAATGTGCTAATTCCTCTGAAATGATTTTTTTTTTCCAATTAGACACTTAAGAAAGATTAAAAAAAAAAAAAATTAATTAATTTTTTAGCAAATCAAATGTTAATGGAATAAATAAATAATGTAAAAATAAATAGGTCAATTAATTGATCTAAGATTAGACAAGTACTACTTTAGTTTAACATTTTTTCTATCCTATGCTCATGAAGGATAAGAAGTCAAATTGAGAAATATTTCCCCTCGATACACCCGATTTAACCATTTTTAAATTGGATATTAAGGGTTTCACGTACCCTTTCCTTTTAAGTTTGGGGAATTTGCTAAAATGACCCTCATATCCGGAAGGTTTGCATGAATAACCCAATCCGGAAAAAAATTGCACAAAAGCGGATATCCGCTTACCAGGTGAAGTCGGTAGCCCGTTGCACAAAGGAGAGAAAGGGAAGCGAGAAAGGAGGGAGAAGGAAGGGGATCGAGGCGCGCAGGCGGAGGCGGAGGCTCCGTGGGAGGGCTCGAGTGCAGTCGAAAGGAAGGGGGTCGGGGGCCGCGAGAGGAGAGGAGGGAGAAAGGGAGAGCTGTTAGGGTTTCAGCTATGTTGCTTTCGTCATCATCTTCCTCCTCTTCCTCAACGATATCCGACGAGAAGTGGCCTGTCACAAGCATTTGAAACCGCTGAAATCTTCGTGCCTCGATCCCCTTCCGCTAAGCGCCATCCCACAAAGCCTCTCCTCTCCCTCTCGGCGACTCAGGCTACTAAAGCTGCGAATTCAGCTTCGCCTCTGAAGCACGGGATTCAGGTACTAATCCCCTCTTCCTTCTTGCTCAGTTGTTCTTAATTTAAGTAATTGCAGTGCTTTCATCTACTGCTGAAAGATTGAAAGTAGAATGTAAGCATAAAAAAGCACAACATCTGGATTGTAAATCATTGTCTGAATGAGAAATTGAGCACTGTGGTTGAGTTCTGAATTTTAATGTAGGCTTTGCCAACCTTGTTTGCAGGTGAGTTCTGAATTTTAATGTATGTTTGAATTGTGAATTGTGAATCTTCTGTCTGCTAAATTGGATGCTTGCAACAGGTTGTGTGTGGGAATTACCGGAAGTAGTTGTGCACTTTCAGATGCGCAAAACTCATATCTGTTTGTGAAGATTCTTGTGGTTGAGATCTTTGGTAGTGCACTTGGTTTGTTTGGAGTGATTGTTGGAATTATCATGTCTGCACAAGCAACATGGCCTTCGAAAGGAGCATAATGTGTTATCTCACCAGACGTGGTATCCGCTATCCAACACCAATCCAGACTGCCAATTTTCGTGTAAGCTTTCAACCTCTATCGGTCAGATCATTATTGCCTTTTTTATTCCCTATTGTAAATCTCAGGCATTGCTGTTCTTAGGGGCTTGTACTTATAAAAGCATTTGTTGTGGTCTCTGAAGCATTTCGTCACTTTAGCTTCGATATCAAAGATAAATCATTATCTACTGATCTTTAGTATCATGATGAACATATATGAAGAGGTCATGACAGTAGTCTAGCCAGATTTGCCACCTTGCCATATAAATACAAGCCTTGGTTACATTTATGTCAATAAGCTTACAAATATGTATGTTTCATCAATAAAATTTCGTCTTTTGTATTTTCTCATTCTTTACCTTGCAAGGCATGGGTTCTGATTTCTGATGCATTAAGGACAAAAAACACACAAAGAATTGGGGAAGGAAACTAAATCAAATACTAGTAAAACGGTGTAAATATTCCATCATTCATTTCTTAAGTGTTCTAGTCCCATTATGCATTAATTCACTAATCATGTTAAATGTATTGGAACATTCCATTTATTCTGATTTGAGCAATGGAGGCGCCGATCGACACCGTGCTCCTGGATCCCCATGTTGATGTCAAATTTAGATAATGCCAAAATGTGTTCTCCAATTGCTGGCTCTCAGTTACGTAAATCAGTACATCATGTTGTTGCCTGTTGTGAGTATTTCTTATAACTTATTCTTCGATACATATAGTGTTACAATGTGTTACTCTTCTTTGATAACTATGTACTGATCTTTTTTCTTTTCAGTCTCTTTATAGCTCAATGAACCGGTATCTCCAGGGATTATTTGTTCTAGCTAATGATACTGCACCAGGGGCGCGGAAGATGGTAAGCTCTTGTTTGTTATTATACCATCTATACTTCTTAAATGATATATATTTTCCTAGCTTATAGAATGCGTATCTATCTGTAATAGATTCCAAAGAATTATTCTCTGGTCTCCTGTACATCACAGATGGTTGTAAGATATATTGGAAAAAGAGAGAGAGAGAACTTCTAATAGAAAATGAGTGGTGAGTTGAATGTTGGGTAAAGATAGGAATAGAGAGTATATGTTTAGATTATGAAACAATCTAAAGAACTAGCCTCCACCATCGGAGGTTATCGATGTATTCTTGTGTGTTTGGTACACTTACTGTGAAAGAACTAGCCTTCACCAATCACCATTGGAGGTTATGGATGTATTCTTGTGTGTTCACGTATTTGGGACTTCTCATTGTCCTTTGAGAAGGGCCTTTCCTACATCCCCACTGGGCATCTACTATAACCTTTCTGATTAAAAGTGAAAGTATTCTTAGTGTGTTTTTATCATTTTTTTATTAACCTTTCCGATTAAAAGTGAAAGAATACTTGGTGTGTTTTATATCATTTCTGGTTTGTTGCTTTTTGTTTTGAAATGTTTTTCCTTGATCTTGCAAATTGATGTATTTGGGTATGCTGATTGCTGAATGTTATTTGTCACCATTCTTGTAATATCTTTTCCATAAACTTATGCAGCCCAAACTCTCCGGTCCGCCACTGATGACTAGTCCTGGAAAGAAAGAGAAGCTGTAGTTTTGGCAATTGGGGCTATTGGGGAAGGTTGCATCAATGGTTTATATCCTCGTCTGTCTGATGCAAGCTTTTCTTTGTCAAGCTTGTTCTTGAATCTCGATGTTTCTTGTAAGAAGTTCATTTCATTCATTCTCGATGCTTCTTTGTTTTGTGCAGCTCTCAATCTTAGATGCATTGAGCGCTTGTATCGTGACCATGGTTTTGCATACAATTGCTGCCAATATTCATTGAGAGTTTTAAAAAAACATTGGGTTTCTTTCCTTGTAAACGTCAATTGAGCTCCCAAAGATTAGTATCCTTCATGCTTGTCATAGATTAGTACCCATGGGTAAAATCTTGTAAAAAATATATCGATATGTAATGGAAGTGGGTAAATCTCATACATGTCATGTAAAACAATTAACGATTCACGTGTTAAATAAAAAAATTCACGTGTCAAGTAAAACATTTCATGTGTCATGTCAATTCGGTATGGGTGACATGTAAATTCAGTATGGGTGACGGGTAATTATATGATGATCGGTGATCATCCCGAAGCTGTCAAGGCGAGGCTGAAATTCTAGGCATAGGTGGTGGCATGTGCCATCAGGTTGTGCAACTGAAACTAATGCGTTCTCGAGGGAAGAAAAAGTTGGAAATTGAAGGTCATTATACATGATAGGTAATAGGTTTGACATGTCACCTACGTCACTTGACATGACAGTCGGAGTGAGCGGACTTACCCCAGCAGTTTTCTGAGTCGGTGCATCTGGCTCAACACTCTTAAACGCCATGGAATTTAATGTCTGTTTTAGAAAATATAAATGATTTTATTCACGTGTCATGTCTAACAATTCACGTGTCAAGTAACAAAATTCACGTGTCATGTAAAGCAATTCTCGTGTCATGTAAAACATTCATCATAAGATGGGTTTTTAACATGACAGATAATAGGTTTGACATGTCACCTACGTCACTTCACATGACAGTCGGAGTGAGCGGACTTACCCCAGAAATCATCCAAGGCTGAATTTGAAACCAAGTTCAAAAAAAGAAGTTTAGCAGAAGGAATTCTGAATCATAAAAAAGGAATAGAATATGTCTCAAATTCAGGTGTCAAGTAAAAAAATTCACATGTCAAGTAAAATACATTATATGTCATGTAAATCCGGTATGGGTGACATGTAAATTCAGTATGGGTTATGAGTTATTTTTGGTGCTGCTATCACAGAATTTAGTGGCATAAGTGCTTGGATTAGCATGTTCCTTTGTTTGAGGGACTCGCAACGCAGAAGTGAGTTATTTGGTTTGTGTAAATTTGTCACCATAGCCCGGAAGAGAGGAAAAACCTAAAACATGTCCAGTAAACTATCGATTGGTGTCCAGTAGGAAACTATATGATGGACAGTTAATTGTTACTATTGGCATGGTCACCCTTTGCTGCACAATTAAGGCGACAAGCTTGAATAAGAAGACGTTATTAACATTACGGTTTATACTCTTTCACATGACAGGTTATAACCTTTAACATGACAGGTAATAGGTTTGACATGTCACCTACGTCACTTCACATGACAGTTAGAGTGAGCGGACTTACTTGCATACTATACTAGTTTGTTTGTTTGGGATTTATTTTTGACGAGGTGAATCAACGACTTTTCCTCCGTCAGCATGATCACCCTTTGCTGCACAATTAGCTTCATCATATCCTTCAAATTCACCTCTTGGCACAGCTGAAGGCACTGGAGACGCGACAGTGCTTCAGCTAACCGACTCAGCTGCACAAGACGATACTTACAGCCAGATAAGTCAATGCTTCTAAGCTCTTAAACAATAACAACCATTTAGCAAGAGCGCTCTGAGCTCAGACAAACCGGAAATGGACTCTGGTAGGCTTCAGAATTCCTTCTGCTAAACTCCTTTTTCTTTGTGTGTGATGCTATTAATGAAAGAAAATAACATGACAGGTAATGCTATTCACATGACAGGTTATACCCTTTAACATGACAGGTAATGCGCATCGACTCTCTTCCCCTTAATGAAATAAAATAACATGACATGTAATGCTATTAAAATGACAGGTTATACCCTTTAACATGACATGTAAAAACCTTTAACATGACAGGTAATGTGAATCGATTCTCTCTTCCTTAATGAAATAAAATAACATGACATGTAATGCTATTAACATGACAGGTTATACCCTTTAACATGACAGGTTATAACCTTTAACATGACAGGTAATGCGAATCGATCATCTTCACCTTAATGAAATAAAATAACATGACATGTAATGCTATTAACATGACAGGTTATACCCGTTAACATGACAAGTTATAACTTTTAACATGACAGGTTATAACCTTTAACATGACAGGTAATGCGAATCGATCCTCTTCTCCTTAATGAAATAAAATAACATGACATGTAATGCTATTAACATGACAGGTTATACCCGTTAACATGACAGGTTATAACCTTTAACATGACAGGTTATAACCTTTAACATGATAGGTTATAACCTTTAACATGACAGGTAATGCGAATCGATCCTCTTCTCCTTAATGAAATAAAATAACATGACAGGTAACGCTAGACTCCTTTGTTTTTTGTTTGTGTGTGGGTAGAGAATTGACATGCCTAATGTATTGAAAATGAGAGCAAGAGAAACACCTATGGCAATTGTGCATGACTCTATTAGGCGGTTACTTGGGGAAAAATCTGCATCCTTGATATGGGCTGCAAGACAATTCGGCTCAACTCTTGATCCAGAGGAGAGGATGACGACTTTGCACATCCAAGGTCGTAGAGTGTTGGAGTCTTTGGACCTCTAGGGAATTTGAATACAACATTAATTACGTGTCTATTTGCTCGGTTTCTTCACATACTGGTGTTTGAGCATGTACAATCATCTGTCAAAGTTTGTGCCCTTTATAAATATTGAACTGATTTTGTAACTAATGCAACAAGAGTAATATGTTCCAAATTTGGAATCAATGATTTTTTTTTTGGCATAAGAGAAGGTGCGAGTAACTAAAAAGATACTTGTGCACATACATTGCAGGAACACAAGATGATTTCCAATAGGTATGCCCTGCAAATCTGCAACTGCAACCATAAATAGCTTTACTCACCCCAAAAATTGCAAAATTTCCCACAAAACTAAGATTTTTGATATCTCAAACAATTATAAGGTAAAAAACCACACAAGAGATCAGTGAGACTTGTGTGCTTGTAGCAGCATCAGATATGCTTACATGCCGAAGGTGTAACAGAAAACTAAAACTATACAACATCACCAACTAATAAAACCCCTAGATGCAGTGGAGATAAATCTGGTGAGATGTATCTAGAAAAAATATCATAGAATTTGGAAGGGTGCCAAAAGAGATATCATCGTCATCAGAATAAGCTTTGCTATGGAGAATCTGGGTTAAGGTCTTGTGGCTCCGTCACTTCCGCCTGCAAGTTGATTATTTGAGAGACGACGAGCTTTGAGAGCTCATTGATTGCATTACGAACCTGATGCTCATCTTCACTTTCCTGCCTCGCCCAAGATGCCTGTCAAGTGCTCGATGACCTAGAGTACTCTTGTGCAGCTATCCTTGTCTTTCTTGATGTCGCAAGAACCTTCTCCACATCTGGAGAATTCACCAATCAAAAGACTGACCACTTTAAAATAACATTCTAAAATCTGGCATTTCATCATTTATTTTCGCAAAAGAAATAAAGCAGGTACTAAGAGCATATTGGTTCAAAGAGCGAACTTGCCGGCTTAAATGCAACTGTAGTACCTTTACGGCGTCCTCTAGAGCTTTGAATTGTTCAGATTTCAGAATCCTTAGCAGCTGCTAGCTCGGCATCCTTCTTCTGCAGAAGTGAATGGGCATGAACTTTGTATGAAGAAAACTTAGTCTCTAGCCGGGTATGCTACGAAATGGTCCAAAAAAATAACTGAGAGTAATAGAAATGACAACTGAGAGTAATAGAAATGACACTTTGGAAACACACATCAACTAATTTAGGTGGAAACATACAGGCAGAACTAATTAATCCAGATTTCTTATGATTTTTTCAACAATTGCCACAAAAATGCAGTACAAAATGAATAGAAAGGAAGAAGTTGCCCAAACAAAAGATGCAAGCACCACTGCGACCACAAACAGCAGTTCCATTTTTCCAGGATTCTTATTTGATTTCACAATTACTCACTCACTCAGTCACTTGCACTTTCACTGAAATTAAACCCTAATTTCAAATCAACATCAAAACCTGAAATTGAGCCCTAATTTCAAATTATAATCCAAGCAATCCTCACAAACAGTGTCTTCATTACGCAATTAGACAGAAAAACAGGAGAACTGATTGAAAAAGATTAGAGCTTTACCGGCATAAATGATGGGGAGTAAAGTAGGAGGCAAGGAGGTGCCAGCGAATCCACCGTCAGCGTAACTTTCGCCTCCTCCTACGTCCTCCTTTTGCTCGCAACCTGCAACGCCGACATCGCCTCCCACGGACCTCCGAGCGCGGCGCAGCCCCTCCGGCGACATCAGCAGTCTTGTGCCTTCCATTCAAATCTCGTCGGCGCTGATGGCTTCAATTTCGCTCGATCACTCCTTTCTCGCTCGCCCTCCTTCAATTTCTCGCGTTGATTCCGCTCTCAATCTCTCTTTCTCGCGTTGATTCCGCTCTCAATCTCTCGCCCTCCACTCTCAATCTCTCTCTCTATTTTTCTGCCATCGCCATCGATTTGGGGCAAGAGAGGCAAAGGAAACCGGATGCTCCAGGTAAACATTACCGCCTGTGGTGCAATTTTTTAGAGGGGGAGGGTTAGCCCTTGCAATTGTCGCAGATAGTGGGTTATGGGCGCAAAGTTTTCCGGGGCAAGGGTCATTTGTTATGATTCCCTCTTTAAGTTTTAAGGTTTTCTTTCCCATTGAATTATTCTTATCCTATACCTTATAGCACACTTAGACAAATTGTTAGTTTAATAATTATACTAGCTTTAATTTCCTTTAAAATGAAGGAAATTTATGTCCCTACCAAAAAAAGTAAATCTATATATATATATATATATATATATATATATATATATACTGAAACTAATATATAGTGTCTTACGTGACGCGTTGTGGTTGATTTTAGGAAGAAAAAAAATTTAACATACTCAATAAAAATATCCAAAATTATTTATAAAAGTATTATTATTTAAAATAATATTATATTTAGTTAAGTAAAATTATATTTATAACCAATATAATGTTATAACGAAATAGAAAATACTAAACAGTAAAAAAAATCAATCCTTATTTAATTATAATTTATGAAATCAATGTACAGTTAGGATTATCTTATTGATTAGGAAAAAAAATCAAAATTAAAGTTAATTAGGTGAATAATGGATAAATTGGAAAATTTGGCAAAAAAAATATCAATCTTTCCAATTAGGTAGATATTCCTATGAAGTAAAAGTTATTGGCAATTATATGGAAAATAAAATAACAAAGATGTGCATTAGACTATATATATAGCATATTATGACTGGCTAATGCTTACTCTGGTAGTAAACTGCTCGTTGTAGTTTTTAAGAAAATAAAAAAAAATAAGTGTGTGATCGATGTAATAAATGAGAGTATAATTATATACTTTTTAAAAAATATGAAAGAAGTTAAAATGATATGTTTTACCAAATAGAGGTAAGAGTATTGTATAAGATTTGAATCTTGAACCTTGCAATGAATCCAATGATGACTTGTTAATTCATTAATTAAAATAATGTTAAAATAATGTTAGTATGTCACCAATACCCAAATTATTAAGGTAAGAAGACCAAAAACTATATTAGTCTATTTTCCACAAGTAAGACAAAAATACAAGTTCACCATTTCAACAAGTACACATCTAGCTATGATTTTATTAATTTTAGCTATGGTTATATTAATTTTATAAGATACTCCTTTGGGTGCAAGGTAAGGTGGTTTTTGCCCCTTTAGGTGCTTTAAACCTCCTACCCTACATTGAATATTATTTTAACATTTGATGATTTTATATATATATATATATATATATATCAAAGGTGTATAATATATTTATTAATTGTCTTTCTTATCCATGTACTTCTTAACCTATGTACTTGTAAGTATAGGTTAAAAAATCTGATTAAAAAATACCTAAATATTATATCGGAAATTTCACGAGGTACCCCTGAGGTATCGCCTAATTCACGCGGTAACCAATTATTTTACGTCTTTCACGTGGTATCCCTAAGGTTTCGAATCCTTTCACCTCGTACCCTTCTCTCTTTATTTTAACAGCACCGTTAGTTTTTCCGTTTCAATGTCATCTTCTCAAGTGTAGTTCTGGGTGTTCTACTATTCTCCTTCTTCTAGGGATATGGCTTATCCTCAACGGCACCCGGGAAAGGAACTGAATCCCCGGCAGCCGAAGCCCAAGCGGAAGCCGTGTCCGAAGAGACCATCCCTGACGTCTTCGAACCCCATTGTTCCGTCTCGTGGCCCGGTTTCGCTACCCCTGCGATTCACTTCATCCCATTTCCCCTTATTTCCTGCGAAATTTGGAGACTGGGAGGTGTTTGGGTCTCTAAATTAACACCTAATTCAATAATTCTGCATTCCAATGTCTTAAATCAACCAATTTCATCCATCTGTCACCCCCAATTTTGACCCTTTTCAGCTTCTCCGAGACCTCGCACTCGGCGAGGAGGTCGCAGTTCTGGAAAGTCGAGGCCTTGACGGCGAAGCCGAATAGGGAGAGGTTGGGGGTGGAAATTGGGGTTCTGGAGGGATGATTCGACGGCGAGCTTGGCGGTGACATAGCGGGGGTCGGCGGTGAGGGAGCGGAAAGAGTCGGATTTGATGGAGAGGGAAGGTAGGAGATTGTTAGGGTTAGGGTTTGAAGAGTCGGAGGGGACGAGTATTGACATGAGGGTGATGAGGAGGCCACAGGTGAGGGCGATTAGGAGGACGAGCATGAACGACGACGAGTGCGGCGGCGAGTCATCGCACGGTCGGTAGGGGATTTCAGAGGACGACCAACGGCGGCAGAGTTGGCAGTGGGCGTGAGCGTGACGAGTGGATGTGGAAGGCGGTGGGCTTGGCGAGGTGACGGTGGGGGGATGAGGGTCGAGGCTGATTTTGATTTCCTCATCGTTATTGTCGAAAAGATTTTCCATTCTCACGAAATCAATAGTATAATACTAAAGGAGAAGTCGCCTACGACATGTGGCGGCTTCTCCTTTAATATAGGATTGTTAGTTAATTAATTAAATATTTTTATTATTTAAATAAATTAATATTTATTATAAAATACTTATTTAAATAAGTAATTAATTAATTATTTCATTTTTCTAAATCTTAACCAATTGATTTTCTTTTTAAGTTATTTTTTTCAATAAAAACAAATAATCTTTTCATCTTTTATAGTTTTGATTCATGGGATAATATATAAATAACGATTAGATCTATTTGATAAATTACTTTATTATAATTTGATTATATTTACTTTAATCAATTATTCTCATTTAAATGATGACAATGAAGGTTATATATGTGTGTGTAGTATAATCTATAGATAATAATAAGTCAAGTAATAAATTACTTTATTACATTTATGAATATAAATAATTAGTTCTTTTTAGTTTAGTTGTGAAAGATATATAATAGATTTTGTAATTTATAATATATTATTCAATTAATGCAACTATAGTAAAGAAAAATCATTAGTTGAACGGGTGTTAATATGAAATTTATTTAAATTTTAAAATGAATTTATAAAAGTGATAAGAATCCTTGATAATTGTTTTTTAACTTATATAAAAGTTTTACATATGTATAAAATTATTATATAAAAAGAATCCGCACAATCGTGCGGGCACTAATCTAGTTGAACAAGAAAGGAACAGATTTTTTAATTGAACAAGGTGACGGTGGGGGAAGAGATTTTTTAATTGAATTGAATATGAAGGTGATGAACAGAGCTTCGGTCCTTCTTTTCCACTTTTCTTTGAATTAAATTAATTTTTTTTTTATTTTCAACTAACGGTGCTGTTAAAATAAAGGGAGAAGGGCACGGGGTGAAAAGATTCGAAACATCAGGGGTACCACGTGAAAGGCGTAAAATAATTGGTCACCGCGTGAATTAGACGATATCTCAGGGGTACCTCGTGAAATTTCCGATATTATATTAATTGATTTTTTTTATTAGTGTGTTCAGACTTCAGGCTCATACCGCCTTGCGCACTTTGATTATTATATTTTCGTTTATTAAAGATTAATTGCAGCACATGGTGCTCGATCATCCATATAGATAAATGATACTTGATTAAATAATTGATTATATAAATAATGTACGAAAATAATACGGAGTACCTATTTAATTTGGAGTGAGGTAACATAAATGACAGCTGTGGCATTAGGGCTCGGCTTGAGATTGGTGACTAAGATAAAATACTACTAGTTGCTAGAAGTTAAATACTCCGTATACTATTAATTACAGAGTGATTACCAGTATATATATATATATATATATATATATATATATATATATATATATATATATATATATATATAAATAAATAAATAAATTAAGAGAGTGAACATCGATGTATCGATATCATGTCCATTTCACATGACTCCCCACATATTTTGTTTTTGTTCAGATCGATGTCATGAACATTGTTATAAGATTTTATCTTATAATATAAATCTCAGCTCATCTTTTTTTTTTGGTAGGAAAACGTGAGAGTCAGGCTCTCAAACTATGAAACGAAAACAGTGGGCTACACAGAAATCAAGCGGGGAGTAACCCTTCCCCTAGCGTCCTCATCAACAAGAGTATCAAATCTCTAACGACGGAATTGAAATACTATGTACACCAATTGGAAAAGAAAAGGCAAGAGCCGCAAGGGAGTCGGCGACAAAGTTCGCTTCCCTGAAGACATGCCTCAACCGGACCTCCCAGTCCCGGTTAAGAAAGTTCTGGCACTGCTGCACCAGGCTAGAGAGCGGATGAAAACGCTCGACATCCTTCTCGAGAAATGTGATCGCCATCCTAGAATCCGATTCGACAATCACCTGCTTAAAGCCTTTCTCCCACGCCATTCGGAGACCGTCCAGCAACCCCCAGAGTTCCGCCATGGGAACAGTACAACACCCAATTCGCCGGACGAATCCGGTGATCCATTGCCCTTCCTCATTGCGCAAGGCTCCGCCTGCACCAGCACTTCCTCGTTCCTCATCTTTAAAATAAATAGATATGTACTGTATTGAGTTACATTAATTTATTATTATTAATTTTACGGTTATAAAGTGAAGTGGAAATCTAGCAGCTTAATATAAAAGATCAAAGTGATTGTGTAGAACTTCATCATTCCTTATAATTCATCATTTTTAGTCTTTTATAATCAATATAAAAGAAACATTCTCACACTTGAACAAATGAGCTGAGCAACCCACTCCAGTTTTTTTAGTGCATTAACAGATATGCTGACCATATTTCACGCCTCTACACATTTTCATCCACGAGGATGCTTTTAAGTGATGGTCTAGCAAAGACTGACTCCTCTCAAACTCTTATCTATATAAAAAATAAAATAGAATAATCTTTTTTTTTTATCTTAGTCAAGTTCAATCGACTCAGCCGCTCTATATCTGGAACGGGTTCGGTGCGACCCATTTAAGGGCTTGACACTTCCACTCACAAGCATCTGGATCGGGTACGGTGTGGCCCATATAAGGGCTTGACCCTTCCACTCACAAGCATCTTCATGTTTCCAAGAGGATTCGAACTTTGAACCTCTTGGCATGGGATGTAGCTCCACAACCACTATAACAACTTATGATTGGTAATAAAATAAAATTATCTTAAATCAACGACATGATACACGTACAACAAAGTTGTCTCTCTTTATAAATTTTCAATCTAACTTCTAACACAACAAGTGCCCTATAGTATATCTGGTCCAATTCCGAGTACACGAAGAGACTCAGTTTTATTCATGTGAGACTGACTTATATTGTTCACAAATCCCTCGCTTTTTCAATATAAAAACATATATGTAATGTAATTCGTAATTTTTTCCCTTAAAAAAATAAAATAAAATGGGGTTAACAAAGATGAGGCAAGGGAAATGATATGATCTTAACTAAAAATCGACGATTGAGATATGCCAATTTAGGTTTTTTTATATAAAAAAATTCACCTATAATTTGGTTTTCTTGTGAAAAAAAATCATCCACAATAGACTTATATATTGATAGGTTAATTAGATAACACTATATTCTTAAATTTTTTTTTTATCTATTTTTTACTCGGGTTAGTCTTGACAAATATAGTAATCATTTTATATTTTTTACATATAAAACAATGTGAGTGATTTTTAAAGAAAATAAATTTCACATGCAATATTTTGTAATTTTCTATTTTAAGGGTAGTCTTGTGTAATTTACCCCAAAGAAAAAGGGAGTACAAAAGGGGAAAAACATACAGAGAAAAGTTCAAAGCAAAACAGAAGAGGGGAGTGAACTCCGTCCTATAGTTCTCCACAAATGGCGCACTTTATGAGATTTCTTTGTATTCCCAAATTGCATGCCTGTAAGTAACTATCCACCAATTCCATCCCCGATTCGAAATTGCAGACTCAACCGGTTCAGATCGCCACTAATCCATTCATTTGTCCTGAAATTTCCGGTTGTCAATTCGACATTTGTCGATGGATTTGTAGGTGTTGATGGGGGAACGATCCACAATCTGCTGATAGGGTTTCTCCCAATTCACAGCGAAAAACGAAAGAAAAACCTAAACTTTGAAGAAAATATGAAACAGAAAACGGGAATTTTATGGGTGGTTTGGTTTGGGATGTTAGGGCTGTGTTTAGGTAGGTTTGTGGTGGAGAAGAACAATGTGAAGGTGACGTCACCCAAGTGGCTAAGAAACGTTTATGAGTGCGCCATTGGCAATTTTGGAGTCCCACAATATGGAGGAACCATGGTTGGGACTGTGGTTTACCCTACTGCTAACCAGATGGCCTGCAAGAGCTTCTCAACTTTCGATGTCACCTTCAAATCTAAGGCCGGTGGGATGCCCATCTTTGTTCTTGTTGATCGTGGAGGTTAGTCCACCCCCAATCTATTTCATCTTTGTCTAATCTGTTACATGAATGTGTTACTTGTTTCAAAGATATATCTCCAAATGTGATCAAGATTTCCGGGCCATTTGGTATAACTTTAAGAAATCGAGTTATGGATAAGGTGATACGACACGATACAACGATACAGATACGAGGATACGACATATCGGGTTGGTTCATTCCCACTCTATACCTAATAGAGTGATACCCATTCCGGTATACCAAACACGCCCTTATATGGAATAACTGTAACATAAAATTCACACTTGGGTTTGTGTTTGTGGGTAGGGGTGTTATTCGAGCCGAACGAGCCGAGCTTGACATGTTCAAGTTTGGTTCGTTTGTTAAACAAGCTCGAGCCGAACCGAGCCCAATTTTTAAACGAGCTTACTTTTTTTTATCAAGCTTGGCTTATTTAGCAAATGAACGAGTTCAAGGCGAGCATTTTTCGACCTTTAAGCACTTCTACTTGGTCACAACATATTAACTTGAAGAAAATTTTAGAAATTCCATAAAATTCGAGCTATTCGAACCTAAATCGAACGAGCTAAGCTTTCAACCGAGCTTAAAATTCTGTTCAGGTTCGGCTTTTTTAGGTAAGTGAACGAGTTCGAGTCGAGCTTTTTTCGAGTCATCCCGAGCCGAGCTCGAGGTGATCAGTTCATATAACAGCCCTATTTGTGGGGTACTGAATGGGATAATATTGGGGACAGATGATTCGGACTGCTCTAAATGTGGATTTGTAGGTGCAGCAGTTGTTTTATTATGATTGTTGTGTTGTATTGGCCAGAGTGTTACTTCACCTTGAAGGCATGGCATGCACAAAACGCAGGAGCAGCTGCCATCCTTGTTGCTGACAACAGAATCGAGCCGTTGATAACGATGGATGTCCCCGAAGGAGACGATGCACTGGCTGATTATCTCCGAAACTTAACCATTCCATCGGCATTGGTTAGCAAGTCTCTGGGTGAAAACATCAAGAAAGCCCTATCGAAGAACGAGATAGTGAACATGAATCTCGACTGGAGAGAGTCCCTTCCGCACCCTGATGACCGAGTTGAGTACGAGTTTTGGACTAACAGTAACGATGAGTGTGGCCCGAAGTGCGACAGCCAGATGGAGTTTGTGAAGAGCTTCAAAGGAATCGCGCAGTTAATGGAGCGGAAAGGCTATACTCGGTTCACCCCTCACTACATTACATGGTACTGTCCTGAAGCGTTTCTACAGAGCAAACAGTGTCAGTCTCAGTGCATCAACCATGGCCGGTATTGCTCTCCGGATCCTGAGCAGGATTTCAGCAGGGGCTATGACGGGAAAGACGTTGTGGTTCAGAATCTACGCCAAGTTTGCTTCTATAGAGTCGCCAATGAGAGCGGAAAGCCATGGCTTTGGTGGGACTATGTTGCGGATTTCTCAATCCGCTGTCCAATGCGCGAGAAGAAGTACACCAGAGAGTGTGCTGATCAAGTTATTCGGTCCCTCGGTAGGTTGCTGATTGCTTCACATTAGATATCTCACCATACGCCATCCTAACTATTCTTGTTTTGGTTAAGGTATTGATCTCAACAAAATAGATGATTGTATCGGAGATATTGATGCGGATAGGGAGAACTCGGTTCTTAAAGACGAGCAAGAGGCACAGGTAGGACAATCTGCATGACAGTCTTGCTGAAGCTCTATATCAGTACTTGTGAACTTGCTGCTGAATTACTCTCTTATGTGTTTCAGATCGGGAAGGGAACGCGTGGAGATGTGACTATATTACCTACACTTGTTATCAACAATAGACAGTATAGAGGTACCGAGAAAACACAGCTGAAGTTGGGGACTGCTTGAACTGAACTTATTCTGATAATGGCGGAACTGTGAAAATTTCAGGTAAGCTGGATAAGGGAGCTGTTCTGAAGGCAATTTGCTCAGGCTTTGAGGAGACCACTGAACCATCTTTGTGCTTGACTGCAGGTAACCCTGTGGTTCTCTTCTTTTGCAATTAGCTTTTATTCGTCCTTACACATGCGACATTTAGCGTTAATATGTACAGATGTAGAAACGAATGAATGCTTAGAGAACAATGGCGGTTGCTGGGAAGATAAGAAAGCAAATGTTACTGCTTGCAGGGTAAAGTTCAGCCACATTTCATTTAGAGTTCCTGTTCGCAAAGCGTTTCGGTCAGGAAACTCTTAATGTCCATTGTCATGGATCTCTCTCTTTGTGTAGGATACTTTCCGTGGGAGAGTATGTGAATGCCCTGTGATGGAGGGTGTAAGGTTCATTGGTGATGGTTATACACACTGTGAAGGTGAACACTTGTGCTTAGCCAGTAACATGTAATAGCTCCTCCTGATCAGGAAAATACAATTTCATGGATGGTATTTTGTGTTCGTTTTGCAGCTTCTGGGACCTTGCGCTGTAGAATCAACAACGGAGGTTGTTGGTCAGAAAACCGCGGTGGCAGGACTTTTTCTGCTTGTGTAGTAAGTAGCTTAGACAGTAACTATACAAATGGGTTGAAATGATCAGAGTTCTATACTTATCAACCCTATCTGTCTGTGCTATTTGATTTGTTCAGGATGCCCATACCAAAGGTTGCAAATGTCCACTTGGATTCAGGGGTGATGGAGTTCATTCTTGTGAAGGTAAGTGCCAGTGTTTGTAAAGAACGCAACTTGGTTGTCAGTTTGTTTCCCTCTCACTGAGCATGTCTCAGATATCGACGAATGCAAGGAGAAGCTGTACTGCCAATGCCCGCAATGCAACTGCAAGAACACTTGGGGTGGATTCGAGTGCAGCTGCGGCGGCGGACAGTTGTACATGCAAGAACATGATATTTGCATAAGTGAGTACCCTCTGCTTTTATCTTATTTTACATTTGTTCTGTCTTTCTTGTGCTGTGTTGATGTAGTTTTGTTTGGTATTGCCTAACTGTAAATTTACCGATTCAAGGTAACATGGGCGGTTCAGGAGTGGGATGGGGCTACATTTGGCTGGTACTTGTGGGTATGTTTGCTGCCGGAGTTGGGTCATATGCTGTGTACAAGTACAGAATCCGAAGGTACATGGATTCGGAGATTAGGGCAATCATGGCTCAGTACATGCCATTGGATAATCAGGTCGAGATCCCGAACCGATCAGATATCTGAGTTTGTGCACCAGAAAGCAGTGATGAGAATTGAGGTAAAACATCTGTCACTTGGGTTGCTTTCTTGTTCTCCCCAGTGTCCGAACAGTTGGAGAGAGCATATCAGTCATGGGTTTTACTAGTTTATTTTTATCCATGTGTTCTTTCCAACAGAGCTCTAGATTTGTTTGTTTTTCACTCTTGAGAGTAATGTAAAGCAAGGGTTCAATTAATAATCTTCAGTTTATAAAGATTAAAAAAAATGCCATTACTCCTATGTTTGCTTATTTGATGTTAATCATCATTATTAACCTTAAATCTCTACAAGAACTATTAATGAAACAATAACATGCGCTGATAAATTTTTATTGAAGAAATGAAATGAAAAGATCTTTGCCTACATGAAAGAACATGTAGAGTTTGGTATCATCAGCAGTTGCCTATTATTTTCGGTCACCGAATAATATAAGCAAACACTCATCACAAGATTCAATCCAAACAGCACCCATGATCCATCCAACCTTAAGCATTTTGAAAGATGTGGTTGGAGGCTCTTAAATGCCGACTTTTTATCAGATACCCCACTGTACAGAGCTTAAAGAAGCATGACAAGTACAATCCTCCTACATACCTTGTTGTATAGCCTGAAATAACTTGATCAGTGCATCAAGTTTGGGGTTCTCCATCAATGTTTGTTTCTTTTGTATCTTGGCCGAACATGATCAACCTATAGATGAAGAATACAGCAACCGAACCACTGCAACAGAAAAAAAGACATTACCTTATTAAGAACAGAAGAACATAAGGTATTACAAATCAATGGACCTCTTCCAAACATGAGGGTGAACTTAAAATAGATGTTTTAATTAATACTGGCAGTTTTAGTCCTTTAGGATATGAACTCATTAACTTGCTGTAATAATCTACAAAGGCTGATCAGACATATTTCTTTATCTGTGTTTTGTTAAACTACACAGGTAAACAAGTAGGATGAAACTTCACAGACATTTTGAAGAGGTGAATCGTAAAAGAAGTGGATATTAAGGAAATGACCTGATTGCTGTGCTTATTAGACCAGGAAATGATAGTTTCTGCATACAAGAAGGAAAAAATTATCATGAATTTGCACACAAGCAAGATAACAAGCAATTTGCTAAATGCAGTAAGTCAGTAACAGTGAAAGATCTTGCCTGAGAGAAAAGACGCAAATGCCTTAGAAAAAGAATTCCAGCAATTGCTGCATAGTCAAATTACAGAACACATAAGCTTGAGACGTGCTAAATGAGTAATCTCAAACTTGAATTACGGATTTAAGAGGATATGTATGGCTGTTTTAAGATGTATATCATACGAAACGCGAATCTGTGAGTACTAACCTGTTTCACATTTCAAGATCATACTATCCACCGGCTTTCCTTTTCTCCATAATCTTAAGCTGGATACACTCAAGGCCAAAAGAATGCCTCCAAGAATGACACCAAACCTAATTGCAGATGTGCTTCCCGTTATCATGAAGTTTAGGAAACCACCAAGTGAAAGAATCGCCCCTGCAAATGCAACACAAATATAAGAAACCAAACCACTTAAGTAAACTATTTAAGTCTACAAGTACACAGTTTCTGAAATGAATATAATGTAGACAGTCTTTTTATATAAAAATCCAATATGATATACATTCATATCAGATGCATTAACTTTAGGCATTAGAATCTTTGATCATCCTAAAATGGATACAGGTGACAAGAAAGCATCATACTTAACTTGTTATATTGGAGAGAAAACCACATGCTTACCGTATGGTACTCCAATGTAAAAGTCACAGATCTGAGAGACATCTTTAACATTTTCGGTTGATGATGCAATGGTTTCGACAACTTCCTTCACAGGTTCAGGGGAGTTAGCAGCTGCCTGGGCAATATACTGACTACCCTCCTCCCCAAATTCTTGAGCAATGATACTAAGATCATACGACGCTTTAGCAGCCTCAATTTTCAATTTATGTGCAGTTTCTTTCAATACAACCATTGCTTTCTTCGAGTAAATTTCATATGCTTCTTGTGAAACACTCTGCAGCTTCAAGGCCTGCTCCTTGAAAGCAGCCAATGCCTGTCCCCAAGCTTCATCAGATTCTTTGCCTTGTTCAAGCTCACTCCTTTCCTTCTCAAATTCAATGTCCAATGGGGTCTGCCGGCATGAACACCATAAACACTCAATCATTTCCATTTAAATGAATGATTACCAGAAATTAAGTCAATTTCTCCATTTAATTTAAAATCAATCCAGTTCGAAGAACGAAAAGTAACTACCAGGTAACACAATCCAGAATTAAATAGAAAACTACAAAAACATTAAAGCTTAAGAATGTCAATAGTTCAATCGATTGTCACATCACAGCCTTAAAAGAAAGATTGTAGAGCTCACCGAATCGTCATGAGGAGTAGCCAATGCCAATTGAAGGAAAGAACGGCGATTTCTCAGAGGAAGCAAAGCAGAGCAGCAAATACCTCTCGGAATGTAGCTGAAAGAAGCCGCAGATACCGCCGGCAAGTGAATCCGGCGGGAAAAATCAAGCCGGAGAGAAAATTGAACCGGAATCGGAGGTCTTCGGAGGGGAATTTCGCCTCGGATACAAGGGCTAGGGTTACGCAGGGAGAAGCACTCCATAGCCATAAAGCGAGGGAGAGAGGAGAAGAAAATGAAGCAATAGTACCACAGAAAGAGAGTGAGTGACAGAGGTTGGTAGGTCAGTGGGTGAGCGGAGGAGGAAGAAGAAGAGAGGATGTGTAAAAATAGAAGATTCTAGAGGGAACCTTCAAAACGACATGATGGTGAAAGTGAAACGCAAAACAGATATTCAGTTGGGAAGTGGAAATGGAATCGGGCTTTAATTGCTTGACACGTATTCTTTTCTTGGGGACCCACACCATCCAGCTGTATTTTCCCTTTTACCTTTTTTGATGCCGTATTGGCCACTGTATAACTTGTTGGAAAATGGTGGTGGTTTTGATTAAAGCTGACAAATTCAGTTCTATTTTTGTTACTTCAACAAAAATTATCTGATCTGCTGAAGTAGTTTAAAACTCATGTGTTAGCAGGGCTATTATATAAGTCGAATAGGTTGAGTTCAGGCGGAGCTCATTTCTTCACAAAATGAGTTAAATATAAGCATGTTTAAGGTCGGTTCAATTTGAGATTTGAATTGAATCGAGTTTGAATTTTGCGAAATTTATAAAATTTCTCCTTAATAATTACAGTATGTCAGAAGCAAATATATTTTGAAGAGAGTTTGGCTCGAGCTCATTGATTTACTTAAACATGTTAAATACATGTTTTGATTAGTGGAGAATTACAATTAGGGCACACTTTCTTTGATAGTGGAAGAACAAAATGTAAAAGGTATGCTTCCAGCCCAAAAGTCTAAAATGTGGCCTTCGGCCCAAAATACGGAGAGTTCAATCATTTAGTGCAAAGTGTGGCCCAATAGGTGAAACAATTCAAGGCTGCATGGCCCAATATGCATCACAACTGCACTTCCTCAAACACCTCTTACTACTATTAAAATGAAGCATGTCCATCCTATTTGACACACCAAAAGTACCCTGATCTTTATTGTTGTAACTATCATTTTATTGTAATAACCATGGTACTCCGATTAACCACCACACTAACCTCGTTACTTAAATATAAAATCATATATAAATGCTATAATCTATAATATGTAATTTAAATTATAACTAATAAATCTATGTATCGAATATAAGTTGATAAATTTTAACCAACTCAAACTTAAGGCACATACCTCATACTAGTTAAATCCGATCCCTAATTTAAAATAAAACAAAGCTAGTAGGATATTTAAAGTTGCTAGGTTAGGTGTGTAAAATAGATGGTAAAACAAGTTGTTATATTTTTACTAAGTGAGTAAGATGTTTGTTAACTCTAGTGAGTATAGTAGCTGATACAATGCAAATTGGGTGATGAGAGAGATCAACCAGAGATGCGAAATAATAGATTTGTGAATTAGAAAGAAAAACTTTGAAAAAAAAAAACTTGAAACGAGTAATTCAAAGTCTTTATTCATAAGCCGAAATCATAGCTTTATCGCATTTAAAACAATATACTTTGCAAAATTAAAACAAAAAAAGAAACAAAAAACAACCTAGTGCAAAAAAAGAAAAATCTATTGATGCCTAATGAGTAATGGAGTATAATCTACACTTCATAATAGACAATTTAGATTTTTTAATGGACTTTTTAAGCCTTGATTAGTGATATTGACTGAGGTTAAGATAGTTTGAAGAGTAATTGAGGATTTAAACTTGAGATGGAGTAATACACACCCTAGTAAATGATGGTGTTGAGTGGGGCATATAATGTAGTACATCTATTATTTCAACATCCACTTATGTAAGTATATGAATGAATGAATGTATAAAAGTAGAGATAAGAAAAGGAGTGTGAGGCGAAGCTTTTTATAAAGCCATCAATTCAAGTGTTTTATTGTGAATAAAGTGTATACATAATCATTTCTTTTTGTATGTAATATGCATGCCCTTTCATATAACATGACTTATGTTATGTATAATTACAAGATAAATGTATTTTAACTCTATATTAATATTGTTGTAAATACTTCTTCAATTCATATATGTTTAGTATATCGACCTTGACATTGGTTTTTTCTCGATAGATATTTTTTCCTGAAACTCTGATATCTGATATTAGATTTCTGCTAGTTTAGGAGGCCAGTATCAATTTACACGCTAAGATAAAATTTATACCAATTTATAAAGTCGATGTTATAGTTATGTTATTAACGATATTTTAACCGTATGAATGTCAAATCGGATTTTTTAAGATGCATAATGACCATTGAAGATGAACATTGTTTGCATTTTCATACCCCATCAATGATTATGCGGGTGGTGGCGAGCACAATTATTCACTTTGCATAAATTCCAACCCTCCTATCAATATTTTTGTTTTAAATTTAGGATGAAAATAGAATCCAAGTTATCCAACAATTGGCATTTCATAGATTTTAATCTGAAAATTACATTTATTTATTTTATGGAAAAAAAAGTTTAACAATTTATCAGGCATAAATCGATCAATATAAGTTATATATTTCAAATAAAATAAATCTACCTTTAGTGCATAAGACAACGAGTATTGATAACAGTCATAACACTATAGGACGCTTGTAATTTTATCAAAGTTTGTTTATCGACGTAAAATTACTATAATTGTATTTATGAGCAATTTAATATTTATGATTTTATTTATTCACAACACAACAATTTTGTGTTCCTATTTTATAAAAAAAATATTAATAATATATATTTCACATTTATAACAATTCTACCTCATTTTTCTCCAAAAATATTGAATATAACTATGGTTTATTTTTTTCAGTCTAATAAGATTATATATTTTTCTAAATAAAAAATTAGCTTCATAAAGTAAAAAGAAACATCTTGAAAATATATATATTGTCATGGATTTTTTTTACTAGTTCAAACATTACTTAATTGAGATATAAAATTGTTAAATACGATCAAACTATACTAAAAAGTGATGAAATGAAAAATAAAACAAAACTGATTAATAGGTAGGCACTTAGGCAATAAAATCGGTAAATAATTTAACAAAAAAATTAACCGTGGGTATGATTGTATGGTAGCTACCAACACTCTAAATAATAATAATAATAATAATAATAATAATAATAATAATAATAAGCACCGAACTGCCTTAGCTCTAAAAAATGGAGTACAACTTCTCCTCCAGCTTCATATTGACAAAATTTAAATTGAAGGAGATTCCATTATAATCATTAACCATCTGAACAAAGAGTCCAGCTGTCCATGGAGATCGAACTTATTATGTCTGACGTACACCTCCTGCTATCAACTCTGAACGAAGCATCCTTTTTTCATGTACCCCGTCTTGGCAATAGAGTGGCTGATAAGGTTGCACACATTTATCACTCTGTCTAGGACGCCGATATTTATAACAATTCTGGCCTTACAGACCTCATCCACAAGGATGCTTTCCGGCAGAACCTGCTCACCCGAACTTTTTCTTAAAAAAAAAAAAAACACCAAACTGCCAATTTCTCTCACTTCCTGCACACCCTTCACCAACACTCTACTTCCTCCTCTGCTCTCTTTTAAAATTCATTTATTTCCTGCATTTTGTTGCTTCAGAGTCTCCAGTCAAGTGGAGAAGATGAAGCTCAAAGCACCAGACGACACACCTTCACTTTATCTCTTCAGTCTTCACTCCCCGCAACTTTAGCGCTCTTCCATGATTATTTTAACATTAAAATAAATTCATCCTTTTGTCATTCTCTCACCTCTTAAACCCCATTTACAGAAACAGCAGCAGCTGACTTCCTTAACTATTTCATCACCTCTGATGGTGGAAAGCTCAGATCTTTCCCTCTGATTTGGTTCCAAATTCCTCAAAAAAGATGTTTTCCAACTCTCTCCCATGGTGGCTTCTTATTTTCCTAGTAGCTATCCCTTCTCCCGCACTCTCCCTCGACACCTTCAACGACGACGTTTTAGGGCTGATCGTTTTCAAGGCGGGTCTCACAGACCCACATTCCAGACTCTCTTCCTGGACCGACTCCGATGACAACCCTTGCAAATGGGACGGCGTTCTATGCGACCCGAATACCAGCCGGGTCACCGAGCTCGCCCTCGACGGGTTCTCGCTTTCCGGCGAGATTAGCCGCGGTCTTTTGAGGCTTCAGTTCCTCCAAAAACTCTCTCTTTCTGACAACAATTTCACCGGCTTTATAAGCCCTGATTTCTCCAATCTCTGGAGCTTGCAACTCATCAATCTCAATCGAAACTCCTTGTCCGGTTCCATCCCCGGCGAGCTCTTCCAGCAATGCGGGTCGTTAAAGTCGGTGTCTTTTTCTAATAATCTCTTCTCCGGTCAGTTACCTGATTCTTTGAGCTCGTGTATGACTCTTGAATCAGTCGATTTCTCCTCCAATCAACTCTCCGGCCAATTGTCTTCCAATTTATGGTCTCTGAGCGGGCTGCAGTCGCTTGATCTTTCAAACAACCTCTTTGAAGGTGAAATCCCTAAAGGCATTGGGAAAATGTACAGTTTGCGTGTTCTTAATCTTGCTAAAAATGCATTTTCCGGAGGTTTGCCGGAAGACATTGGCGATTGTCCTCAGTTGCAGTCCATCAATTTAGGCGAGAATTCAATCTCTGGAGGGCTACCAAGATCAATGAAGCAGCTCAGCAAGTGTACCTCTCTAAGCTTGAATGGTAATTTGCTTGATGGAGAAATCCCCAATTGGATCGGTAACCTGCAAAGCCTGGAAAATCTGGATTTCTCTGCTAACAAATTCACAGGCAGAATTCCTGATTCATTGGGGAATCTTGCACCGTCTCTAAGAGCATTGAATTTGTCCTCCAATGGCTTCATTGGTGACCTGCCGGAGTCGCTGAGGAGCTGCTCCGGCCTCGTCTCCATCGATGTCAGTAAGAACTTGTTGGCTGGTGATCTGCCCAACTGGATTTTTCAGATGGGCTTTCACAGTGTCTCATTATCTGGGAACAAATTCAGTGGAGGCATCCAGTTTCCTTCATCTGAATCAATGCCTAATTCGCACCCAACAATCGAGGTTCTTGATTTGTCGTCGAACGAGCTCTCAGGTGTGATTCCTTCCGAGATTGAGGCCTTTCGCAATCTGCTGGTCTTGAACCTGTCTAGCAACTTGCTGTTTCGTGCAATTCCACCAACTGTTGGAGCATTGAAGATGATACAGATTGTGGACTTGAGCAACAACAGGCTTAATGGTAGCATCCCTATCGAAATCGGAGGATTGGTTTCAATCAGAGAGCTGAGGCTGCAGACCAATCTTCTTACTGGACTCATCCCTAACCAAATTGGGAGCTGCTCATCCTTGACCACATTGTAAGTTCTATTTACATTACATCACTTCAAATGTGTCTTTGTGTTTGTTTTAAGTTATAAAATTCATGTTAGGATCATAAATTAGGACCTGTTTGGTATGCATTTGGATCCTTAGAACAGTTGTTATTGTATCGAATGCAATGTGCAGGATCCTTAGACAGAACAGCCTTACAGGCCCAATCCCTGCAGCCATTGCAGACCTCAAAGAGCTTCAGGTAGCTGATCTGTCTCAGAACAAGCTGGAGGGTAGCTTACCGAAAGAGCTTACGAATCTGTCACAACTCCGATCCTTCAACATCTCCTACAACTGCCTCGAAGGGGAGCTTCCAGACAGCAGTTTCTTCAACACCATTCCCCTATCTTCTGTCTCAGGCAACCCTTTGCTATGTGGGTCTGTGGTTAACCAATCTTGCCCTGCAGTGCACCCGAAACCCATTGTGCTGAACCCGAACTCCTCTTCAGATACGGCTGATGGATCACTCCCTTCGAACCTGCGCAAAAAGAAGCTCATGCTAAGCATCTCAAGCCTTGTCGCGATAGGCGCTGCTGCCTTCATCTTCCTTGGTGTGGTGGCCATCACAATCCTCAACTTTCGTGTTAGAAGCTCATCGTCGCGCTCAGCTGGCCCCATTGCCTTCTCCATCAGGGACGATTTCAGCCAGTCACCGGGTAGCGAATCTGAGTATGGGAAGCTTGTCATGTTCTCTGGTGATGCTGACTTTGGGGAAGGCGCCCACTCGCTCCTCAGCAAGGACCGCGAGATTGGGCGTGGAGGGTTCGGGACTGTCTACCATACAGTCTTAGGCAATGGGAGATCCATTGCAATCAAGAAGCTAAGCATCTCAAGCTTGATCAAGTCGCAAGACGAGTTCGAAAGAGAGGTCAAGAAACTCGGTAAGGCCAAGCACCATAACCTTGTTGGCCTACAAGGGTACTACTGGACCCCTTCTTTGCAGCTCCTGATCAACGAGCACGCCTCCGGTGGGAGCTTGTTCACTCGCCTCCATGACGATCCTACAAGCAGCTGCTCGCTTTCTTGGCGCCAGAGGTTCAGCCTGATCAAAGGGATAGCGAAAGGCATAGCCCATCTGCACCAAATGGACATCATACACTACAATCTGAAGTCAACAAACGTCCTACTCGACGACTGCAATGAGGCCAAAGTCGGAGATTTCGGCTTGGCCAGGCTGCTACCGATGCTGGACCCGTACATCTTGAGCAGTAAGATCCAGAGCGCCCTCGGTTACATGGCCCCGGAGTTTGCTTGTCGAACTGTCAAGATAACCGAGAAATGTGATGTTTACGGCTTTGGGATCCTAGTCCTGGAGATTGTGACTGGGAGGAAGCCTGTCGAGTACATGGAAGACGATGTTATCGTGCTGTGTGACATGGTAAGGGAGGCCTTAGACGAAGGGAAAGCCGAGGATTGTGTCGATAAGCGCCTTTCAGGGAACGATTTCCACGCAGATGAGGCCATCCCAGTGATCAAACTCGGTCTCATTTGCGCGTCTCAGGTCCCATCGAATAGGCCGGATATGGCTGAGGTAGTTAACATCTTGGAGCTCATCAGTAGCCCTCCTCGCGGAGAGCTGGATTGAGCTCGGATCCTTGCCGAGATTTCGTTCGAGTGTTAGGAAGGAAACCGAAAGGGAATGTACATGGCGATCGATCGAGATTCGAGAGTAAATACATCAGATATTGATAGCCGAGTGAACCAATTTTGGCATTTGATTTATTTCCTCTACAAACTCAGTAGTGAAATTGTATGAATGTAATTGCATTGCCATGCCCACAAATCTGTTAAAGATTTTGGTTTTCCAGTTACCAAATCAATAAAAACTCATCACAATTTGTTTGAATATGAAATCAATTCAAATCTCACGCTTGTCTCGAATGACTCCACAAGTAGGGAGTAGGGACTAGTAAAGACAGCATAATTAGGAAATGGGCATGCCGTAACGTTGCTGCCACACTCACCCATGAGTGTTTCATACACAATTAACCATTTGACTGATTGCATTTTAATTTGGTGGATTTTGATCCTTATAAAACAAGCAACTTTTGCAATGAAATGTGTGTTGCTTGTCATCTTAGACTAACTCCAATGGTATGGTGTAAATGCTTAAATATGCACATTATGATTCAAATTGTGCTCTAATGGTTACTTTTGAGTGCTTAAAATGTGTACATTTGCACACAAAGTGCTTAAATATAAGCACTTCACCCCCCCATGTGCAAAAACTTTTTATCACTTTTCAATAAAGTAAAGTCATTTCTATTGGTTGTTTTTAAGTTTTTTCTTTTCCTTTTTAATTTAATCATATTTGCTTAGAGATAAGTGTGTATAAAATGCACATTTAACCAATGGAGTAAAACATCAAAAAGTGATGTGCATTTTTAAACACCTTGTGCAAATATGTACATTTGCACACTTAACCATTGGAGTTAGTCTTATGTAGTTATGTGGGCTCATTTGCCACTAGAAGTGTTATTCGAGCCAAACTTGACATGTTCAAACTTGCTTTGTTTATTAAACGAGCTCGAACCGATCTGAGCTCAATTTTTAAACTAGTTTTTTTTTATCAAACTTGGCTTGTTTAGAAAATGAACGGGGTTGAGCCGAACTTTTTTTGAGTTTTAACTAATTATAATTGGTTATAACATACTCCCTCCGTCCAAAAATACATGGACTTTTACTATTTATGCACGCTTTTTTAGGAGCTAAAAACTATATAAAATATTAACTTTTTTATTAATTTTTTTTAATAATTACAAACTTATTAACAATAAGTTTGTAATTATTAAAAAAAATTGATAAAAAAGTTGATATTTCATATAGTTTTTACCATCTTAAAATAGCGTGCGTGAATAGTAAAGTCCATGTATTTTTGGACGGATGTAGTATTAAATTAAAAAAAATTAGAAATTTCATAACATTCGAGCTATTCAAGCTTAAATCGAATGAGCCGCGCTTTCAACCGGGTTTAAATTCATGTTCAAACTCGGCTTGTTTAGATAAGTGAACGAGCTCGAGTCGAGCATTTTTTTTAGCTGATCCCGAACCGAGCTCGAACTATTCAGTTCATATAACAACCTTACACAACAATAAGCTTCTTAGCTATATAAATAAGGGTTCGTTTGGTGTCGATATCTTATCTCATAATCTGAATAAACAAGTATGTGTTGACACAAATAAAATTCTTAATTTTTTTTTTTTTGATTAGGTAAAAATTAGAGCTCAGACAAGCCTGAAACTCGAGAGGCCGACGAATCGGCAGACGGATTAACCGTCAAATACAACATACAACATAAAAAACACACAAATAAACACCGATGAAAGAAACAACCCTAAGAACCCATAAAAGTCATCAGCCAGCGAAGGAGTCGAGGGAGATCCAAGGCGAGCCACGAATGCCGAGAACACGGGAGAGTGCGACGACTCACACGGTGTCTCGACGCCGAGAAGGCGGAGAACAGTAAACCACTACCGGAAAGGGCGAAACCTGGGGAAGTACGGACCACCAACGTTGCCCCCACCTAGATGAGAAATCTTCGAAGACCACGAACACAACCACGATCCTCTCGATAAAATTATATTACAAACTGGCTTTATTTGACATAAGGCCTTTGTTCATTAAAAAAAATTGTTGACCAAAAAAAAAAAAATCTTCAAAATCTTTACCCACACCAAACAAACTGTAACAAATTAGCTGAGTTGGTGTAGAAAAAGGTTTATTTGTTGGGGTGAAACAGCACAAGCTTGTTTTTGAAGCTGCTGGCTGAGGTGAGATGGCTTAACTTCCGAGTATTTAAATAACTCAAATAAATACAATATGAAAATGGGAAGGAAATTAATGAAGGAGGAGTGGGTCATAATTATGGTTCTTGAGATTTTCAATCCATTAAATCATGCTCAGACGTGAAGCTTCAAATGTTACTATTTTATAAAGTAAATACATACATATGGTGTATATTATGAAGTTCTGATTTGTAACATGGCCAGGCCAACAATAATGAGTCCTTTAAATTTTTTGACAGGAACAATAATGAAAGTTTTGATTCAATTCAATATATATTCTCCACTTGCATCGAAATCTTATGGATTTATGATCTATCTGGGTTTAAAGGCATTAAATACATATAGCAATATTTTGATTTTTGAGTTATTTTATGTTACATTATTTCAAAATTTATCATTTTGTTTGGGAAAAATGAATAAAAACTTGATATATGTAGGCTAGTGCTCATATAAATTTTGCACTAGGATGCAACCAATGAAAGACATGACTAAAACATAAAGAAATTGGTCAAATTTTTTTTAGTTTGAATATCTGCACAATGAATACATTTTTTTCTAATACAAGGCAATAGTTGGAAAGGTGTCGGACCTCACAGATACACCTTCCAATGACGTTCTTTTGGACAAGGGACGGGAACTCCAGGTGGGATGTGAGAGTCACGTGGTATATGAAGCATCTAAGATGAGTCACCTTGTCTACTACTCGATTGATTTCGCAGAAAACATGAGAACAAGAAGCCCACTCAAATTGCTGGAGCCTAGAGGAGATATTGGATGTCCGTGATGATCATCTCGATCTCGCAAGGTGCCAGATATCGGGGATTGTTTCGATGACTATGAGACTGTCACCTTCAACATCAATAGGTCGCAAGCCCAAATCTCGAGCTTCCACAAGTCCCGAGTGGTGAACCAAGGCTTCGGCCATGATCGGGGAGACAGAGCCGCACTGTGAGGAGCCAGACACAACAAAGCTGGCATGATCCCGAATAACAAAGCCATATGAAGCCAAACCACAAGGGAGTCTAGACCCATCGAAATTAATCTTGAAGTGGGTTTCCGTCAGTTTCGCCCATCTAATATTTTTCCTACATCTAGGAGTTGGTTGTTGTCGAGTTATTGTGGTCTCCATGCCTTCCCAGTATAATGTCTTAGCGTCCTGTAGTTGTTGCAATTGTTGTTGTAGATATGCTTCTTGCATCCTGATGACTGCGTAGTTACTGTCATTAAAGACAATTTTGTTCCTTATGGTCTATAATCCCCACCACACAGTGGCCAAAGTAATTTTTTGTTGCTTGTTAAGCTTGGAGAATGTCATTTGTGATTTGTCTCATTGTTCAACTTGTTTTGGGTATTGTTTGTATAATTTGTTTTGCTTTGTTGTCAATTTTTTTTGATCAACTGAAACGAGTGGCTACAACAAATGAACAAATATTCGGAATCTTCAGTTTGGTGGTTTCAAAAGATATACAACAATCGGACATCAACTCTTTTTTCAACTAGTCTTTTTTTCGTTGAGATATCGTTCATCGTAAGTTTTCATCTGTGAAAAATAAAATCAGGCATTCAGGCCACAACTCCATAAATATTCATTTCATTTTAGACCTCGAGTAAATTACATTCCATGGATCTAAATGAAAAAAAGACCTTTTCGGTCCAAATTTGTGTTTGAATTATGAGGATTTTGACTCAAAAAGTCATCCTCCAGGGTCGATCCTAATAGAATTTCATATAGACATAATAAGCTATCCAGTCTAACGGTCTAACCTTACCCTGCAACTCAACAAAAAATAGTTTCAATCTTAAGGAAACACTAAAGTGAAAAGGCAGGCCAACTTTAGTTGTAAGATCCACCAAATTAGTACATATCTTTCTAAGTTTCCTTCATGAGAAGACATTGCCGACAAACAAATAATCACCACCTAAAAATAAACCTATGTTCATGTATAAAAAACACAACTTTTCAGGGCCATTATTTGTTTCAAAATGGGAGCCTAA
Organism: Persicaria maculosa; assembly: GCA_963922045.1. Taxonomy (NCBI): domain Eukaryota; kingdom Viridiplantae; phylum Streptophyta; class Magnoliopsida; order Caryophyllales; family Polygonaceae; genus Persicaria; species Persicaria maculosa. Next base: position 69,758,785 of record OY998262.1, read on the forward strand.
ACTGAAAAAGGCACATATGGGTAAATCTCATTTCTCAAGTACATCAAACCTGTAAAATCAAAGCAAAAATCAGGTTCCTGAATACATTGAACCATTTGTATAATCCAACATCAAAGGACAGCATGAATCATGATGCAACTTCTTCTAGGTCATCTTGTCTCGCGCAGCCGACATGGAAATAAGAACATGGCTTGTAATTTGTATCATTGTCATCCACGAATAACCCTCCATTTAAAACAGACCCAAGTAAACAACCTACTCATTCACTTCAGTGCTTGTACCCAAAAATGACAAATTTAAGTCCCTCTAAAACCAGTTAGAAGGAAGAGTACGTGTGTGCGATCTGTATAACATGTAAATCCGTTACCTTCGTTATCTACCTTGCTGTTGGTCCTCACAAAGAATTATACTTTCACCAATCTCGAGTGTTTTCTGAGTCTACTCATCCCAGTCTTCCCAGCCATCCCGGTTAGGAGATCTAGCAGTAAGGCCATTTGACGATACACTTCCAGGACGGTGTGCCCCAGGTGATTTTACCACTTTGTTGTCATCCCAGTCATCGTCCCACCCCTGGTCCCACCCTTCTGCAGACTCTACATTGATAGTTGTTTCCGCTTGCGTTTCCCCCATTTCAAGCTCCTGGTACGGGACCTCATCCTGCCTTCTCTTCCTGCACTTGCAGCAAGCAAACACCCCAAGAGCTACTACAGTTATGAATACAAGGAAATAAGCACCATAGATGGGGGTCATCAAGTCTGTGTGTGACGGAATCCAATCATAGATATCTCCTTTTGCAGGCTGGTCGATTTGTAGAGTGCAATCCCCATATCCAGCATTCAGAAGAACTGTGGTGCCGGCATCAGTAAGTGAAATATTGGTCTACAGAAAAACAAACACAAGCACGGCAAACAGGCAGTCAAGTTCCAGCTCACCTTTACACAAACTCCAGTCATGGAACGCGCATCTCATGTTCTAGAAATAGGAATATCTCCTATATGAAACACTGTTATCTGATCATACAGAATAAGTAACCAAGGGCTCTATATTTTAATATACTTTTATGTAATGCTGTTATCTGACCACCATTTCACTAGTATCGCAAACTTTAAATTGACAAGTGATGCCAGTAAAACTTTTTCGCAGTTCATGAAATTGAAGGGGAAAATCAGAACATTTAGTTTTAAAGATTTACCTTTTCTGAATGGTGTTTAGGTACTTCAAATGCCTCCGTCAGCTCCTTCAGAGACGAAGTTTTGATACTCACTTTCAGATTGTCATTGCCATTATTTTCGATAAGAACTACCATAACATTTTGCACTGCTCCAAGACACCAAAATGTTTTTTAGAAAATGTCAGCCTTATTTTTAATAAATGAATTTAAGTCAAAAAAATCAATCTACATCAAATGATAAGATGAAAAACAGATAATTCATAAAAAAAAATGTGCAAAAGATTAGTGACCAAGCCATTCCTGATCTCGTCACAATTAAAATTTTATTATATAATTTCACATTTTTTTGATCAATAAACTATGGGATCACTTTCAGGCAGACAAATCTGCATATTGTATGCACAACAGCAAAGCAACATTTTGTTCCCTTTTTCAGGATGAATCTTAGGAGGCTAAATCTCAATGTGTACTGAAAAGGCATACATTTTTCAGTGGAATGGTTTCAAAGGGCTTTGAAACCTTCCTGAAATGAGATACACCATGATTCACCAGAAGCCCCCGAAATATCTACATAATAATAATACAATAGGACTCTGGAACTTATGAGAGTTATGGAATGCTCATGCCTCAGTGTATGAACACTTTTTCCCTTTCCTTTTCGGTACATACCCATCATTAAAACATCATTCTCCTGCTCCCCATGGGTATAAAAGAAGATGCATGATAAAGTAGGGAGAACTCTAAAATCCAATGAGGAACTACATACATAGGAAATACAGGCTAATTGACCACTCAATTCTGATAAATCATGTTATATACTTACAGTGCATCCATGGGTTGGAAATTATTTTCACGATCTTAAACTCCAAAGGTATGGGAAGTAATGGGCAATCAGGCAAGAAAAAAATAGATGATACACACATTGGTGCTATAGGCAAAACATTTATTAGATATTTTCACTGCTTTGTTAATCCAAAGCAGTGAACGATGCTCTCTTCACAAAAAAAAATCTCACCAGATAAGTATCCTGCTAAGCATCTTATCAGAAATACCTATTTGGTACATCCTAGTGGCATACTACCATGTCTTTCCTCACTAGATTGGTACCCTATATCAAGCACTTCATAAAATGTCAGAAAACAAAAAATCCTACTTCGTACAACGTGAGAAAACAACATAATCCTACAACGTCAGGATCACATCAAAAGAACAGTGTCCGTAACCTCTGCTCTGTTTTTGTTTTTTGTTTTTTCTGTCACATAAATGACCTTATCCTTGCAGCCACACGTGTATCTTTTCTCACAGCACTTACAATTTAACATTACTAGATAATGATACAGTACGCCAATCACACAACACACTCATCTGACTTCCTTAATGTTCCACATCATTCAAAATAATTCTAACACTTGTCTTTCATTCTTTTTTGTTTAAAAAAAAAAAAACTTCAACCATCAATTCAACACAAACTCATTGATACAATTATCTACACCTTACTGTATATATCAAGAGGATAACATGAATAGTCATTAGCAGAGGGCAATCCTACATCTACATAGATGGAGAGTGAAAATCATTTATGAGATGTAGTGGTGATATCATACATAGTGTATACAGCAATAACTGACAGTGGAATTAGGTATTCTACAACTTGAAGGTAAGTGTGTTTAGTGCTTAACAACAACATTAGCATTGTGATTCAATGTTTCACACTTCCACATCCTCCCTAGACTTTAAACTTTGTATTTGTCATTTTGTCATAAAAACAACTTGTCGCTTAGAAAGCAAAAAAACTAAGCACAGAAGTCATTTCTTTTTGCATTGTTTATCCAGTGCCACAAACTCACACAAACAAAGATAGATCTTATTGCTTTTTTAAATGAAAGAACTCCAAGCATGGCCCCCCTAACACTTCTCTAGCACTTGCAGTGAAATTTCACAAATAAGAAGATAATCCCAAGAGAAACACACCACAAATGTTTAGCAAACTTTCTTTCCCTGTGCTTTCTTAGAATCCCTCACTCACACATCCATCAACTTCTTGATATGCGGATTCAAAATATCAACATATTTTCTACAACTTAACTACCCTAACCTAATCACCACTCGCTGAAAGCCTGAAACAAAAGCCCACACATCTGCTAAGATAATGAAAGAAATGCATGCATTGATTCAGCTTAACTAAACATAAACCATCACTAAAAGAGTTCCGAAATCATACATAAGCATTCAATCTAGCAGTTTAGTTTACAAAAATGGTACTAATTATCAAGTTCCAACTTTAAGATATTAGATAGCAGTGAATTACCCTCATCAACAGCTTGGACACAGGCAACCATTGACAAGTTGTCCTTGCAAGAATTCCCTTTAGACGAAGCACAAGTCTCACTGCTCCCAGAGGGCTCATTGGCCTTCACTTCGTCTTTCTTTTTCCCTCCCTCGTCATTTTTGGCAGGCTTCGGAGGAGGGGTTCTATTCCCCGGCTTATCCTTGGAACTGTCTTCACCGGAAACAGGTGCAGGGCTTGGATTTGGAGAAACCTGAAATCGAACTCAAGGATTAAGACAATTGATTTCCACCAAAAACCTCTAAACAAGCAAAAGATTCAAACTTTGAAGAGCTTTACTGTTGTATAGGAATTCTCTTTGGGCTCCGATGATACCAATTTTCTGAAATTCCATAAGGAGGCGCTGACACCATCAACCACAATGAGAAACAACAAAACTGTAGCGAACGCCGCTTTTTTACCCATTTGAGATGCAACCCAGATAAACCAAAAAAAGGAGGAGGAGCAAAACCCTTCCGGTTTTCAAATCCCACACATCAAACAGAAACGATCAAACACCAATCAATATGCACAAATCCAAATCTGCCCATCAATTTTGAACCCTACGAATTACTCTCGCTTCCCGCATAAAACCGTCGGAATTTCAGATCAAATCAGCCCTTCACAGGGAAAACGAGAGATTAGCGAGAAATCCTTACAGCGCAGCTTCAGCTCAACGCAAAGGTCACAAATTTCTCGCACGCGAAATCAAAAGGGGAAATTCTGTGGAGAAACTAGGGTTATGGGTTGATAGATGGATCCGTGGATCAAGAATTAATAGCTTTGTATTGGGTAAAAGATGTGATCTTTGCTTGAATGTGTGTGGGTAAATCTGGGTGTATTGTATGAGGGAGATAGCGTGGAATTTGAGAGGAGGGCGTAGAAATTTCAGAGTCAACCTTAGGGGATGATTTCTGATTTGTTATATACTTCGGGTATATAAACCGTTGACGCCGGCAACAAAGCGCCATGGAACATAAAAACTCTCTTTCTACCTCCGGCTTCTACAAAACCTGACTTCCAATTTGGATGAAAATTGGGTCTTTTTTGGTTAATCTGGGCTGGATTTCTCGTGGGCTTCCATTCGACACAATTGCAAAGTTGGATCCACCCTCCTTACTACTGGATGGGTGATTCGATGGAGACGGAGAAGAGACAATTAGACAAGGAAGGTAGTCGTGGTAGTCCAACTAATAGTCTAATACTTCGATGTTCAAATACAGCGGCTGATACAATCTCAAAAGTTGTTGATGAAAATTAATCTGGCTGATTTTTCTGGCCTTTTGGTTTCACACTGGGTCATATCATATGATATGAAGACTAAACAAACAACACTGTTTTTCTCCACTTTGAATTAATTGCAAAGTAGGAAGAACCATACACAATACAATATCAACTATCACAGGGACTGTCATTCATACCGACAAGGTGCTATCAAATGCAATGAAATTTGGGAAGAGTTTCATAGGCTAATATTAGATGCAACTGATCAAACAAAACTTATCAGATGAGTTTACTTGTATATATACAAAACAAGAAGAAAGGGGGAGAGAGTAGCACCTATCTTCCACTGTTTCTAAGCCTCGCAAGAGATGAAAGCAAGCACATATTTATATCATGACTATACTCAAATCATGTGACATTCACAAACAGGTAGGAAGATCACATAAAATAAACCAAGCAATCAAAAAAATTGCAAGCTATGTACCAGCAATCAAAACCCTTCAACACTAGCCCTTCTAACTGTCGCTGAAGAAGACGCGGATTTCCTCCTCTCCCAGTCGATTTCATCCAAGCCAAGAAGCGGTGAGCAGCCCCTCAAGGGGACCGACATGGGTAATGTGACTAGGTGCTGTGTCGGGGACATTGAAGAAGGGGAATGCCCTTTCAACGGCATAGACAGGGAGAGACTGTTCCGAGAGAGCTGATGGGGCATTACGATGATGCCGTTCAGACTAGGAGATTTCATCATCTGTTTCCCCGCGACAGTTCCTGGCTCTTGCAAGGGAAACCTGCAAGAGTATTTTATCTCTTGAATGGTTTTAAGTTGCTCAGTAACTGTCCTCATGGTGGGTCTCTCGGATGGATCCTTTTGTAGGCACTTCTGAGCTATATCAGCCACCGTTCTAGCCGCCTTCATTGGGAACCGGCCCTTCAGTTGAGGATCCATTATTAGGGATAATCGACACTCGTCTGTAAGAAATGCCCAGCTCCACTTTACAAGATTCCTCTCTTCCTTGGGACGGCGACTATCCATGTTCTTTCTCCCAGTCAGAAGCTCTAGTAGGACAATTCCGAAACTGTATACATTGCTTTTCGGAGTGAGTATTCCCCTTTCCATTGTCTCCACAGATAGATTTCCAGATGCCTGAAAAGATCGAAATTTACCACCATGAGACACAAAGGCTTTAGTTTAAGGCACGGTAGAGAAAGAAGAGATGTTTCGAGATTTTCACTTACAGCTAGAGCATTGGAGAAATCTGTTTCTGGCAGCAGAGCAACACATCCATATCCTGACAGCTTGGCGCTAAAATCTTTATCAATCTGTATATTTGCAGTTGAAAATTCATTGTACATTGCCTGAACGCAAGAGAGAAAATCTTTAGTAGAAGGAATAATTTCAAGTTTTCTTGTTATCAAACCAAATGAAGAGAAATAACCAAGTGACTCCATTTATAAGTACCTGGAAAGGACCTTCTTCGTGTAGAAAAGTAAGACCATGGGCAGCACAAAATGCTACTTTCATTCTTGCACTCCAGTCGATTGCAGGGCCATCGGATTTTCCAAATAGAAGATGATCTAAACTGCCATGGTGGAGCCTCTCGTAGATCAAGATCCTCTGTTCCGAGTCATCACGTGCATGGTAGCCAAGCAATTTGCAGAGATTTGGATGCTGGAGCATTGCGAGAATATTCACCTCATTCATAAATTCTTTCAATCCCTGAGCAAATGTTTTTCATCCCGTCAAAAGAAATTCAACTGAAAGTAATACTATATGGCTTCGTTTGAGAAGCTTTCGAAATGGATTTTCAACAATTAAGTGACTGCAGTTAAAACAAGAAATAAGACCAAATGTACAAAACTAGAAATGACATCATGTTCAAAATGTTACCTGGGTGGAAGGGTAAAATCGAGTAACTGTAGCCTCCAATTTTCTCGAAGTAAAAGCGACATCTGAAATAGAAGCCTTGTATACTGATGAAGAAAGTCCTCCTGATGTGCAATGATCAGGAGAGAAATTTCGGCAGGCAGATGCAATCTCATCGTAAGTGAAGCTCCGAAGTGATCCAGATGGAGGTAATGGGAGTGGCCCAGAAGAATACAAGGGCCCACTGGCACTTTGCGACTTCGAACTCCTGATTGATTTAAGCCCCGGAGCCTTCTGTGGCGCTGGAAGAGGAAGGGGCTGTGGACTAGGGGATCTTGGTTCCTTCACAGGTCCCAAATAATTCCTCGGTTCTTCCTGTTCGTCATATTCAGCAGATGACACGGCATCACGGTTAGCCCCGTTGAAGCTTGAAGGAGCAGATAATGTACGCATCCTACTGCTGGTCATGTCATTAGAGTGTTGACCAACCTTAGCTCTCGTGCGGAAGCTTGGAGGAGCCGACTGCAAAGCATGGCTCCGGATTTGTGGCTCAGGGAGAGTAGTGGGCGTAAGCTCCTGGGGCAAAACTCGGTTGATATGAACGCTCTTCTCAGCTTTCTTCTTCTTACTCTTAAGAACTGCAAAGCAGCCCATCTTTGGGATACAACTCGATCTTAATGCCGAATTCTGTCACAAGGAAAGGAGAACAAATTGTGATATGATGTAATAAGAAGCATAAAGAACCTAAATTTGAACTTGAAAAAGGTAGCCTTTGATGAACATTTTCAAACAGGCACCGCCAAGCGAGTGGTCACGCTGTGAAACATCGTCATTAAAAGCTTGAAAGTGAAAAAGGCCACCACAAGTGCACAGAACAAGCCACCAAAGGAACTTAAACTTGAAAAATCTTTGCACTCAACCCAATGTAGTGTTTCAAGTAAAAGTAGATTAAAAGAAGTTTGAATCTTGTCCTTTAAAGCATCAATCGAGTAGCTTTTTAAGTTGACTCCAATAATCCGCCTACCCCCACTATCGTCTTTGTAGCACTCGTTCTTGGACCACAGTCTGAATCATGTCTCACAAGCTACCAAACAATCTACAGATGCTACTTTGTTCCAGTTTATCAACACTCACAGCGTTTTAAACTTCAACTATATCGAATTCCCAGGTTAACTTCTCGCATAGATACACAGTACAATTTGATTACATTGGAACTTTCCTCTTAACCTAGAAAAGTTTCATCCTTTACAATTTCCGTGTGTGCTCAATGACAAGGATGACTGGTTCAATGTTACCAAATCACAATCAATAGAAATGATCAATTCGAGAGTCCGAACATTAGAACAGAAAAATCTAACCTTTCCAAATTGAGACAGTACAGCACAAAAGCATCAATAGATCTTTGGCGATTCCGCCATTAAAAACATAACCTTTAAAACGGAAGAATATAGTGTTAATTTACTGTTCATCCAATTCAATTGCTGGAACAGCCATTGAGCCTAAAATCACCTTTGCAGGGGGGAAAAAGAGGGAAAACAAAGAACCCCCAATTCATCAATTTTCCAATTCATTAATGCAGCAGTCCAAGCAAAAACACAAGACCAGATCCGGGACAAGAACAAGCAAAATCCAATTGAATAACAACAAACATAAACTCAACAACCGAAATGAGATACCTAACCTAATTCGGGTAAGAAAATGAAAAGGCCAGAGAGAGCGTATCAAAAATTAACAAAACCAGCAGCAAAAAGAGAGTGATAAAGACTAAAATTCATACCTGGATTGAAGCAACATGAACTCTTTCTCTGAACTTTGGAGCAACAGCCCGGGCAAATGGTGAAGATCTCTGGGCAATGGGAGATTGGGGATTAAAAAGGGAAAAGAACACAACAACCCTAAAAAGCAAGTCAAAATAAGCGGAATGGGAGAATGAGGAAAGGTCATAAAGATTTCTTCATACAGAGATGAGAAGGGGAGATTAATATTAAAGATAGAGGCAAGAAAAAAGGGAATGAGAAATGAGAGATAAATCGGTAGGAATTGAATTGGTTGAAACAAATGAAAGACGTTTCAAAGTAAAAGATTCAATTTAGCAAAATTGGGTCGTGGAGGAGCATTGGTCAAACCTACCATAAGTACTTAGTAATAATAAGTACAGTATTAAATTTTGAAAATAAAATATTATTTAAAAAAATATATTTTATACTGTATAGTTTTTAATCAATACTCCCTCCGTCCAGTAAAATATAACGTTTTAGAAATGTGCACAAATTTTAATAAAACACTTCATTTTTAATAAAACATCATCATTGCACTAAATTTTTCATAAATTTTAGTAATAACCTCAACTACACATTTTAACCAATCAAAATATTTTAAAAAGTCAATAACACACAAATCAATATAAATCATTACAATATTCTACCTAAAAAAACATAAAAAGCCCATCTATTTTTAAACAAAAATTAACCTCTAAAATACCATTTATTCTCGGACGGAGGGAGTATGTGCTAAAAAATAAAAAAGTTTATTGTTGATGGGATTATGAGGTTGGGAAATATATAAGTTTATGATTATACTTTTAACATATAAAACACAAATTATTTTTAACATATAAAACACCAATTATTTTTGTTGATTGTTATCATATGAATAAGGGTTTTTTCACCTAAAAAAAATTAATAATAATAATAATGAAAAAAATTATTATTATAATACATGATTTTTTTTTGCGGAAAGAATTATTTATATCCAAATCAATAATTTTTTAGTTGTTATTTTATTTTTATCTACATTATTATATTTTGATAGAATTAATTATTTATATCTAGATTTGTTAAAATAATAATAATAATAATAATGATGATGAAAAAAAAACTAATTGGCCAAAAGCTAAAAATGAAATGGGCATTGAAAGTGAAATGGATCAGTGATGTAGTCAAACCACAAATAAGCTCATTTGCAACTTGCTAGTTAAAATAAGGTTAAATCCTAAATGTACGATTAATTCAATTTAATTATAGCACCGATCAATTGGTTTAAATGTTTAAAAAATGACGATGTTGCCGAATACCGAATTTTCGATTATAACTTTTTTGAAAATCGGTCGACAACCGATGAGTCAATGACAATGAGTGTATTAAAATGAGTCAAAATTACATATTCAAGTATTCAACCGTGTTCGCTATATACACCCCAAATCATGCACATCCTTAAGGACGTGCATGGTTAAAAGGGGTTAATTAATTTGTTTAAAACGCTAATTAGTCAGAAGAGTTGCATGTCGTTAAGGACGTGCATTTTTTACCTTTGGATTTGCGGTGTATCTATCAACACCCTATTCAACCGAGTCAAAATCAACCTAATTATCCAAACGGGTTGAATATGATTCGACCGAAAACTCAAACCAACTATACGGCTATATACCCACTTTGATTCGAAAATCAAATGAGATCGACCCGCCTCTTGACCCAAAACCCGAACGAGCCCGACCTGATTTGACCCGAACCCGAATGGGTATGACCCGAAACCCGACCAATCTAAAATTCATTATGCCCGAACCCGATCCGACCATAAAATTTACCCGAACTTACCCGACCCGTCAGTAACCCGACCCGAGCAAGCTTGACCCAAACCCGACCCGAACACCGACTTACTAGCTCTAGGAGGAGGGGACATTTTAGAGCACAAGTGCTTTGGAGCCCTAAAAAGAGTATTGATCTTATTTTTGACAAGTTTGCCCTCATATGCTTGTCCAGTCCAGTTGTACACTTGTGATCTTGTGAAGACCTTACTTTTTTTTTTTTCTTAGTTCATAACTTATACGAAATACTTCTTTTTCGTTTTTATATAATTTTTAGTATTTATATACATCTTTTTAAAACAATAAAAACTTTATAAAATATTAAATTTTTTATAATTTTATAACTATTAATAATATATATAAAATCATAAAAATTAATATTTTGTACAATTTTTATTGTTATAAAAAAAATCATATTAAAAAAACGAAGGGACATTTTTCAATGAAATGATATATGTCTTGAATTATAAAACATGTACAATATATTAATATACTTAAATATAGAATGGCTTATAGCGTCACAAATAAATCATTGACATTTTTGTAATATCACCGACCAGTTTTACACTTATACGTTATTTTTAGAAGAGAGTGAGCTAGACGATTATCAATTTAATCACACGTACCGTTGATAATTTATATTTTCTTCTCTTTTTTTTTTAGATGATCCATTACTAGGTGTTTGAGATATCATTTGATCCTGCAATTCAACCTAGACAAAACCCAGTCAAAGACAAGCAACATCATTTTATATAATTATTTATCATCATCAATTGTGTAATATGTGGATAATTCAGCCAATAATATTTCATGGTTATATTATTCTATATGGTACACATGGAATATTCTTTATTGTTAATTATCCCTATCTTGGTCAGAATTCAAATCATGTATTATATGGTGACAATACCGTGTAGCTATGCACAATAATTAATTAGAAAGAGGCTGCAAATTGCAAAATGAAGGTGTTACATCAAAAAGAGGAGATTAGTGGTAAGCATTATTTACAACCTCATTTCATCGGTTAGATTCATCTCTTTTTTTTTATATAAGAAAAGGAATTCGATGCCTTAGACAAGTTCAGGGAAACCGAGAGTCTGGACAAGTCGGGAGATGGACTAATTATCATGTACAACTTGAATCAAATAACAGAAACAAATAACATAAGCAAATGACTGAAAAGAAATAACAAGAAGCAAATGACAAAAAGGAAAATGCAAAAATAAAGTACAAGTCAACTACACTGTAACCTAAAAGTTAGTAGAACCAACAAATCGACCAAACAAGCAGAAGACGCACAGAGAGAACTCTGGAAATCACTAGCGGACATCTCAACATGGATTCAAAACAGAATCATCAGGTATCGATCGCATTTCCACAACGTCTACAAGATTCATCTATTTCTGTTTGACCTCAAAGTAGCTAGAAGTTGATATACGATAATGGCCTTTTTTTTAAAAAAAAAAAGTATATTATGTATATAAAATTAAGGTTGTAAATACTTCCACGTATTCATCTCATCTCTATCTTCCATTGATTTCAAACTCCGATTTCTAAATTTAAATGGTCTTCATCACTACAAAATATTTGCATGATAAAGTAAGGATTATGAGGTTACGAAATATACATATCTTATTTTGATAATTTCTACTATATATGTGTGTGGACGTTCGTCCATTTTTTGTCTTAAATAAATTAGGTTAATCTAATGTTAACAACCGGTGGATCATACGATATGGGGGCCACGCACGTCAAGCGCACACGCGCCAACCAAGTTGAACACACAAGCCGAGTGGGGTTCCATCCTAAAACCAATTGGTGTTAGGTGGGATAGCTCACCGGTTTATATGCAAGGTTTGGATTTATTTTTCTAATTAATGTGGGATCTCCCACAATCATATTCTCAACACACACCCCTCAAGTGCAACTGTCTGGTCACGCATTATTGCCAGTTGCACTTGACGACTCAATGCCTTAAGACCGGCTAGCCAATAGACCAGGAATCCAAACCACAACGCACATAGCCGAACCTCAGCTCTGATACCATATAAAATGAATGATCAAAAGCTCAAATAAAAAGCACTGCAACTCCAAAATACAGTGAGCAAAGCACTATTACATTCAAACCATTATGAGAGCTTTCCAAAGAGAGAAAACGACTGCATAAGCCTTCATTGATTGATGGATTTAGATCCCAAAAACCCTACCTCAAAGAGTGTCCTTACAATGCTTAAATAGCAACACATTCTAACCTATGATTGGTGGATCACAAGAAGACAAATGTGTGCTAGCTGTCCTAATGCAACAACCGAAATGAAATGAAATGCAGTAAGAAAATGCATACTGAAATGAGGGACCACAATCTGTGTGTGAATTGTGCACGAAACACACACACATTACAATTACACACATTATTCTTCATATCTAAGCTACGTACACATCTTAAAAGTATAATAGCTTCGATTATTTGTTGAAGTTCATTGGGACTCGTGATCGGGGGTCGTGTGTAGGCACGGAACCAGAAAATAAAATTTGGGTGGGCTGAATAGATTAAAATTTTCATATATTCATATATACTACTACAATTAAACCGCCACATTAGGCCTAAAAACCGCCACAAAAGACCTATTGTGGCGGTTTTTACCCGCTTTTGTTGCTCGCGTTGCATTAGGTCTATTGTGGCGGCTTTATCATCTATTGTGCCTGTTTATGGTGGACACTTTAAACCGCCACAATAGGTAGAGAAACCGCCACAATAGCCTTATCTATTGTGGCGGTTATTTTATATCTATTGTGGCAGATTTATGATCTAATGTGGTGGTTTTTAAACACATTGTTGGTTGTTTAGGGTTCTATTGCAACGGTTTTTTATAGCTATAGAAGCGTTTTTTATTTACTTTTGAAACACTTTTTTACACTATTGTGGCGGTTTAAAAATTTTATTTTCATGCATTATATATAATATATATTATAATTGTAGCACGTTTTACTATTTATGGTTCATAAAATTAATTTTTAATAATAATTAAATCAAATTTATAATCTTGAAACCTAGAATAATAATAAAGTGCATAATTTTCATTAATAGAAATGAACCATCATGTACATATACGCATATAACCATAGGTATTATCCATTACATAAAAAATATTTCACTAATAACTGGATATATAAAATTCAAAAGTATCGATAACTAAAATTCATTAACAAAATAACACATTCAAGTGTATCCTAATTCAAAATATACTATATAAAATTAAAGAGTACGGATCATGGAGTGTCACTTGTGTCCTAGCATTCATCTTCTCGTAGCGTAGGTATTGTCCTTGCATTCATCTTCTCGTAGCGTAGGTGCATACAATCAACTTGTATAGGTACGAAGCTGTAATGAAAATTTAAACAACAAATAATAATGATTTTAGTAGTGCATATATATACATATTTGACATATGTAATTAATTTATATAAGTCAAACGTAAGGCTATATACCCATTGAAACCAATTATACAAATACACACCTTTTCTTCTCTACATAGATTCAACACACTCCACTGCACTCATGAAAGATACTGGAAGGACAGAGAGACCAAAAAAGCATGGCACATATGAAGGCACCCACAACACAATAATATATAAATGCAAAGAACCAATATTAGTTGATCAAGTAAATGCTTGAATCAACAAATTCCAAAGATGCTTTTTACAAAATGATCTACTGCCATAAAGAGAATGCAACACCACACCTGATATCTACCACAAAAAAGAGCAACATGAATGCAACCAAAAGCAATAGATGACGATGATGAACATTAAGTTAAACCGTTGAAGAGTCCACAAGTCGTTTAAAGGATGAAGAGACTCCATTTGTACCTAATGGGCATGGGAAACAATAGTAGATGGATGTCTAAAACTATTGCTATCTCAGATAAAATATCTTTTTGAACTATCCAGATACAAGAACAAGAACACAAACCCATTGCTTTGACACAATTGCAATTATCTTCCTCAGATAAAAAAATGAACTAAAAATAAATTCAGTCCCTCAAATAAAGAGCATCACCCTCTTCGATGTGTGAAATTGCCCACACCCTCTTCGAAATCCAATTCAGTTCCTCAGATAAAAAAATTAATTGCCCACGCCCTCTTCAATGTGTGAAATTGCCCACGCCCTCTTCGAAATCCAAACTTTGGTGAAGCAGGTCTTCGACAGTTGCAAATGGCGTGAGGCGGTGACGGTCTGATGGAAGCTTTGATTTTTAGAAATCAAAAGGTAATTTAGTAGCTGCTTTAATTTTTTCTATATTAAAAATATACTGTAATTGCTTACACTTTCTTTTAAAAATAAAATTTGAATAGCTGCTTTAATTTAATTTATTACCATTAAAAATATACTCCGTAATTGCTTTTTTTTTTTTAGAAAAGTGAATTGCTCATTATAATTTATTTGTATTATTTTATTATCAAAAATAAATTGTATTAATTTTTTAAAAAAGTATTTAAGGATTTAGGTTCATAATTAAAGAAACTAGCCTATAGCTCGTGCGATACACACGGGATTTTTAACATAGTAATGATGTATAAAACATAGTACTCGGCTGAACCTTACCTTCGACTAATACGATACAAGAAGGAGCGACACATAAATTACTTTAACATGGTTTCATACAGTAAAATAAGTCAACCACAATGCACGCAAATAATAATCAACTTAGCCATAACATCTGCATGCATATGTCCTTAATACAAGTTTCTACAAACTATACGTTGTGAAAAACCTCTTTATATACTACATTAGTAGTAGAGGTTAAAAGGTTAGAATCTTGATCACATATTACAATCTTCAAACCTCTCCTAGACGTCACCCGAGAGACCGCAACACATAACTGGCCATGACTGAACACCGGCCGAGGCAAATATAAACCAACATGTAATCCTTCCCCTAATTGTCCAAATTTTATTTGTGGATCCATCTAAGGTGTTGATGGTATCTACGGGTGGTGCCATTTGAAACCTGTAGCACGTAACCAAATAACGAAGTCAAATTAACAACACAAACATCGAAATGTTTTCACTCGAAACACATCATGTTTGCTGAAAAAACTAAGTAAATGTACCTGCACACTCTGGGATGGATGTTCGGAAATCGATTGAGCATCAACTGAAAAATATAAGTTCAAGAAGTCACACAATTGAACAATGATTCCAAAAAAAAAGAGGTAGAAGGATACCTTCAACAAATGTAGAAATGACTAGGAAAAATAGAATACCTTGTTTGTGGTTTTTGTTCCTCGGATTGGAAGCCTCGTTATGAGCTTAGTAGGCGAGTGGGGGGAGTGGGATAACTAAGTAACTTCCATACTAATAAAGAAAAATGAAGGTAACTTCCAGGTTTTATATGTGCATAAGAAAAAGTGGGGGAGTGGGGGAGTGGGATAACTAAGTAACTTCCATACTAATAAAAAAAAACTAAGATAACTTCCATGGCTATACTAAAAAAGAACGTGGGTAGTGGGAAATAACTACCAAATTAGTGGGAAGTACATGAACGTGGGTAAATCCTCTAGTAAGATAAATAACTTCCATACTAATAAATCCTCTAGCGGATAAATAACTACCAAATTCAATTAGTGGGAAGTACATGAAGTTAGTGGGAAAAATTCTATTTACGGTTAAATTGCTAATATTGCTAATATATATAAAAAGGTTAAAAAGAAAGAAAAAAAAACCTTATGAACGTGGGTAGATACTTGTTTTTGAGAGGTAAACGTGGGTAGATACTAGATATGCTTTACTAACATATTAAGTCCCTATATCTTTCAAATTAATTTTAAATTCCAACTTAAAATTATTTTGAAACGTGGGTTGATGTTTTTATTTTTATTTCACACCTGTAGAATTTTCCACCACCCGTGATGTGTGCTGTTAAAAACACAACCATGAATATGGTACCAAGTTCACAGATACATAGGGTACCTAATTTGCATCAAACAAAAGATAGAGAAATATTGGAATCAAGTAATATATATTACTGATCACCGACAATAATGTATTATATTCTAGTATTCTACCACTTTGGTATCACTCAGAAACAACACTCGGGACATTTAGGGGATGTAATACCGGTTAGAAAAACAAAAAACTAAAAAGATTAAAAGAAATAAATACTACTAAAGAAAACAGGTCTATACTATATAGTAAGAAGAAGCATTTCATAAGAGTGCTTCAATGATCAAGAGATCATACCACATTAGTAGGTGAAACACCTAACCAAAATTTGTTTGTGTATCCCTAATCAACCACTTCAGGCCCAAGATAACCTCAAAATTTCATGAGATGGAAAACACATCAGAGAATCTAATTTTTAAGTAATTAAAATAAATAACGAATAGGTTGTAGAGATGTCAAAAGTGAAAGAGAATCTATAAATTTTAATGTACAAAGCATGTACACAGTACATACCAACCATCATCGGCTTATGTGATGTACCTCTAGTTTCTTCCCAAACTCTCTTTTCTTAGGATCCGCAGCAGAAATCAGCGTTCTCCCATTAATATCTCCTTTCAAAAGAAAGAGGCTCGCCTAATTGTCGAATCTAGAGAAGAGATAAACAGAAATTCGGAAATCGAATAGCAATTAAGAAGGAAATTGAAATAGATAAGCAATTCAAAAACTAATAAACAACAAATTGAACATGAAATCGAACAGAAATTCCGCTCCATGATGCAGGTCAAGATGGCCTTCTGTGGGTCAAACAACGATCTTGATCCAGGCGACGACTCGAGGACGAGTCGATTTCAAATGGAGGAGAATGATGTCATCCTCAAGCGAAAGAAGAAGGCTCCACCTTGGGAGTCGTTGAAGAAACGGCGTTAATTATTTTATTATTTATATTTCTTATTTTTTATATATATTCTATTTTTAGTAACTCCTATGTTAGTTGAAGTCTAATTATAGAATTGCTTATTTTTAGTATTTCTTAGTTAGATTAAATAAGATGGTTAGGATTTTAGATTAAGTTTTATCTTCTAGGTTTATTTATCTTTAGGATTAAAATTTTATCTTTATCAACCTAAATTCTATCTTGCACGGTAGAATTGGTTCTTAGGTTTTCTATTTAAACATTGTAGTTCTATTGAATTAAATCAGATTGAAATAGAATTGAAGAAACCCTTTATGGATTAAGGGTTCTTCGATTATTAATCCAAAACCTCTTCCGATTACTTACTATTCAAAATTCATTGCGCTTCAATTACCCTTACAAATTGCCGAATTACAATCCACCTCTTTCCCATCTTGTACTCACGTATGCGATTGGAACTTTGTGGGAGTCATTGCCGCCAACATCATTCATGTGCAATTCACCTTGGTGGCACCGTACCTCAGTATAGGTTATTGTTAGCATTCAACAATTGGAGACTTTTTTAATTAATCACCGAAGGCTATACGATCCAAATTCATTCTATACGGCGGTGGTGCATTCGATTCGATCAAGAGAAATCAAGGAGCTAAGCAAGATCGACGGATTAGTTTAGCAATTGGCCGGCCTAGCCGATTGCTATACATCACTCCATCTCAAGTTCTTCCAAAGGAAAATCACTTGAAATCACACATTCCTAACCAGAATTCACGAAAATCCCAATTTCAAATAAAATCCCCAAATCGATTTCTAGGGTTAGGGTTCTCACCAAACAATCACAGAGGAGGGGGAAAGGGAGCCATGGTGCATCAAGAGCTATCTCTCCCTCACTTGGTATCTGGTGGCCACCATGGATGACGACGACAAGAGGAGCGGTGCTGTGAAGCCGGAGGCGGCCTGATGCCCAGGAGAGACGATGGAGAGAAAGGAGAGAAAGAAGTTTACGTGGGAGAGAGAACGGGAGAAAGAAAAAGGAAGAGAAGGGCAAAAACGGAAAGAAGGAAAAAAATTGGAGAATGCTCCACGTGGATAGCCTCACTGCTCTCCAAAGTACTCAACTTTAAGATATAGGAGGATAAACTATCGCGCGTTTGGATGGCGCGAAATGTACAAGTTTCTAAACCGCCACAATAGGTCCAAATATCCGC
Source organism: Persicaria maculosa (assembly GCA_963922045.1). NCBI lineage: Eukaryota > Viridiplantae > Streptophyta > Magnoliopsida > Caryophyllales > Polygonaceae > Persicaria > Persicaria maculosa. The sequence continues at coordinate 69,777,017 of OY998262.1, forward strand.
TTCAATATAGGTAGGGAAAAAGTGTTTTAAAAAACCGCCACAATAGGTCCAATTATCCGCTACAATATAGGTAGAGAAAAAGTGTTTTAAAAAACCGCCACAATAGATCATAAACCGCCACATTAGAGTCTTTAAAACCTCCACAATAGGTATTATGATAAACCATGATCAAAACCGCTACTATAACCGCTACAATAGTCTAAACCGCTTCAAAAACTGCCACATTACATTAACCGCCACAATAAAGTGCAACAATAGGGCTTAATTGTAGTAGTGATAATTTTCATTAGCAAAACTTTTTTTCCTAATAAAAATTACATAAATTTTATTAATTTTCTCACTTTTTTAAAAAATGGCGCGGGTTGGAGCAAACATTACCCCGATCATAGGGTCGTTTTCCTTTTTAGAAAGCTCGAGATCGAGAGTCGGACCGTTTAACTTTTTCGCTCTGATACCATATTGAAGTCCGTTGGGACTCGTGATCAGTGGCGGATCCACGGGGGGCTCGGGGTGGCTGAAGCCCCCCGCCCGTGGATCTTAAAATGGGTATATGGATATCTATATATATCTGGGAAGATTGTAATATATATAAAAGAAGTAGGGTAAAATCACAAAAGGCAGTCTGGCTTAGTGGTTATGGCGCGGGAATTCAGGAGGTTTTAAAAACGGACTTAAATTGCCCCAGGTTCGATTCTCCCTATCTCCTTGCTTTTTCATTTTTTAACATCAACAACCCCTTTTTATTTTTTAACATCATCAGCGAGCCCTCCTTCCATGCTTTTTCATTTTTTAACATCAACAACTCCCTTTTTATTTTTTAACATCAACAGTCCTTCCATTCCTTTTCATTTTTTAACATCAACAACCCCTTTTTATTTTTTAACATCAACAGTGGTTTTCTTTAAGATTTGGGGTAATTAGTATAATAAGCAAAGTAGGAAGTGAGGATTTAGAGTTTTGATTTTGAAATCAATTTTGTAAAACTAGGTTTGAAAATCAATTTTGTGAATTTCTTAATTAAATTGGATTTGTGGATTGAATTCGTGATTTGAGTGATTATTTTTTAGTTTCGCAAACAAGTAAAAACTTGAAATACATATTGAAAATTCTTCAAACAAATCAGAGCAACCTCTTTACAAAATCCCAAACTTTAAATTTAAATTGTGAACAATTTCTGAAAAGGTTAATCCCTCCGTACACTAATAAATTAATTTCAAGAGGCTTCAGAAGCAGTAAATATATGTTAATTGACCCTTAACTTTTTCACCTTAGATTCAAGAATTTAGAATTTTGGTTGTGATTATTTGAATAGAGATGGTACTTGATGAAACTCAATTCTAAAAATATTCTTAATACAAAGTAATTTGACTTAACCTAAAAATAACCTACGTTGTAATTAAATTGAAACTAGTCAGAAATCCAAGAAATTAAGGTGAGTATCTTGTTACTTAATTTGTAACCATTAACAAACCAACAACCAAATTCAGTATATGTTTATTTGCGTGCAAGTGCCCGGATGGCTCGACATAATTTGATTTTTGATATTATCATTGATCTCGATTCGCAACTTGCCATAAATGCTTTTCAGCCCCCCCCTTACCGAAAATCCTGGATCCGCCACTGCTCGTGATCGGGGGTCGTGTGCACACGCGTGCCCCTGCACTAATAGTCTAGCACTGTGCATAAGTCGAGCAAGTTTTTATCATAAAATCAACTGGCAATAGGAGGAGTAGTCCACTAACTTATATGCTAAGACTTGTTTGTTCATATTATCAATGTGAGACTCTTAGATCTATTCACATTCTCTCAACATTGTTAAATCATTGTTTATGGAGAAAAAAATAATTATTTTAAAATTGTTTATAAATGAAATAAATCTGGACGAAGGTTACGTTTGAAACACTATAGAAACCATGGACATTATACTTGCCAACTTGAAAGTCTCGAGTCATCATGATCATGGAATTTATGTTTATAATGGTCATGGTCATTCAATTTGTAACGGCCCGGGATTATGATTCCCGAGTTACGTTTCGAGGGATAAAACCCCTCGTTAGGATCTTGCGCACCGAGTACAGGTTGAAGGTCTAGAAGCCTAATTTAATGTTTTCAAAGTGGGATTTCATACCCAAATTCGAAGGGATCGTTGGAATCCCCGAGGAAGTCCCCTGTACCTGTCGTAAGTCTAAGCGTGGAAATCAGTAGTCATGCAAATAGCGAAAACAAGTTTAATACAAGAGGGTGCCACGGCAGAGCCGGGTCAAAACGGAGTCTAAAGTGTAAATCCAAAAACATGATCAGAGTCTAGTGAAGTCGATAACTCCCGCGCTCACTCTCCGCCGAACAAAATGACCCGCGCAATAAGCAAACAGCACCGATAGGATGAACATAAATAATACCTAAAAAAATTGATAGGGGGCGGGATCAGATCGATGCCCACTTTAGCTCTGCATCCCAACCCTAAGCACACATATACGCTATACCTAATAAAGATGCTTCTAGATGCTTTGCGGGATATTAACACACTAACATGCTCCTAAGATCAAGTGCATAATAATAATAAGGCCTTAGCACAGAATACCAAGTGGTATATCCCTCTCCTACCTCCACCCCCTTCCGATAGGGCGGAGACTGGCCAGCTCGTGAATGCATTCCATCATAATCGGGCGGCACGCATGCCTAACCCGCTCCACAATAAAGCCCGCAGGCATCTCATAATATAAGGAAGTTCATGACTCGATTGACTCAGGACGGGACCCGATGAGACTAGGTCGTCCTATAACCCTAGCAATGACTCTAGTTACTTCACAGATAACGACCGTTCTGTTTACATACACATAAAGAAATAGTATGCTCAACAGTCGATGCAACCTAGCATGGTACTACATGGCATGCTGATCATGAATGCAAGCACCTAGTATATCATGCACCTAAAGCAGGGAATAGCTCTATTCAATCTGAGTAAGCTCCGAAGAGACTTACCTGGCGGTGCAGAACAGCAAGGCAAGCATTACGATAGATTAAAGATCACCTAGATACATATAAAAACATATACATAAGTCTATGTCTAAACATACAAGCATTCGAGCACACATCATTCAACGAGAATAACAATCACCTCGCAATCATCATCACATCAAGTTCAATCACTCATCATGATGCCACATTTCATAAGACAACATCATTATCATCATTCTGTTCCACCACGTTCATATACTCGCAATAATACTCATATATCCGCATGATCATATACCTCCAAAGTTCATCATATTCATCATAGCTCATGAGGCATAAGTCAAACGATGCGAAGTTCTAACATCTCATCATGTTGTTAGTCATTCATTCATGTCATTAGTCCACACAAATCATGATATTAGACAATCATTCACATTAATCATGCTAGTTAGTCATCGAGCATGTAGTTCCCGAGTTAGTCCCGAAAACCGTTTTGAAAACCGGGTCAAATAGTTAGGGGTTCTGACCTTGAGAAATATTCGTCAAATCCCTTTTTCGAGTTAAATCCGATAATACCTTTTTAAATCTCCAAGTCTCATTAATATTTTATTTTTAACTCTCATCATATTTTAAGATCATAATATTCTATAATATAAATTCAATATATTTTCAAAAATACATTTTATTCTTAACAACCTATATATGTTTCACTGCCTTTTAACCAAAATTAGGCCCAAAAGCTCTCAGCCCAAAATACAAATCCAGCCCACCACTTCTTTAAAACAAAATCCGGACTCCACCTTTTAAAAGAAATCTGATTGTTGTTTAATAAAACCGAACCGGTCTTCATTTAAAATAGGCTCTGAACCGGACCCTTTTAAAAACAAAAGAAACCGACCCAAATTGGTACTGTTCATCATCTTCACCAAATTTCCGTCCGCCTCTGCTGTTCGAAATTCCGGGAAGGAGGAGGGGAAAAAGAGGGCTTCACTGGCGCTACTGCATCCCGACTATCTAGACCGACACCCATGGACACGAAAGGGATACAAAAACAGCCAAGGAAGAGGGAGAAAGGGGAGGAGCTCACCGAGGTTTGGACTCGCCGGAAGTGGTGCTCGGGAGCTGCGTTCGGATGCGTCGAGGCCGAATCTTGCGCGAGGAGGCCTGAGAGATATGTGGGGAGATTAAAAAGAGAGACCTTTCGCAGCTCGAAGTCGAAAGGAAGGAGGGACGAACCTTATCAATTTCGAAAACGAAACCAGAGGAGGCGATTTCGGCTGCGCTCGGGCTCGGCCTCTGGGCTCGCTCAGCTGCTGCTGCTGGTCGCTGTTCGGAGGAGGAGGTAAGGGTGTACTGGTACGGGTCTGAAGAGAAGGAAACGAGAGCGATTAGAGCTCGGCCTCGACTTCGAAGAACAAGGCTGCAGTGGAGATGAGGGAGAAGATGGAGGTGAGGGCGGCTTTGGTGGCAGCGACGGTGGTGTTGGCTGCTGGCGGCGCAGCTGGGAGGAGGAGAAGCCGCAGTGGTGGTGGTGCAATGGAGGAAATGGAGGCTTGGGTCCTCGGCAAAACAGTGAGAGAGAGAGTGTGTGTTTGGTCTTTGTGTTGAAATGAAAAGTGGGGAGATGGGGCTGGCCACAAAATGAAAAGTGGGGAGATGGGGCTGGGTTCAGGCTTTTTAGAAGAGGGAAAAGGCTGCATTTGTGAAGATAAGGAAAGGTTGCAGCTCTTCTTTCATTTCTAAAGCTGATTCAAAGAGAAATGCAGTACTAGGCTTGTTTGTTTGTCAAAACAAATCGAATCAAGATAGAAAGGGAGGGTAGTATAGATAGAATTTTACCCCATTTAAGAGGGCTGAGTTGGAACTTGATAAGGATGAGAAAAAGAGGTTGGAATTGTGGTCCCGAGTTGGAAATTTGAATTTCCGACGATTAGTTTTTCAATTTCCGCTCTCTCGATTGAGTATACTTTAGAATCCGAATTGGATATTGCCGACAAAAGAAATTTTGAATTTGGATATGAAATACGGATTTGATCCTTAAAGTTAAAAATCAGGCCGGAATTCGCTTTAAGAATTTCAAGTTCGATTTATTAAATTTAGGACGAGTTTTACTTGAATTGTTCGAATTAAATTCGTTTTAGATTCATTTTTAATTTCCCTTTTTCCGAAATTTAGGAACTTTAAAATCCGAGCCTTTACACAATTTGTGTTTGATTATAAAACTAACTATTAACTCCTATGCTGTGAGTATTAAAAATAAATTATAAATAATATCAACTATTAAATTTGAACCCAAAAAAATACGAACAAAAAAAGTCTTTAAATAATACAAACAATCAACCGATAAATCAAAAATAATATTGTATTGTACTAAAATTTTTTAAATCAACCAAAAATAATACAAATTATGGAATTGCAACTTAAAATAATACAAAGTTTGAACTTATAATAGGTTAAGATTCAAAACCAAATTTTATTTATCAAAATTATAAAAAAAAATCTATAATTAGTTATATTTTGCACAAATCCACCTTATCTATATAACTACTTAATTTCGTATACTTTCCGCTGACGTGGCGTGCTCTCCTTATTTCACTCCCTTCTGACCAATCACATTCTTTCCTTTTTTTTCCCTTTTTTTTAATTTGCTTTCAATTTTCTTCCCCCTCTTCACAATTGGGAAAGAACGCTTTGTTAGGGTTTAGTTCTCCTCCGCCGACTTCAATCGTGGCATCCTTCGCGCCTCATGCCTTCGTTTTCCTCCTCCGTTGAAGATATCCCGCCTCAGAACTCCGTCTTCTTCCTTCGCCGAGGTTAGACCGCCTCCCGTCACCATCTTCCTCGCTGAGTTTCAATTTTCGTTTTTCTTTCCCACAATTTGCACTAAAGAATGATTAGGGTTGATTTCTCTCCCACGTCTTGCCTCTGCCGGTTCCCTCCTTCTCCCGCACGCCTCTTCTCCCATTCTTTCTACCTCCTCTCTCCCAGACGCCTCCTCTTCTCCTAAATCGAAGTTTGATCTTGCCTCTGCCGGTTCCCTCCTCTTCTTCGCCTTTTCGCTGATTTCGCTCGTCGTCTTTGTCCAATCGCACACCGAATCGAGCGAATGGATCTGCAACTCTAACTCAGACGTCCGGATTGTTGCCGAGGTCAGACCAAGAATCATCACCTTCAATGGCCACACCAACGATTGGAAGCCGGTTGACACTTGACAGCCACGAATTCCCTCTCCTTCCTGCTCTTGACCCTCGACGGTTGTAGTTCAGCATCCAAGATGTTCCCGTGCCAATGGCAAACCGTAACCCCCAAATCCTTTTCTTTTAGTTTCATCCTCTCTCCTGTTCTTTTTAATGAAAATTTAGGGTTCGCCTTCTGTATCTTTGTTGAATTGTCAGTTTGTATTTTCCGTGTTTCTCTAGGCGTGATGTATTGATTTCTTCTTCTCCGCCATGACTAGAATGCTTTAAGTCCTACATCGATTTAACACTTGGTTGTTTTTATGCTCATGCAGTTCATAATTCATGCCTACATCACCAACTCAATTTGTGCCTTTTCTAAACACATATGTCGTTCAATAATAATTTTGTTGTTTTATACTTTCCAAATATTTTGTTTATATTTTATTTGGTCATTCCTTATAATAAATATTATATATTCTTTTTTTTTTCCATCGCAACCGCGCCATGGCGTGGGTATTACACTAGTATATATATATTCTGACAGTAGGCAAATAGTAGAACGCCTTGTCAAGGTAAGGTTCATTCTTAATCATCCATACAGAAGATGTTATATAAATCCCCATGCAAGGGGAGAGTCAAACATGTTACATATACCCCTAAATCCAGCAATATAATCAGTCGTTGCATTTGATTCTCTAAAGCAATGTCGAAATGCATTTGATTCATTAATTGTTTCCACCGCTTTCAAGCTATCACCTTCAATAATGACCTTCGTTAATCCTTTCTCTATAGCTCGTTCTCGTTGTATCCCTAAGCAGAAAGCATCTTCTGTCTCAAGTATATGGATCCCGATCTTCCTATCTGCTGAAAATTAATATCAATCACCTGCCCGTACTACCCTAATAATGCCCCTATATTGGCAATCATTAGGGGCTCTAACCAAGCCATCTATGTTAATTTTGTAGATGGCATGTGGTGGCTTAACCCACCTAGACGTCTTTCTCTTATCATTCCTGTTTATTGTTGTTCCTTTAGAAGCAGCACAATGGAATTGAGATTTGGTGGATTATAGATGTATGTTATCTTATCTTATAGTTGTTGAAAATGATTTTATTTCTCAATTCCCATATTGTATGCCATATAAAGCATAATTCCTCAAAATGGGAATTATAATGGTTAATAGAGTTGAGATTTTCCTGAATGGATTGTTCCGTTCTCAAGCTAATAAAGTATCTTCCTGTTATATATTCATAGTTTGTTATGATTGTTTTTGAGAAAGGACATTCTAGAGTAGATGATGTGCATCTCCATCTGCCTTTGACAAATCTCACACTGGGCTGGGACACTGTTGAAGTGTTTGTTAAGCCTTAAATTGGTTGGTAATCCATCAGCCATAACCTTCCAAATAATTTTTTTGCATTTTAGGCGGTAAACAGAGCTTCCATATCCAGTTGTGACCAACAGTGTTTTGCGCATTATTGTTTCTTATTTTGTGAGTTGATTTTGTAGTGAACTCACCATTCAAATTGAGTTTCCAGGTCGGGATTGGAATATCCACAATGGCAAGCACCACCCGAGGGGGGAATAGTTGTTTTAGTAATGGAATATTCCATTGTATTCGAGGATTAAATAGATGAGCCACCTTCATATTAGGATCATGATTTCTTTAATAGCGTTTGAGAGGGAGCTAGATTGTTTATCCAGGGGTCCGATCATCCATTTATGGTACTCCCATCAAGATCCATAAGAGGCCTTTACCAAAGGTTTCTCTGAGATGGAGGAGCCTTCCAAATTGCCATGGGATATTTTGTTTATTATATTAAAAAATTGTGGCATCTTTTAAATATTTTTCTTTTATGACTTTGACCCATATATTGTGAGATTTTGTGAGAATTTTCCAAAGTAATTTTAGTTGCAGACTGATGTTTATCTCTTATGCCATTTGGAGGCCAAGTTCACCATTCTCCTTATTGTTGCAGATCTTTTCCCAGCTAATAAGTAGGTTGTATCGTTCGGAGTTAAGTTTATTCCAAAAGAAATTTTTGTTAATGTGATCTATTTGTTGGAGCACAAATTTAAGGAGCATGAAGTTTTGCATAAGGTAATTGATTTCGGAGATGAGGTTTGCATAGATTAGCACCGCCCTTCCGACTTGAGATAAGGTTGAAGCCATCCACTTTGAAAGTTACTTTTCCATGCTTTGGATTGCTTCTTCAAAAACATAGTTTTTCCACCTCTTATATTTTAAATAGACCAAACTCACTATTTGTTTGTCCAACTTTGTGTAATACACCCCCAATTTTATAAAAATAAAAAGTTTTTTTTTTTCCGTAAAGTTGGACAAATAAATAGTGGTTTTGTTGTATTTAAAAAAAAATGGGTTGGATTTGTGCAAAGTATGACTATATACACATGTTTGTGATTTTGGTAAAAAATGTTTTGTTTTGATTCTTCTCCTAGTCAAAGTTCAAAAGTTTGTATTATTTTAAGTCAAAAGTTCACAATTTGTATTATTTTTGGTTGATTTTAAAGTTTTATTATATATTTTTGGTCTATATGTGGATAGTTTGTATTATTTTGAAACTTTTTTTGTTCGTATTATTTTTTGTTCATATATGATAGTTAGTATTATTAATTTTGAGTCATTTTCCTTAAAAAATAAAATAAAACTTTCTCAATGTAAAAAATTCCTATTAAAAATTAAATAAGCTATTGCAATATTAAAAAAAGTAAAGTTTTTTTTTTCATAGGTAGGCACTAGACACATTACAATATGGGAAAGGGGGATTCGAACTCATGATCTACTGGTCACCACATGTCATCCTTATCAACTAAATTAGAGTGAGAAACTTACCAAAACCTTAAGAAATTTAAATATTTATATATAACATATTTTTATTAGGAAACCCTAAATCAGTTACCTTAACCTTAGTTTAAAATATATCATTATAATGATTATAACTATTGTAATGAATTTGATAATGAAAATATGGTATTATGTCAAGCTTTTAAAGAAACAAATTATGAATCATATGAAAATTTGATCGTGATAATATATGTATGTATGCATCTCTGTCTATCTATCTACTTGCTGCTGCTCCTGCTTCTGCTCCTACTACTTTTTTTTAAAAAAAATTGTTTTACAAAAAAATAAAAATTACAACTACTTTTACAGTACAATTTTAAGATAAACGTTACAGTATTTAATACGGAGTATTTATTCATCTAAAACTAGATTATAAATTCGCATCAATATAAAAGTGGCATAGGTGTAAATACGGAGTATTGGGATGACTATTAAGGTAAATGAGCTGAGTGCACCAACTTTCAAAGAAAAGCACCTCGACTGAAGGGACATCCCAGTCAAAGTTTATCATTTTTTTAAAAAATTATTTTGGGCCTGATTAATAGAGGTGGGGTTCCGGTGTGGTCAAACAGCCCCATCATGGGGGTGGGGGGGTGCCTCACTCTCGTCCTCAGCCGTCCGATCATCGCCTTGATTGGGATCGACGGCCTGGATGATCCCTCAAAAGGGGAACTCGGGTCCCACTGATATCAATGTTTTGTACTCCCATGTAAAGAAACCCCCACCGTCAGCCACCACGCGCGCGAAGAAGCCCAAGCGTTGGGCTTGGGTCCCACCCATCTGTCTGTTGACTCCCTACGTATGGGTCCCACATTTCAGCCTACGTTTACCAAGTTGAATTTTGCAGTATTTCGATATTGAGCCACATTGGGCTGGCCCAATTTCGGCCCATAATGGTTTGCAATCTTGTCTCGACTCGTTAGTTGAAACTAAAGTGACACCACAATACACATACCAAGTCCCAATTTCAATACCCACATTTATTTATAACTTCCTGATGGATTTCTGTTGTTTATTTTCCTGGTGTGAAATTAATTAGGGGTGGAATTGGTACATTACCAATTCATTTTTCCGTTTACCATGTACCAACCAATTTGAATTGGTAATCGTAAAACCCTTACCATTACCAACCACCGAAGGGGTTGTATCAACTTAATTAGTTACCAATTAAGTTGGTTGGTACATTACCAATTCATTTTTCCGTTTACCATGTACCAAACAATTTGAATTGGTAATCGTAAAACCCTTACCATTACCAACCACCGAAGGAGTTGTACCAACTTAATTAGTTACCAATTAAGTTGGTTGGTACGTGTTGGTGATGGTAATTTACCAACTTTCGAGTGTTGAGAAAAAAATACGTAAATATAATACAACTTAATTAAAACGTATAAATTATTTCAATGCTTAGGTTTTCGTCCAAACCGACTATATTTGAGAACGAAAGCAACATAAAACTTTAAAGTTATTACAAAGTGTTTAAACACTAAAGCAAAAGCAACATAGTAGCAGGAATGTATTATTTCGACTAACGCTATAGGTTTTCGTATTAATCGAGGTTGAGTTAGTATTCCTCCCTTGATTAAAAACATTTTCTGAAGAAAAAAAAGTTAAAAAAATAAAAACAAAAGTTAAAAACTTAGAACAATTACAAAATAAATTAAAAAGATAAAAATAAAACTAGATATAATAGGTTTGGTAGGAATTGGTTGGTATTACCGTACTAACCAATTTGAAATTGGTTAGTAATGGTAATACCAACTTTTCCATTCTCATTACCGTTATCGTACCAAGTTTTGGAACTTGATTCGGTTGGTACAAATTGGTTTGGTTTTCATGGTAATTTTTACCCAGCCCTAAAATTAATAGTGTAGCGAACAGCCCTAAAATTAATAGTGTAGCGAACAGGTTAATATTTTTTGGTCATACGATCATTATTCACGACCCTGACATAGATGTAGTCATGAAAAGATGTTTTAAGGATTATTGATTGTATATATTTTATCATATGTTCATAAGCATTTTCCATTTAAAAAAATAACTATATTATTGATTCATAAGTTGGTGAATTTTTTTTACACTCTTTTTGGATACAATTTTCACAATTTCAACTATTTAGTGGCAGAACTAAGCATGAGTTTCAGGGGTTGAAGTATTAACCAAACTCTATTTCGGGATGTATATGTTGTTCAATTGCTTCGTTTTGACATATCATACAGATCTGTATATGATAATCCGACACCGGAGTGAATAGTTATTAAACTTGAAATACTTAAGCAGCATATGTTTACCATTTTATTAAGTCTTGATTTAAAAAAATTATTTTGCTTAATATGATAACATTGTAGTACTACAGTTGATGCAAACAATCAGCAAGGTTTGATATTCACTGGGATTGTTGTCTAAGCAAATCATCGGTTGCAAATTGCAAAAAATGGAAATCGATCAACAATTGCATAAGCAAATCATCTTCACAATTTAACAAATTCAGCTCCGAAATTCAAACATAAGCGGAAGATAAATCAACAGTTTAGTCATACAAATCTATATAATTACATTTAAGTTACACAGTTACAAACCTCCAAGTCGAACCCTCGAAGGGATCGATTCCATCGCACATTCAATAATCTTCGTTGAATCGAATCCAAATGCAGCAGCCACCGCCGCGGTAGCCAGAACGACAGAGAAAGCTCCACATTTCAACAACCGAGTTTTACCGACGGCAGATTTCGCCGATTTAGCAGCTGGATCGGAATGCCGGTTGATCTGAAGACGAGGCCGAAGCTTCTGGAAGATCCCGACGAATCTCGATTTGATAGAACGATTTCGCTTCAGTAGCTCGGTCTTGATCAACGGAGATCCGGAATCAGATGCGAGTCGGAGGTGCCATCGTCGGAGCTTTAAAAGGAGAGAGAAGCGGTGGGGATTGAGATCGAGGAGTGATTCCGAGGCCGGATTCAGTCGAAGCTTGAAATTGAAACTGAAGTGCTTTGCTCGAGCTTTGATCCGGAGATTCCATGGCAGCTTCTCTGTAATTGCTTGCATTGAGCAACTAGCAGTGTGAAGTGAAGCTTGGAGGTGGCGTTGACGGCGACTGCTGAAGCGATCCCGACATAATGCGTAGGAGGTACGCTTTGGAGCGCTTTTATTGGGCTCGAGAACTTCAAAGGGATGGAATTTACATGAGCTTAATTTAATATGGGCCCAACCCACTGCAAGCCCATTACAAACTACTAACTTTTTTTTTTTTTTTTTTTTTGATTAGGTAATAGTTCGGGTGGAGGACCTACCCGATAGATCCTTACGAATGAGGTCTTAGAGACCAATGTCGTTATCGATGTCGAGACCCCAGATAAAGCGGCAAAGGTGTGCAACCTTATCAGTCATTTTGTTGCCACCATGGGGTATGTGAGAGAAAGAGACATCTCTCATACTTAACAAGAGAGTTTTTAATGTCTGACATAGTCATTTCGATTTCCCAAGGGCATTTGGTTTGTGATTTTAGGTAATTTATTATTATTTGAGAATCTCCTTCAATCTGTAATTTGTCTATACCCAGCCGCAAAACATGGATAATGCCTTGTCTTAAAGCAATAGCTTCTGCTTTTAAGGGGGTCTGGTGACCTATCGTATCGTAACCAATATGAACGGGTCTTCCTTCCCAGTCTCTAATAATAAAGCCAACCGAACTGTCGTGATTCGGGATAGTGGATCCATCAAAGTTAAGTTTGAATGTGCCTAGCGGAAGTTTTTTCCATCTGATAGTTCTTCGTTGATAATTTTTCTTAGTCCTCTGGTTGGTTGCTTTGGCGTAATTTAGATCCGTGTTGATATTTTGTTCATAAGTGGAAGTTCTTGCCCAGTTTACCATGTGGGCATTGGTTATTTGTTGGATTGTTTCTTGTGATGGTAGTGGTTCATGCCAAAATATGCTTTGGTTTATAATATACCATGTTGTCCACCAGGAGAAAGCTAATTTTTTCTTTTATGTTTTTGTTAACTTGTTACCTAGATACGTTAGGATGGGCTTTATTTCTCTGGAGGTCACGATCATGTTGTTTATGGTTTGACAGATATCCATTAGTAGTGATGGTTGGATATTATTGTATTGACATTCTAACTATGGTATTAAGTAAGAACAATGTTTAACCAACTGCATCAAAAATAAAAATAAAAATTGCATCAACATTCGAATAGGGGTGTGCATGATTCGGTCCAACCCGATTTTTTGGGTCGAACCAACACAAATCGAACCGAACTTTTTTATACACTACATAAATACATGGTATATATATTTGTATACTTTATATATACACTAATACACATATACTTCATATGTATACACATATACAATGTATATATATATAGTATGGATCATATGTACTCAAGCCTTATTGTGTATCATGTACACACATTTAGGCCATTGATCTAAAGGAAATTAAAGGTCAAGATTATGCCACATAAGGGGGTAACTTTGTAAAAAAATTGAAACATCACACCCCCATTTCAACAAAGGCGCGTGTATGAGTGTATCCCTACCTACGTACTTTCTACCATTTTCAGTTTTTCAACCCTAGAGAACACCATGGAGCCATAGCCGCCTTCACAATCGCCGCACATCATCTCCTCCAGTCTCCAGTACCCGCCGGCGCCGCCGATCAACCCCTTCTCCGATCAGCCTTTCCTTTCTCTTTCTCTCCTCCATTGATGGTGTGAGGTAATTTTTCAAAAATCCCCAAATTCACGATTCTCTGGATTTTTGATTGTTCGATTCTCTGGTGAAGGTGATGGCTTCCGGCGACGGCGAAGGAGAGGGTGAAGGTGATGGCTTCCGACGACAACGATGGCGGAGCGGGCGATGGCGTTGGGGGAGCGGACGACTGCGAAGGAAGAGAGAGATAAGGGGATTTCGAAGGACGTGAAGGAGATGATGAGGGCCATGGCTTCCGGCGACGGCGAAGGAGATGGTGAAGGCGATGGCGGAGCGGGCGATGGCGGAACCCCATAATCAGCCATTGGCTTCTTCACAGGCGGCGAGGGCGCTTCGTCTTGGCGAAACCGACGGCGATTCGAAGCGGAAAAGAGCGGAGGCGAGAGGTGAAGGACGGCGAAGAAGAGGTTCCTGCTCATCGGCAAAGGCGAGTGTTCGATTCAGGAGGTCTAGCGGCGACCTATCCTACAGAGCGCGCGGTGGCTCCGAGTCTTCCCGTCGAGCATAACACAACCGGTAAGCCTCTCCTCCTCTCCTCTCCTCCTCAATTTTCTATAAACCCCCAATTTTTGATGAAATTGAAACTTGTTCACAATCGATTTGTGGTTGAATTTGATCAACCACAATCGATTTCTGGCAAGGTCGCCGCCGCTGCTCCTCGATGGTTTCTCTGCCCGGCCATGGCGGTTGTTTGTAAAAACCATTGAATAATAATCTTTCGATACGATCGAATAATTCTATGATACCATCGAATAATCTGTCGATATCATCGCATAATCTATCGATACGATCGATTAATAAAACAACCCCATATCACAAACAATATAGAGAGGCGCGTGGGGGGTTAGAACGTGTTGGGGCCCACCATTTTTTCAATTAAAAAAAGTGTAAAATTACCTTTTAATCTCAACCACCCATTTCCTTTAATCAAGGACCTAGATGTGTGTACATGATACACAATAAGGCATGGGTACACCGGAACCATCCCTATATATATGTGTGTGTGTGAATATACACGTACATAAATACAGTGTATGTCTATATTTGTATACTTAATTTTTTTTAATGGAAATTCGGTTCAATTATGTTAAAACCGAATCGAACACAAACCAAACCGACAAATAACCGAACCGAACCTAATACTTTTGGTTTGAAATTTTGGGATTTTCGGTTTCGATTTGGTTTCGGTTCGATTTTAGACCGATGCACATCCCTAAATTCGGATATCTAGCTAAAGGACGAGTTTGCGTTGCTAACTCGCTCTACCCCTTTTAACATATTGAAGTAACTCATGAGTCTAGCCAGTCGGTACAAGCTGGTTTATCTGGTGCATGACATTTGTCAATCGGATCACGTGTCGAAGATTTACAACTTTGGTTTATACTCGTTATAAAAAAATCTAATATGGACATATATATTTTTTGAAAAGGAAGTAGTTTATATCATATGTCCCATTAAAAAAAAGCACAAACAGTGCACCACGCCTATATTGAGAAGAGGTAGTACGTACAATCGTACATAGTGAAATCGGTGGGTACGTTCGACAAAATATTAAATGATCGATAACCTTTATTAACAAGAGGTAGTTGGGGTTTTATGACTCAGTTCAATTCCTTCTATTAAAAATCTTAGGTGTGTAACACAAGGATCAACCTAATCTGCCTTCTATTGGACCACCGCACCTTTATAGTGTTTCACACTCTTCAGTAATCGGCTCCCATAGTACAAGCTTTGATTTTATTACCTCAATTCAAACTTTTACTTCCATGTTTATACAAAAAATGTAATTTATAAATAAATCTGAAGACTCGGAATAAGGAGACCAGAGGTCGAGATTTAAAGGAAAATTTGAAAAACAAAATTATTCATTTGAAACAACATGATAATCGTACATATAACTCATATAAATAATCATGTTGAAAAAAACGAATAATTTTATATGAAAATACTGTTAATACATACGAATAATTACATTACGTCGGATGAATAATTATGTTGCTACATACGATCGAAGTGTTTGCATTGGAACCATCCTCTCTTAAGTCGCTGGTTGTTGTTACTTGTATGCTTAACCGTACGCGTATACATCACATGGACAAATATAACATATACGGAGTATCTAAGTACGTCGTTTTTGATACAAACCACGTACGTACGTACTTTTCATAGCATTTTGTTAAAAACATCGATCTTTGTTTAAATGTCATCAATAAGTACATTTTGTATAGTAGCCCCGAGAACATTATGTCGATCAGACCGCTTTTGCAATGACATTACGGGGATTATTGTTCTTATTGCTTTTGCTCGCAATTTTCGCAATATGGTCCATAATGTTACTATTACCAAATGAGTACGTGCATACACACACATGTTCGAGACGAGAACGTAATGTGTGAATTCATCTTCCAAAAATTCAACCAAGAGATAATTGATTATATATATATATAAACTGATAGCATGATTAACTAAATTACTCATTAGGGAGAGCAAACATACAAAGCATAAACGTACGGATCGGAGATGGAGGGATACAAAATTTAACAGTACACAATAAAGCAATTAATTAACCACAGACTCTATGAGGTGGTCACTCTTTATTTCTCTCTTACCTATTTTTACTCCATCTTTTTTAATATTAAGTAATTACTTATACTAATTATCTAGTAAACAAACAAACCACAATCTCTCATTGGCTGCCTCCCATCCATCTTCTTAGCTCAGTTAATCCTGCAACCAACAAAATTTAGAACTTTAAAAAAAAAAAAAGTATAGTGAAATGAATATATAATATATATATATATATATATATATATATATATATATAAATAAATAAATAAATAAGGAGGTACTTTGAGCAGTCGACGCTAGGGCTGATGGGGTAGGGGACGGTGACGCCGCACTTGCCGGGGAGGGAGGCGGCATTGGCGACGACAAGACCCTTGATGGAGGCGGACGTTGACTTGAGACACCCACAAGCCACCTGGCGGTCGGCGGGGGTCTGAGCCTGCCCAGCAAGAGTCTTCACGCCACCGCAGCAGGGACCGGAAGGCCCGGTGGCCTTGCCCGTAAGGTAGCTGAAGCACCCCACGAGGTTCTTGGTCACGTCGCCGCACGACATTGCGGCCTCGGCTGCCGGGGCAGCAACTGCCGTGCAGATGACCAGGAGGCAGGCGAGCTTGGTGTAGGAGAAAGCCATTTTGTGATTGAGGGTCAGGGCCTCAGGGGGGTTTCAATTAGGGTTTGTGATGTGTGAATTTTGTGGGTTTGAAGGTGTTGTGTAGATCGGTATTTATAGAAGAGGAAATGAAGTGGGATATATGTACAGTAGTAGGTGTGAATTGAAAAGAAATTGTTATAAATGAGCAATCAATCCACCAAAAATATACTCTATCCGTTAATTAAAACTTGTTGTTTTAAAAAAGTAAATTTTACGGTATTAAGAAAAACTTGTCATTTTAGTTATTTTGCCACATAATTTACGAAATTATCCTTATAATAATTATATGATTGTTAGTTGTAGTTTTTGATAAAATAAAAAAATAGAGTAATAATTAGAAATATAATTGTATTTTCGTTTATTTTCTTAATAAGTGTGTAGATTTCTAAAATGACAAGTATTAATTAATCGGAGAGAGTATGTACAAATCAATTCTCTCTTTCTTTTAATTTATTAATTAATGTCAATAGTGATCAATATATACCAATCACAAGAGAAATCCCCTTGTGAATCGGCTTCTACTGGTGAACCATCATCCTGACACTCTTTCCCTATCAACCCTTTACTTGCAAAATCTCCATTACCAATTTCTATTTCTGTTGATCCCTCCATGTGAATATCGCCTTCTACTGGTGTTAGGGTGGACTGTTGTATTCCCCGTCTCCCTCCTCGGTCCAAAATCCGACGGTTTCTGCCCTCGTCTCAACTAGTTCCTGGGATCGCGGTTCCGACTGCGCCTTCATGGCTTGTCATCGTCCTCCTCCATTCCAACACCCTCGCGATCGCGAGTCTTGGTTTCCGGGGTGGTGCGTCGGGGCTTCTCTTATTGTGGTGTTTATAGGCCTTCGCTTTGTCCCTTCTTGACCTCTTTCCCCTACTCGCCAGTTTGTTCTCTGTGTCTCTGATCGTCGATGATTGGTCGGTGGGTTGCCGACTTGTATTCCGGCTTGTTTTGGCGGCTCCCGTTTTGCCTTGGATCCCAAGGTCTTTCCTTGGGCCCGAAGTGGTCCATCTTTATTTGGTTTGGCCCGATTAATATTTTTAGCTTTGGGTCCAAGGTTTTACCTTGGGCCCGAGACAACTAGGAGGAAAAAAAAGGAAAAAAAGAAGAAGAGAAAATCCCGCTCTTGGGTTGGCTATATTTGCCGAATAATTAATCCGAATTGCTTATGGTGTGGTTGTGGCTTTGGGGCTAGCAGTATTTGAGCGGTTTTCTTCTCCTTTGTTGATCGACACGCGAGAAGTCGTATACGTGATTGAAACTTGAAGGCTCACTGATATCCGGGTCCAAATCTGAGGTTTCCACTTAGTTCCCTAGGTATTCCCTGCGTGCCTCTACCAACCGACAGAAGAGTTGTCGCACACGACTTTTGTTCTTTCTTTAATAGTACTAGCTTGTATATGTAATTGCACGCCTGTAATTTGGTACCTCTGTATTGTTGTTGTGTACGTCTTTGTCTCTTGCTTGTATTGACAGTTTATCCGTCGTCGAGTTTTTCGGCCTATCGACCCATCGGGCCTATCCGGTGCATCGATTTTTTACCTAATCAACACAAACACACACAAACATATATATATATATATATATATATATATATATATATATATATATATATATATATATATATATATATATATATATATATATATATATATAGATAGATAGATAGATAGATAGAATGGGTAACTTGTGCACAAGGCTTAGGATGTGCATTGTGCACAAAATATTATTCGGTGAAATGTGAAACATTATTCAGTGAAATTTGAAGCATTATTCGGTGAAATGTGAGTATTGTTTAGGGGAATGTGAAACATTATTTGGTGAAATTTGAGGCATTCCATATAAATTGTAACTATTGTTTAGGGAATTGAGGTTTTTTTTATTTGAAATGGATAAATAAAAAAACTAAACATTATTCGGTAGAATGTTATAAATTATTCAGTGGAATTGGGACGTTTTCATCTGAACTGAACGGAAAAAAAAAACATAACAATGTTCGGTAGAATGTTTCACATTTCACCGAATAATGCTTAAAATTTCACCGAATAATGTTTCACATTTCACCGAATAATATTTGTGCACAATACACACCCTAAGGGGTGTGCACTCTGGAACCACTCCCTATATATATATATATATATATATATATATATATATATGGTCGCGCTCCGGTGAAAACCAATATTGTGGTAGAAACCTTGAGGAGCGTTTTGATTGGTTGACACTGTGGGGCTCACAGGTGGGGCAATTCTGATAGTAAATTGCAACTTTATCCAAGCTTTATAGAAATTACACAATTGTTCAAACTTTTTATAATTTTATCAAAGTGAAATAACGAAGATTTATAAATGACTTTTAGTGGTACTAACTACCATAATCTACTAACTATATTATGAATAATAAGTTTTATGTGGTTTTAAACCCACCACGCTCTGCAATTAAAACTTTAAGCTAAAGAGATTTGACCCATACCTGAACGTAGTTACTCTGGACCACTGGCGTTCCTTAGCTTCCGGCTTTCTAGAGGTGGCTAACCTTCAACCAGGCCTCCCTTAGTCCAGATCGAGCACAGATCTGTTCGTTTCCTACCTCAGACCATAGTCTCTAGCTTTTGGTTTTGATTTTGAGAGGGTGAAGGGATTTGAATCAAGAAAACAAAGTATTCAAAACATAGTGTTCAATTAAGTAGCTTTCCCTTTCTTAAAAACAAACTTTATTGAATCTGGAAAATATTACAACACACAAGCACTCTTAACTTAAACTTAAACACACTTAATCACTCATATCAGAAGATCCATTGAAAGGTTTTGAACTTTAGAGTGATGGAAACACCAATCTACTCAAATTCAAAACGTTTCTACTTCTCTTTCTAATTTACAAACTCTTCTCTCTCTTCTCCTATGGTCTTTCTCTCTCTGGAATTGTGTGTTGAGAAGTTGGAGAATGGCTCTATTTATAGAGCTGAGTAGAGAGCATTGGATGCCTTCCAACGTCTCTTTTACAAATGGCCGACAGATGGGCCCCTACATACTCAGAAAATAATGAAAGCAAACAGTGCTGACACAACTCACATGCTGAATAGTAAAAACAAACACCAAAAGCAAAGGTACAATAATTGTGCTTGGTGGATGATGATGGCTTTCAGTTGTCCAGGTTCTGGACCCCTTCGTCTCCCATGTTGGCTTCCAGGTCATCATCATTGTAATCTTGAACTAGATCTAGAGTATTATCAAACTCTAGATCTTGATCATTGTCTAGATCGAGATCAAGCATTAATCCTTCAGTGTATTCTCGATCCCATGCAATCAGTAAATCGATCATCCTTTCGTGTCCCCTTTTATCTAAAAAGTGACCGGCCTCTATTTCTGCTAAGTAAAGATTGATAGATTCGGTCCTGCTTATGGCTTGCTGCATTAATGGATTGAGTTGTGGGGTTACGATGAAGGTTGTATTTCCAACTTTGAATATCCCACAATCTGTCTGTCTGAACTTGGTGATGTAGTAGTAGATATAAAAGAATCCCTTTGCTCTTGCCTCCCAAGTATGCCTTACTACGTCGATTCTTCCTTCCACTACTGGATCTTTCACGTACCAATAGTCTTCCTTTATTAGTAGGAAGATTAGGTAATGTGGTAGCCGGGTTTTTCCCTGGCTAACATCTATACAGACACTGATAACACGACAACATTCTATGTTTTCTATTTTTTCGAATTTTGCTGCTCTGAGGAAGACCTCCTTCTGGAACTTAGTGAAATACTTGTACAAAAAGCTCTCTTCTTCTTTCTTTGGCCATGGTCGCCTGTAATTGTAGATTCCATTGCACATTCCATATTTCCACGACTTTAAGTAATCTGCATCTTCATTTGGCATGATGGGTAATGATAATCCTCCTAATCCGGCGCCAGTGATTACACAAAAATGGTTACACAATTCTCTTATCCATGCTGGAGTATTGTGATCTCTTAAAGTTACCATCCAGTAGAAGTTGTCGAAATCTCTCATTCTCCATCTTCTACAGATGTCTTCCTGGAGTTTAGTAGGTAGCTGGGGAACTTTTATAATTATCTCTAGAGTTAACATTCTTATAACCGCTCTGTGTCTCGCTTGTAGGAGTCCACGACGGAATCTATTCTCAGTAAATCTTCCAAAATCAACAGAAATATGAAAACTTGGAGGGGAAACCCATCCTTGGTATCCTCGTATTTATCCTAAGAGATTAATATCCCATGGGTGGAACACCCATTGCGGATTTTCCCATCGCGTTTGATTTCTCTGATCCATCAGCTAACTCTCTCGCTAAGCTGTCAGCTAGAGAATTTTTTTATCCATGCACATGTTCAATGGTAAAAGTGAATTGATTAAGGGCTAATTGCCAACGCAGGAGTCTCCCATGTGCTTTCATATTATCAAGATTGTTATTTATGAAACCCAATATTCCTTTACAATCTGTTCTGATTGTAAAAAGGTTTAGGAGCTAAGAAGATTATAAACTTCTGGATTCCTCGATAAATTGCAATAATCTCCTTTTCCATGACAGTGTAATTATACTCAGATTTGTTGAAGCTGCCACTCCTATACCTGCAAAGCTTGTTATCTTTCTTTATTTTTAAAACAGCTCCCCAATGATCATCACTAGCATCTGTTTCTAGAACTAGCTCATCCTCTTCATTAGGTAAAGTCAATATTGGAAGTTTTTCACATCTTCTTTTAAGTTCTTTGACTATTTTAGTATCTAATTGAGTCCAACTCCAGACTTGATCTTTCTTTAATTTAACCTGTAGAGGTTTTTTCAATTTGGCTAGATCTTTAATAAAATCAGAAGCATAAGTAAGACAACCTAGAAATCTTTCTAGTTGTTTTCTATCTTTGATTTCATCAGGAAATTTTTCTACCTTTTCTAGAATATGTTCTTGCAAAATAATTTGACCTGCTTTAATCTTTAATCCTAGGAACTCAATTTCAGGCTCAGCATAAATGCATTTTTTCTGTCCTAAAATGATTCCATGGTCAATACACTTTTGGGTTATAGCTTTCAAGTCATGCTTATGTTGTTCTATAGTTTTAGAGAAGATTAAGATATCATCAATGTAAACAAGACAACAATGTTTAAATTCTTTGAAGACATTGTCTATTCGTCTCTGAAATATTTGTGGTGCATTTTTCTCATCCATTCTTACCAGCCAATAACCACTTTTACAATCCATTTTAGAGAACCAAGTGACTCCCTGTATTCTATTAAATAAAACTGTCTTATTAGGGATATAATATCCATCAAAAACAGTATTATCATTAAGCTTTTTGTAATTAATAACCATTCTAGCTTTTCCTCTTTTTTCTTCTGCATGATTCCTGACCATAAAGGCAGGACTAGAATGAGGACTTTTACTTTCTCGAATTAAACCCTTTTTTAAGAGTTCATCAATTTGTTCTTTAAATTCTTGTTGATCCTTATAAGTGTAAACCATTTGTTTTACTCTAATGACCGCTTTTGGATCTATTAGTTCTATGGTAGCAAATGATTTATCTTTTTCCCAAAACTTTAAAGGATTTTCAGAATATAACTCCTTACACATTTTTTCTTGTTGTTTAAGAATTTTATCTTTTAATGTTACTTCACATATATATAGTGCAAATTCTCTTTGTGTAGGAAGAATATATTCCTCATCACGCTTAGTGCGCGTAAACTCTATTGCTTGGTGTGTATAAGCTTGTTTATCTTTTTAACCCAAGCGTCTTCACCATGAATGTTGAAGACCATCATATCTAAGTGCTGAGTTACTAGAAAATGGAGTCTTTGGAAATTATTTCCAATTAACATATCATGTGAGGGCTGATTAGTAGCCCAGAGTGTAGGAATTACACATTGGACTCCTCCTATCATGATAGGTACATCAGAAGCTAATTCTGAATGAACCATGATACTATCATCAGTTATTCTAACTTGAATTGGTCTACGTGACTTTTGCCAAATAAACTCAGGAAATAATGCCTTCTTTCCAAAACATACTGAGCATCCAGTATCTACAAAGGCACATAACTCATATTTATTGAATCCTTCTAAGCAAATACTTATCGGGATATAAATGCTATTGGGGTTGGTAATCCTATAGTTTTTCTTTAGCGATTCTTTGCTGACATGTTCAAGGCTTTCATCTACCCTCATATTATCTCCATAGAGATGTCTAAGGTCTATTACTTCCATTCTCATACCCATTTCATCTCCGAAAGCTAGGTCTGGGAATGGTTCGTTGAGAGGTTCCTTGAAATCCTTAGCTCTTGGATCATTTTCATAAATAGGTTCACTAAAGGTTTTAGTTTGATATCCTATTATTTTTCCTTTTTGTTCAGAACTAGAAGACCCTTCTTGATTTTCTTTAACCTTGTGAACTATTGGAGGAATTGCTGTTACTGTTTCCTTAAAAGGATAAGAACCTAGATCTACACTATGTCTGCCTGGTTCTCTTATAATTTTATTTTCTAACCTCTTGTTTAATGCTGCTATCATGCTCATTAAGTCTTCATCTACCATAAATGATTTGTCTTTTTTACTAGTGGTAGCTCCCTGATTCCTTGGAGTAATACTAAGATTAGGATTGAACCTAAAACTAGTGTTTCTGGATAAGCTTGGACATCTAGAGAGACTGGCTGGTGGTTTAGCATTCGTATGGATTCTACCTTCTTCATCTATGGTTAAAACTTTATTACTGCTAGTACCCGTAGAATTTTCAAATGCGTTTATCCAAATGGTCTTAAGTCTTATCTGATCAGGTCTTAACTTAACAGGTACAACTTCTTTGCTTGGACCTACAACCTCGTGTTTCTCATCTTCTACTATATGGCACTTTTGTGGAGGATTTGTAGTATTCTCAAGTTTATAAACTACCTTCCACTTTAATTGTAAAGGACAAGTTCCCTTATGCATACTAATACCTTCTGTTAACAATTTTATAGCTAAGAATTTAGATGCATAATGATCCTCTAGACTAACATAATAGTTAGGCCTACAGATCCAAGAAACCGCTCCTTTACTCAAATTACAAACTATACCGCTGATGCATTGATCACTAAACTTTTTATGCCTAATGTCACAAACAAAATTAATGCATTGCACATCTTTTCCATAGTCTTGTAATGGAGTTATTATTACTTGGATGCCACATATGAAAATATATTTAATTTTTTTTTTTATCTTTGTTATGTTTCTGAATGTTTGCCCAATTGATTAGATTTACTTCAGTTGCTTGATTTTCATTATTCTTGACAGTTACATCTCCAGACATTTCTTCGCAAATATAATTAGCATATTTAGAGAATAATGATTTTTTAACAAACTGTTCTTTAGCGATGATCGAGAAATCAACCCCTGATCTCGTCATTTCTTCAACTTGTTCCTCATCAATAGAGGTTTCAGCTTGCTGAAGTTGAGCTAAGTTGGTCATTTCATATTCATCAGAGAACTCACTAGGAGATTCTCCTTCCATCATTTCATTAATCTCTTCACCTTCTATTGACTCATTTTCATATTCTATTTCTTCTTCAAGTTTTTCTTCTATTATTTCTACTATCCCTTTGTTATTTCTTAGGGCTAGATCTACTGCTTCATCTTCAGATAGCTCGATATAATCCAAACTACCTAGGGCTTCTGCTAATCTATTGTTCTTCTTGTTTTTGCATTCATTAGCATAATGACCGGATTCTCCGCATGCCCAACACTTGCAGTTTTTCTTTTTCTCAGGACAGAACGAGGCTTTCTGAAAAAACCTTCTGTTTTTAGAGAATGGTTTTTTATAATACTTCTTATAATATTTTTCACCTCTTTGTTTATTGAAACTTTTTCTTTTATAGTTTCTTTTTCCCTTGTAATCTCTATTATTACATCCCCATTCTGTTGGCGTCTCCCAACAAGTTAAGAATTGTTTTTTCATTCTTTGGGTGCTTCTTACGTCTCGACATTTTTTCTCAACCCATTTTCTAGCATAGGAAATTCTGTTACCAAGAGTATCTTTATCTCCATTTTTAATTAACTCTCGAGTCTCGATATTCTTCACTTATTTGTTCATTAATTGGGGCAGGAAGCTTATCAAAGAACATTTGCAGATTAGTGCTGTTTTCTCCTATCTTATAGTAATACTTCTCGAATTCTGTGATGTAATTGTCAACATATTTCATGTTACAGATTTCAAGATTGTTTAAGGTTCTTTGCCACTTTAAAGCTTCCTTATCTTCATCTTCTTTTTCTCCAATGAATTCGTCTTCTATTAATTCACATATTAAGGTGAACATCGTCACTGGGCTTGCTAAATTTCTAAGCTCTTGTTTTGGTTCATCACCAATGGCTCCATACCAGTCGGCAATACATCCATAGAAACTATGTTCTATGTAATTAAGGAATTGAGAAGAGTTCCATCCTACGTTCATGTTTAAAACACTCATCATACTTTTCTTCCAGAACTCTATGATTTCACGCCTATTTCTTACACCATCTAGGTTTAATTTATAACCTGTTTCACTTATGGGTTCTAGATTAATTTCTCTTTGATTTGGTCTATGGTTTGTCATAATACTTACTCCAAATCTTTCTTTCTTTTCTAGAAACTCTCTAGGCTTTAACCTAGGTCTGTAATTACTAGTTGAACCATGTTCATACCGTCTGTAATGTCTTCTAGCTTCATTTTGTTCTATTGGTTCATTTTCCTTCAGCCTTCTTTGTCTTTATATTTCATTTAACCTTTGTTGGACTTTAGATATGGGAATGTTTTCCATATCTTTTAGTTTAATTAATCCCATTTGTTGATACACGGCTTCTTCATCTGAGTTCTTTTCAGACTCGTCATCTCTCATGACTTCTTGGTTCATAAAGTTGGTTTCAATGACCTTTTGTTTATGTAATTTCAACTTCCATTCTGGATCATCCAACTTAGTGTTGAATTTCCTTGTTTGTCGAAGGGGATGGTGATTCATTTTTAAGATTTTCGTCTTGGTCTTCTTCTTCTACCATCGTTTTGTTCTTTATATTATCTAATTTAGTAGAAAACTTCTTTTTGGATTTTTTAAATGGGTAACTATATTTAAAAGTATCTCCTTTCTTAATTTCACCACCTGATGTTAAGGTTTATCTGATGGCTGATTTCGTTAATAGCTTTTAGATTTGTAGAGTGATGTACTTCGCCTGTTTCTTTTACAGTCTTAAATATTTTACTGCTAATCTCAATATATAATTGTTCTATTTTTTAACTTCGAGTTTTAGATCTATAAGTTGGTCTGAAATGGCATTTAAAATTGCTCCAAAATGCTTATCGTTTATATCTAAATGAAAAGCATGAGGATAAGTCTTATGGGGGCAATTAGTAGACACCTCCAGATTGTCTTATAGATAAATACAGATTATTTTTAATTAACTTGGCTCTGATACCAAATTGCAAGATCACTCCAAGATCACTCCTAATAATAATATAAATGCGGAATATTAAAGATAACTTAAAATAATACACAAATTAAAATTCTAAAACTAGTGGCTATTCTATGTAATTTTTGGTTTTTGGTTGGATTTTAGTGGAAAAGTGGAGGGGTCCACTGTTAAAAAGCAGCCAATAGGATTAGTCCTTTCGGTTTTCACTATAAGAAATGGTCCTCACCCGAGTCAATTCCTATATATATACACCAATCACAAGTTGATGTAGTCGTTGTGGGGCTGTATCCCATGTTAAGAGGTTTAAACTTCGAATCATCTTGGAAATATGGAGTACCCGATGTAGATGTAGATTAACTGAGTCGATCGAACTAGATTAAGATAAAAAAAATAGTGATTGATGTATTGGAGGAGGGAGCCAGGGAGGCGCAGATTCGAGTCACGGGTCGACCCGCCAATATTTTAAAAAAATCTTTTAAAAAAATTATACTACTATAACAATTTTAAAAAAACCTAAATTAGAATGAAATAGAAAACCTGATAAATAATACTCAATCCGTTAATTAAAACTTGATGTTTTACTATTCACGTACGTTTTTTGAGATGTCAAAAACTATATAAAATATTAACTTTTTAATATATATTTTTAACAATTTTATACTTAATTATTACTGTTAAGTATGATTTTTCTGCACGTAGTTTAAGGAGCTAAAAACTATATAAAATATTAATTTTTTTAATTAATTTTTTTTACACTATAACACTTATTAATAATGAGTATTATAATCTAAAAAAATTAATTAAAAAAATCAATATTTGATAGTATAGTTTTAGGTTATTAAATGTACAAAAACCAAACGCTTTATATTTCCAATCGGAGAGGGTAGCTTTCATACATTAATAACTTAATTATTTTTGCACGGTTCGCGCGATAGAACCTATTTAATTAGAGTCGTATTTGGATGGCAAAAACCTATTTGTTGTTACCGTTTAAAATTAAATTTTAATGAGTCTAAACTTGAGATTAATGGTGTTGCATTTTTAGGTTTGCTATTCACAAAAGAGATCGTATTCACCTTGAATTGGACACGTAGTAGGCTAGTAGCCGAAGCTATGAGATTCAATTCGGAAAAGGAGTACAAACTACTTAACAAACTAGAGTAACCTATTTTTTTTTTTTTTGATCAATCTAGAGTAACCTATTTACATATATAGTGTAGGAAATAGCCTCTCTCGATCTATATTTAGTCTATATATCAATTATATATATTAATATTACGTTGAACATATGGAAATTGGTATCATCTTTTCAAATAGTAAGAGCTTCTAGCTCCTTAAAATTTGTGATCACATAAATAAACAATTTTTTTTAATAAAATATTTATTAAATTTTTTTATTTATAAACTACGTATATATTATTGTTCAATAAACATATCCAACTAACAACTAACAAAGATCTTCAGGATCTCATCCGTCTGGAGGCTCTTGGGTAGTTTCCTACCCAAATTCTTACCTAATCAAAAAAATAAAAAATAAAAAATAAAAAAAATAAACATATCCAACATGAAATTAACCCAATTATATTCGCTTTCAAATATCTTCTTAAAAATATAGAGTCACTTATAAATATGATCGAAGATCTAGCCTTAAATAGATAATATTGTATCTGGACATATATATAGAGTGATCGAACCCGATTAAACTGAACTTTTTTTTTAAGAAAAAAAGGAAAAAATGGTTTTCCAACTTTTTTTTGTAAGGATTTGTTAATTTTCATCTAGAACAATGTCTCCTTTTTCACCCTTAACGTGGCCTCTTACATTTACCTATAAATAGGCACCCCCAAAACCCCATCAAACCCATCCACACCCTACTAAATTAATTCACACACACATATAATCTCTCTAAGCTCTCTCTTTCAAACTCCATCAATGGCTTTCTCCTACACCAAGCTTGCCTGCGTGTTGCTCATCTGCATTGCGGTCGCTGCACCGGCAGCTGAAGCTGCAATCAGCTGCAGCACCGTTTCCAAGAGCCTCGCTCAGTGCCTCCCCTACCTCGACGGCACCTCCTCAAGCCCTTCCTCTGCTTGCTGCAGCGGCGTCATGTCTCTGAACAGCCAGGCTACGACCACCGCCGACCGTCAGGCGGCTTGCAGCTGCATCAAGTCCACTGCCGGCTCCATCCCGAGCCTCGTTCCCGATAACGCCGCTTCCCTCCCTAGCGAGTGCAATGTGAGCGTCGGCTACCCCATCAGCAACAACGTTGACTGCTCTAAGTAACTACTCTTTTTATATTTACTTTCTCTGTTTCACAATATTTTGTCATTTCAATTCGTTATATACTTAAATTTGCAATTTAATTAAATGAAATTAATATATATCCTTGTATTTTTTTTTAATTGGCTTGCAGGGTTCAGTAAGCTAAGAAGATTGAATGGAGGCAGCATATAAAAGAGGGCGTCTAACGTCTTACACTCTTACTTTAATATTATGATAATATAAATAAATCATTTATATAAATCATGGATTACTAATTAGATTAACAAAATAGGTAGCAAAGGAAATAGATTAAAGAGAGGTGAGTCACTGCGACTCCACCGTACCTTAGCGAGTTTACATTTATAATCTTGTACACGCTTGTTCTCCCTATTACAGTATGTAATTTTATTATACTATTATTAATAATTATGACTTTATATTTATCAATCCCAAATCCTTCTTATAATCTTGCATCCATGTTCTCCTAGCTTGTTATTTAGGGTTGAGAGCTTTGGTTCGGCAGATTTTCTTTCATATTTATGATTATTATAAAATATGAAGTATCTTCATATCAAATGACATCACCGGACGTCTTCCGGTGGGATTTGAAACATGCTTACTTTCATATTGTTAAATGAACCAATAAAAAAAACACGATCATTATAAGTTAATATATGTCATCCCGCCACATTAGTTACTCTATTTTTTTTCTCCACAGCCCCACTATCCCACTAACCACTATGTTGTAATGGACACTTATTGTACGCCAATAACTACTCAAATATAAAGTCATATAGAGATTTTAACCACCTCTATAACACTATATTTATTATTCATCTATTTATTTTATTATTTATATTTTTTAAAATTATTTTTATATCTCCTAATTTATAACTCATAATATGCGTTGGGCTTGCTGTATAAAAAGGCCCAATTGTTTTTATATCTCCTAATTTATAACTTCAAATTAGGAGATTTTTATATATCCTAATTTATAAAGTCATATAGAGATTTTTTGTTTTTGTTTTAGTTTCCCGTCCAAATTCATGTTTGTTATTCAGATTGGGCTTAGCTTTGGGCTTGCTGTATATAAAGGCCCAATTGTAAACTCGGTAGTTAGTTGAGTAGTTTGCGACAAACACATCTTTCTCTGATCTCCTTGAAGCTCCATCGATGGAGTTTCTTGTTTTTCTTTCTTTCTAATCCATCTGCGAATTACTCAGCTTGGTGTAGGAGAAAGCCCTTTTGTGATATGATATCGAGGGGATGTAAGATGAAACTTTTATTGGAGATGGATTAAGGTCTTATTTGGCATGTATAATTAACTTAATTTAAGATTATAATTTAGCTTAAGATAAAAATCTAGATGAAATTTATGATAAAATTATAAAGATATTTCAAAATTTTCGTTTTTTTAATAAATTAACAGAGTACATTATTATTTGGTATTTGGTATGATAAATATACTCCACAGTATTTTGTAAAATTGTTTTTTTAATTGTAAAAAGTTTCACCAAATCACTTTAGATCTTGACACAAATATTGGTATTTATAATAATGATTAAATAATTAGTATGCTTAATTTTTCAAGTTTGTAACTTGATCAACGAGAATATTGCTATATAGGTATATATATGTTGTCCGCATGGGCTTAGCTCACCTAATTATATAGGGGTTGTATTTGAAGCAAATGATTAATAATCGAGTTTCACTAGCAGAAGAGTGGAACCAACATCTCAAATAAAGGGTTCTTTGCGTGAAGTGGGCGTTCTCTAGTCTTTATTTTCAATTAAGTCATCATAATTTACCTTGTCTTACAATTCCGTCAGACCAAAGATGAGTGCCGAGGTGAGCGTTTTCACCAATATCTAGATATTGGTACGTATGTTTGTAATATAATTATTATTATTTTTTTTCGATTGGGAACGGGTTGAAACTTGAATGATTTGTAAGACATACATAGGTGGGCCTAGCATCCGTTGAAATGTGTGCATATACATATATGGCATTTAATGCAAAAATGTATAGGAAGATTTACACATCAATTTTTACTCTAAAATTGTCAAATTAATAGTACTAGGGGAGTATAAAATAATTTTGGTGGTGTGGGGACGTGTCAACCATTACGGAATAGTTCACTTGAAAGGATTTGTGGGGACGTGTCATTGTGAAGTTATATCATCTATTGGTTACCATAAATCCTTGCAAATTTATATAGAGTACATTTCATTTAGACTATGGCCGATTTAAGTAACATTATGGTGCCTTTGACACACCCTTTTTTGTGAAGGATTTGACATTAATCACCAAATGTTATAATGTGTTTGAATAATTCAATTCCCAAAAATCAACCAAGAGCTAGAATCAAATCGATTATTAAAAGGAGATCGAGTTTGATAATGATACTGGTATAAAATAAAAATAACCTCATTCATATATAGGGAGAACATGCATACAGGAGCATATATCACCTGGAGATGGAGTGATACAAAATTAAATAAAAACCACAACAAAGCACACATAAAAATAGACTCGCTAAGGTACGGTGGAGTCACAGTGTCCTCTCTTTATTTCTCTCTTCATTCTACCTATTTAATTCATTTTTACTCCATCATTTTCATATTAATATTAATAATAATAATATTTATTAAAGTAACCACGCTCTCTCATATGCTGCCTCCTTTCAATCTCCTTTGCTTAATCAGTGAACCCTGCAAACCAACACAATATATCAATATATTGAAACGGATAATATTGTGTAACGGATCAAGGGTGGGAAAAGTGTTAATATATTACCTGGAGCAGTCGACACTGGTGCTGATGGGGTAGCCGACGTTGACGCTGCACTTGCCAGGGAGGGCGGCGGCATTGGCGGGTTTGAGGCCGGGGATGTTGGAGGAGGTAGACTTGAGGCATCCGCAAGCGGTCTGGCGGTCGGGGGTGGACTTAGCCAGGCCGACAAGACTACGGACGCCGGCGCAGCAGGCAGGGCTAGGACCGGCCCCCTGGCCCTTGAGGTAGGGCAGGCACTTTACGAGGTTCGAGGTGACCTGGCCGCAGGTGATTGCGGCCTCCGCTGCCGGTGCGGCCACCGCCACGCAGATGAGCAGCACGCAGGCGAGCTTGGTGTAGGAGAAAGCCATTTGCTCAATTCAGTATTAGATCTTGAAAGAGAGAGGTGAGTGTGTGTGTGAATTGAGTGGCTTGTGGATGACTTGAATGGGTATGAAGAGGTTGTGGAGGTGTCTATTTATAGAAGGTACGTATGGTGAAAGGGAGAGTGTTGGGTGAGACAATTTAAGGAGAAATTGATTTACGTATTTAAATTATTATTTTTTATTTTATATGTATAGATATTATATACCGTTATGATATTGAAATTGTTAAAATTTGAAAAATTCCGATTGGATCGTGTCAAATGAAAAATTTTCCAACACATAGTTCGAAAAAATTTAATTTCACACTAGGGCTGTTATATGAATTGAACAGTTTAAGTTCGGCTCGGAAATGGCTCGAAAAAGCTCGACTCGAGATCGTTCACTTATTTAAACAAGTCGAACTTGAACAAAATTTTAAGCTTGGTTGAAAGCTCGACTCGTTCGAATAAAGCTCGAATAGCTCGAATTATATGAAATTTCGAAAATTTTCTTTAAGTTAACATGTTATAATCAAATAGAACTACTTAAAGCTCGAAAAAAGCTAGGCTCGAGCTCGTTCATTTCCTAAACAAGCCAAACTTGAACAAAATAAAAAGCTTGTTTAATTTAAAAATTAGGTTCGGCTCGAGCTCGTTTAAAAAACGAATAAACTTGAACATGCTAAGCTCGGCTCGTTCGGCTCAAATAACACTCTACCTATCCATAAGAAGAGTTTCTGTGCATACGTAGTATTCGGTCCTGCTATTTGCACGGCGAAGTTCTCGCCATCGGCACGGTGCCGGTGCCGGCTTCTCAAATCGGTTGAACATCATGCCGGACCCGGACTCCCAATTCGGCATATGTTGAGGGAATCCTGCAGCTTTCGTCACATCAGTCAAATCGACTGGAAAAGCTAGCACGGGACCTGCATGCCGGTGCCGGACTCCGGATTCGGTTCGATCACATCAGTCAAATCGACTGAAAAAGCTGCAGATTCCCTGCAGCTTTGCCTCGGGCATTGGATGCCACACTGGGAGTCCGGCACCTACCACACTGGGAGTCCGACACCGGCATCCAACGCTGCCGATCTGGGAGTCCGGCACCGGCACCGTGCATATGGCGAGATATCGCCGTGCAAATAACAAAAAGGGTAGTATTTGATTTCTTCTTGTTTGGATATACTGTACTTTTTACTGTATACGTTGAAATGTGTGCATACTTTTTACTGTAATAAATAAATGCAGTAACAACTTCAGTCAATGTTTACTGTAAAATTGAGTAATGAAATTATTTACTGTAAATGATGCACCGAATCAGTGATTTTTTTTTTTTATCTGAGTGTGCTATAAATCACAATAGGTTCAAATATACGGAGTATGTTATTAGACCATACACAATGTGTGCAAATATATACTATGTATATATTTTAGATATTTTTTAGTTCTATTAGTTGTTTACTTGTTTTGAGTGTGTGAAAATATATACATTTTAGTATATAATGTATAAATTTGAGCATATCACCTTCTTCATGTGTAAAAACTTTTACAAAAATCAAGACAATTTCATTGGTTGATTTTTTATGATTTTATTTTACTTTTTGTTTTAAATGAATTGTATTTAAATGGTGTGTAAAAAATGCACATTTTACCAATGGATCAAATTGTTAAAAAGTGATGTATATTTTTACACATCTTGTACAAATGTGTATATTTTACCTAAAACCTTTGTGGATTGTCTTATTAATTCAAATATTAAAATATTGCTAAAGTGTGGAAGTGGGATAAGAAAGATGTGAAATTCAATACTCAGAATTGTATATAAGGTGGTGGATAACTCTTTTTTTTTTAATGCTCAATTTAGTTAGCGTATGTTGAGTTGAACATTTGACTCCTCCACGTTATATATAATTCATCGGAATTTAACATAGTAACAAAGCAGTGCAGTTCAGAAGGGTTGTTATGTGAGTTGAACAACTCGAGTTTGGCTTGGGATTGACTCGAGCTCTTTCACTTATCTAAACAAACCGAGTTTGAACATGATTTTTAGCTCGGTTGAAAGCTAGTTCGAATAGCTCAAATTATATGGAATTTTTAAAATTTCCTTTAAGTTAATATGTTATAAACAAGTAAAACTGCTTAAATCTCGAAAAAAAAGCTAGACTCAAATTCGTTCATTTCCTAAACAAGCCAAGTTTGATAAAAAAAAAAAAAGGAAAGCTCGTTTAAAAACTTGGCTCGGCTTGGGCTCGATGAACAGACGAACCAAGCTTGTACATGCTAAGCTTGGCTCATTCGGCTCGAATAACACCCATACCGTCTAGTCTATTGGTTAGCCGACCTTAAGGCATGATGTTGTTAAGTGCAACTAGCATATGATATTGCGTGGCCAACTATTTGAATTATGTGAAATTCAAGCCTTGTATATAAGTAGGTTGATAATTTTTCTTATTGTCAATTGATTTTAAGATGAAACTCCACTGATCTTCTATGCTTAGCTTGTGTGAAATATCCGACGGGCCGTTAACGGGGGGCAAACACGTGTCGGGTTACATTGATTTATTATTATTAATTTTGTGATTATAAGGTCGGGATCCACCAACTTAACACAAAAGTTTAAGCTATTTTGTAGAGTTTCACCATTCCTTAACCCATCATTTTTAATCTTTTATAATAAATGTGGGAGGGACACTCTCATACCAAACCTCTCAACAGCTTGATCCATGCGCTCGAACGTGGGACACTTTTTTTGATTCGAACGTGGGACACTGACACCCGCATATTATATGGCCCACCAGAATTCACAAATAACATATTTTTTTAAAAAAAATGATTAATTATTGTTAGAAAAAAGAAAAAGGGAGAGTTAATGCAATCGTGGTGTACGTACGTTGTTTTTGTTTGATAATGCAAAAGTTATAAAAGTAGCATTTGCATGTTCAATTGTTCATGTACAGAAAAAACAAGGATACGCACAGCACAGCCCACACATCACACATGGGTCGGTATTAGTATTACACTACAAATCTTTGCTAGATCCTTATATTATTACTATTTTTACATAATATATATATTATATCATGTCTTATATGTTATATATTCTTATGTTCATAACATAAATAAATGTATATACACTTGAGATTTCAAACAAGAAAATGAGACTGTCAAAGGGGGTAAATCAGCGTGGTGAAAACTCGGGGGAGATGGGTAACATAACATTGATGAGTCATGAGTCATGAATGATCAACTACTTGGAAATTGAATTCCAAGGAGGGAGGTGAATTTCTGACCGTTGGATGGATGAAGTCGGCCAATAGGGAGGACACTTGTGTCATCGATAGGATTCCAAGGCAAACGGCTGGGCGGACACGTGTCCATCACTGTGAATTTAATTTAATGGGCTTTGTTGCAGACGTTAGTTGGGAAGGTAACAAATATGGTTGGGAGTTAGATGGGAATGGGATTATACATTACTAATCAATTAAATATTAATAAATATTAAATGCATTTGTGCCACTCACCTCTTAAGTCTTAACCCATTAAGTATTGCATGGTTATGTGTATTGTCCACTTTTATTGATTAGCCTAATTTCTAACTTTTCCCTCTCAGACTTTGTTAATCAGTACCCACTCGTTTTTTAAATCAAATTAATTATCGATTGCCAAAACCGTGTCTACGTATGCAGAAAAAGTCATTAATTGCCCCAAAAACGTGCATTTGATATAACTTAAAAAAGAAGCTACTATTACAAACTTACTCTCATTGAATAAACCAATTTCTTATAGTAATGTCTTCCTTGTTAAGGTTGGAATTTATACATTTATTCCTATGAAGTTGATATATACATGCCATATGTTTTCCTTATGCATATAACAGCTGCTACCTTAGCTCACTATCAGCTCATTTTGCTGAGCTCACCTTTTCTGTATTTGCATTTCATTCCAGCTGCATTTCAATTTGGTTGTAATAAGGGGCAGCTAGCACTCTTTTGTTTGCTTGTGATCATCCAATCATAGGTGAGGAATCCATGCTATATATGCTGCGCTCTCTCTATGATTCCGAGTAGGGTTTTGGGTAATTGTGATGAGCTGCAAGGTCATCTGGCCGCCTCTGCACATTTGCCATTTTCATATCAATGAAACAGTGATTGAGGTTCGCTGATTTTAGAACTTTCTTCCTCTTATTTACCTTATTCATTGCTAGTGCAGTGTGCATTGATCTTCTGATCATATTATTCACATGGTATCAGAGCTTTAGGCTCACGATTTGATTATTTCCGCAACAAAGATCAGGAAGAAAGATGATGGTTGAACCAAACAACACTCCAAACCCAGGAGATGCAGATGGAGACAGAGATGTCAATAATCAAGGTAACTTGAATGATCCTTTATTTCTATCAAATTCAGACCATCCGGGGTCTCAACTGGTGGCTGTGACCTTTGATGGAACTAATTTCATGACCTGGAGCAGAGGTATTATGATGGCCTTAGGGGCTAAATGTAAACTTGGTTTTATTAATGGGAATTGTGTGAAGCTTGTTGAAGAAGGGATAAATCTTCAAAGGTGGATAAGGGCAGACTATATGGTGAGATGTTGGATTTTAAATTCTGTTAACAAGAATATTGCTGAAGGCTTGATGTATATTGAATCCACTAAGCAGCTCTGGGATGAAATAGTGGAGATGTAGAGCCAGATCAATGCTCCCTTGATTTTTCATATTAAGAGGAAATTGAAGAATGTGAGGCAGGGCAGTATGAGTCTTAAAGATTTATTTAATACTCTTAAGAAGCACTGGGATGAGCTTTAGGTGCTGGAAAGAAGGCCAGAGTGTTCATGTGGAGCTGTGAAGAACTGTGGATGCAACTTGGCTAAGCCGAAAATGCTCAAGTTTTGCATTCTCATATGAGGCCGAAAAGTTTATTGACAACAGGTCGGCACGAAGTGATTCATCATGCTCAAACATGAGCCGATCGTTCGTTAAGAACGGTTTATAGATCATCAAATTCCCACTACTATGAAAATCTTCGCATTCTGACTCACTAGCTATGTTGACACTCAAGAGGAACGACTTCTTGGAAGCAACTAGTCAGAAAGAAGCGAGTAGTAGACAGACTGACTTACCACAACCTAAGAAAGGTTGGAAGCAACGAAGAGAAGGAAAAATGACAACTTCTTGCTTGGGCTCCTAGAATATGGCAACCTTGGGGCTTTCTATTTGATTGGATCGAAAGGCCCAATGAATTGGAATTTCCCTATTGGGCCAGGTCATTTCGGGGCAAGCCGATCATTTCTGATGAAGTGAATGATGAATATTTTGATTATGCATTTTTTGGTGAAGGGGATGGTGGATATGATGAAGAGGATGAGCTTCAAGAGAATGATTGGGAGTTCTTGCAGAGTGAAACCATGGAGTACCCTGGACGAGATAGATCTTCCAAAGAACAAGTCTTTTTTCGAAAAGGCCAATTCATTTGGGACCCTGGAGATCCACTCTTTTACATATTCAACGATGAGCTCTCTGTCTTTCTGTTTTCACATCGAGAATTCTTTGCAGATGAAGAGATGTCAAAGGGGCTTCTTCTGACTTCCCAAAGGGAGACTCTATATAAACGCGGGTTTAGCAAGAAACCGAAAGAAAAGTACTTCGAATTTTTTATTAATCGCCAGAGACGGAGACGGCTTAGAACCATTAGTTCATTATATAATCGATCTTTCCGTTCGAATATTCAATCCGCGAGTTATCAGTACTTATCAAATCTGTTCCTATCTAACGGAAGGCTATTGGATCAAATGACAAAGACGTTGTTTAGAAAAAGATGGATTTTCCCGGATGAACTGAAAATTGGATTCATGTAACAGGAGAAAGATTTCCCATTCCTTAGCCGTAAAGAAATGTGGCCATGAAAGAGGGATTAAGTGGAACAGAATTGACTGGGCGGTAGAGTCGTGGAAATACTTGTTTTTCCATATTTCGTACCTTAGCTCCACGGAACAATATTGCTACTGCTGAAACATGGAATAATGGAAATCTTAGATCAAAACACTATGTATGGATGGTATGAATGGCCTAAACAAGAATTCTTGAACAGCGAACAACCAGAGCCTATTACTCACTACATCAAAAAATTTCCATTAATGAAAGATGTAAATCCATCGTAAAAAGAACTATACGTTTCGCTTTCCTCGAGCGAATTTGATGATCTACTATCGGGGTATGGTAAAGAGACGACCGTGGTGCGTGGATAGAAACAGACTGATGCAGCTATTGGCTAGTTTGAATGATAGATATGTTGGGGCCAGAAACTCAATCCTAGCAATGGATCCTTTGCCCACAGTTGGTAAAGGGTATTACATATTACAGTAAGTTGATATGGGGTCTGAGGCATCAGGAGGAGCTGCTAATAGCATGACTGATGCAAGTGCTTTTGCAGCTAATAAAAATCATTTTTCTGGGCACTTCTCTGGACAGGGAAATCAGTCATACAGTGGCCAAGGAGCTGGAGCTTATTCACAGAGCAATGCATCTTATGGTGCACAGAATCAGAAGAAGGACTGGAAAGAATTGAAGAGGATCAAGCAGGCATCCAAATGCAGTCACTGTGGATGGAAAGGGCATACTTCTGAGCAATGCTTTAAATTGAATGGGGTGTCTGACTGGTTCAAAGAGTTGAAGGAAAGCCAAAGAAACAACTCTACTGGCAAAAGTTCAGCTAATGCAACAGGATCTATGAATAGGGCTATGATGAATAGTCCTCTTGAAGAGAGTTCAGGAAACACAGAAGGGCAGATTGACAATGCTATGGTGAATGCTGTTTATCAAGAAGTCTTAAAGAGGATGAAAGGCAAAGGTCAAGCAGATAATGCTTTTGCCAACTTTGCAGGTAATCTGTCTATTCATGCTAGTTCTGTTAACTTGTCCTTACAAGCTAGAGATGAATGGATTGTAGATACAGGGGCTAGTGATCATATGATGCCTATTGATCTTTTCTCTCACACCAAAGTCAGACTTTGCAAACCTGTGCTCATAGGTTTACCTGATGGGACTGTGAAAACTGTCACTGAATCTGAAAGGTTGCAGATAACTGACACTATTTGGTTGAATGATATATTATTGGTGCCAGATTTCAAGCATTGCTTGATGTCAGTTGGAAGACTATTAGATGACAATAAACTGATAGCTGTATTTACTCGTACATCTTGTTATGTTCAGGACCCTGGAACTAAGGAAGTGATGCTGTATGGGGAGAGGAAACATGGGCTTTACAAAGTGCTATCAGTTGATCAAGCAAGAAGCTGGGGAATCAAGAAGCAGTGTCATATTTTGCCTTCAATATCTTGTAATAAAGCTAGCTGTGATTTAGATGTAACACATGCTAGACTTGGACATAGCTCAGTTTCAAAGATGAGACATTTGCAGTTTATGAATCAGGCAGACTTGAAGAATGACTTGGACATAGCTGTGATACTTGTGCATTGTGCAAGCATCACAGACTTCCCTTTGAGAGGAATTTAAGCAAGGCAGATAAGCCTTTTGATTTGATTCATATGGGTTTATGGGGACCATATAAGAGTGTCACTTATAATGGTTTTCAATACTTCCTTACTGTCTTAGATGATTGTTCTAGGATTACCTGGACCTTCTTGCTCAAAAACAAAATGCAGGTGTGCAGAACTATGACAGAGTTTCTAGCATATGTGAGTAATCAGTTTGAATGATGTGTGAAATGCATAAGAACTGATAATGGCACTGAATTCACATCAAGGCAGTGTCAGGAGCTGTTTGCTGAGAAAGGAATCGTTCATGAGAAGACAGTGCCTTATACTCCCCAACAGAATGGGAGAGTAGAGAGAAAACATAAACACCTTGTGGAAACTGCTAGAAGTATGAGATTACATGCAGGATTGCCAATTAAATTTTGGGGAGAATGTATTTTATCTGCAACTTATGTGATCAACAAGCTGCCCACTAAAACTCTTAAATGGAAATCACCTTATGAGGTGCTATTTGGAAAGCCTGTTTCCTATGATGAGTTGAAGGTACCTGGTTGCTTATGTTATGCTTCTGTAAAACAACCAGGGAGAGATAAAATGTCTGCTAAAGTAAGGAGATGTATCTTCCTTAGCTATCCTCATGGCCAGAAGGCCTATAAGGTGTGGGACTTGGATTCCAAAGTCACATTCATTAGCAGAGATGTGACATTCCAAGAAAAAAGGTTCCCTTTTAAGGAGCTAAAGGAGCCAGTACAAATGGCTTCAAGCCAAGAGCATCATACATTACCTCTTGTGAACCCTGCCACAGATACTGAACCACAAACACAATACTATAACCCTCTTAACACACATACTGCCAACCCCATACCCAGCTTCACTGATGAAGTTGTACCTAATACTTCTTCATCATCTTCCTCTCATAGCCCTCCTTCCCAAACACATATCCATAGCCCCATACAACCACAACCCAATGTTAGTTTTTTAGATGATCCCATTGAGTTCCCACCC
Source organism: Persicaria maculosa (assembly GCA_963922045.1). Lineage (NCBI taxonomy): Eukaryota > Viridiplantae > Streptophyta > Magnoliopsida > Caryophyllales > Polygonaceae > Persicaria > Persicaria maculosa. Next base: position 69,817,250 of record OY998262.1, read on the forward strand.
TTATGAAGATCATCTAGAGTCATAAATCCACCAAAGCACCTGTAGGATTTTGTCTATCGAAACAGAAAGAGTAATTCCTCTCAATCCCAAAGTTTTCTTGTCACTTGTCTTGACAAAACTCATGACAAAGATCCTGCATTTATTCCATCCTTTGCTCTTATGGCCAGCCTATACGAACCTGTGCATTACAGACATGCTGTAACAGAAGATCATTGGGTGAAAGCAATGAAGACTGAAATTGAGGCTCTTGAAGCAAATAGAACATGGGAGATGGTGGATCTGCCTCCTGGAAAGAAAGCTATAGGAAGTAAGTGGGTGTATAAGATCAAGTATAGACCTGATGGATCTGTAGAAAGATTCAAAGCTAGATTGGTTGCAAAGGGATATAACTAAATAAAAGGGAAGGATTATAAACATACTTTCTCTCCAGTTGCAAAATTTAGCACAGTTAGATTGTTGTTGGCCCTGGCAACAGTAAAAAATTGGCCATTACATCAACTTGATGTGAATAATGCCTTCTTACATGGGCATTTAGAAGAAGAAGTATTCATGCAGCCACTTTAAGGGTATGCTTTGTCAAAGCCTAATCAGGTTTGCAAGCTTAGAAAATCTATCTATGGGCTCAAACAAGCTTCTAGGCAATGGAATGCTGAGCTTTGTAGATTTCTTATGAATTTGGGATATGAGCAATGCCTTGGGGATTACTCTCTATTTGTGAAGAAAGTGGGAGCTGGAATTGTGACAGCTTTTGTGTATGTTGATGACCTCCTTCTGACTGGTGATGATGAGGACTGTATACAGCAAACTAAAATGGCTCTACATCATGCATTCACTATCAAGGATTTAGGATATGCCAGATATTTCCTAGGCTTGGAAATCTCCAGAAATGGTTCAGGCACTCACCTCCATCAAAGGAAGTATGTAGTTGATATATTATCTGATTGTAACATGCTTGATTGCAAACCTGCTGCATTCCCTCTTCCTAGGGGCTTGAAGCTATCTATTGATGTAGGAGAGTTATTGCCTGATCCTGAAGTTTACAGAAGGTTAATAGGGAGATTGTTGTTCCTCAATCTCACAAGACCTGATATTACTCATGCTGTTCAGCATCTCAGTCAATTTATGACAGAACCAAGACACCCTCATTATGAAGCTGCCCTGCATGTAGTAAGATATTTAAAAGGTACTCTAGCTGTAGGCCTTTTCTATCCTGCATCCTCTCAAACATCCATTGTAGCTTATTGTGATGCAGATTGGGGCACTTGCCAATTTAGTGCTAAGTCATTGAGTGGGTATTGTGTGTTCTTGGGCAATTGCCTTGTTTCATGGAAAACAAAGAAGCAAAACAATGTTTCTAAATCTTCTGCTGAGGCTGAATACAGAAGCATGTCAACCACCACAAGTGAGTTAATTTGGGTAGAAGGCATACTGCAAGCATTGTTTGTCTTTGTGCCACAACCTATACCTCTATACTGTGATAGCAGATCTGCAATCCATATAGCTGAGAATCCAGTTTTCCATGAAAGAACCAAGCATTTGAAGATAGATTGTCACTTCATACGCCAGTATCTTATCACTGGTTTTATTCATCCACAACATGTCAAGACAGGAGTTCAACTTGCAGACATTCTAACTAAACCTTTGGGTGAAAAACAACACTTATTCTTTGCTCTCAAGTTGGGTCTTGTAGGATTCTCAACAAGCCCAACTTGAGGAGGGGATATGAAGTTGATATATACATGTTATATGTTTTCCATATGCATATAACAGCTGCTACCTTAGCTCACTATCAACTCATTTTGCTGAGCTCACCTTGTCTGTATTTGCATTTCATTTCAGCTGCATTTCAATTTGGTTGTAATAAGGGACATCTAGCACTCTTTTGTTTGCTTGTGATCATCCAATCACAGGTGAGGAATCCATGATATATATGCTGGCCTCTCTCTATGATTCCGAGTAGGGTTTTGGGTAATTGTGATGAGCTGCAAGGTCATCTGGCCGCCTCTGCACATTTGCCATTTTCATATCAATGAAACAGTGACTGAGGTTCACTGATTTTAGAACTTTCTTCCTCTTATTTACCTTATTCACTGCTAGTGCAGTGTGCAGTGATCTTCTGATCATATTATTCACAATTCCTAAAGGGACTAATTAAATAGGAAGCCGTTGAGGAATTTGATATTGGAGAATCCATTCAATCCATTACTATATATTTTGTATGAGCTTAAGCTTTTGATGTTTTAAGATGGGTAACATACAATCTTATTAAAGAGCTTTTTCTATTTGGTTTAATGAAAATGGGACGGATGTAGGCCCGTCCCATTTTGTCAAAAAATAAGGAAAAATTAATTAGAAAAATTATGTATTTGTTTATCAGAATAAGGATTTTGTTAATAAGAATTATGTTTATATGTAAAATTTAGCCTATTCAGCTACCCAAAATTTTAAAAGCGTCCCGCCAAGTTACGATGCAAAATATGGAGAAACAGTGTTTAATCCCAGGATTATTTCGCGAAACTTCCCAAAGAAAATATGACCGACAATGACATTGCCGGTCAGAAAATGTCCAAATTATAATAAAAGAAAGATAAAAAATAATTGGAGTGCATAGGAAAAAGCCAAACAAGTGCAAGTGCAGCAATGGATGGATTCAGAAGATACAGATTGAAAGGAAGGAGGTAGGGCGATGGAGTACCATGCCATGCCTGAGCCTGATGGCCCTGATGCAGTGATGTGATGCCTAATGCCTGGGCGTGGGTCGTGGGCCGTGGGCGGGCCTCTTCCTCTCAAGTTTAAATGCTCTTTAATTATTTGTGTACGTTTGTATCTCCATACACGTACTGATTTACTTGTTTTACCTAACTTCATGACCCATTTTTGTTGCAAATCTCCCGTTACACATATTATAATGTAATATTCCGTATTGTACATTATAAGTAACAATATATTATCATTACAATAAACCTTAATTACAGGGACACCGTAACAATTAATATCATGCCAACAACTGATATCTTAAGTGTTAAACGTACAACGGGTTCTATCCGGTTTTATACTACTACATGAGTACCAAGTAGTCACTACAAGAAAACTGTTTTTGAGCCACATAAAATATAAAACAAAGGTGACAAAAAAAAATTGTTATCGTTCAAAGTTGCCTTTTAGTGAAAAACAAACTTTGTCGTCCAAAACATATTTTCCATGACGAAAATTTAAAATTGTTGCCCAAAAGAACTCGAGGCTACAAAAAAAAAAAGATATTTGGTTGCCCATTTATACAAATTTCGGTGATAACATTATAGAGAAAAGAGAAATTATACACTCCTCGCCGCCTCTTTACTCCCTCCACTGTAGGGCAGGGCAAATTTTGGATCGGGCCGGGATATTACGGTTCGGTCCGCGGTCCAAGAAAATTCTAATTCCAGTTTCCGGTCCAAACCCGGAATTGGACTGGAAACCCTATCATTAAAAAAAAAAAAAAAAAAAAAGAGGAAAGGGGAAGTGGCCTGAATGCGTGCCCTTTTTTCCCCCTCTTGTGTACGCGTTTGCGAGGAAAGGAGAAGAAGCCGCCTCTCTCTCTCTCTCTCTCTCTCTCTCCCCTTCACTTCGGGCTCGGGCGTTCGGCGGCAGCCCCTGTGCTATCCTTCACTTCGTGGTCGCCGGCACCACTAGCCATCCCTCTCACCGTTCAGACTTCGGTGGAATCGGCGCCAGTGAGCCATCCCTCTTTTGTTTCACTTTTTTAGATCTAGTTTTTTTTTATGTATATTTTGACAAATTAATGTCGATTTTAGTATAGATTTGGAGTAATCATAAATATTCTCGACTAAGATTGAAGAATCTTGTCCCGGTTTTAAATCTAGGGTTAAGAAATTTTAATTTTTAATATTTTTATATCTAGATTCGATTTTAAATGTAAATGTTAGATTAATTTTAATGTTGATTTTAATTTAGGCTTTGTACAGGTGTTTGAATTAACGTAAAATGCGAACAGGGGATGTTGTAAAACGGTTATTGTAAAGTTCCGATCCCGGTCCAATCCGCAGTCCAAGTTCTTGGAGATTATGGTTCACTGGTCTTGGACCGAAAGCCCAGCCCTACTCCATTGGCACACACTCTCTCTGATCTTTCTAAAGTAAGAAGCAAGAAACTTGACTTTGAGACTAATCGAGCAACTTTTTGGGTCTCTTCACATTGTAAGACATTTTTGTTTATATTATCAGTGGGGGACTCTATGGGTCTCTGACTCTCTTCACATTTTTTTCATTCTCTCACCACATTGTCGTGACGAACAGAAGCAAAAATAGAGGAAAAATAATTTGAGATTTTTGGGGAATTAGAAAAGAAAATCGACAAATTGTCACTTTCTAGGTTCGATCAAGCCAATGAAGACCAGTTCTAAGAGAAGAGAGAAGTCGATGTTGAAGGAGGGAAAATCTGAAATTCTGAAAACTCTAAAATTGAATTTGATTGTACTTTTGGTTGCATTACAGTCCGGGTTTGGGTTTTATATCAACAAGGAAACGTACGTGGGCTGAGCTTGTTAACAAAGGAACCGGCCCAATAAGAGAAACAGGCCCAAACAATATAACTATGAAAATTTATTGGTTAGATGGTTGATGATGGTTGTGGATAAATGAGAGGTATAAATTGAATAAATTTATAACTTTCTTAATTTATCTGCAAATATCTAAAAAGACTTATATTTTTTAACGGAGGTAGTACCAGTTAAAACTGAACTAAAATGATATTTCTAGTTTATAATTGATATAAATATAAATTAACTCTTTTTATGAGTATTATTATTAATAATAAATTGCATTAAAATCTTAATTAAAAAAAAAACTAAAAACTAACTAGCTAGCTAGAGCCTAAAGAAGGAAGGATGGATGATTCCTCCATTAACTAATGGTTCCAGTTGTAAGCAATATCAGGGAAAGCAAGGACGTCATAGCCGATGACGAATTCTTCGGCGGCGGACCACATACACAACTTGTAGCACCTCGTCCAATCCCTGGTCTGGCGGTAGGCGTCGAACTCGAGCCATCCGTGGGGAGACGATAGCCTGCAGTAGAAAAGCGTGCTGAAAAAGACAGACGGGTGGAACACGAACTCGTAGGCGTCGTTGGGAGCGACGACTCGCTCCCCCAAGTCGTCGTCTCCCGACTGGCAATGCACGGTTAGGCTCGCCCCGTCGCTGAACGTGTTGTTGATGAAGACATGAGTCTTGGGAGTTATGTGGATTGAGAATTCCGGTTGTAACGCCGCCTCGTTTTCGCTCGCGCCGGCCAATGACGTTGACGACGTCGTTGCGCAGAGCAACACAAGGACACCCACCACCACCACCACCTTCACCTTGTAGCAGCCCATCATCAAACTCATATCCTCTCTTTTGATCTTTTTGTTTAATTAATTTGTCAAGGAGTTAGAGAATTGGAAAATGGAATTGCCCAAGGTTAATTTTGTACGTGGAGTTACAGTATATATATGTTATTGAATTGATCGATTTGAAATCATTTCTTTATTGGAATTGAAGCAAATCACCGGGGAATTTTCTTGTTTCTATAAATATATGTTCTATATATGTATGAATCGAGATATGTTTATAAGTGGTAATTAATCTTCTTTTATGCTTTTTTTTGGTCTAAAATCTTCTTTGATGCTAACATATATACATGAAATGACTCATTGCCCTATCCATTTTTCCTGATTTTAATCCATCAAAAAAAAGCTGATAATGAATAATGAATAATTAATAATGACTTTTATAAGAAACAAATACTCCGTATATATATTAATGACCTAAATAAACATTTTTTTCGAAAGCTTACCCATTTTATAAGAAGACAAAAAACAATTAAACAACTTTTAATTTGTAATTTAAGAGAAAAATTATGTTTTTGGCAAATTTCTTAGATTTAAATTGTAAATATTATATTATAAATTTCTTATAACATAGATTTTATAGGATCGTTAGAATCACAAAAATAGGATTGGAATCATTTTAACATTTTTGAATCGTAGAAACTTATCGAGATTTTAACAACATAGATTGGAATGGACACGTAAAATCTAATCTAATTCTTCTAATTCTTATTCTAATTCTATTCTAATTCTTCTTAATCTTATTATAATTAAGCTCCTTAATTTATCCTTAGCACATATATAGATAGATACACCCAAAATGAAATCTAGTATTTCTATAAATAAGCTCTCTCTAAAAGTAAGCAAATCACTCATTTCAAAATTCAAATGTAATTTACTAAAATACACATACAATATATTCCATGAAGATTTGGATGGATCAACACCTCTAGTTTAGCCTCTAATCCCTCCAACCCTCCCTATATATAGACTCCGAGTTACAGTAGAAACTTAACATAATCGATCGAAATCATATAATCCTAAAGAGTACTCCCGCCATTTGCAATTAGGGTTAGAAAATGGTGGGAATCAACTTCAAGTCAGTAATGGTGATCTCATTAGTCCTATCGATGCTTCTTGTTCCTTCAACAGCAAGCGTCTTCGGCGTAGTCAAATGCGCGACGTTTTGCCTCCTAAGGTGTGGTGGCAATCCTTTCTGCGCCATCCCTTGCTTTCTCGAATGTAAAAAAGCCTTTCCTCGCAACGCCAACGCCGATATCGATGGAAGAGACGATCACTTTCTGTGTACCACTGGTTGTGCTATTTCCAACTGCTTCACCACTTCTTCCGACACACCCACAGGTATATATGTCGACGTTGTTGTCTTTAACTTTGCGTTGAATTATATATATATATATGTACTGACGTACGATTGTGACTTTTTGGATAGGTTTAACGGAGGCGGAGATGATGAAAGATTGTGTACATGGTTGCGACTACTCGTGCAAGGCCAGAAGAAGTTACAACAAGCTAGAATGAGATCGATCAGCTTATGGAAAAGTGAATATAATATAGCCATAAAAATGGCATTAGTTGTTTGGATATTTAATTATTTATGCCAGTTTTAGTTTGATATAAATCCAATAATTGTTATTCCGTTTAACGGATTTAAATTCTATATAATTTATATTTGTTTAATTACCATTTTACTTCCTTTAACAAGTTCAATTATTTAGCTACTCATTAATGAGATCATAAATAAATTAAATTATATAGTGTCTTTTGATCTGTACACATAACACATTAGAATTGAATGAAGTGGTATTGTTTAATGAGATCATAAATAAATTAAAGGTTAGATTTATACAAATATATACACTTAATTGGAGTATATGATAAACTTTGATGAATGCAACAATCTTGTATCTTACGAGGATCTCGTCTTGGGAGCTTGGTGCCAATACATGAGAACCGCCGAGAAAAATCAATCCTCGAGGAATACAAGGCTCACCTTGAAATTGAAATTGAAATGATGATATGATTAAGCAGTGAAATGAAAAGTGAAAGGATGTCAATTTCTTCATCAAATTGAAGTACTGTGTGAAGTTCTTTCAACAGATGCCGAGGTTGTCTGAGCTTGCGGCGAAAAGACTAGATAGATAATTGCATCTATGGCCAACAAGCTTGACAGAGAACAAGAATATTTACACTAACTTCTTTACCCTGCATAGAGAAGAGAACCCAAGTCATAAAAAAGTTATGTTTTGGATGAAATAATCCATAATGCAACTACAATGTCTTTTATAGGCGCAATGTGATGTTATCTACAAGTTTTACAGTGAATACGCTTACAAACTACCAGCAAAACTGCAAAAGCTACATCTATCAATCCCTCAAAAGTCGTCAAAGCCAATCTGGCTCTGTTCATCATATCAGGCTGCAAATTAGTTTGGCAAGGAGGAGGATGAACATATGATGTGATGAAACGTGAAAATACCACCATTTACCAATTACCCTGCCAGATCAGAGACGCACAATCAAACGAGTTACCAAGACACAACTCAGTAGTTGAGCAAGGAGTATTTCACTCTCAAGACGATTTTCCCTTTCTCCACACCAAGCTTACCGCCTGTAACCAGCCAGTGACCAGGGGGGTCTTCAGGCCCCTTTGTCATTTCAGACATGTCAACCAACTTTGCAAGCTTGTTGTTTGTAATAGCAGTGTCTTTAGCACTGGAACTTGAGCTTCCAACTTCAATGGTACTTTCGGTGCCAATAGGCCTCCTTGATTTGTCACTTGGTGTGTGATCCCACAATGATCTTCTCACTGTGCACCCAGGTAGCTTAGAGAACAAGAGTTTCATGTACAAGACACTTCTCGACCCAAAATCCCACACTCCAAGTTGAGCTCCGGTGACAATGAATACACCAGAGAGGTCAATAGTGAAGGTCTCTGGGCTCTCTACGGGTGATGTGCTTACATGAGAGAAATTTCTCCATTTCACTGGTTCAAACCATCTGCTATCTTGCTCTTCAGGCCCTCGCCACTTTGGAGCACCAATTGGCACATGGGAGTCCCAGTATGGGCGAAACATCTTTGGCAAGGATGCCAAGTGCTGCACATGAATGCTGAGTCGATTCTGCTTGGATCCTTCTAGGCAGAGTCTTAGGCCTGTCACTGGCTTACGCCCAACTGAAATCTGCGTATATAAGCATCATGATTATATTTATAAGAGACAGCAGCATTCAGTAAGCATTATTACAATGACAATTGCAACCCACGCCCACCTCCCAAAACAAAAATGTCCAATTAAGATTTTTCCATAGGAATGAAATCACTAGAAACAATTTGAATAAATATGTGAATAAATATTTGTGTCAAGTAGCATTCAAAGGCCAAAATATATGGCTAAACACCTAAACTCGTTAAGATCAAGAAACCACCAAATTGTACATACATAATAAAGTAATAAAAAATATGTCCCAACATGTATCAATTATACCATTAATAAATCAATCATCATACAGGCAAAATAAAACAACGCACCTGCTCTTGGCTCACATAAAGCTTTTGACCCATAAGGCTAAACTGCAAAGTTGGGCACACAGGCTCCTTCCTTTGATGACCACCAAGCCTATCCTGCAAAGGGGCCCATACCCGAGGCGTTTGGAACTCAAGAAAATATCTAAGCTCCTCCATTTGAGGTTTGTCTGCACCAGTTACATATATATTATCAACCTCCCTATTGGAGTTCACTCCCCACAATCAATTAATTGGAGCAGGAAAAGATAAAAGGAATGGCATCTCACATTCAAGATAAAGGTTGATTGCACGATCTAAATATTCTTTTCCCGGAACATCCTCAATGAGTGCGGTGATGGGTACAAACGTCATCTCAATGACGTCAGGAGAAGATTTCACCGTTCTTTCCCATAGGATGTGGCTTTGCAATAGATCATCACCACCCCTCCGCCTAAAAATGACAGTAATGTCCTGCATCAACAATATTAAACATCATTTCAAGTAATTATTAAAGATATTGTTTGTTGACGTGCAGACTTTGTGAAGATAGAATAACAGTTCCGAAATTTTCCACTTACCTCCTTCCCATTGAGGTATGGGGCAACAGTTGGATGTGGATATATTCCTTGACTATTGAACAATCCAGAATCACCACCCTATAAACAAAGAGGTAAAAACATAAACCAAAATCTACAGTATGAAACAATAAGATACATTTGTAGCCTTGTAGGGTTAATTAGACTAACCTTGTCCCTCATTCTAATTGAACCTGAACCTGTTTGGCTTCCCACATCAGAGAATCTTTGATTGCCAATCTCCTCAACATAGCTTTTCATCTCCATCGCTGATAGAGGTGATGAAAGCTGCTGCTTAACATAAATAACATCTTTACCCCCAATGGTGACGGATGTTATAACATGGGTCCCAAAGTTTTCAATGAAACTGCACACAAGCAACCAACAGTTATAGGTATTTTGATATTGTTAATAGAATTGGTATACGTTTTTTTCCTATCTCCCCCATTTCTCACCAAAAATGTGAAAAGGTGTCTTGAATCTACATACCCAGCTAAAGCTGGTGGATCCCACGAATTTGGGATAGCACGCTTGACATTTTCTTTCAGCAATAGCGTTGACGCAAGCGTAACTCTGGCAAGTGGGATAACAAAACAATCCATGGCTAAGGATTTGGTGGCAGCAGCATCTATATGTTTCGATCCAGTAAAGCTAAACGCAGAGTTGAAACTGCCGAGAGGAACAGTTCCTGATAGATTAACCTTTCTATTGAAATACTCGACCATCTGAAGCCAATCATTAGCAGAATTTGTTACAACAAGAAAAAATCCAACCAGAAACAATTATTGTCGCAATCAATTCATGGTAAATGTTTCATGCATACAGTTTGTTAATTAGTCAAGTTTCAGCTCATTTGAGTTTTTGCTTTTATGTGCCAAACTTGCATCTTGCTATTATTGATTAATACGTGAGATCTGGCATTCTAGTAATGCTAAATATTTGTCAAAAGACCTAGAAGACACTGGATATGATCATTCTGATCAGATGAAACAGCTGAGATAACAATGACCCTATGGTCCCTATGCCACATGCCACATGCCACATGCCAATCACATATTTGTTGAGAAATGTGAAGTCGTATCTCCTAAAGTCCCTCAACTTACCTCTTTCATCCCATAAAATGCCAGTACTAAAAAATTTGGACAGCACATTTTCAATACGTGGAGCGTCGAAGGTGATGAAAGCAATTTTAATCAACATTTTCACTCCCTAGCACGGGGAGGGGATAATATAATGTATCTAATTTATGGATGTGATCAGATTGGGCAGGGAAGAAAGAGACACACAAAGCACTAGTCATCCGTCTTTATATAACACATATGAAGTATACATGTAACACGTTAAGGTACGCCACTTCAATAACAACCCTAACAACATTGGGGATCCAAATAAGTTATAGTATTGAACTAATTTAAGTTTAAAAATGTATGAATCAACACAAAGGAAACCACTTGTAAGCCACAAATCACAGGCCACCAAGTTATATGTTAATTGTTAAAATCAGAAACAGCTAGAAGGAATGTTACCTCATCAAAGCTGCAAACACCGGAGCTTTCACGGGAAAAACTGCACAGATTGTGCCTAATGTCCCTAGAGACATTTGGAACCACCAAATCATCATATAAATACAAATCCCTAGTATTTTCTTCATCAACCTGAACTATCTTGGAACCCAAGGCCCCTTTACAGTACAAAAGTCTGGTATCAAAGTTGACATCGAAGCCCCTCCCAAGAGCTTGCACTGAATTATAAGCAGTGTGTAAAGCTGCTGCATTTTCATCCATCTCATAGAACGCCCCTAAAAGACGAGACAATTGAGATCCGCAGATATGAGAAGGCAAATGGAGAAATTAAATAGCGAATGCCAAAAAGGGGGCCAAATTTGTCTCAGACAACTTTATTATCAACCCAAGCCGGACGAGCCATAATCGGAAACCCTAGCACGGAGCCGGAAGATGGGAAAATTAAAGAAAGAAAAAGCAGAAAGAGCTCAAATTTATATCAAACCACCCTGTTGTGAGCACAAATTAGTCGAGACACAAACCAATTCCCGATAAACCCTAGCAGGACGACTAGAAGACGCGACTCACTTGGCAAAACCACGACCATCAAAGCACTGAAGAATCCAAGGGGATGCTCCAATCCGCCATTTAATTCAGGGAGGGAGAGAAGCTTCCCCCTTGTGATCCGGGGATCAATTTTGAACCACCAAAACACCAATTTCACACGCACGCACAAATAAGTCTGCAAGCTGAACTCCTCCTGGTTTCCTCTCAAGGGATCGAAATCAAAGACAATGGCGTGAGAGAATAAAGGGACGCGGTTGCTTGGATAGTCAGTGGAGTGAATTTTCTCCCTCCTGGAAGATCTGGAAATCCATGGAAGCGAAGGTTGGGAGTGAAGAAGGGGTTGTACTCGTTCTCGGGCGTGGTTTTGATTGATTTTTGGTCGCCCCAAAACAGTTGACTTGTTTTAGTCTGACGAAGACTTGTTTTCATCCTTTTTCATTCATAAAAAAAAAAAAAAAAAAAAAAAATACTCCTTCTGTACACATAGTTTAAGGAGCTAAAAACTACCTAAAATATTGATTTGTTTAATTAAATTTTTTTTACATTATAATAATTATTGTTAAAAAATCAATATTTTACATTATAATGTAAAAAAAATTAAAAAATCAATATTTTATACTACCTCCGTTCATAAATAGATGTCGTTTGACTTTTTTATACGCTTTTTAAGGAGTTAAAAACTATATAGTTTAAAATATCAATTTTTTAGTAATTTTTTTAATATAGTATAAATACTTATTAATAATAAGTGTCATGTTATTTAAAAAAATTATTTAAAAAGTTAATATTTTATATACTAGTTTTTAGCTCCTTAAAAAACGTGTTAAAAAGTCATACGACATCTATTTATGAACAGAGATAGTATAGGTTTTAGCTCCTGAAACTACGTGCATAGAAGTCAAACATCTTATATTTCCACTCGCATGGAGTATTTCCTAATAAATAAAAATGTCTCTAGCGACATTAGGTGTGCTCGAACAACTAACAACCTTGAATGCTCCATTATCAGAGAACCCGATAGGCCGATATAGTTGACACGACAATTAAGGTCAGTTTATTTATTCTTAATGGTTGTTGTAACAACACAAAGCTATTTGATGTCCACAACACTATAAACAATATTACTCAAATACCAATTCTAAGTAACTCTTTATCCGATCGTCTTTACTGGCGAGCTCAAACGGTTGGCTCAATCTCCGCTAGTTCTACGATTGGAATGTTAAACAACTAGAATTCTAGAAAGGGCATGTCAACTCCCCACGTGCTTGGATTAGGGAGTTAGATATTTACCCTAAAGTTAAGAACTTTCTTTGAAAATTAAAAAAAAAAACGGGCCTATTAAGGGCCTGTTTGGCAAGGGTTGTGGGGGATTGTCGGGTTTTTTTTTAAAAAAAACAACCTCGAGGGTGGTGTTTGGCAATGGGTTATTCGGGGTTGGCTACTTTGGAGTTGGAGATTATATCGGGGTGGATAGGCCCATAATCCAACCCTCCTCTGTGAAGATTGCTGAGGTTGTTGGAGTCGAGAACCCCATATCTAACGCCCTTACCCCTGGTGCACCATTGCCTTCTTCTTCTTCTTCTTGTCGATATGAGTAGTGCTTTTGGGTGTGGCTGTCAACCTTCACTCGCAACTCGCAATCGTTAGGTTTCAATCTTCAATCGTGAGGTTAATGAGCTCAGGGATTGTTTAATGGAAGTAGTGGTTGATCACAAGTAAAAATGGAATGCTAAAAAATAATCGAACACAGGGAGCGAAGCTAGGAAAAATTCTAGGGCTAATCTATATTTTCGGGATTTTTTTGAAGATATATATAAATACAATTTTTGTTATAAAGAAGCTAAAAGGAGGAAAAAATCCATAAAATGAAGCTATAAGGATTCGAAATCAAAACCTCGTCATTTTAGTTCCCAACTAATATCAACTAAGTTAAGCACACGCTGATTTACTATTCTTTTTAACTTTTTTTTAACCCTTAAATTATAAAAAAAATTACAAAAAAAATACAATTTTTTTTTTACGTTTTCCCCCAACTCAGGGGGGCTCGAGCCACCTCATGCCTCCTCCCTCCGCCCCTGCTTGAACATGCATATAACAAGAAGGCAACATCACAATTCAAATCAACATAATCCATCACAGTCATTCCCACTCATTAAATATGTGATTCAAATGACTATAAATTACTTAAGAGTGAGTCTAGAGGCAAGACATTTGAAAAACTATTGACAAGATAATTTCAACTAAATTACACACAAGTCTTTTTCATTTTTTTCAAACAATTACAAATTGACTCAAAAAGAGAGCCTTGAAACTGCCAGCTGCCATCCATGGCTGAGAGATGAACGTACGACGCCGGCATCTTACCTCCTATGCTCTCCATTGTCAACAAACCAGGCGATAATGCGCAACCTAAGGGAATCGAACCCAAAACATTAATTAAAAAAATATAGGAAATGCGGACAAAAAGTTGAACTTAGAGATTAGGGTTATGGTGGAGTGGTGGGCCGGTGGCTGGGACAAATATGAGTAAACGGATGGACGGGTGGCGACGGCTATGAAGGATGGTGAACGGCGGTTAAGGGCGACAACATTGGGTGGGTGGCACAAGTGAATAAGCAAACGCTGAGAAAGGTTGCGATGTGCACTGGCTTGAACCAGTAGTTAAGCCCAGATCGTACGAATGACACAAGCCTGGTTGAAAGGGTGGTGGTGGATGATTGAAGATTGAACCCAAAATTTTCCAATTGAAATAAAAAACAAACAAAAGTTGTCAACTGAACCCTATTCGTAAAAAAAAAATCCCAAAATTTCAAAGCATAATCTCTTGAAATCAAAAGCAAAGTGAAAACAAAATAAAAGCACATAATATGCAAACAGAGAGCAATTCGTTGATGGTGCAAGGAGAGGGGATGAGATGAGTCCAAGACATAGGAGATCGAATTATTTTAGACATGGATATAATTTTTGAAGAGTTTTTGGAAGATTTATCGCTTTTGCGGATAAAGTAATAAAATTTTCCTATCTAGCTTGAAGGTATTGATATATTTATGAGATATATTTTTTGGATTTTATACATATATAAAAATGGATAGATTTTTAGATTTTGATATATATATATATATATATATATATATATATATATTAGATTGTTAATGTTATTTCACAAACATTGACGTCTTTTCCCTTCTTTTTGGTGTTGTTATTACAGGTTATTTATGACTTTGTTTACAATTTCCTTGATAAGCTTTTCGAAATAACAAATTTATGACTTTGTTGTTTTCACTAATATATACTAACTTTTCATATGTTATTTCATATGTTGTCAATAAAATATAAATTCATTTAGATTTGATAATTAGCTTTTCAAATGTTGTTTCTACTAATATATACTAGCAAGGAGTAAGAAGCAAGGAGAAATTAGCTTTTATACTAATAAAGTATAAATTTATTCAGATTTGAGAAATCAGAATTAAGAAGTATGGAAGAAATTTATTAATTGAACATATAAATGGGTTTCAGTATCAAAATTATTTAAATTAAAAAAATTGCACACGATATGGGTACTGAACTAGTAGGTAAGAAAAGTAGTGTTTGTGAATAATTGTGCCAATATTTATAAATCATATTTATTTTGTGAGTTATTGGTTATACATCGTTGATTTCCAATGTTTTATTGACCATAGTCTATACTTCCAACATGAACGAAAAATATGCGCCCTCTACACATCATTAAGTAAGACAGAATTATCATCATTTGCTACAGCTTGGTGGTGCTCTTGGTACTTCAGGAACAAAGCCCTCTTCGACAATGTTACTCCTAACCCTAAAACAATAGCAACATTCATAACCAACCAAATAACTAATTGGGAAAAATAAAAAACTGATGACTTAAGCACGGAAGAGAGCATTCGCAACAAAAGCCTAAATGTAGGGAACAACAGAAAACGAATAGCTAAATGGACTAAACCGAGACGAGACTGGTTTAAACTTAATTTTGATGGAGCTTTATCCTCCAGCAACAATGGCTCTTATGATTTTCTCATCAGGGATTGTATGGGGCGAACTCATTATGCAGAATCTGGTCCTTCCCCATTTCCTTCTGTTATCGGATCTGAATGCTTTGGTATGTGGAAATGAGTACTTAAAGCAGTAGAACTAAAAATAGCGCGTATCTGCATTGAAGGCGATAATCTCGGTATTATCAAAAGTCTCAAGTCAGGTACGTCTTGCTATGGTGAGATCGAGATGCTAATATCCGACTCACTATATGCTCTGAGCATGTTTTCAGAATATGAGATTTCACATGTCTTTAGGAATGGTAATCAAACAGCTGATCGACTATCTCACATTGGGACCATCTTCTCCGACTTGACTTACCCTTCAGATGCAGCTCTTAAAAGTATCATCCGTAAGGATGCTCTTGACTAGTTTGCTCTGGCAAACAGCCAAATTCTTTCTTGTTCAAAAATAAAATAAAAATTAACTATAGTCCATAGGTAAGAAATTTAATTAAATAAATAAATAAATTGGATTTTATAATTGTAGACTCCGGTCCACACAGCGGAAATTCCGGTCTGTAGCCCTAAATTAAGCCGTCCCAACTCTCTCTCTGTCTCTCTTCTCTCTATCTCGCTCTCGCTTACAGTAGTTGGTCTCTCTCTCAGTCTCGCCGAGTCGCCGATTTGAAGCCCTCGTCGTGTCGCAGTCCTCCACTCTTCCGTCAGCCCTCACCGATCTGAAGCCCCCTCCTCCGGTACGCCTGTATCTTTGAACTTTGGTTATTACTCGATCCACCCTTTGTCTCTATCTCGACCTCGCACTGTCTCTTTGGGTCTATCTCGAGTCTCGACTCTCTTAGATCAGCCGATTAGGGCTTGAATAGTTGAAATCCTAGGATGGCTTAGTGGATTAGGTATTCAAATTTTTTTCCCTGTCGTTGAATGAGAGCTGCAGCCGCAAGTCAGTTAGGGATTCAATTAGGGCTTGAATAGCCGATTAGAGTTGAATTGCAGGTGTAATATCATTTCTGATTTGTTAATCTGTTTTGTTATTTTTTGTGATTTGTGAATGACTGAATGTCTGTTTCGGTGAACATGGTGCGAAATACTTCATGATCCACATAGCTTCTATAGCCTCGGTAGATCATCATCAAATGCTTCTTTTGTACAAATTGCTAAAAATAAGAAAAGAGATCAAAGGAAGGGAATACAACTTCAGAAAATGGTGGTTTACTATTGCAAAGAGGATGGTAGAGTACTGAAGCCAAAACTGAGATTATGTGTTGCTTGGTTGTATTACAAGATAAACTAAGCACATAGAAGAGAAAATAGATAGAAATCAAGTTATTTCTTGTCCTTGTACCTGTCTAAGGAGTATGCTTCTAGATGTATCATGTATCAAGCTGAACTTATGTGAATGGAATGATCAATTTTGTACATTTTATGGTATCTAGGCTATTTTTTGCAGATGTCTCTATATATTGGGAATCTATCACCTCGTGTCCAGCAAGAGGAGCTTGAACGTCTTTTTGGGAGATTTGGAAGATGTACCATTAAACTCAAAGATGGATATGGGTTTGCAGTCTATGGGATTCGTGCGCAAGCAGAGGTGGCCATAAGAGCTCTAAGGGGCAGGAACATTTGTGGGTTGCCTATCTCTCTTTCATGGTCAAACAAACAGCCTAATGCACGGCAACCATTCAATAGAGGTTCGCGACCATTTGAGATGCAATCAGGAAGAGGTTTTATGCGAAGAGATGATCATATGAATGGCCCATTAAGGCCAAATGCTCGTCCACCTTATCAATTTAGGCATCCAGATGGTAATCCTAGAAGGCTGGAGTCTAATGAGTTGCACGTTGAAAAGGGGAGCTTTGACACTGTTTATGAGGAGCAAGAACATAATAGTCAAAAAGAAGATGGCCAGGATAAAACTGATAATGTTGACCCCAACTTGTCAGACTCTGGTAGATGGGGTGAACAGATTGGCCGTATCTCAAATGATAGTCATATTGATGATGGATCAACATTTGACAGATATGAACCAGATGCTGAGCAAGAAAGAATAGATCTGGAGGCAAATAATGCAGCGGCACATGATATGTCTCCTGGAAAGGAAATTTCTGAAGACAGATTCAGGAGAGAGGAGGTTGTTGATGTAGCATTGGGTCCTCGTAACAGTCCAAGAAAAAATCAAGCTTGTTTCAAATGTGGCAACTTGGGTCACAAAATGCGTGATTGTCTGCTGCAAGATGCGTCTCGTAAAAGGAAATTAGACCGCTCTGAAGATAGGCGGGGTAATGCAGTGAATACCAGACATAGAGGGAGGCTAGAATCAGAGGGAGTAGAACCCAGTTCACGGAGAAGGTTATCTTCAACATCAACAAAGGAAAGAGGGAGGGGCAAGAAGGATTCTGGGTCAGGAAGACGAGAGAGGTCAAAGAGACGGAAGAGTTCTCTTGTGTCAACTGAATATAATGATCATGGAAAGGCACATGGCCGAAGGAAGCGAAGTGAGGATGGGAAGGAGAATTTCAAAGATCGTCATGGTAAAAGAACAAGGAGATCACTTTCACGTTCAAGGTCTCGAAGCTCTTCAACTTCCAGTTCACGTTCTAGTTCAATATCCAGGTCATCTGGATCGTATTCCTCATCTAGTTTAATGTCTGATTCAAAATCAAACCAGCCGAAGTCGGGAAGGGTAAAGTCCAGGTATAAGACAAGCTCAAGCTCTCCTACATCCTTGTCATTATCTGCTTCTCTTGGTCAGCCTCTAACACCTCCTCCAAACAAGACTGAAGTAAAACTGAATGGCACTCTTGATATTTCGACAAATCTGCCAACCAAGCCAGATGTTATGCAAGAAGGGCAGGGTTTTGATGTTTTTGCAGAGGAGGATAGTATTGGATGTCAAAATACTGGGGTTGATGTGCAGTCCAACTTAGCTTTAGTGAAAGAAAGTCAACAAACTGAAGTTGCATTGAAAGAGGGTAATATTGCATCTGGAGATACTGGGGTGGTGGTACAAGACGAAGATACGGATGTGTGTGTGGATGTGCAAGATGATTCTAAAATAGACAACTTGCAGGATAATGATGATAAATACCTCACTGATTCCAGGATACCTTTTGATGGGAACGGTGTCCAACACACAACTTCTCTAGAAAAACAGCATGGTACTGGTGTGAGTCATTCACAAATATTCAGAGAGGATAGTGAAGCACAAACTCTAGGGATGGAGACGTATTTACCTCTGAAACTAGATTCAAAAATTGCATCTAGCACTCGGGCTAAACACACTAGTATATCCCTGGAAGAATTGGATAGGGTTGTGAAGCACTACAACTTAAAACACACCGAAGAAAATGTAGGACATTTGTCCACAGAGGAGTACTTTGGCTGTGCCCGCATGTGGCCTTGGGAGATAATCTACTACAGGAGGCTAAAGAAGGGACCTATTTCAGTTGAAAATTATGCTAGGCGTCTTGCTCAAAACAAAGAGTTTGGTATCACTGACAAGTATGTTAGGAGCAGCAGTGGTTGGGGGGAACCAACTCAGGAAGATTTGGCCGCCTCGTAATTGCATCCTGTAAATAATTCTTCCTTGCACCCTAAGTATATCTTTTTGCTGGTTTTTCGGAGAAAAAGAATGTGGAAATATGCTTAGCTTTTCTTTTGTGCTAGTTTTGAACTCCCATATGCAGAATTTCAGAACTCATGTTAAAGCACATTGCAGCTCTACTTTCTATTGATACTATCTTTTGCTGGTTTTTTTTGGTGAAGAAGAATGTGAAAATTTGCTTAGCTTTACTTTTGTGCTAGTTTTGAACTCCTATATGCAGAATTTTGGAACTCATGTTAAAGCACATTGCAGCCTTAGTTTATATTGATACCGTCTAAGGAAGCACAATTTTTCAGCCTCCACTACTTACATTCTGATGGTATGATAGCATTTCTCCTTTGACCATTGAAATAGTGAAGTGGTGGATCATATAGTCCTAACTCCTAAGAATGATTCAAATAGCTAATCATCTATCTATCTATATATTCAGCTAACCTTGTATACTTACTTTGTGCTGTGGAGTAAGCAAGCTGAAAATGTGCCCCAATTCGTCACTGGATCTATATAATTGGTTTTACATTTTGGTAGTATGCATCTGCACTTGTTGTATAGACTTTTGAAGTGATGCAGTGCATTAGTACAACCAAGTTTTTATCGCACAGGTATGGTTCTTGGCGTTCTTATTCCACCTGCCAGATGAACTGGGAGGAAGATCTCTTAACTGCATTATGACTGAACTTTTCAGTGAATGATTTTGCAGTGAGATTGCAATGGAAGTTGAAAGGAAGGAGTTTCTTGGTAACACTTTTGGGACCTGATATTGATCTAAACTACCAGTAGCGATGCAAAGTTCTTATTTGAGGTTAATTGCAGATACCTGCTCTGTGTATACATATATAAATATAATGGTGAGTTGTATTTTACTTTAATTTTTTTTTGAGAATGTGCCAATTTCTGGTGATGATTAACTTATTCCATTTTCAAACGAATTTTGGCGTTGCTAACTACTTGGTTTGGGTGTTTTTAGTCATTTAGTATGAATGTAAATTGCAAATATAAATAATGACAATTATAGACTTATAGTACGAATGTAAAACTATAGGTGGCATTTATCTATATTTAAAAAGTCTAGGAGTGTGTGTAAATTTGGAAAATTATGCAGAAAACTATAGGGCATAATATGGAAATTAAAAAAATTGAGGCATTTTCATGAAGTTTATCAATAAAAATCAAAGCAAATGATGAATTGCATGTATAAATAATGAGGCTTTGTCATGAAGTTCCTAAAACGGTAAATATATAAAGAAGTAAGACCAAACTAGGTTTGGTAACTCGTAACTGATGGGATAGCTGACGTTGTTAGAGTAACTGAAATTGATGGATTAAGTGTGTTAAATATAAGTTAAATTAAAGTGTTTATAAGCTAGTAGGATGTTTGGTAATTCAGTAGCTGATGCAAACTAGCTGATGAGATAGAAGAAAATGAATAGAGTTCTAAAAAGCCTAGAATGAGTAGCGGTTGAAAATCCAACTTAAAAAACTAATTAAACTAAAATCTTATATTTAACTTTTTTAAAACTATAAAATATTAAAACAAAAAATTGCAAAAAGTTACTTGCATTACCAAACGGACCCTACGAGTCTTAGAGCACGAGCAACCATGAGTTTTGTTCACCTTAAGGTTGCTAAGAACATGTGCAATGGTGAGCCTTGGGCTCTTATAGTTGTCACATGGGAAAAAAAATGATAAAAAATATAATTTTAATATAAGGGTCCATTGTTTGGGGCTCTTATATATGAGACCCAAAAAGTAGGGCTTATAAATGTCACATGACAGAACTTATGTTTTATTTACTTTTAAATGATGTTCGGTTGTTTTTCATTTGTTTAAAAAAAATTAGAAATTTATTTTTGAATTTAATTTATTTTTATCTACACAAAGACACCCTTCTTGCATATGTTTGTTGGAAAAAAATTCATTTGAATAATACTCATATTTTCCTTTTTAAACATTAATTTTTTATGCTATGTTATTATAAATTAATTACTTAATATTTTTTATTGTTAATTTTTTTTTTGATACACGGCAAGGATTTAGGGATGGTCAACCGCGGTTGAACCACCGCCCAATAGCGTCCTGACGGACGACATCGTCAATGTCATCAGGCATCAGCTCGGTGACAAACGACGTAGAGAAGCCCAAATGCGCCAGTCTGTCGACAACCTGGTTCCTCTCTCTGAAGATGTGTGAGAAGCTAATACTCTCGAACGTGCGGCAGAGGCCGAGGGCATCCGAAACCTCCATTTCAATCTCCCAAGGACACCGTCAGATCCCCTTCAATACGTTGATCAGCATCAAGCAGTCTCCCTCCACCTCAAGCCGAGAGATACCCCTCATCGAAGCAATCTGGAGACCGAACAAAAGACCGCGACATTCAGCTTGTACAGGGGACAAACGACCAAGATCCCGGGCGCCATAAGAGATAACTGAACCGTGACAATCGCGAATAACAAATCCCGAGGCAGCGAGACCTGAGCTAGCCATAGCACCATAAAAATTAAGTTTGACAAAGCCTTCAGCGGGTTTTTTCCATTTAATAGTTTTCTGTTTTTTTGTTCTGGTTTGGCTAGAACTTTTAGCAGTTGTCGTGTCATCTTCTAGCTCATCTTTTTGTGCTTTTTTCCAATTACTCATGTATTGTTTAATTGTCTTTATCCATTCTTCCGTGTTCTTAATGTCGTTGTTGTCAAAATTTTTTTTATTGTTAATAATAATAAAGGAATTGAGTAAATAAAAAGGAAAAATAATAAAAGGTAATTTAAGGGCCCAAGACTCGGACTCACGAATGAAGGTGAATTAAAAAGTTAGAATGAGACCCTTAAGCTGATGTGGCATAAGAAAAGTAAGTTAAGGGCCCGAGGTTGGGGCTCACCATTGCACATGCTCTAAAAGGTAACCTCATGGTTGTAGGCAAAACCTTAAGGTAAAGAGAGAAAAGGGGTTACCTTGGTGTGGAGAGGTAGAAGGTGCCTTGGACCATGTGCAAAAGCATGAAGCTTTTTTTATTTTTTATTTATCTTATAATATTATGATTGGTGGAAATCATATAGTGGTATAAATAAATGTGAAAAAAGAGAAGAATGAGGTAAACTTATGATTGTGGAGTAAAAATACGAAAACCTTAAAGAAAAAATTTAATACAGTAAAGTGGAAAATTATTTAAAAGAAAAAATAAATGAGATGTTAAAATATTATAGGGAGAGAGGAAAAAAAAATAGATAAGAGGTAACCTTGTGATTGCGAATGATCTTAGGAAAAAAAAGGACCTACAAGCTACCAAACCCAGTGAAAACCTCAACCACATCAATCCATCATACACAATAACCTCTCACTTACATCAAAGACCTCTAAACTCCACAAGACCCACAAGACACATCAAAGACCTCTAAACTCCACAAGACCCACAAGACGCCTATCCAAACTCAGGTGCCATAGGACACAATACAACCATACACACTACCACGACTCGTGAGAGTACACAGGCCAAGTAGAAGATTGGATGGCGCCCGACCTCAATATGTAATGTAGGCATGTAAATTTTTGAAAGTTAGATTTCTTTACAGAGTTTGTAGGTATTAACTAAAAATGAAAGCAAATGGTAAATTGCACGAATAACGGGGAATCCGAATTTTTATCTTTTTTTCCCGTATTATTCGCGAAAATTACGAATTTTGGCGTATTTAAGAAGCGGTATTTTCTCCTTTTTATGGAATTCGCCGGTTTGGCCTTTTTTGCCGAATAATTCAGAATAAGGAAATTTATAGAAAATCACCCTTTAAATATGAGTGTTTTCATTTAACCACCCCTTAAATTTAAAATTACAGAAAACCACCCTTTAAATGGTATTTGTTTATAACTCACCACTCCTTCATCTATTTTCGTTAATTTATCATTAAACATATTATATTTTAATATTTTTAAACTCAAATTTGATTATAAATATATTCAAAATTTGAATTTAAGAACTCGATTATATTTTAGTGATTATTTTATTTATTTTAAAAAAAAATTTAGCCTAGAATTATTATCTTAATTTATGTTTGAAAATGTTTATAAGATTTTAAAATATTATGTAAATTACTCTTACTTATTTATATTTTAAATATTTTAAAAATATTATTATTTGTCTATAGTTTAAATATTTATGTTCAATAAGTATCTTTGATATAAAAAATTTAAAAATATAATCGAACCCTTAAATTCAAATTTTGAATATATTTACAATCAAACTTGTGTTTAAAAATATTAAAATATAACATATTTAATGATAAATTAACAAAAATAGATGAATCAATGATGAGTTGTAAACAAAGACCATTTAAAGAGTGATTTTCTATAATTTTGAGTTTAAGGAGTGGTTAAGTGAAAATACTCATATTTAAAGGGTTATTTTCTGTAAATTTCCCTTCAGAATAATACGCGTGTCTAACCGCGATGTATTCGGCCAAAAAAGGCATTAAAGCAAAAAAATCGTGTATTAAACGGCGAATTATTCGGCTCTTTTATACACCGGTTTTCGTTTAAAACCGGTATATAAAAGTCGATCCAAAATCAGACCCCTGTTTCTGTCTTGGAGAAGACACGTATGGAATCCATGGCCACAATTAAGTAGAGCGCCAAAACCATCTTCGCTTCATCTCTATCTCCCAGCCTCTTATGGTCTTTGATTATCCTCTTTGGTAACGCTTCAATGGCAGCCCAGTTTCCAATTTTTCCTGGATCCCCCTTTCTGAAGTCGAAGGTCATAAAACCACTGGCGTCTGATCGAACCATGTCTCCTTCTACTCTTTCTCGGAGGCAAAGACAAAGCACGTCGGCTTTTGAAACTCGAATGTCTCTCATTCTAGCCCTAGCTTCTCAATCCGCTTCCGTCTCTCAACGACGTAAATGTTAATCCTCTCTATCCCTCAATCTCCTCCTGATTTTTAGGGTTGTAGTCGTAAAATTAGGATTTGGCCTTGCAGTTCTGGCTGATTTGGTCACGGAAACTGCTAAATACGCTTTTCCTCGGAGGTTTGAGAGTCGGAATCTCGAAGAAGCTTTGATGTCCGGTATTATTCCTTTTTTGAACTGATGGTTGATTGTTATACATAGCAATGGAATTGTGGCAAATTTGAATCTGGTTTTTTCTACTCCGTTTGTGCCTTTTGCTAGTTCCTGATCTCGAAACACTCAATTTCAAGATCCTTAGTCGCAGTGATCTATATGAAATCAGAGAAGTTGAGGTATTATCTTCCAAGTTCTCAAGTTTCCCCATTTGAGACCTTATTCAATTTGCTGTTTGGAGCCGCTTATGGAAGTTAGACCTGAATAAACTATGAAAGTACATACTTTCAAATTGTAGATTGTTGATATGTATCACTACTACATCTTGTGATTCAGCTGATGAAATGCTCTTTGTCTTGTTAGTTAGTTCTCAATGTTCAGTAAACATAAAACTTATGTGATTTGAACTGGGTTGTCTCTCCTTCAATTTTCTCAGCTCTTAGATTTTGTCCTTAATGTGATTTGAACTGGGTTGTCTCTCTCTCTTGTTCGTTAGTTCTCAGTGTTCAGTAATGAATTTGCATTTTGAAAGGAAGAACAATATGGACAAAGGATTAGTAGAAGTACCATTTCCATGATGCTTTTGATTTCAGTGGATCTTCTCAATTCCTTTGATTATGTAATGTGACTGAATATTGCTATAAGCAGCCGTATTTCATTGCGGAGACAACCATGCCTGGGAAGACAGGATTTGACCTCAGTGGTTCTTCTCAATCCTTCAATATACTAGCAGAGTATTTGTTTGGTAAGGTAGTCATAGAAGCATTTAAAGTTTAACATTTATTTCACATTGGAGACTACCATGCCTGGGAATGTTTTAGTTCGACATTCTTCTTATTATACCCATTAATAATTTAGAACGTTCCAAAAGAGAAGATGGAGATGACGACGCCTGTTATCACTCGTAAGACCAATTCTGTTGGAGAGAAGATGGAAATGACAACGCCTGTGATCACAAGGAAGGTAGACCCTAGTTGTTTCATGTTTGTGATAACCCATGCTATTACTTGTAAGAAGACTTGCACTTTCTTTTCTCTGTCTGCTACCACACTTTAGTCCGTGTTCTTGTAATTGCATCTTAGTGTTATCCATTCCATGTCCTTTATTTTGATAAGCAGTATGTATTTGATGCTCAAATAGCTGTGCTGTAATTATTGTTTCTGAATAGGGAGTATTACTTTGGAACTCTTGTTCAAGTACATTTTGGCCCTCTTTCTTTGGAACTTTCTTGGTTGCTTGAAACCAAAGTACATGCTATGTGCTTCCTGCCTTATCCCTCCACTACTCTACTGACATGACATGAAACAGCTGGTACACGTTAATACAAGCCAGTCCTCCTCCCTGTTGGATAAGAGGAATGAAGTCATTTGTTGCAAGCTGATTTTGTTGTAGTTTAAGTTTGAGCTCATCTGTGGTTCTTAGGATGTTCTTCCAAGTCCATGAGTCTGTGGCTCTCTCCATAGCTTCCCAGATGTCTGTCCCTCTTAACAGGTTGCTACAGCCCATCTCTTCCAAACACTTGGTCTCTACAGCACAATACAGTATCTCCCAAGAGCTTGGAGAATATAGCCTTATTCCAAGTGAGTACTTCTCTGATCTCCAATCCCCCTTCATTGCATGGCCTGGTAACTTCATCCCATGCAACTAGGTTCTTTCTTCCAGTTTCAGTCCCTGTCCAGAGAAATTTTCTGCTTAGCTCCTCAATTTTTTCAGTTTCCTTGGGAAACATAAATATTTGGCTTCAGAAAGAGTAAATGCCACATAGCACTGACTTGATAAGTTGTGCTGTGCCCTCCCAGCATATGACAGTGTTTTTGCTGCCCAGCAGTAAGTCATAAGATTTCTGAACTTTTCAATGAACGGATTATACTCATGTATGGCATTTTTCCCCGAATGAAAAGGGATGTCAAGATATCTCACTGGTAGTGTACCAACAGTAAAGCCAAGCATCTGTATGATACTTGTTGATTTTTTGCAGCCCTCCATTCCATTCTCTTCACCACCACATCCTCTTCTCTGATTTTGAGTTTCTCCTTCAATACATCAGCATGGAATGATAGCTTTTCTGCTTGTTTGATATTCTATTTCCTTCGCTTGCAAGTCTGGAACTCTTCTCTCTCTCTCTCTCTCTCTCTGTGCTCCATGTTTCTTTTGATGTCACCATAGTACGACGGGAAGTCCCCAGCCTTTCATCTGGTTTCTTCTGAAATTTCAGTTGTGAAGCCTGTGAGTTTTCGCAACTTACAGGTTACAGTCCCCGTTGACAACGCAATAACTGGAGCCTTCCCTTTATCCTTCCTGGAATAGGGTTTCCAGTTGTAGCACCATATATGTCATTAACGATCACCTTCAATACTTCCCTTATCATTAAACACAGCATCTAACTTACTCGAAATGCAGCACCAGAGATATATTGCTTTGACGATGTACCAAGTTTTGCACGCCTTTTATTTCTTTTCTTTTTTTGTTCTTAGCAGCAACAAAAACAGAATGTTAGCATTTGTTCTTCTCACTTATTGATCGTAGAGTTATAATACTATCATATCTCTCATGAACGTTGCAGACAACAGATCGAGAAAAGTGGCAGATGTCTTTTATCTTGCCTTCCAAATATGGTGCTGATTTACCATTGCCAAGCAATCCTTCTGTGAGGATCACTGAGGTGCCAAAGAAAATAGTGGCAGTTGCTGCCTTTTCAGGTAATTCTTTTGAAGATATTACGTGGCGTGTCAACATATAAAGTATGTATTTACTTCTCTTCAAAACTTGCCTAACTATATGCATTATGTTTTCATGTAAAACCAGGTTTTGTTACAGATGAAGATGTTAAACGAAGAGAGTCTAATCTGAGGAAGGCACTGAAGAGTGACAGAGAGTTCCAAGTTAAAGAAGGAGCTGAAGTGGAAGTTGCGCAGGTATATGAGTCTTCTCATTCTTATTCCACCTGCCTGCTAAACTGGGAGGAAAATCTTTTAACTTGGTTAAATATGATTATAACTTTCAGTGAATGATTTTGCAGTACAACCCTCCATTCACACTACCATTTTCGCGTCGCAATGAGATTGCTTTGGAAGTTGAAAGGAGACAGTAGCTACACTCTTCCTGGTAACACTTTTGGAATCAAATTCTTATTTTGCACTGTCCTGTCCATCAAACTATATGACATATAATACAGACTATACAGTAGTATGTATACATCTAAGATACCTTTGGAGATACTTTGTGTGTATATGATATATTGATATGTATATATAATCGTGACTTGGTACGTATGGGTACTTGAAATCAAACCATCCAATCTAATTGGCTAGTCTAGATGCATATGAATCGATCAAATGAGTATTCTTTTGCTATGTCCGTTACTCTGGTGCTAAATAAATCGATGCCCATTGATATAGTGAGATGCGCAATATATTTAGTTGAGTTCATTCAAAGTTGACTAGGTCTAAGCAACCTAATAATTCTATTTATTTCTTTTATTGGTGCATCATCTCAATCTTTTGATTGGATTAAAGTGGTTAAACTCATTATTATCTTGGCAATTACATATTTAGGTGGATTTGGGGATGATTACTAATCCAAATGCTAAACACATACAATGAATGAACATGGACGAATATAAGAAATTGGATTCCATTTCCCTTTATGTCCACACTGGAGATTTGTGTGGCAAGTGGATTTTGACAGCACTGTAAAATATGTGTGTGCTTCTTGCAATATATTGTACTTTTGCAGTATTGTGGTCTGTGGGTGGTTGATACATGTGGAAAAATTGTAGTTTTGTATTTTTTTCGGGGGGACTAAATTTTAGTATATTTTTTATCAGCTGATTGTGCTAAAATATATTTGTGTATATTAGCTTGTTTGTTAATAGTTAGTAACCCCTTTAGGCCTCTATTGAACTAACTCGTTGAACTGTGCGTATTTAATTAGAAATTTCAATACAATTAGCAATATGTTGAGATTAAAGAGTAGTGAGTTGAAATTGATGGGATAAAAATATAAATACCTAACAGGTGGTTTTCTGATATCATAAATATATGAAACATATAGGATTATAGGGTATTAATAAAGATTATGTGGTTGGTTTTTGTTCTGTTCTATCCATTAATTAATTAATTATGAATCCCATCTCCCTTTTTTAGCAGATCTCATGTTAAGGGTTAGGATCTGTGGAAAGGATTAAAAAAAAGAAAGCAGAAATCTTTATGTACTTGGTTGATAAAATGGGGACTGAAAAGATAAATAAATCTTGTGTGAAGGAATTGTTCATAGATGGTAATCGATTGCATATCATATGCAGTATATAACAAGATGGAGTATCAAAACTCATTAAGTGTTTCTGTAGAGACCAACATTTTTTTTCCTTATCCCCTTAATACAAATTCCTAAAACACATCACTAACTATAGTACTCCGATTCAGGTATACTTTTCAAAGCCGGTTTCCATTGCCTGTCCCTTTTACAATAATCCCCATAACAATTTACATCTTTATCTCCATCTTCTTCTTTTTTAACTATCTCAGAAACTACTCCTTCAATTGACATCACTCCACTTGCTACCATCTCCTTCAGCTTCTGCTTGCTGATCACTAACTTAACTCTCAAACCCATGCTTCCACCTTCTTCCACCTCCACATCCTCCGAGAACCTCGCCTTCTTCTTCGTAGGCTCGGTTGGTTGAGTTCCTAGAGGAACAAGGTGGTACTCCGGTGATTCGTATTTGAGTACCTTGCCCCCAAGCTTGCTGAGTCTAACAATCAAGCAATTTCCCATGTTTAGGAAATTGATAAATCTGTGATTTGAGATGTTTTGTTTCTGTATGATATGGAGAATGAAGAATGATAAGGCTTTTCAGGTGAAGGTTTGTGGTTGAAATCAGCTGAGTTTATATAGAAAGTGGGAGGCTTCTGTAGGGTAGGGCCCACTCATGTAATCTTTGTCATGGACTCAATAGAAGTAGTGGGGGTGGGGGAAATGAGCACAAAACTTACCCTGTCAATGTCATTGTTGCAGACCATTTGTGTATTTGTATAAATTGATGGGTAAAGAGTAGTAAAGGTAGTGGATGTTCAATTTATCTACCCAGTTGCTTTAGCTGCGCACTATCTGCGTTTTTAAATGACTTATTTTCGACTCTTAGTTACTTTCAGCATCTTCCTTGCTTTCTCCAAGTCGGTGCACGCTCGAAAACTACGTTTGCTTTTTTGAATTTACAGCTTACTAATCCTTCCAAAGTGGTCAGACCAGAATTAATAACGCTCTCTCACTGTCGTCTGTCGGGGGTTAAAATCATTCCATTCTTTGGGTTAATTGTCAAAGTTGAGCACTTGGGTAATAATAGGTGTCGTAATCGAATCTATATTTGATGAATGAAACCGTTTATACTTTATAGAGTATGCTTTTTTATGACCTCTTCTTTCCTTAATTAGAGGTCTCATGTTGAAGTCATTTGGCAATAGGCCATGTTTAACGCATACATTACGGAGTGTATTTACCAATTTGTAAGACAACTTAACATTTTGGGAGAGGATTGTATGGAGTCCTGTTCATAAATGGATGCTCAGACGATTTATTCATTCAATATGTCGTATCTGATTCAGAGTTGGGTCATTTTTTGTTTCAATTTTTTTTTTTTTTTGTTGAAAACATAACTTTAACTTTATTCCAAAATCATAAGATCACAACAAACAATATCAAATAAAGGAGTAGGGAGTCCATTCTCCGAAGTAACATAATAAAAGGAATTAGGTCTAATTTTTGATAAAAAATTCATTCTGCTTGACCTGGCTCCACAGACATTGTTGGAAACCATGTGACAAAGAAGGTATTCTGTGAAGCAAGCAACCAGTAATCCCCCTAAAAGAGCGGCTCCTATCCCTAACCAAGTTGACGAGCTGCTTGCAATCCGATGCAATGACAATGTTGTCCATTCCATGCTCTTCCGCTAGCGTTAATGCCCACACCACCGCCTGTCTTGGATCCGACTAGAATTTTCGGTCCAATTTGATCCGAGTCAGAAACACACGTTTGGCCCTATTGAAGAAAGAAAAGCCCATTTCTGATTTCTCCCCGATATATTTGCCCAACCTTCTCCGTTACCATTTCATTCGCTGCTTTAGAAAATCTACAACCCTCCTCTGATCCCACGCCGTGCGAGTGCGACGAGGTTTTCCGGCGACGTTTCAACATGGTGAACATCAATTTTTCTGTTTCTCCAATCTCTCCACTTTTACGATTTCGATTTTGATTCCGATTTCTTCTTAATGCGCTCTCTCTGTGTTTATGCCGTTTTGATTGTTTGTAGACTTTCAAGAGGAAGAACGGAGGACGCAACAAGCGCGGGCGTGGCCATGTCGAGAACCTCCGCTGCTCCAACTGCGGCAAGTGCTGCCCTAAGGTTAACCAATTCATCCATCTTTGATTTGATTCTATGTAGGATACTGCGTTCAATTTAAGTTTTCAACTTCTGTTCCAGCGTGATCCGTACAATAAATTGAAGGGGGATGAAATTGATGTTCTGAGAAAAAACTTAAATTGAATACAATTACGCTCGAACAAAAGTTAAAAACTTAAATTTAATGATGAGTTTTCAGTTGATTTGTAAGCGTTGTGTTTTTCCTGTTGATCTGATTACATTCCGGAGATCATGTGTTTAAAACTTGAAATTCTGAATTGTGTTGATTTTGAAGGACAAGGCAATCAAAAGATTCACTGTGAGGAACATTGTTGAGCAAGCTGCAGAGTGAGGGATGTCCAGGAAGCCTGTGTCAATGAAGGTAATTCGCATTTGAACAGTGAGTTTTGTATCTGTACTCTGTAGTTTCCTTCAATAAGCAGGACTCGATTTGCCAATTGGACAATGTGTTTTGTATCAGGATACGTCCTGCCGAAGATTTACAACAAGATTGAGTACTGTGTTTCATGTGCTATCCACTCCCATGTTGTCAGGGTTCGATCCCATACCGACAGAAGGGTCCGTGATCCCCCACAGCGCCACAATCGCAGGGTATGAGAATGCTACATTTTACCATCTCTAAATCTAATATGCAGAAGTACACTTTGCTTGAGTAAACATCTGTGAATCCTTACTTGCAATGCTGCCATATTAACTTTTGCATATATGTAGCCTATCAAGAATTTTTAACGCCGAAGATGAAACTTGCTTGATGAATACATTGCTTTTCTGTTTGGCGATTTTGTGGCAGGATGACTTGCCAAAGGCTGGACGCCTGGACAAGCTCCCCGTGTGAGCGGTGCTCCTCGTGGAATCCCGGGTGCTGCTCCAAGGCCAGTAGCAGCTTGATGTGCTACCTCGGATACTTTGTGCTACCTGTGGAGTTTCACTATTGCGTTATTCTACTTTAGGTGCATATGGGGGAAGTTTATAATTTAACTGAAGTTGAAAATTTTAAGTTGGTTTGTTTTTCTTAGGAACATAACAAATAAACACAAAACAATTCTGGATTTCAAATTTTCAATGCCCTATATGGAGCCTTTGTCACCCAGTTTAGTCTTGTCATCACACTTGTTGTATCTTATTCGAATGATCATATTGAGGATATCAGCTAGCAAATGATAGCAGAACACAGTTTTGAGAAGCTATGTATGTAAAACATGGCTGCATTTGAGGAAGTTTGTACATACATAGTTTAGGTGAAATTGAATTTTTACTAAGGGAGCAAGTCAGTAAGGCTTGCACAAGTTTTCCAAAATTAAAACCAAAGTTAAATGCTACAGGCACAAAAAGTTTTCAGTTTGTCACATTTTGACAAGTACAACTTCAACCCCAGGACATCTTCTAGAGGCTCTATTCATTTTTGTACCCAAACTGCAGAAGTTAAAATCTCCGAACGTTTCATATATCTCTGAAAATAAAGACCTCTCAGACTCCTTGATAACCTCTCTTTAAGAGCGTCGTCCCTATATATGTATGTGTCTGAGGTGTTTTCCTCAGGATGTGAGTTCAACTATTCAACCTTTTCTATCCCTCCTGGCATGCTAGTTTCCGCTACGGACTCTCGCACAAATCTGTAGGCAGGGTACATCACATGATTAGTGGAAATACTCTTAAATTAATAAGCAGCTGATCAGATGAAGTTAGATGAATTTTATCCTATTTATAAACAGCATAGAGTTAATCTATCTATGAACAACTAAACTTAGTAACTAAGCATCAGTACCTTGCTATTTTTTCTTTTGATGATTGCAAGACGTACACTGATAAGATGACTGACAGCATAAGCCCTGTTCACATGCGCAAGTGAGAGATAGAGATTAAGCATGTATTAATGAAGAAACATAAATGCAGCGGAAACCCATCTCGAGGAGAAAACCTCCCCATCAAGGCTAAGGAGTCTTGCCCAGCTATAAGCCAAATTTGATTCCAAAATTCCCTCAGTCGATCTGTCAGGTTATAACTCTTACGGTCCAGACTAGCTAAGTGTAATCACAACATGAATCTGTTCATTTCTAACTTAAACCTAATCAACATACGAAGGGTTTGACCACCCGTAAATTTGAAAATTACAGAAAACAACAATAGGTTACAAGTTTACAGGTGGTTTTGTGAAAAATACCCTATTTTAAGGGTGGTTTTCTATAAGTTACTCAAAAACAAATGTATATCTATCTAATAAACAAAAAGGTAGCTAATAAAGGTGGATGCCTATCAGTCTATCCCCTTCCCAGATCATAAAAAAGGAGTTGATAGATTAGATGAGGTTCTAAGTAACTATAAAGATGATAATGAGTTTTGACCTGATCCAAATAGGACATAGAATCCAGATGCAACATCTATCTCTGATTGCTCCTCCCTGTAATGTAACATAGCAGAAATATGGCCGAGTGTAATGAATATCCCATAGGTCAAATCAAGGGATTAGATATCTAATATCTTAAGGAATAAGCATCAAAGATATATATTTTTCTTGCAATTAGAGAAGGTTAGTACTGACTGAAATATCACAGTTCAAGCTCCACTGAATGGGCCATTTAAATACTTTTTTCGCATAATAAAGCAAATACTCCTATGAATGAAGTAATGAACAAAAATTGTTTAAAAAGTACTGGGTTATCTATGAATGGGATTGTCATTTTTGTTCATTATGGGGATGAATTATCCCAAGATCAGGACGATATATGAACCTAGTTACATATTTTGATTCTTGACAATATAACCATTGGATCATCATCCCCCATCACCTAAAATTAATATATGCTAAGCAAAGGTGACAATAAGTTTTGTTCTTTATCTTTCATTACAAACACTGACCATGTATATCTGACAAGGACGTGCTTGGGCCAGTTTTGAGGATCCCAAAATTGTTTCTGGATGTCAGGATGAATTTCAACATCTGCAAAATAAATAAATAGAACACACAAAAAAATATAATCAGAAAGATAGGACCCATTGCATATAATCTATATTTACATCACATGTCAAAGAATTAAGCATATCACATTTCATTTCAATAAAAAACGAAAAAGAGCTACATACAGTGGTGAGGCATATCCACAACTTTAGCAGTTACACCAAGCAAATCACTCCCTGAATACCTCTGCATGACAAATACATTACACAAGCTATGGATTAGCCTTCATTCAAATATATTTAATAAATGAAAAAATAAAGACTGGATGTTGAAACATCAATACATCACTGATCACCTACAGTTCAGCTTCATAACAACAATTGTATTGATAATAGTCTATCCCAAACACGTAGATGCAAATCATTCAACCATTACCAGGTGCACATCAAGCATCGGAACCTCACGACTACTCCTATTGATGATGTAAAGCCATGGAATCAGATACTTCTCTCGTCCTACTTGGAAGGATCTACAAGACACAATGCATCACATCTGTAATCATACTACGACTGCTTCAAATTAAAACCATAAACATTCAATTCCAGAGAAGGGCGTCTCGAATACAATGTCACAAAAAATAAGATATTGAAGCATATCCATAAAGAGGATAAGGACGCTGGGATCTCAATTTTGGGAATGTTTTGTGAATGGGTAAAAAGTTGACCCTCTTTGGCTATTTATGAAAAGCTTTTCTCATCAAACTGTATCTATTATTTCCATTCAAATAATGAACATCTGCACAAAAAACTACCATGTCCAAATAATGATTCCATGAAGAAACATTTTTTCAAGAAACATTTTTTCTATCCAATACCCAACAACTTAGATCGGAAAAGATTTCATACTTACAAAAATAGTGAACCTAGGAATCTAATTAACAAAAAGCTAAAATAATTAAAATTTGAAAAATGTTTCTAAATTAGGGCTCTTATCCTAGGCCCTATCCTCATAAGCCAAAACCAACCCAGCTTTGTTTTCATCACTCCCAGCTTTGTTTTCATCACTAAACAACCTCCAACTCCAAGATCCTAACAAAACGACATTCATTCAAAGTCTCCTGGCAAAAGAACCATAAACAAATCACTTGAAAACCCAACAACAACTCATTTTTCCATTCAACCGGGATCTAAAAAATATCAAATTGATTCAAAGCAACCAACGCTCCTCTCTTAACGTTTTATTGTTTTGATTTTGGGCTTCGAATTAGGACTTGCTTGTATAGTGATTTTATGATTCGTGGCTAGCTTGGTAAAGATATTGGGAATCCAGTTTGTTAAGCATTTTTGCAATTGCTAGTGAGAATTTTGCTAAGAAATACGATCTGCTAGATATAGCAAATTTCAAGCGAGTAATTAAAGATTTAATAACAAAGAGAGTAATTTAAAAAAAAAAACTCACATCTTGTAGGGATCAGCACCAGTATATCCAACCGGTTTTGGTATAGGAATCAACGCCTACACATAAAATCCAACAGAACACCGTCACCATTTCAAGGTAATTACAAATACGAAGTTAAGATCTACGGTGAAAAGGGGGGGTTAGAAGTTGGTAGTTGGTACCTCGCGATTTACAGCAAAAATTGGGCAGTGACGGCCGATCATATCATGCCAAACAGTCCGAGACTGCATAATCCAAGCCATAAAGCAATCAAACAATGTGGAATTTAAACGCAGAGAAAGGAGCAAAGAGAATTGCTTGACGATCGATTAAGCTAGAGAGAGAGGCTCACGGAGTGGTATTGCCCCATCTTGTTCATAGGAACGATATCGCCAGGCCTGTAAGCGATGCAAATCGAAGCCAAAGACAAAAGAAGAGCTGAGATTAGGGAGGGAAGTGCTCCGCCATGGATTTCCATGTTCCAATTTCGCCTCTTCTTCGAGCTCCGTCGCCAGTGATTGAAATCTCGCTTTGATTTTACACCCGATTTCAGATTTCTCGGTATACATAAATTTGGTCGTGAGCTCGGCTATAAATCTTGGGCCTATTGTTTGGGCTTTTCAGCCCTTTTGGATCCCTGTCTTAATTAAGCCCAACAATTATTATTTTTACACATTAGGAAGGAACTAAAAGAGCCTACTAGGCTAGTGTAGCTCATAGGGCGGATGAGAACAAGAAGTCATAAATCCACTTCTAGAGCATCATTACTATTCACTAGGGCTATCGTAGGTAAGATATACAATCCTATCTGCTGTAATATTTACTTCCCTAAAAATATGACGAATCAAAACATAATAAAAATTACGAAGAATGAGTTTGGTATCGGATTATAGGAGTTCGATACTCTAAGGGCCATCCAATCACTCAATAGTGTTTTAATAACTGTCATGTTGTCTCCTTCAATTAGAAAGTTGTTAATTCCAAGTTCTTTCGCTCGTAACGTATCCTTTCAAAGGCCTAAGGCTTCTGCATAAACAACAGAATTAAAATGGCAAGTACCATGGTCCATTACCCATACTAACAATATTAGCATCAGGGTCTCAGATAACAAAATCATAGGCTGCCAATTCTGAACTCAGCTCTTGAACCATCAATGTTCGGCTTAGAGGAGTTAGGGGAGGCCTAGCGCCCAACAAATTGTTGTATATTACAAAGTATTTAAAAAAAATCAAGTCCATAAATTTAGAGATAAAGGTTAAACTAAGTCTTGATTTTTTTTGTCTGGAAACCATCAGAAATGGTTGGTTTTCAATCTTCGGCGCCCTTGAACTAATCATAATTCAAATCCAATAAGAGACAGATTTAGTAGCAAGAATTTGGAAAATAGATTATTCATTAAAAGTGAATAATTTTGTATACAAAAGTATGATGAACGTAATTCTTTCAGGGAAAAAAAGAGACTAGCAATAAAAAGGGTTCATGTCCTTTGTGGTGGCCTTTATGCAATCATGTAGACGATGACAATGTGCACTTATTTATGAAATGTGAATATACTCTTACATTGATAAAAAAAATAGCAACCACATTGAAAATAACATGAGAGGAATCGATACTATATGGAAATATATCAAGCTAGTTGGGAAATGTTCATCTTACTACAACTACGGAACTATAAATGTCCAAAGAGTTTGGCGAGGATTGAGAAGGAAAAAACTATTACCTTACTGAGAAGAAGAATAAGGAAACGAATAAAGACGAGAAAACCAAGATAATGCTTTGTTAATTTCGATGGCTCAGTACTTGGATTACCCAGGGAATGACACAGATTTATCATTATAAATGATAAAGGAAAAGGCATCTTAATCAGACCTGAAAATGGTGGAAAAAACATAGCTTTGAAAACAGAAGCCCTAACCCTTCTTCAAGATATATGGTTGCAAAGGAACTTGTTAAAGGTGATAACTTAACAATTATAAATTCAATTAAGGACGTTATTGGTAAATTGAAATGATCGTATCAAGTATTTTTTCCACCTATTGTTATTTCATGCCACTATTATTAATGCTATCTTTCGTGAAGCTAACTTTGTAGTGAATCTGGATCATGAACGGAAATTCGAAATCACTCAGATTTGCTCAACCTCATCTTGTAATAAAGCGTATCTCATCCTAATGCCACTCAAATCTTTTTTCTTATACTAAAAAAAACACAAAATTGTATGATAGTTGGTCTTCGGGGAGTGAAATTGTGCATACATTGTTGTAAATTCATTGAACACAGTACAAGTTACCTAATTGTTACGAAAGTGCATGACAACATATGATGGGCCAATTTTCAGAGATTACCGTGCAGAGATAAGCATAAAAAAAAAATAGCTGACCAGGGCAAAGAATTTTAGGTTAGGTAAGATAGACATGTGCCTGATGCAAATCGATCAGAAGGGGAAGGGAAGGGGCGCAACGAAAAACCCTATTTGGGTTAAAAAGTGGGGCAAAATCCAATCACCATAGATTGGGGCAAAATCATTATTGAATTTGCAGGATCAATTTCGAAGGAAAACTGAAGAGAACGAAGGAATCAACAGGGATTCGTGATTCATACCTGATCCCCCATCCACTAACCATTTAAGTTCCTGCAATTAGATTCGATCCCCTTCCTAAACCCCTTCCAAAAAAAAAATCTAACCTTTTTCGGAGCTACAGCTCCCCGAATTCACGGTTCAAAGCCTCTAGGGTTGAGAATTTCATCCTCAGAATCGGGTTTGTTGGGAATCGTTGGATGGGTTGTTCCAGATGTGGGTGGTGATGGACGATGCTATGGAGCTGAACGATGTCGTTTTGGACGATACCCTGTTGCTGTCTCCGCCTCCATCGTCGCCTTCCCTGGGTCCGGACCCGTTCTCAATCGGGCCGGAGCCTTGGGTCATCGCTGAGAAAGCAACGGATGAGATTATAGGCCAGATTCAGCCGACGGTTGCTTCTCAGGAGAGGAGGAGGAAGGTCATTGATTATGTGCATCAGCTTCTCAAGAGTCGTATTCCCTGTGAGGTGAGGTGATTTTTTCTCTTGTTGTGTCTTTGCTGCTTCAAATGTTTTAGCTTGAAGTTTGCAGTTTAGGTTAAGCAAATTTGGATTGATTTAGTTTTACTAGGGTTGTATATCTTGTTGTGATTGGACCAAATTCTGCATTCCGGAACTTGTTTTTTGGTCTGAGGATTCACACTGTTATTCATTGTTTGTTGTTTTCACTGCGGAGGAGCTGTAAAGGGTTTGGCAAATTTTGATTTGGTGTATTCGATGATTCAACATGGCTTTAAGATGTTGTTTTTATTGTTATCATTTGATGAAGCTTTTCTGAGTATGAAGTTGAACCCTAGAGCATGGGAAGTTATTATTTCTTCTGTAAGTCTGTTAAGCTTTGTTACTAAACCTAGCTTTACTATTGGAATGTGATGTTTTGTTATTTCCTTTCCAATAGCTTGTCTCCTTTAGATTCTGACTGGTGCATTAGGCAGAATGCTTGTTGCTATGGACTTTTAAATTTAGCTGCTAAATTCCAATTGATTGGTGTTCTTAGCAGTTACTCTGTAAATGAGAAAGAGTTAGATGGCGAAGGTTTCAACTTCTAGAACATTGCCCACATGTAGAATCTGCATTATAGGAGTACATAGGATGCTGTTTTATTTATATATATTTATTTTGAGGTTCAGTTTGCATATATTCATTCATATCAAAGATATGAACTTTGATACTTTCAGTGTATTTACAAGGTATGAAATATGAAGAATGTGCATGGGGAAGGCCCTTACATTGTTTTTGAAAGATATGTTGGGGTTGATTTGGTAGGTAGTGTGGCAAAGAAGTTGAGAGTTATCGTTTTCGTTTGGTTATCATTTTAGTGAAGTGTGTAGGACAATGAAATGTTTTGGAGTTATTTTTCAAGATTGGAATATTCTGCTAGGATCTTTTTCATTTTCCCCCTTGCAAGCTCTCAAGGGAAAGAGACTATTTACGATTGTGATGGATGGATGGATGGAAATTAATTCTGAGCTAACAAGTCGAAGATATGTTAGAAAACGGCCGAGGCACTTGATTCACTTGCCTGTGGAGATATTCTATATATCCCCAATCCCCATATGGTATTAATATGATTTCTTGTAGGAATGAATTTATGAATTATGGATACTGTATTAATTATAAGAAATATAAGAAATTTTGTTCAGATGACTACTTTGTTTAATTTCCATACGTAGTTCTGGATGTACAATTGCCGTAAAATTTGACCATCTTCCTTCTTATCTTCTTAATACCCGCGTTCAGCATTTACTATATAACTTTATTATCAATGTTTGTGGCATCTAGGGAACAAGTTGTTTCAAAATGTTACAAGTTAGGGCTTAAGCGTCTATACTATTGGTTCTAGAGAGCTTAGTTGTGGTATAAACAATAAAGAATTTGTTGATCAATGCGAGTGCGGTAACAGCTGCTTTTGTTTACAGGTCTTTCCATTTGGATCGGTTCCTCTTAAGACGTATCTTCCTGATGGTGACATAGATTTGACTGCTTTTAGTAGTCTTGTTTCGGAAGATTCTCTTGCAAATATTGTCTCTTCAATACTAGAGGATGAAGGTCAGAATCCTTCCGCTGAGTGTAGAGTAAAAGATGTGCAATACATTCGTGCAGAGGTTTGTTTATTCTCAATTCTTGGTTGAAGTATGATGTTTTTTAAGTCTGAAATTAGCTAATTAGTGCGCCAGGGCAACTCTAATGCCTCAAGCTTCATTCTTTTCCTCAGATATTTATACTAAGAACAAGAGGGCACAACTTGCTTTGTCCTACAGTGCTAAGGATTTTGGATATTATTTAATATTGTTAGCTATTTTTTTCCTATTATATTCTATATGCTGCTGGAACTTCCCAAGATTGCAAATGTCCTGGACCAATCTCTCTACACACATTCAGTTGAAAATAATCTTGACTTGTTGGGATATTGTCCTTGAAATTAGAGGATTTTTCACATGCATGTTGATATTGCAATGCATCTGGAAGTGGTATAGTGAATTGAATCAATTGATGTAATCAGAACCATGATGCTCGATTTGTGTGTGTGCGCACTCATGACTTGCATTCCTGCATATATTGGGGTTGATTGCATTAAAGCAGTTGATATAATCCTACTAACCCTAAGGCTATTGTCGAATCTTCTTTACCAGATGGATCATGAACATTGGTGATGAATTAGGTTTTGTACGTCTGGGACTGTTCACTTTCTTATTTTCACTCTTGAATGATCAACCCAAAGTTAAGATCCTTTTCTGTTTCATGACAGGAAAATGAAGGTTTTGCTGTTTAGCTGATGCTGATCCTTGTATGAATACTATTTTGTGTATTGTTAAGGCTCTTGTTCTTGGCTGCAGGTCAAACTTGTAAAATGCCTGGTTCAGAATATTGTTGTAGACATATCATTTAACCAATTGGGGGGCCTTTGCACTCTTTGCTTTCTTGAGCAGGTATGCGTTTTATGATGACGTGACTTATCTATCAGCAGATAATTCTTATTGGGCGATCTCATATATTTATTGCAAATGAGTGCCTTAGGGTTTAGTTTAATAACTTCTTATTAGAGAGTAGAGCCCTCTTTTATTCAAAGTTTAATGTTGTGCTGTTCTAGTGGAATTTATGCCATAGACATGGTTGTTGTAGGTTGATCGTCTGATTGGCAAAAGTCAGCTCT
Organism: Persicaria maculosa; assembly: GCA_963922045.1. Classification (NCBI taxonomy): domain Eukaryota; kingdom Viridiplantae; phylum Streptophyta; class Magnoliopsida; order Caryophyllales; family Polygonaceae; genus Persicaria; species Persicaria maculosa. The sequence goes on from OY998262.1 coordinate 69,857,932, forward strand.
TCAAACGTAGTATCATTTTGATTAAGGCTTGGTGCTATTATGAGAGCCGCATTCTTGGAGCGCATCATGGTTTAATATCTACATATGCACTGGAGACTCTGGTTCTGTACATTTTCCACCTCTTTCATTCATCTTTGGATGGTCCCCTAGCGGTGAGAATATGTTTTATACTAGATTAATTTTTTTTTTGAAAAGTCATGCTGTTTGTGATTTGTTCTCATCTGATTTTGAGCATCATTTTCCAGGTTCTATACAAGTTTTTGGACTACTTCAGCAAATTTGATTGGAAAACCTTGTGTGTTAGTTTAAGTGGTCCAATCCCTATATCTTCACTGCCAGAAAGTGTAAAAGGAGGTCTGTATTCTCACTGTTTGGTAAAATATACAATATGTGATTTCTTGCAATGGTTTATGGTTTCGATCTTCTGTTGTAGTTGTGGAATCGGAAAACAGTGGGAGTGATTTATTGCTCAGTGATGATTTCCTCAAGGAATGCCTAGAAAATTTTTCAGTTCCTGCGAGAGGGGCTGAAGCAAGTTCTAGGACATTTCACCGAAAACATCTCAACATAGTTGATCCACTCAGGGAAGATAATAACCTGGGGCGCAGCATTAGTGAAGGTGAAACACAGTTATCTCTTCCCTTGAGCTTTTGATGCAATGTCAAGCTGTTTTATTGTTTTTCAGTCCCATGTGTGTGATGTCATTGATTTCTAAATATAGTATTTTGTTCTGGTTGGACTCCTATAACAAAATATACCTGATTTGACTTAAAATTTTGATGTCACATCAATGAACTTGTATTGATGCTTGTACATCCTTAAACTCTAATTTTTAATGCCGATAAAAAGACGGGATTAAACTGTGACATTATAAAAGAATTGCATGTTCATGTACTAAAAAGGGCATTTTAGCTCGTAAGAGGGAAAAATAGAATAGATATAGAGATAAAATGATGGAATAAAGCTTTGAGGCGATAGAAGGTAGTAGCACCACAAGTTTCTCATCAGATGGAATGCATAACCATATTGAAAATAATTACAGGCTGTGAGTTGTTGCAGTGATGTGATTTTGGTGGGGGCTTGATTTGGGTAGAGGCACTAGAAGAAAAAAGAATATTATGCCACATTGCAAAAATGTTGACAATTCTATGCTATGCAAAAATGAAGTTAAAAAATCAAGAGATTTTCTTTCTAAGTGGAACAAGATCATATGAACTATGAAATGCAACTCCTGCACTCTACATGGGCATGACTTTTGTAAGTTACATAATTGGGGAGTTGCTTTTTCAAAGCTGAAGTTGAAGGCAAGCAATGGATTCTAGTGGGATAGAATGATGCTCGACAAACAAAAAATTGGAATCTCTTGCTGTTAGATGTTTAGATTCCGGTGGAATGCATTGAAGAAGATTGTTTAAGTTGACCAATTGAAGGGGAAACTGATTGGACTGTTCTCAAAGTAGGCAATTATACAATGTTGGGATTGAGAGGAAAATATGATTCTATATTGTAAAGAGTTCAATCTCAAGATGTTTCACATGAAACTTTCCGACTCCTATTTATGCCCCAGGGACAAGGTTTGTAATCGGTAGGGGCTAATTTCAATTAGCTATTAATTTATTGCCATACAATTTTTTGTGATTTTACTAATCTTGTTTTTTGTGTCTGCCATGTTTGAGTAATTAACATGTTTATGTACATTCTTTTCACAGGGAATTTCTATAGGATAAGATCCGCCTTTTCCTATGGAGCAAGGAAGCTCGGACAAATTCTTCGGAGACCTAATGAAGAAATAGCCGGAGAAGTTTGCAAGTTTTTTACAAACACATTGAATAGGCATGGAAAAGGACTGAGACCTGATGTTCAAGATCCTCTCCCGGTTCCACCTTCCGATTTTGCCCCTGGTCTGTTACTTTCGGCTGCTGAGCTTGCTCATGAGGAATGGTCATTGCCTGAATCAGAATACATAAACTCAGCTGTCAGATACGGTGAAGGTAATGCTGGATCTCAAGAGTTACAGGATGTGGTCAATGCCTTTGCTGGAACAGGGATGCATTTGGATCATAATAGAACAAGTAACTGGCGAAATAGAGGGTCGCAGAATTCTGCCTTTGCTGAAGCGGAGAAGGGCAAGGTTGATATATGTGTTTCTGTTGCACGGCTTTCTGGTGATGCAGAGGACATGGCTACTACTGGAGCTCGTACTAGAGTGACTAATGGCCTACACAGTCCTAATGGAAGTAAATCTCTAGTGAACAATGTTCATCACGCCCCTCATCTTTATTATCCTCGAACACTGCCGAATGGAAAGGTAGAAAGCGGCCATCAAGATGATAAAAAGCCTGAAAATAGTAGACATTTGGGCGCTGGTGAATCATGCGATCAAGAAATAATGCACTCACATGGCAATCATGAACCCCTAGAGGCGGGAGAGAAGACCAGCTCCTCGGCTCTAACTCAAGACTCCTTCTGCACTGAAGATCTGCAATCTAGTTGCAGTAGCAGTAGTTGTTCTTCAGATAGACTATCGTCTGAGGCTGTTGGATGCCGTGAAGCTTCAATTCGCCTGCCCGATCTTTCTGGGGATTTTGATAGTAACCTTGAAAATCTGCGGAATGCTAGGATGTGGAGTGATCATGCCTCGTTGCAGGCTATGCACCAGCGGGTCTCGGGGAAGAGCCCATGGGATCCTATGCAGTTCCCTATGCACATGCCACCGAATATGTTTCCTCATCCTAATGGTGTAATGCCAAGGCCGCCGCCCTTCTTCCATACGCCCCCAATGGTGCCTGGGCCCTTTAGTGTTGAAGAGCTACCGAGGCCACGTGGAACAGGGACATACTTCCCGAATCCGGTATACATCAATAAACCTTTTGATATTGCTCACTAGTTACTACGGAGTATATACATCAGCTGAAGTAGGTTCTAGAAGTTTAATGTGACTGAACTTTTTGCAGAGCCATTACTCCTACAGAGAAAGACATTCTCCAGGAAGGGGAAGAGTCCAGGTGCCACTGAAGTCTCCCCGTGGCAATGGGCGAGATGCAACATTCTCTGACAAAAGCTTGCACAGGAAGAACAGTAACCGGGACCTGTCAGTCCAGCCACTTCCACAATCTCCTGGGCCTTCCCCTAGAGGGAAATCTTTTAGGAAAGACGCCAACGGCTTCATAGAACCCTCTGAGAGAGGGGAGGGACTAGCCTCTGTTCGTCAACCGCCACCTGAAGCAGCTGCTCCAGAAGGAGGGCAGCAACCAAGTTCTATGACAGCAGTTGTAACCGAGGGCCCTCCAGAGATGACTGATAACAAGTAAACACCTCAAACTCGTCTTCCTTTATCTGAAAATGCATTTACGACATACTCATTGTGACCCTTATGTAGGCTTGCGGTGCAAATGTACCACCTAAAAGACGAAGAGGATTTTCCGCCTCTCTCCTCCTAATTCTCATAGGAACAGACGAGACCATTGAAACGGTCTTCAGATACACGAAACGAAACCAGGAAGTAGGGATGAATGAATGCTGGAAACCGGCCCGTCTCAGCCCTGATGAAAGGGTGCCTTGCCTTGTGCTTTAGCGGTTCTCTTGTCCAAACCCTGTGGCTTTGGGTTTTGTCAGTGTGGTTTTCAACAGCATTTTTGTACATTTCACTTAATCAAAATTTTTAGCCCTTTGTTTTTGTTTTCTTATATTTATGCCCATGAAATTTGAGGGGTGCTTGTTTTATTGTATAGGATCTCATCTGATGGTCTGACCCAGGTTTTATTTGTTGTGGTGGTTTTGTGAAACGATCATGCAGTGTAGATGTCTGAATATTTTATACTGTAATTTTTGCAGCTTAAAAACCACTTTCTCTATCCCTTTTCCATTTTCAATGTGTTTCTTAAAGATGTCTCTCTCTCATTGTTTTGTGGTAAGCTCAACTCTGACCAAGAAATCAGAAATGTGACTCATGGGTTATGAAAATAAAATGTTATAATAATGCAAATGCAGTTAAAAAATTGGTCATTTAAACAAAATTAAAATCTTACTCTGAAGCAAAGTGGACATTGATAAGGGCATTTGGTATGGGTATATCACTATATCCATATAGATTTTACTTTAATATATTATATCTAGTTTGAAAAACATGTCATTTGTTATTCAAGTATTATCTATTTTGAAAAACATGTCATTTGTTATTTTGAAAAACATGAATTTTTGTATTTCATCATTTTTTTTTAAAAAAACCCTGATATTTTATATAAAAGCGAAATGTTTTTTAAGACTTTCATATCTTCATTTTTCATATTTTTTTATTTTCATCTTTTTTCGCTTCTCTGCCTCAAATAAAAATACAGTTTGTCTATTGTGTGTTTTAAGGCTTATGATAAGAATCTATATAATATATTAAAACAGAAGCATTTTTGTCACGTGTCACGACCTTGTAACAAGATATTTATAGAAGTTAAATTATTACAGAATCAATTTATTTTAGTAAGCTAATTAATATATCCTTTAATATATCCATGTATCATCTTAATTATGTCAACTTATTCTTATTCTTATTATTATTTATATATTTTATATAATAACATTGTCTTCTTATATAGTTTTCATATAATTTATCTATATATCTGTGTATCTATATAATATGTTAAACTACTTCTTATATCTTAAGCAATTAATGGGATTAATTCAAAACTATTTTTCAATAAAGTTACATCATATATTAATGAATAACTATTTAAGAGAATCATTTTATTTATTTATTTCTGTAACTAACATATTCTATATTTTTTAATCAGTAGGTTTAATTCAAAATATTAAATTAATATATATTAACACATACTACATTTTCTAATCAGTAAGTTCAATTCAAAACACTTAAACCATCAATTGGTTTGAAAATTAATATATATTAACACATACTACATTTTCTAATCAGTAAGTTCAATTCAAAACACTTGAACCATCAAGTGGTTTGATTCAAAATATTAAATTAATATACTTTATACTTTATAATCAATTGATTTAGTTCAAAACATGAAATTAAATTATAATCTATATCTAAATATATAGTGAGTATTAAATAAGAAACATTTTGATGTTATGGTACCATAAATTGTTAATAATTGAAAATTTATACATTTTTAACCATCTATTTGTATTTAATTATTAATGAAATGATAATATTTTTGCTAATGTGTCTTAACCACCTTCATTTTATGATTTTTACATGTTTTTTACTTTATCAACTCCCTGCGTTTATTAATCGATGCTATCTATGTTAATCATTTATTTAATTATATAATAATAAAACTTTATTATTAAGATTTTTTTTTAAACAAAATCGCGCCATGGCGTGGGCACTGCACTAGTACTTTATTAAAAAAAGAAAACTCTAAAAGGAAATGGGTGACCCAATAATCTAATTTAAAAATGGCTAAACTGGGTGTACTTGGAGAAATATTTCCTAATTTGGCCTCTTATTCTATGCCCTTGAGGCATATGATAGAAAATCCGGTAAAAATATTAATTTCATATTCATGTCTTAATATCCATAATATAAGATTATAAGATATTGATGGGATCTGTTATGGATATCAAACATGCTCTTAAAAAGATTTTTGCATTTCCACAAGAAGACAATTTGTTCTAAATTCTACAAAGTGAGGAGTGATCTGAATAGGGTTTAGGAATTATTAACCATTTGACTTCTTTTTGTTGCTGTTAGGCTGAGCTCTGAGTTTTTAAGAGTAATAAGAATTTGGAGAACCATAACTTTAATTGTGCAATTATATGCCCATGAAAAATAATGGGTGATCCTCCATCAATAGAGATGGATAAGACATGCCAACTAGGGTCTTGTCAAGGTTTTTTTTGGCAAACATCAGATTATTGCATGGTTTCAGATTATTGCTTTTAATTTGCACAAGTAAAAGCAATAAAATAAATATTTTTTAAATTACAAACACCAATAAGTTTTTCTATTATGGAGATTCGAATAATAATTTAGTTTTGAATAATATTATAAATTTAGGAAAATTTCTTTATTTTTTATATTCTACTGGCTACTGCTTTCCTATTCTGGAGAAAGAAATGAAAAATCTATTAAATTTTAAAAATACTTAAAATTCCAAAATCTTCAACATGGATAAGTTGTTAGGAATGCTCTTATACACATATCACCAATTAATAAAATTGTTTGGTGCAATATATCCTTTAAAGAATGTTTGTTTTGACTTTTAAAGGCATTAAAGTGGTTACCAATAATGCAAAGAAATGAAACAATTGATCGTTGGTATTGAAGAAATTCATGTCTTAGATGAGTTAGGATCACATCAATTCATATAGTTTATGTTTCGATTTATGCTTATAATACAAATAATAAAAGCAATTCTAGTAAGTAAATACTCATCCGATTGGAAATACAAGATATTTGATTTTTGTGCACGTAGTTTGAGAAGTTAAAAACTATATAAAATATTGATTTTTTAATATAATACTTATTAATAATAAGTATTTAATGTAAAAAAAAAAATTAATTAAAAAAATTAATATTTTATATAGTTTATAGCTCATCAAACTACGTGCAAAAAACGCTTTATATTAAAAATCAAAGAGAGTATTAATTAGAATAATTTGTTTGCAATTATTGTTATATGACCTATTCTAAATTGGTTTGTTTGACATCTTATTTGGTGACTCGTTTGATTGATTAGATATGATTTTTTTTTAATTCATAGATATGATTATTTATGTCAAAGAGTCGTTTCCCCACATATTGAAAGTCATATGGCCGTGCATACATGCACTTGTCGAAATATCTATGTTTTTATCAAAGTGTATATTTATATGCGATCCTTGTTTTTTTTTCCCCTTTTCTAATCAATTGAAAATGTGTTTAGGATTTATCATTAGGGATTTTATTGAAGTGTTATAATTTTATCCTATACTTCGTATATGATTTTTTTTTTGCCTACCTAGCTAGCTAAAATTATCCACAACTTGAATCATAATTCAGATGCTCAACCGCAGGAGATTTAATGCCGTTAAGGGATGTGGAAGTTACTGTGGGATATTGAGATGACGGTGTCAGACATGTTTGCTATCGACCAGTCTCTTGTTCGTGTTTCTTATTCCCATACATTTAGAGAAGGCAATCAGATTGCTGACTGGCTCGCGTCTTGGATTGGTCTCAACTTCCACTTATTAGAGTCTGGAGATCTGATGCTGTGATCGGCGATCTTGTCCGTAATGAAAACTATATGTTTTGGTTTTAATTATTTGATCACGGTAGCTTAAACTTGTCTTTATATTGTACGTTATGCAAGATTTAATTGAGTTGGAGGCAATAGTCTCTGCGCACTTTAAGTGGTTCCCATGTTTGTTCGGCAGAAGAATCACATACTTATTAATGATTTGCTGAACCCTCAAAATGTTAAACAAATACCCCTTAGTTTTTTTTAATAACAAAAATACCCCATTTTTGTGATAATAAAAATTACACAATAAGACATGCTTATACTGATATTTGTTTTTCAAAATTAAGTGACACCGCGATTCATTGCATAATATGATTGATCGAAATCGATAGGAGTATACTTCGTTCTAGGTATAACAGTGAAGAAAATGTATTTATGCACATTCATTGAATTCAAAACTTTCAATTATGAAGAAAAATAATCCCTTGTCTTGATACTAACACGAGTCATTTCGGGAAGCATAAACTTCTTAACATGGACACATTTTTTTCTTATAGGATAAGTGATTAGGTGGGTTCATGTTGATAGACTAATTTTGAGTGTCTTTCTAAATGAGGATACAAAGTTCTTAAAGGATGTAGACAAGTGGTAAGTGACTCTATCTGTATTTCATCAACTTTTTGAAAATATTACTCTCCACTATTTCAACTTTTAAGGTGATTTTCTTGAATTAACCCCTACTTTTATGTTCACATATTTTTAAGATCATTTTGAATGTAAGGCAATTAAATTTAATTTAATGGTCAACATTGTAAATTATTTTAACTTTTTACATCTCCAAAATGAATTGATTGGAATCTCTCAAATCAAATATTTGGGAGAAGGAAGAACTTTGGCCTCGTTTGGCTGTCAAATGAAAAAACCCGAAAGTAGAATTAATACATTTACCTAGTTAAAAAAATTTACTGTAAAAAAATTGAGGAATTTAAATTCCTCTATTTTGAAGAAAGTTCACTTATGAACATATCCAACAAATTCCCATTTTGGAGATTTTGAAGAATTTTAAGGCGTTTTCTGGTCTAACAAATTTCCCATCTCATTCTGCAAAATGTAGAAACAGTAGAAAAAATTGAGATGCTTCCCTAAATTTGCAATATTTTCCAAAATTAAACGTTTCGGCTATATACACCGCAAATCCCCACGTCCTTAAGGACGTGCAAGTGGGGTGAGAGCCACCCAAACCCGGACGTGCAAGCATGTTTTTTTTTTTTTAATAACGTGCTTAACCACGTGCTGTCATCTTCATACACGGCTTCCAACGATGTATGCGAGGATGAGTTGTGCCCACCCTCATCAGCAAGCGTCCGAAGGAAGGGGAGGCCTCGGGGGTCGAGGAATGCCTGCAGAACCAACCCGTTGCCATACGAGGAGGTAAGGGAAAGGTTTGAGAGAGAAGAAGCGCGTGCTGCTCGAAATGCTGCTCGGCCTCGTCCACAAGCGACCTCAGCTCGACGTGGACGTGATGATGTGTTCGGAGGGTTCAACTGGGGTCGAAACAACGTTGGTCCCTTCATGCTCGGTCATATTCAGACGGTGAGGGACCCTCTTACACTACGAATTACGTATGTTGTATAAAAAGAATCTATAACACTGTTGGAGATGGTCATTGTGGCTACCGTACTTTGGCGGCTTTGACATCACCGATCGACGAGACTGCTTTCCCGGAACTCAAAACGTTACTATGCAATCACTTGGAGGATCACGCCGATCTGTACGCCGGTTGTTATATGGGAGAGTACCCATTCCAGCAGTTCGTCGACTACCAGAGATGGGCCGGAGCCACACATGGTGATAGGAGACGGTGGATAGAGCTACCAATCATGGGTTTAGTATTTGCGACGGTATATCAGATTCCTCTCGTCGTCCTAGCTTGGCATCATCCGTTCACATGTCTCCCCATGATCTCGCCGACATCTGCTAACAACCCTCCCCAATCAGCAACTCTTGGTGTAGCCTGCATCGGAAACCAAGACCATTTTGTCGCGGTACGACTTCAAACGTCTTTTTTATTACCTATTCATGCTTTTCATACATATGTCAATACTCTAACTCTAAATTTTTGTTCTCATAGATCTGGTTGCGTCCTAACGCTCCTCTTCCGCCGCCTCCACTAGAATGGGTCGAATATCATCATCCGAGCGTCGAAGGATGGGATGCTCCGTTTCAAGCTCAGATTGAGAGATTTAGAGCCTTGCATGCCGAGTCCGGCCGTCCTTTACTATTTTCCTAGATTGTATTCCACAACTTTATTAAAATTATGAATGTAAACCTGTTTTTCCGTTCCTTATAACGTTATTCGCATATTATCCGAATGAAAACCTTAACAATTCTTGTGTTCTGTCTAATTTGACCCTAAATCCTTCAAATCCACTAGCTAAACACAATTTTATCAATTAACATTACAAAACCGTCGGAAAACCTAAACCCTAACCCTAAACCCTAAACGCAAAACCCTAACTAGGGTTTGCATGTCCTTAACAACGTGCAAGCATTGCACGTCCTTACGGACGTGCTTGCACGTTGTTAAGGACGTGCAAGACGTTTTTAGCGGACGTGCACCATCCCAAACTTGCACGTCCTTAAGGACGTGCAAATCCTTAATCCGGATTTGCGGTGTATATAGTGACACCCAAATTAAATCATTCTATAAATCTTAGAAATGTGAAAGTTGTTGGAGTTAAAGCAAAAATAATTTAAAGAATATGTATTTTGTTTCGCCATTTTGGAAAATTTTTAGAGAATCTGTTGGAGATGATTTATGGGGCTAGGGAGTTTCACTTCTACCATTTTTCATGTCATTTTTTTCCTTTTTCTATTTCTATCTTTAAAAACCTAATTTAATCTAAACATCTTTTTATCCATTCCCAAAATTCCTAAAAAGTAATTTATGAAATGCACTAAGGGTCCGTTTGGCAATGCGGTAGCTTTTTGGAGCTTTTGGTTTTAATATTTTATAATTTTAAATAAGTTAAATATAAGATTTTAATTTAATTAACTTTTGAAATTGGTTTTTCAAAAGCTATTCACCCCCAAACTTTCAGAATTCTATTTTTATTCCCTTACATGAGTAGCTAGTTTGTATCAACTACTTTATCAGCTGGGTTACCAAACACCTTACTAGCTTATGAAAACGTTAATTTAACATATATTTAATACATGTAATCCATATTTAAAAAAAAATCCATTAGCTTTAGCTACCCTATCAACTTCAGCTATCTTATCAGCTCTGTGTTACCAAACTGACCGTAAACCACCATATTTTGACCAAAAAAAAAATTGAAGCATGGAGTTTATGGATCCATGATCCAGATTGGAGAAACTATTTGGGTCGGATCCAAACGGGTTTGAGGGTGTTAAGTGGGACCCGATCAGTGTCCCAAGGAAATGCCGAACAGGTATAATAACCGTTTGCTGATACACCTCTCTCTGGTCTCTCAGACTCATGTTCAGTCTCTATCCTTTTTCTGTTGCACTTCCACTTTCTCTTCTTCGATCGATCCCCGTCTCCTTTCCTCTCATTCTCTGCTTTACCATTACAGATTCTCCATTATTTGTTTCCCAACTCCTTTGATTCACTAAAATGGCGATTCCCAAAACTGGCCACTTATTCTTCATTTTCGGAATCCCAAATTGATTTTTTCTACACCCCGACCTCCATTCCATTTTGTCGACTTTGAAATTCCTGACTTGTCCTCTCCGCTCTTTCTTTGTTTCTTTTCAGGAAATTTCCTCTAAATGATCCGCTTTTCATACATGCAATTGCAATCTCAGCCCTGACAATTGATTAAAAATCCATCCTTTTTTCCCCTTCGGATTACAGTCGTTAATGGCTACTTGGACTCTGCTGGGGATTGATTACTCCAAACTTTTTCTCTTAAGAAAACCACGACGGGGAGCAGTCGATCCTACCGTGATTTTGCTTGCCTCCTCGTAATTATCACCTAGAGGTTTTGGGGATTCACAGTGATTAGCCACGACTGCAATTTGGAGATTGAGGAGCTTTTGTGCTAGGTTTCCGGGCATGGAAGATCTGAACTTGGCGGGGTATGTCGAAACCGATCCCTCTGGTCGCTACGGTCGTGTAAGTTTCTATCTTGCAATTCCCTCATTGAGATTTCGATTCATTGCGTTTCTAATTGGAATTGAATTGTTGTCGTTGATTTTGCTGGCGTGGGCTTTTGTTAAAGTGTTGTGGTGGTGGTTGTTTTGAATTTGCTCATGTGTGAATTGAGTTTGTGGTGAATTTTGATTCGGATTTGAATTTTCTCAAGTAATCATATTGGAAAGTGACATTTTTTCCCATATAATATCTGGTGTGGTGTCCTCGTTGAGGCTTCTACTATGAGTTATAACTCTTTTAAACTGTGAAGAAACAGAAGAAATTTTCAGGAAAAAATCCTGCAAAATAAAAAAAAGATTTAGTGAGAGGTTTAGACTATACTTTAATACTTTATGTCCAGAGATTCTTTGTTGACATATATGTTTGACAGCCCTTTTGAAACAACAAATACTATAAGGTATATAAATTAGCATGATGAGTTTATTAAAATATGGAGATGATGATTTAATTAATACTATATTGGAAGGTCTATTTTTCTGAAAGTGACTTAGAGCCGAGTCTTCAATCTTGACAGTAATTGGTATGGAACTATGGAAGTCTCATGAAAGAGATTACTTATTACTTAATGTAGAACGGAAGACAGACGGATCTGTACATTGATAATGTAGAGTAATCAATAGCTCAATCTTGAGTTTAGGCTATAAGTTTCAATCTCACAAGCCAAATTACTTGTAAGCAGTTTGGAGAAATCCTTGGAAAGGGATCTATGAAGACTGTCTATCGAGCATTTGATGAGGTGCTTGGAATGGAGGTGGCATGGAGTCAGGTTATGCTTAATGACGCCTTCTTGGCTCCAGATGATATACAGAGACTCTATACGGAGGTTCACCTCCTTAAGAACCTCAAGCACGAGTCCATAATACAGCTTTACACATCCTGGATTGACAACGATAGAAGAACATTCAACTTCATCACTGAAATGTTTAGCTCCGGCACTCTAAGAAAGTAAACCATGTAGCAGATTTTATCATCCCCAACTTCCAATTGAGCAAACGAGTTCTAGACGTGTCTTACTTATTTTGGTACCATGCTTCAGATACAGGCAAAAGTACACGCGAGTAAACATGCAAGCTATCAAGAACTGGGCCAGGCAGATCTTACGCGGTCTTGTGTATCTGCATAACCGCAATCCTCCAGTGATTCACAGGGACCTCAAATGCGACAACATCTTTGTCAATGGCCATCTTGGACAAGTCAAGATTGGTGATCTTGGTCTGGCTGCTATTCTTCATGGCTCTCTTCATGCGCACAGTGTGATAGGTCTCTAGCTTTCCTTATCTATCTCAATTCAAGTCTTGTTTCTGTCTGTCATCATCTGTTCTTTATCTGTGTTCCCATCCATGTTGATTGCTGCAGACATTTTTCATTTTTGTGGATTGATCTTTTCATTTTAGCTCATTGTGTACTTTGGTGTTTGCAGGCACGCCAGAATTCATGGCACCAGAGCTATACGAAGAGGAATACACCGAGCTCGTGGATGTATACTCCTTTGGGATGTGTGTGCTGGAGATGCTCTCCTCTGAGTATCCTTACAGCGAATGCACAAACACAGCTCAAATTTATAAGAAAGTCACTTCGGTAATCTATAGCGAAATTTCATTTTCCTCCATCATATCATGAAATTCTTAGGAAAATTGCTTATTCTTTTTGGTCATGTATTAGGGAAAGAAGCCCGATGCATTTTTCCGGATACAAGACATCAAGGCCCAGGAGTTTGTCGGAAAGTGTTTGGAGGTTGCTGCAAAGCGGCCAACTGCCCATCAGCTACTGCTGGATCCTTTTCTTGCCACAACTGAAGTGCCCTTGCCAACTTCTTCACTGCCTCTTCAAATATATTCTTCGAAAGCAGAACCATCTGAGACGCCTCTCATGTTGGATGATGATCCGGTTAAGAACACAGACATGACAATCACTGGGAAGGTGAACCCGGAGGACAACAGCATTTTTCTCAAGGTGCAGATTGTTGATTCTGATGGTACGACACGATTCCTAACTTTTAGTCCCTTTTCTTTCGGAAAAATGTGTTCATACCTATTGTGCTATTTGTTACAGCTCATGTTCGGAATGTTCACTTCTCGTTTGATATTGCGCGTGATACAACTATGGATGTCGCAAGGGAAATGGTAAATGAGTTGGATATCACAGAGTGGGAGCCATTTGAGATAGCCGCGATGATTGAGGAGGAGATCTCCGTTTTAGTGCCCATGTGGAAGAATCACCACCTGTCCTCTCGCAGCATTCATCACCACATCTTTACCTACGAGGAAGACAATGAAGAAGACAACACCGACAAGAACACTAACGACAGTGACAAGATAGACAGGCCTTCTTCGCACTCCCTTCATCCATACAACTCAACCACCTCTGATTGTTTTCATGAAGAAAATTCCAACAACGACGACACCAGTTCTCAGAGCTCTTACACTTCCTTCAACTACTCTGATGTAAGCTACACCTACGGCAATGAGGACACAGGGCAGAGCTCCTCTACTGCCAAGAGCATTGGATCAACCAGGTTCGGTCCAGAGGGAAAACCCGGAAGAACCCAAAAGGTGAAGCCAAGCATGGAGACAAAGATGAGCAAGCTGCGATCGTTCATGGACATCCGGAGCCAGCTGCTGCACCGGGCTCTGAAGCAGGCGGTGCACAGAAGGCGCCCATTCAAGACTGTCGGAGCAGTGGAAGGAATTGGGTTTCAGGCTCCCGAGATGTCGGATAATGATCCGTCCTCTCATGGCGCGGACGTTTGAAGGGATATTAGAAGCTTAAAAGCTCCTGATGTTGTACATGGCTTGGTTGATTGTTGTGGTTTGTATAGTATACATGTATATTTGCTTCTTGTGTTGTCTGGAAGAGAATCATCCATTTTAGGTTTTAAGCATAGTTTGAAGAGCTTCACCGGCCAGGTTGAGCTTTGTAACATACTCGTAGCAATTTGATCTTTGCTGGTCAATTTTAGGTTCATAGTAGTTACTAGCAACGTCACAGATTACATGCCATTCGAAATCTACTACTATGAAATTACTTTACCAATCAACACTAAAATAACGCTAATTAGGTATTTAGGTTGGTGTCCCTATCTACACCGTAAATCCACTCCGTAATATGTCGCTAATTAACGTCGAAATGGATGTTGTTGAGTGTAGAAGTTGTCGACGTTACTATATGGAAAGTCAAAGGATTGGGTTGGACCAAGCTAGCAAAGTTAGATCGAACGTTGTTAACATAAATATTTTATTAAAAAAGCACAAGACACACACATACAAATACACAAAAATAAACAACATCGTCCCTTTGGACGTTGTACCACACTCAAAATTTGATATTTAGGTGGAGGCAACGTCGGTGATCCGCACCTCCCCAAGTTTCGTCTTTTCCGATAGTGGGTTACTGTTCTACGCTTTCTCGGCGTCGAGATGCTGTGTAGTTGTCTCGCTCACCCCTGTTCTCGGCATTCGTGCCTCATTTTGGATCTTCATGGACCCCTACGTTGGTTGATGGCTTTTATGGGTTATTGGGTTTTTTCTTTCATCTTTGTTGATTTGTGTAGCTTACTATGTTGTATGTTGAAGGCTTGTCCGAGCTCAAATTTTTACTTAATAAAAAAAACACTCAAATTTTGATTTTATTTTTTTAAAAAATAGTTTGTGTTCTATTTGGCCCATAGTAACCACGTTCGATCCGATATTGCTAGTTTGACCTGATCTATCACTGACTATTGAGCAATGTTAACAACTTCTATATTCATTCCGATGTTGTTCAACGTCTAATTCGACGTTAAACAACATCCAAAATAACGATAATTTGCGATGGATACAGTGTCCAGGTATATTATTCTATTTTGTTTGGGCCAAGCTTGCCAGCAGAAGGTGGGCCAAAGCCCATATATGAGCCCGGCTACAATGGGCTTATGACTAGCCTTTCTCCCTTTTTTTTTCCCTTACTAAAATAAACATCATCACATGTATTTATATGTATCAATTAAATAATCGCGACAAGTAAATAAATATAAATTCACCTTGTCTACAATTCCGACTTCCTTGACCTCTCCATAAATTGAATTGAAGGGGGTTTTGCGGCGTTGTTAGGCGGACACCGCCAATTTTCAAGTCTCATAGGACATAAAATAGTAAAATACACACAAAATGACAAAATGAAAAATAATAAAAATGTAATGCATGGATGCATATATGTCATGGTCTGGTGTGCAGTAAAGTAGTATTACTAATAATATGTGTCATAAATTATTAAACTGTTGAATGTTGTTGACAGCCGATACGAACAGTATTTGATGAGATTCTCATATTTACTCCGTATTAGAGAGAAGGTTGCATTGCAATTGCATATATAGACGAGCTTGTTTCAAGGGGAAAGGACAGGTGAGAATGGTTTATATCATATGTATGGGGCCGGAGAGTCGGTATCTTAGACAAGCAACGTACTCCGATCGTGCTGCCCCACCACTCGACCCATTGACATTCACGAGACGTGGTCGGTTTTCCATGCTAGATTCACTTTCCCCCTTGAATTATATAATTAAATAAAATTGAAAATGAGTTAGAGATTTATATTTTGTATGTCAAAATTTTAATTTGTTAGAATCTTGCGATTTAAATTGAAAACAAGATAGTTCTATTGAACACTGTGAGTTAAAATGTGACACTGCCAATGATCTCGATTCATATGATCATATATATCCTTTGTAAGGCCTGGTTAAAAGTGAGAGATCTCGGTGATCAATAACTTTCATTTAACTCTTCTTTTATCTGTCTTTATTGACATCACTTAGTGTCAATCTCATTCACTAATTTCAACTAATTTATAAATTTGGTACAAACACAACAAGTAAGTGTAATTACTTAAGTATGGGTAGAGGAACAAGTATAGATATATCATCACACAATTAAAAGCAAGAATCTTGATAATTTGACTTATTTGGAAAAAAGAGGGGGAGGACAAATCCCTAAATCCGCGGTACCCCACCGGCCATTGTGTGTTTTTTGACACTTGAACTAATCAACTATTTACCTATTCCCTTGTTTGGCAATTGGCAGAGATATGATCTGACGCTCCAACACCGATGCTTTTAATTAGTATTGCGAGTCTCCTTATTTAGCTATGCTTCAATCCAAGTCTTAATTAAGTGATAACAATTTGACTACACTTTTTATATTTTTTGAAAAATCAATTATGAAAAACTACTAAATACCACACTAATAACTTTTACAACCACCCAAAATATAAGCTCATTGGGGTTAGTGTACGTAATATCTTTATAAGCTAGTGATTCAAATCCTACCCATGTAACAAGAACTCTTTCTTTTTAGACTTCAAGTGCGAACAACGGACGAGCTAAGTGGTATGGGCTAAGTGCACTGGAAAGGGCCTTTTACGAGGACGAACTCTAATTGCTCCAACCTAGCTTATTTCTGAGTAATAGCAATTTACCCCTATTAACAATTATTCATAAAGCTCGAACCATAGATTTTAAAGGAAACTACTAACCTTAGTAAAATTTTGGAGAAATGTGATACTTGCTTAGAGTGTTTGGGAAAGAAAGTATTGAATTACTTGTAATGGATTAATGGATAATTTCTGGTGGATTAATTTGTCAAAGAAGTCTGTGGTTTGCTAGCCAGCACATAATGCACATTCACTTAATTGATTTGATGAATTTACTCATTTTCAAAGCACATCTATCTTAACTTTTGCAAAATTTGGAAAGAAATTATTCTTTTTAACTATTTCTACTCAATTATTGGAGCAAAAAAAAACCTAAAAACAACAAAAATAATGATCATGATGATGAATGACAAAATAGGCTGATATATATAATGATATTTGATTTATGTACTCATATATTAAAATCTGTCAAAACTCAATGACGTTAGACATTGAGTTTTGACAGATTTCAATTTTAGCTCATATTTCTTCTAGGGTTGGATATTGTAGGCGATTGGAGTTAATTCAATGTTTTGATTTAATTATGTCTAATTAGGTTTTGGGTTGATTTGGGATTAATTCATATATGAAGCATATATTTCATCTCAAAATTAATAGAGATACTTACAAGGTTTATCATATACTCCCTCCGCCCCAACCTTCTCATAGAAAGACACAATCTTATAGTTGTTAATTAAGGCTCTTCTGGGTTGCTGGAAATTTCCCTGGAATATCGAGCTCTTAAAATCAGACATGAAGTTAGATCTCTCTTTCGTTTTCTAATGTTGTTATTCATCATATTTTCAGGGAATCGAATGTTGTAGTAGATAGACTCGATCGTCTCGCCTACAGTCTCCCTACTAACGACTATGTAGAAAACGATCCAGAACTTCGGGTTCTCATTTACAAGGATGCGCTAGGAAGGACAACAGTGTCAACTCGTCCTTTCTAATTCTTAAATTGCTTCTGAAAAAAATGTAATGTATTAATATCTAATGCTAATTTTGTATATATGTAATTAAGCTAATGACAATTTGTTTAGCAAGCCAATCTCATCCCAAAAATGTGAAATATAAATGCAAAATTTGAAATCCTCTTTTTCCACATGCAACTATATATATATATATATATATATATATATATATATATATATATATATATATATGCAAGAAGAGCAAACAGTCACATTCACTTGGTGCATTCTTTTGAAAAATGTAACCACTGCATTTCATACATGTAGTTGCCATATATAAATATAATACAAAGTTTTGAATGAAATGCTCAAAGTTACTTTCACTTTTGTTTTGGTGTTGATATTTAAATAAGAAAAGGGGCCTTTGAAAGTTGAAGACAAGACATTAAAATTTGAAAAGAGGTCCTTTTGGCTAACATTTACCCAACACCTTCCTTTTCCCCACATCCCCTCCAACTCAAACTTATGATTGTAAGGTTGCAAATACAAATGAGGGTTGTGGAAACCCAAAAAGCTATTCCTTCTTTTTTCTATTGCTTCATAACTTTTGAGGGTGAATTACATTCAAATTTAGCACTTTTTCCCCATCTTTTGCTTTCTTTTCCTTCTTGTACCTTTGTCTTCTCAGGAGGTTTGTGTACAGATTTGTTGGCAATAGAAAAAACAAGGCAATTTACAAGACAAAAATGGATTCAAAATGGAGGCTTTTTTTCACACCTTAGCTAGCTTTGTGACTTGTGAGAAAGGGAACCCAATTTTTTTCCATAGAACTAACATGTCATGCGCGCGAGTTCTCCATCAAACCCCTTCTGAAGGTGGAGATGTACCATTCACCTGATCTTGATTATCGTCAGTTGATTGTAACGTAGGCCACGCGGTGACCACTTTGCATATCTTTATCTAAGGTGGTTCTCCATGTAAGCGAAAGATCAAGAACATAGCCATCAGGCCATTGATATTTAGCCGACTGACCAACATATCTTATGATACGTTGAATAAAACGTCCATGTTATGGCATGGTACTCTAAACCAATGTTAGTATATATTATAGGATGGCAATTAAGTTGTATATATATATATACTATGGCAAATAATATGCATTGCACAACAACATATATAGACTAGCTCTGCATAAAATGTTCTTTCGCTCTATATAACAGACTTGATTATGGAAAGTCTGTTATAAAATGTATGTATGGATCGGAAATAGTATTAAACATTGATTATTTTCTTGATTATATTAATGATGAAGTTATTATTATATAAAAACGATTTTTCTAGGGACATAGAATAAAACCCTAAATTTAGATTTTTTTAAATTTTTTTTTAATTATTTTAGCATTTTTTTTAATTAGATTCTTGGGGTCGCTTGTTATTTTTTTAGGAAATTTTTTCCAATTTAGAGTCTTATCATATGCCGATATAAAAATAAATAAATGAATGAATATATACAGGCTTTGATACATTTTAAAATATATTTTTTCATGGATCCTCTTTCCATACATAATATATGTATATATTGATGATTACAAGTAAATAGGACATGGTAAGAATTTAATATTCTGTGATGGAGAGGACAAAAAAATGTCAAAAATCTGCATTCAGCAAGGCAAGATGCAGCTTTGTGGATCATGTCAACTTTAATTTTTACGTTGCTGTAATCTTCTAGTATATATAAATAATTTATTTTTCAAAACTTTGTTTCTTTCGCATGCATTTCTTCATTTGGTGAATTAAATAGTGAAACTTTTTTGCACGAGTAACTTATTAAATAATATTATAGCGATGTACGTTATTGTACACTCAGGAAACATATTGTATATATTTTTGCTCCAACCGGGGTGGCCAAACAGTGTGGACCGTAGAGGTGATAAGGAGGTTACCTCTTTTCTTAGGTGAAAATTTAAGGTTTGCCTTACTTTCAACCAGTAAGTCCGAACCGGTCACATATTTGGAATTTACTACCGAAGGTGGGTCATCGTCATAAAACAAAAAAAAACATATTGTATTTTTCACCAAAGAAAAGAAACATATATAACACATTATATTTTTAAGTATTGAAAGCATAGGCTCAAATGATCTTTAGACAAATAAAATCGCATTAATTTATATTTTTATAACAAAATTTTCAACTCATATATGCCCCTAGGCTACGTATAGAATATCGAATAACGAATCCATCTTCTTAAGGATGCCAAATCTTATATGTTTTTATTATTTTATTTATACATAGAAAAATAAAAAATGTATTCGACTTTTATATATAAAAAAATGAATTGTTACTGTTACTAGTGCCAAAAATAGTAATTAGTAAGTAGGTCTACAAGAAATTTACATATTTTTTTTTAAAATCCATTGGAATTACTCCCTTTAGAGTTTGGATATATAGAGAGAGAGCGTCTGATGGAAAAGGATCGGGACCGTGACCGGACCTTTGGTGTCGGAGATAAGGGATCGACTGGTAAGCCTGAAGAGAGTGGTTTGCTGACAACCCCCTCTGGGGTTGTGGTAACTGCTCTGGATCCTCTCAATGGGAAAGGGAACGGAGGTTTGAACTACAAGGATAAACTCCTTATGGGGTCGAATGAAAGCTTCGCTGTGGGTCAATCTAGCGCTATTTTCCGGGATATGGGTGATGAAGAAATGCAGGCCGAGGATGCTGAGAAACCGGAGGATGATGATCCAATGTGCCCCACCATTACGCTAAGCAGAGCGGAGAAGGAAGAGCTGTGGAAACCATGGACGGATACGTTAATTATCAAGATGTTCGATAAAGGGCCAGGGTATATGCAATTGCATAGACGATTATCCCAGAAGTGGGCTTTGAAGGCGCCGTTCTCGCTTGTCGATCTGGGTAATGACTACTACATTGCTCGTTTCTCAAATCAGGCAGACTATGATCATGTCCTGTTAGAGGGACCCTGGATGATTGGAGACAATTACTTAACGATTCGGAGGTGGACTCCAAGATTCGACGCCAGTGAGGCAAAAATCACCACCCTAACTGTTTGGGTGCGCATTCCTGGACTCCACGTCGAATATTTCAATCATAAGTTCCTCAGATTAATAGGGCAGAAGATAGGACGCGTTCTCCGCATAGACAGCACTACTGCTATGGCAGAACGGGGTCAGTTTGCTAGAATGAGTGTTGAAGTTGACTTGACCAAGCCGCTGTTGTCTAAGTTCCGAATGGACGGAAGAATCTGGCCGATCCAGTATGAAGGTATCCGGATGGTTTGCTTCAATTGTGGCAAGGTTGGGCATGATGCGGGGAGTTGCGAAAAGCAGGAAGAGAGGCAGCCCTCTGCCCCTGTGCAGGCGTCCAAGGTGGGAGAATCTGATTTCGGTGAGTGGATGCAAGCGCGTAAGGCTAGCCGGCGACGTAGCAACAACACCGCCAACAACGCTGAGGAAGGTAATACGACACAAGGAAAAGGGAAGTCAGCGACGAGCTCTAGTTCTGCCGAGACTGGTCGAAAGGGCTCGCCGGCGGGAAGATCAGCTAAGTCCGGGGATAACGAGAAAGGAAGGAACGGGCAGGGGAAGGCCGAGAATCACGGTACCACGGGATTTGCTCAATCATCCAGATTTGCCGCGCTGGAAAATTTGAATGAAAATCTGAATCCTAGGAAAGAGGTTCAAGGGGAAGATCGGCTAGGAGGACAGAATCTTATCCAATTGGAAAGTTTACCAAAAGAAAAAGATATTATTTCAGTTGGGAAGGAAAATTTACCTCCAAGGGGTAAAAGTGGTGTGGAAGGGAACCGTAACTCGACTTTATCCACCAAGAACACAGCTTTTGCTAAGA
The DNA here is from genome assembly GCA_963922045.1 of Persicaria maculosa. Taxonomy (NCBI): domain Eukaryota; kingdom Viridiplantae; phylum Streptophyta; class Magnoliopsida; order Caryophyllales; family Polygonaceae; genus Persicaria; species Persicaria maculosa. Next base: position 69,879,519 of record OY998262.1, read on the forward strand.
AGAAAGGTAAGAGCGGCAAGGTCTTGGATGCGATCATCACCGAGATTGACGCCGGCAAGAACTTAAATGCTCTATCCAAGCAGATTAAACGACCCCATCAGTCTACCCTAGTAATCAGAAGAAGCGCGAACAACGAAAAGACCTCGCAAGGAGTCCCGCAAAGGTTCGAAAGGGCGGAGAAGTTCACTTTCCCTCCAGTCTCAAAAGTAGTAACTAATTCCCTGATCAGCGATGAGTCTGGGGCCGTATGTAACAATAGTTCCTGTGCGGCACCAGAGAAGTTTCTTGATGACGAACCGCCGGACCGGACCGTTTTTAGTAGTCCCGCCGTCGCTAGCAAGTCGGGTGACGGTGGACCTGTTTCCGATGGTAACGGACACCCAACCGATCCTATGCCGGGCATCAGTGCCCCAATCCACCAATGATGCAATTGACCGCCTTGATGAGGCTGCCATCGCTTTTGCAAATGCTATGCAGATGCCAAATCACTTTCCAATTGGAGCTATCCAACAAACATTAGTTAATATGAATAACATACGCATAATAACCTGGAATACCAACGGCGCAGGGGGCAACGGGTTCCATATGGCGCTGCAAGAGATTGTTAGAAACCATGACCCGCAAGTTCTGATTCTTGTGGAGCCAAGGATTAGCGGAGAGACGGCGGACAGAGCGTGTAGTAGAATTGGATTTGATGGGTGTGAACGAATGGAGGCAGTAGGGTTCTCTGAAGGCATATGGGTGCTATGGCGAACCTCGGAGGTGGCAGTAACTACTCTGCTGCGTCATCCCCAACACCTAACTGTGAATGTGCAGAGACGTGGGGAGGAGCCGTGGGTGATGTCGGCCATCTATGCGGCCCCTAGCCATGCTCGGCGACTTGATCTGTGGAGAAGTTTGCTAGATTTTGCCAGCAACAACACTCGGCCTTGGGTGTTGGCGGGAGATTTTAATGCTACTCTGGGTGCTCACGAGAGATCCCCAGGCTCGTCTGTTGGTTCCAACAGAACGGACCATGCTTTCAATGAATGGTTAGAGTCGATGGAGCTGCTGGACTTAGGTTATTCATGGGCACCATTCACTTGGTGGAGAGGGAGAAGAACTACCACAAGGGTGGCTGCTAGACTTGACCGCGTCCTATGCTGTCCGGACTGGCGAGTGTTGTTCCCGGAAGCATCAGTCAGCCACCTAGTTGTAGCTCATTCGGATCATGCGCCAATTCTTCTTCAGCTACAACCGGCCTGGCCAACGGAAGGGACTGATAGGCCTTTTCGTTTTCAGTCGGCGTGGTTGTTGCATGATCAATTTGAGGAGTTTCTGAATTCGAAGTGGGAGAAGGAGACTGAGACCTGCAACGCCCTCAAGGGGCTAAAGTCGGGCCTGATTGAATGGAATCGAGATGTTTTCGGCAACATCTTTAGAAAGAAAAGAAGTCTGGAACGGCGTATTAGTAGTGTCAGAGTGAAGCTGGCGGAGAGAATTTCAGACTATTTGCTACAGTTAGAGGAGCAGTTGTGCAAGGAGTTTGAGGAGGTCTTGCACCAGGAACAACACCTTTGGTTCCAGAAGTCAAGAGCAAATTTTATGATCCACGGTGATAGAAATACACGTTTCTATCACTTATCTACTATTGTCAGAAGAAGAGCCAACAAGATTTTGGCACTTCAGAATGAGCTGGGCGAATGGGAAGAGGACACAGACACAATCAAGGGGATGGTGGTGAGCTTCTTTGATCAGTTGTACACGGCGGAGACAGGGATGAATGGAAACTCAGGAGGGACGGTGGGACACACCTTCCCACTAATTGAAGCCGATATGATGGAGGTTGTCGCAGCCCCCTTCAGAGACTCGGAAATTTGGCCGGTTGTGAAGCGGATGGGATCGTACAAGGCGCCAGGCCCCGACGGCTTCCCGGCTCTTTTTTACCAACGAAACTGGAACTTGGTAGGTGCCCAAGTGTGTGAGACTGTCCTGCGATTACTGAATGAGGGCTGTTGTGCTAATCAGATGGGGGACGCGCTCATGGTCTTGATTCCTAAGACCTCGAACCCGGCCACCCCAAAACAATTTCGCCCAATATCCTTGCTCAATGTAATTTTCAAGATAGCTACTAAACTAGTAGTGAATCGGCTCAAGCATGTGCTCCCGCTGCTCATATCCCCAACTCAATCTAGCTTCATCCCAGGGCGCCAAATCATTGATAATATTGTCGTTGTCAGAGAGATATTGCACTCGATGGGCGAGCGAAGAAGAAGGAAGTGGATGATGGTCAAGGTGGACCTTAAGAAGGCTTACGATCGGATCGATTGGAGATTCCTGAGAGGGATGCTCGAGAAGGCTCAGCTCCCAGGAAAACTAATCGATACGATCATGCTCTGCCAGACTATGGGTAAGATGGAGGTCTTGTGGAATGGGGACAAGGCAGACAACTTCAAACCGACGAGAGGTATCCGACAGGGAGACCCACTCTCTCCCTATTTATTTGTCATTTGTATGGAGTATCTAGGCCATATCATACAGGATGCGATTACTGCGGGGCGTTGGAAGCCAGTGACCGTGGGGGGTGTGTCAATCTCGCATCTCTTCTTTGCCGACGATCTAATCTTGATAGGGGAAGCAACAGCTGAACAAGGACAAACAATGAAGGATTGTTTGGACATGTTTTGTAAGGAGTCTGGGGAAAAGGTAAGCTTGGAAAAGAGTTCGATCTTCTTCTCTAGGAACGTCCCGAGGGATGTTAAAAATGAAGTCAGTAGAGTCATGTCTATGCCCATCACGGCAGAGTTTGGGAACTACTTGGGAGTGCCCACTTCGTGTGCTCGGTTGTCAGCGGAGAGATACTCCTACCTCTTGGAGAAGGTCACGGCAAGATTGAATGGGTGGAAATCTAGATCTCTGTCATTTGCCGGCAGGGTCACGCTTGTCAACTCGGTGCTCACTAGTCTCCCGGTGTACACGATGCAATCCTCGCTCTTGCCCAGGAGAGTGTGTGATGACATCGACAAGGCGATAAGGGGTTTCGTCCGGGGATCGACGTCAGGGAATAGACGGATCCACCTCCTTAGAAAGGAATTCCTTCATGCGCCAAAACAGGGGGGAGGCTTGGGAATTCGCCCAATGAGAGAAACGAACCAAGCCACGCTCGCGAAACTGGGGTGGCGAATGCTACAGCATCCATCATCGTTGTGGAGTAGAGTGATAAGGGGGAAGTACTGCGCCAGTCGACTGGATGTGGACATGTTTGAGCACAAGAGGAGTGGATCCGAGCTATGGAAAGGCATTGTGCACGGGGCTAGAGCCCTTACTCCGGGGCTCCGAGTGGATGTGGGCAATGGGAAGTCGGCTTTGTTTTGGATACATCCGTGGCTCCAGAACAGCCCGCTCATGGACGAGGTACATGGTGAGCTACCGGAAGAGGAGCTAGGCTGCACGATCGAAGAGATGTGGGATGGCGAGGATTGGGAGTGGGAACGCATTTCACCCCACTTGCCCGACCCCGTGATCCAACGTCTTCGATCTATCAGAGTCAACAATGACGAGGAGATGGCGGATTCGCTCTATTGGGGACACACGTCATCTGGGGAGTTCACGACTAGTTCGGCGTTGGCATTGATTAGAAGGGATGTGGGGGTAACTGGAGAACAAGGCTGGAATCATCTATGGAGGGCGCCGGCACAGCAACGGGCGAGGGCTTTCGCGTTCCTCGTTGCCCACGACGCCATTCTTTGCAACGCTAACCGGGTCCGACGCCATCTCTCCCAGTTTGCGTCTTGCCCGAGATGCAGTAGGGAGGAAACGAGTCTTCACCTCTTAAGGGTCTGCGAGGAAATTAGGAAAACATGGCTGATTCTGGGTGATCACAGGCTGCATCAACAATTCTTCACCTCAAGAAACATCCAGGAGTGGGTTTTTATAAACACAAGCAAAGAGGATAGATGGGCTGGGAACTTCTTAACCATGATATGGTTGACATGGAAAGTGCGGAATGAGATTGTATTTCAGGGGAACTCTACGACGAAAGGGCTGGCGGAGAGGGTTTGGCAACAAGTTTCTCTTTACCAGCACATCACAGACAAGGACCTCAGGAAGATTGGCCCGACGCCGGATCGAGAGGAAATAGTGACCGAGTGGCACCCGCTAGAGCCCGGGTGGATAAAACTCAACACCGATGGATCCTCGAGAGGAAATCCGGGTTTGGCAGGCGGGGGAGGGATTTTGCGTGACCACTTAGGTCAGTTCAAGAGGGCCTATGGGTTCAAGTGCGGATTCTGTTCGGCGGACAGAGCGGAGAGCTGGGCAGTGCTTCACGGGTTGAGGATCGCTCGTGACATGGGAATCCGAAGACTCGAGGTCGAGTTAGACAGTGCGAATGTCTGGACCAATCTGATGGAAGAAGGGGACCTGGTTGGAGCGAATCGCCAGCTGCTGATGCAATGTCGGACTCTGATCAGGGACCGGAATTGGGAGACCAAGCTCAAGCTCGTTCGACGCCAAGCTAACTCAGCTGCGGACGCGTTAGCCAAAGCTGCGATTGATAGGCCGACTGTCCTTGAGGTGTTCACTGCAGCCCCGGACTGCATTCGTGAAGAACTGCGCCCTCTAGCCCCGGCTGGAACCTCGATTTAATTCTCTGTTTTTCCGGGCCTAGCCCGTCCTTAGCACCAAAAAAAAAAAAAAAGTAAGTGGGTCTACAAAGGCGTTATAAGGATCCACCTGTAATATTTACAGAATATACCGATAATCTTCATAACTTATTGAGAGCCGCAAAAAATAAAGAGATGAAATATATATGAGATCCGCAAGACGTTGCGATGCAAAAAATTAACAAAATCTCACACACTATACTAAGAGAAGAGAGCGATGGGAAGAGAGCGATCCAGAAGCCCTGAGCGGCACACTATCTCCGGTCCGGCCGGAGAGCCACCGGACAATTGTCCGCCGAATACAGTGAACCAAGAGGATGATCACCAAGGACCTCTTACTAATGATGTGATAGGGGCTACAGGTCCGGATGACCAGCCAGTGAATCTTGCTATGGACCAATTCCCCGAACTGCAATCGGTGGTCGGCCAACAATCGCCAGGGAAGTCCAACTACAAAGACAGGCTGGTGAATGGCGCTGGGGGGGGGGGAGGTTTCAACTTGTCCCATTCCAATCCGATCTTTCAAGAAGGGCGAGACGGAGACGGTTACGGTACGGACGACGACATACTACCAGAGGAGGAGGATCCCTTGTGCCCTACAATAGTACTGAACAAAGCGGAGAAACTGGCGCTTAGGAAGCCCTTGGAAAACACTTTGATTATCAAGTTGTTCGACAAGGGCCCTGGTTACATGCAACTCCATAGGCGACTTTCGCAAAAATGGGGACTTAGAGCGTCTTTCACGCTTGTTGACCTTGGAAACGACTTCTATATTGCCCGATTCATGAACCAAGCGGATTACGATCATGTGGTGCTCGAAGGTCCATGGATGATAGGTGATACCTACTTAGCAATCCGCGAATGGGTCCCGAGGTTTGACGCTGAGATTGAAGAGATCAAGACTCTGACGGTCTGGGTCAGAATTCCTAACCTCCATATCGAGTACTTTCATCCCCAGTTGCTTCATCGTATTGGGAGCAAGATTGGGAAAGTGAGAAGAGTGGATAACACGACAGCATCTGCAGATCGGGGGAGATATGCTAGGCTTAGTGTCGAAGTAGATTTGAGCAAACCATTACTCTCGAAGTTCAAACTGGATGGGAAAATTTGGCCCATTCAATATGAGGGGATTCGGATGATCTGTTTTAGTTGTGGAAGAGCTGGGCATTCGGCTGAAAGCTGTGATCGGGCTAATGCCTCGGCTCCGACGGTGCAACAACAGATTGAGAACTCAGCGGAAAGACGCTCCAGGGTAGAAAAGGAAGCTCACGGGGACTGGATGCAGGTCAAGCGAAACAACAGGAAAAGGGCTGGAGCCTCGCCAAGCTCGGACGGAAAGACTACACCGAAACCAGCGTCGGAAGAGACAGTTGTTCCACCAGAGTCGAGTCAGGGGGGTCATCCTCCGGTGAAGGACGTCGGTCCGGAGATGGCTGGATCTGAAAACAGCACCGGAGCGAGGCCGGAGAATTTTTCGGTAGAAACGTCAGGCCGTTACAACGCGCTAATTACGGATAAGGAAGATACGGTGGGTGTGATCACGGAAAATCAGGAGGAGATCCCTCCCGCTGAAACAAATCTTAATGGAGAAGGAAACTCGGATCCACCGAATCCTGTGGATATTGTCATCCCCAAAAGCCCGAGGTCTACAATTGACCCAACAGGCCCTTTTGAAGCCTCTCAGCCAAACGACATCCCAAAGCCTCCCAAGCACAACTCGGACAAGCCCAATGACGCCCCTCCCATGAACCCTAAACCAAACACTTCTTCGGCCTCTTATACGAAACCTAGAAAGCAATTTGACGCTGGTTACAAACCAAATTCAACCCCTCCACCGACCAGTCAATCGAAGTTCAAAGAAATCAAGATCGCGGGGACTCATTCGTCCTCATCAAAGAAAGTCTTTCCGTCAGGTCCGAAACAGGGCTTCCCCAAACAACCAGCGGTTGGGGTCTTATCTGAAGAAAACAATGGTAGAAAGGGTGCAGGTTCACACCAGGAAAAGTTTCCTTCTTTCAAACCACCGGATGGGTCCAGTTCTAGCACAGGGGCCGAGAATTGCGAACCGAATGTGGGTGGATTTCCTCCCGGTGATCACCGAAGTCAGTCTCTTACTATGCAGGGTAAGGATGCCCCAAACTCTAACTGAGGCCCTGGACCAAGGCGATCAGCTGATACCGTATCTTGATGAGCACAGATGGTTCTTTATTAACCATTGTTTAAATATGTTAAGAAACCTTAGTATCTTGGTGTGGAACGTTTGCGGGGCCGGCAGCGAGGCTTTCCTCATTGCTCTAAGGGACATTGTAAGGGTGCACAATCCGAGCGTGGTGGCGTTAGTCGAACCAAGGATTAGTGGTGAGCAAGCGGATCGTGTCTGTAGGCGCATTGGGTTTGATGGTATCGAAAGAGTCGAAGCTGACGGGTTTGCCGGGGGGATCTGGCTCCTCTAGCGAACTGATGTGGTTCATGTAGAAGTCTTGGTATCTCACCCCCAGCACATCACGGCAGAGATCACCCGGCTGGGCGCCGAGCCTTGGATCCTCTCGGCCATTTACGCAGCTCCTCGGTTGGCTGGTCGAGATGGGTTGTGGCGCTCCCTGGAAGAGTTCGCGACCAGGAACTCACGACCGTGGTTGTTGGCGGGAGACTTCAATGCAACATGGGACGAGCAGGAGCGGACAAGGTCTTCGGCTAGTTCCAACCGTTCCTCCGATTCCTTTAGAAGGGAAGTGGAGAACCTCCAGCTCATGGATATCGGTTTCACAGGGGCACCCTATACTTGGTGGAGATGCAGGGAGGTCGAAACCAGGGTGATGGCAAGGCTGGACAGAGGGCTGTGTAACAACGATTGGCATGAACGGTTTCTGGACACCTTAATTCGGCACCTCTCGTCGTCCCACTCGGACCACACTCCTTTGCTGATCCAACTAGACGGGGAAAGGCATATGGGACCACGACAGGCGCCCCCTTTTCGTTTTCAAGCAAGCTGGTTACTTCATCAGAACTTCCCAGATCACATTAAAGAAAAGTGGGATCCGAATGTCGACACATGCTCGGCATTGGATAAGCTGGCTGCGGATCTCCAGATTTGGAATAGAGAAGTTTTTGGCAACTTGTTTCATAAAAAAAGACACCTTGAGAGCAGACTTGAAAGTATCCGGAAAACGTTGGCCTCGAATATCTCCCGTCGTTTCTTGAAATTGGAGCAGGAAGTCTGTAAAGAGTTGGAGTTGGTTCTTCAACAAGAACAACTCCACTGGTTTCAGAAGTCAAGATCCATTTTTTTGCTGGATGGCGACCGCAATACCAGGTACTATCACCTATCGACGAAGGTCAGAAGGGCTGTGAACAGAATCTCGGCATTGAAAAAAGAGAATGGGGAATGGGAAGAAGACGGCCAGGCGATTTGTAGTATGGTGCTCAACTATTTCCATTCCTTGTACACGGCCGAGCCAAGATCGGAGGCGGACGTCGACCCTTCTGACTATGGGTTCAACTTTCCTGCGCTGTCAGAGAATCAGATTGAAGGCCTCAGCGAGCCATTTCGGGTCGAGGAGGTGAAATCGGCGATGAAGGAGATGGGGCCTTACAAGGCGCCGGGGCCGGATGGCTTTCCGACTCTGTTTTACCAGCACAATTGGGAGGTTGTGGGAGCGCGGGCTTCGGACACTATCCTTGCTATGGTGAATGACGGAATCCCCCCCCCCCCAATGCGTTGATGCTCTATTGGTCTTAATCCCGAAAATTCAGCCCCCTGAACGGCCTTCTAACCTGAGGCTGATATCTTTGCTCAACGTCTTATTCAAGATTGCAACAAAGCTTATCGTCCGACGTCTTAAACCGGTGCTCCCAACGTTGATATCTCCGACCCAAGCAAGCTTCATTCCAGGGAGACAAATCATTGATAATGTGGTGATCGTCCAAGAAGTGATTCATGTGATGGAGAAAAGAGACCGAAGGACTAACTGGATGATAGTCAAAATAGACTTGGAGAAAGCCTATGACCGGGTTAGGTGGGATTTTCTGAAGGCGGCACTAACAGGTGCTCGGATCCCAGCTCGGCTTATAGATGTGATCATGAAGTGCCAAACAAGGGGTAAGACCGAGCTCTTATGGAACGGTTCGAAGGCAGGACAGTTTGCGCCCTCGAGAGGTATCCGTCAGGGTGATCCGCTATCCCCATATCTGTTTGTGATGTGTATGGAGCTGCTCTCTCATAAAATTGGGGTTGAAGTTGATCAGGGGAGATGGAAACCGATTGTGATCGGGGGTGTGACTCTCTCACATTTATTTTTTGCGGATGATTTGATACTCTTTGGAGAAGCTACAGTGGAACAGGGGCTGCTGATGAAGCAGACTCTGGGCGCTTACTGTCACAAGTCAGGAGAGAAAGTAAATTATTCGAAGAGCTCGGTCCTTTTCAGCCGGGGGGTTCCTGGGGCTACGAAAAAATTGATCGCAGAGGGCCTAAACATACCAGCTTCTACTGATTTCGGAAACTATCTGGGGGTCCCAATGGCTTGTGGTCGGATGACGAGCCATAGATATCGGTTTCTGGTAGATAAGGTGGCGGCAAGACTAAGAGGCTGGCAGTCGCGTTCGCTCTCTTTCGCGGGCAGGGTTACCTTAGCTAAATCGGTGCTCACAAGTCTTCCGGTTTATGTGATGCAAACTTCCTTTGTTCCGAGGAGCATTTGCGACGACATTGATAAGGCGGTCAGGAGCTTTATATGGGGCAGCAGTCCGCAACATCGGAAAATCCATCTACTGTCATGGGACAAGTTGAAGCTCCCAACCGAGGAAGGGGGTCTTGGCATCAGAGCTATGAGAGAGACGAATCAGGCGGTTCTTGCAAAGCTGTGTTGGCGGATGTTCCAACACCCAGAATCGTTGTGGAGCCGCATTATTCGAGGACAATACTGTGATGGCCGCCTCGATGTAGACATGTTGGGCGCGAGGCGAGGGGCTTCCCGGAATTGGAGAGCGATCAATCATGGTGCTGAGGTGCTTTTGCCGGGGCTGCGAGCGGCTATTGGCAATGGGATGTCCACTCTTTTCTGGGTTCATAAATGGATCGGTGAGGAATGCCTGATGGACGTTGCTATCAGCCCCGTGCCGAAGGAGCGGCTTGGTGACACGGTTGGAGAGCTTTGGGTGAATGGAGGGTGGAATTGGCAAGAACTCTCCTAATTTCTTCCTTCAGAGACCCTCCTAAGGCTTCAGTCGATTGCTGTCAATCAACTAGAAGAGGCTACTGATAGACTGTATTGGGCGCATACCCAGTCTGGAGACTTCTCCACGAAGTCGGCGATGGCTCAAATTCGAGCTCCGACGGTCGGGGAGGCGCATAGAGGATGGAAGCATATCTGGAGAGTTCCCGCGCAACAGCGTGCTCGTGCCTTTACCTACCTTGCTGCACACAACTCCATCCTGAGCAACCAGGTTCGTGTCCGACGCCATCTCTCCAACTTCAATGGCTGCTCTCGGTGCGGAGAGGAGGAGTCGGCGATCCATCTGCTACGTGATTGCTCGAAGGTGAGGGAGGCTTGGATTAAACTTGCAGGCAGCTCCTTGGGTACCGATTTCTTCGGAGAGCCTAATATCGCCGTTTGGATCCTGAGAAATGTCAAGGGGGAAGACATGTGGAGCGCAATGTTTGTCTTTATGCTTTGGTATGTTTGGAAGTGTCGCAACGACTTGGCCTTCGACAACAAGGATACGATCAAGAGCCTGCCCTCGACAGTAGTTAATCAAGCCCGCGCTTTTGCTGCAGCAAGAACGGCATCCAAGCCCTCACATGACCAACAAAACCGATCACAGACACAGAGGACTGGAACAGGTCAAGACTGGATGCCGCCACCTGTGGGATGGGTGAAATTGAACATAGATGGAGCTTCGAAAGGTAACCCAGGGCCGGCGGGTGGGGGAGGACTGTTGCGTGATGCCACGGGGAAGCTGATTCGCGCATTCACCTTCAAATGCGGTTCTTGCAACGCGCAAACGGCGGAGGCGTGGGCGGTTCTTCATGGCCTGAAGCTAGCTGATAGGCTGGGAATACCTCGGCTGATGGTCGAAACGGACGCATTAGCAATTAAGGAACTGCTTTGTGGTGGGAATTTGGGACCGAGCCCTGATTTTCACCTCCCGTCCCATGCCCGCAAACTCATTGAAGATGGTGCTTGGGAGATCAAGGTCGCCCACATCCGTAGACAAGTGAATGCTTCGGCGGATGCCTTGGCCAATTGGTCTCTGTCATTAGTTAATACTTATGCTAAACATATCACTCTCCCCATTAGTGTGTTTGGTGATCAAGCTACTGTAAACTCCCCTAGGAGTTAACTATTCTATATCTAATAATAAGGCTATAGCCACTCTTCCTGATAAAAAAAAATAAAAAAATCTCACACACTATAATGTTAATTATACCACTTTCTACTTTATATCTTTATGGTATATTAAACATTCGTATTTCTAAATAATATTGTAGATTTTGTTGCTTTTTTATTTTAAATATATAAAATATATATATATTCAAACTATATATCAATATTATACTCCTGAGAAAAAAAATATAAATTTAATATTATCACTAATAAGTGTCGAACATCTTATTTTCTAAAATTAAATTATTTTAAATCTTTTTAATTAATATTATTGTTCTAGTACGTGTTGCTTCTTTATTTGGTAAGAAATTTCTTAACCTATGTAATTACAAATATTTGGATATTTATATTGTTATTATTATACGTGGATGATCTTTATTGGTTACATACAGTACAAATTTCTAAGATTATAAGATACAAATATTTAAAGGACACGGATATCCTTAACTATAAACGAACAGGTAATACCTCATGGCAATGGCGTAAAGCTTGTTCTTTGATTGACAAATTCAGTTCAGGCCTCATCTGGTCTATAGGAGATGGTAAAATTGTCATATTTTGGGAAGACAAATGGATATCTTTTGAACCATTATCAAAACGAATCAACTCAAACCAACAAATCGAACCCAATACCCGTGTCAATGAGTATAATATGGCGGGAAAATGGTAGAAGGAAAAACTAGAACAACACCTAGATGCAAATAGTGTAAAAGAAATAATGGACATACCACTCCCAATAAACCCGATTCCAGATAGACTATATTGGTGGCCGGATAAAAATAGATGGTTTACAACGGCTAGCGCCATGAACATTATTACATATCCAGAAAGAGAAGCAGATGACCCAAATTATTGGATATGGAAACTAAACACTATTCCAAAAGTCAAAAACTTTCTTTGGAAAGTTGGTCAAAAAGGACTTCCTACAAGGGAGAGATTGACTAACAGAGGAGTTCCTATCCCGAATGGTTGCCCCTTTTGTGATGTACTGGTGGAAGATGAATGTCATCTTTTCATCAAGTGTGCATTCATCAAGAACTCTTGCCTTTACTCTCAGAAAGTAGAGGAGATTGCAAATCTCATTATAGAGACTAGCTACAAGAGATATTAAGGAAATCATGGGTGTCTTGGGGGAAAAGCTTAACAAAGATGAGAAGGAAAAATTGGCGATAAACTGGTGGCTAAAACGTGGTTCTTCGGAAATCAAATAATTTTCAAGGATAGTAAAATTCCTTCTCTCCAAGAAATTGAAAGAAGAGTAACATCAACACGGGAAAACTGGCACAAGGCAATACAAAGTGAAGGTGATAACGACTCTAATTGTTAACACAAGACAAAATTGCGGAAAATTAGCAAAAAGAATATTAGATGGAGGAAACTGGTTCAGGGTTTCATGAAATTGAACTTTGATGGAGCTATCTGTCAAGAAGGAGTGAGTAGCGGAGGATACGTCATTCGGGACTGGTGTGGTAAACTAATCAAGCTTGGATACAAAAGATTTGGAAAATTAACTCCTGCCATGACTGAGGCTCTGGCTTTGAGGGAGGGTCTACTACAGGCAATCCAACTAAAAATCCATAAACTGGTCATTGAAGGAGACTCCCTTACAATTATCCGAAATTTAAAACAGTTGGGTGACTGTCCTTGGGAAATAGAGCTTCTAATGGGAGACATTAAATGGATAACCAAATCGTTTCAGAGAACAAATTTTTCCCATATGCCCCGGGAAGGGAACAGAGTGGCAGATAAAGTTGCACACCTTAGCCACTCTTATTCCGGGATTGCACTAGAATCAAACAAAGATCTCATTGATCTCATCCGAAAGGATGCTATCGGCTAGGTCATACCAGCCGAATTCTTACCATATCAAAAAAAAAAAAAACAGTACAAATTTCTTGCAACTCAAACAACAGTAAATTTACAAATTATGAACTTCACTAGTATATAACTGATGGCTAGCTTGGATATACAAACTTAATATGTATAAATAATTATTTAACAAATTAAAACTAACACATGAATATTATATAGGCTTTCTCCACCTTACACAAAATGAGAAATTTTGTACATATTTCATTAGGGTTATCCATGCATGTACTATCTCACTTACAAAATGGTTACTAGACTCGATCATAATTTTATAAATCATAATAAAATTATGAAAAATAAGAATTCTTAAGCCACTACTACCTCTTTCACTCCTCTAATGTCATTTAGATCGAACCAAATTTGCCTGAACACTTGGATTATAACATCATGGTATTCGTCCGAGTTGAGCGACAAGTAACAAGCTAATAGCTCCTCCAAGTCTTTCGTCGCCCTAATGTTGTTCTCGACAATCATCTCCACCATCGACTCTCGGAAATCTCTCTTAGGATCAAACGACGATTTCACCACCGCCAAACTATCCGACGATATGCTCCTTCTCGACAAGGAACTCGATATGCTTCTCCTGCTTGAGTTCATCTAAATTCCACCAAAAATTATAATCATAAGAATGTTATTAATAAATATACCTAATAAAATAAAACGTTTATATACTATACTTTTTTTTTAATTAAGTAAAAGTTTAAAATCAGACAACCCCTATTCTGGAGAGGCCACAAAAACCGACTAAGCATATAATAAGAATATAAAACGACGCTAAGAACATTTATATACTGTACTATAATACAAAATTTGTACAATTTTGAGGAATAAATAATTTTTTTTCTTAAATGAAAAATGAAACAATTGATACCTGAGCCCGTCTAGCTAACCGGGGCGAATTGATCCGGACCCGGAACCGGGGTGAACCGGTGGGGAACCGCCCGGTCCGGCGGTTCCCCTGTTCCTTGAAAACAGAGGAAGCCATGGAATCGTCCCTAGACAACTTCACCGACAGAAACTCGTTGGCCCCTGCATCTCTAGACTTGATGGAGCTCTTCTTCTGCTTGATTGGGTCATCAATGGATTCCAGGGCCCCACCAACCTGCTTCACCAAGTCGTTGAACTTCTTGCGCTCTGTTCTGATGCGAGGAAGTTCAAGCCTGGGAATGGAGACAGGGTCCTCTGTTTTTCCAAACAAAGACTTCCTGTCCACATCAATCACGATGCAGCTACCGTCGCCGGAAATGGATGAATTTTGGAGGGAAAAGAGGTGGTCCGGAGAGGAGGACGTGGTGGTGGTTGATTCCGGCAAGGGAGGCGAGCCCGGTTTTTCGCGGAAAGAGTGGATTCCGGCGGAGACAGAGGAGGATGAGGAAGAGCACTTGGTGGTGGCGGTGGTGGTTGTGGGTCTTTTTTTGGCAGTGGACCTTCTCTTTTTGGAGGATTTTCTCGGCGGGTCAAGATTGGGGAAGAGCAATTCAGAAGAACCAGAGGATTTAGGGGTGGTTTTGGGGTTCAATTCTCTTGTAAAGTAGTAAGATTTTCTAGTCTGAGAGATAGAATCTGGGTGGGGAGGCTCTGTTTCGGTGGCTCCGGTGGTGGCGGGGAGTGTTTGCGGCGGCGGAGGGTTGGATTTCTTCGCCGGAGAGGGGTTTCTGGAGGGTTTATCTTTGGCCATTTCTTTGAGCTTGTAGAACCAAGAGTTGGGGATCATATCTGATAACCTGAACTTGCGATTTCCCATCCCAGAGAGAGAGAGTAAGAGAGAATTGAAAAAGAAGACACCTTTCTATACCAAAAAGCCAAAAAAAAAAAAGGAAAGAAAAAAGCTCACAATCCACAGCAAGATGTAACAGTTTCTGTTGGTGTGCAGTGGCGAGGGATTTGAATTCAGAAAAGAGGGGGGTGTGGGTGTGGGTGTGGCGTTTGGGCTCTGATTTTAAGCGGAAACGCACACTCTGTTTAAGCGTGAAAGCAGTGCAAGTAAAAGCGACCTCTCTCCCTCTCTCTCACTCTGTTCAGACTTCAGAGTTTGTGGGGAGGAAAACAGAGCAGTTGTGACTTGCGTGGTGGCACTTGCCCATTCTCCCCTCTTGTTTTTTAGCAGCTGCAGCGGAGGTTTTCTGCCCGGACGTGGGACCCGCCGGTGAAAAAATATGTGGGCCCTATCTGGGTGTATGTCTCTCAATCTCTCATGAGAGAGGGCTAACCAAGATATGGCTCGACGGATTAGCTATATATCTCGGTTAGCCTTAGTTTCTCTAAAATTGATTTACCGTTTATTACTACAAATAAGTTAATATAGTATGTTTATTTGTCGATATTTATCGAGCTAAAAATGATTTGTTAAGTTAGGGAAGAGTTTGACTCGAATAGAGTTTTGTCAATACGTGGGAAAAATTGAAAGGCAATAAAAAAAAGTTGATGAGCTCTGCCTCCTCCCCATGAAGATTGTACAGACATAAATTTGTCTGCAAAGCTAAGGTACTTGTTGATATGTTTGCTGTATTTTTGAAGTTCAAAAAGATTTGATTTTGGGTAATGGGGATAACACGAGGGAGTACAACTACAAGATGGGGAATTCAAATGTTTGACACTAATTATACAAGGGGTAATAATAGTTAAGGGGTACTATCAATTAAGCAATCTACACTAGTCACTGATTGAGTTGCATTATTACAAAATGAGAGTGTTGGTGAATTATTTTGTTTTGAGGTATAGAGTCTTTGACTCTTGAGGAACTAATTCATTTTTTTAATGTTTAGACCAAGGACAAACAATTATTATTCTTCGTAATGACTACGAAAAATAATACTCCACATGTACTTTCTCAATCTCCTAGTAAAATAATACAGTAAGTTTTAGTGTGAGAAGGTGAAACAAAGATATCACATTGATAATATAAACAAATAAGCCTTAGTATATAAGCTAATGAGTTACTCATTTTATTGTCAATTGGTTTTATCTTTGAACCCCGCTTGGACTAAGTACTAGGTGAGTCCCAACGGACTTCAGTAAGTTTCATTTTACGTTCGAGCATGTGAGAGTATGAGATTGATTGTAATGTACTCCTTAGGGTTTCCATTCATTGATATAACATATATATAGGTTACAAAGGTATTGAGCCTTAATGGGCTTTTGGCCCACTATACAATAATAAGACCTATGTAATCTATCAAACCCCCGCAGTCGAAACTGGAGGGGCCCGTACAGTGAGACTGGAGCGAAAATCAATGAACAACTGTCTAGATAAACCCTTGGTGAATATATCAGCGTACTGATATGAGGACGGGACATGTAGAACGCGGACATGTCCTATGGCAACCTTGTCCCTGACGAAGTGGAGATCAAGCTCAATGTGCTTCGTGCGTTGATGTTGGACCGGGTTGCTAGCCAGATAGACTGCAGAGATGTTATCAGTGTAGACCAGAGTGGCGTTCATAAGAGGGCAACGGAGCTCAAGCAGGAGATTGCGGATCCAAGAGCACTCAGAGACAACGTTGGCAACGCCCCTGTATTCGGCCTCAGCGCTGGAGCGAGACACGACAGACTAACGCTTGGCCGACCATGACACAAGGGTGTCGTTGAGGAAGACACAGTAACCAGACGTGGAGCGACGCGTGTCAGGACAACCACCCCAATCCGCATCAGTGTAAGCAACAAGGTCAAGCTTAGAGGAAGGAGTGATCGTAGTGCCGAGCTCGAGTGTGCCGCTTATGTACCGAATGATCCGCTTTAAGGCATGAAAGTGGGGTTCCCTGGGTGCATGCATGAACAAGCAAATCTGCTGAACGGCGTAACTGATATCAGGTCTGGTGAAGGTGAGATACTGAAGAGCACCAGCAAGGCTCCTGTACAAAGTCGGATCATCAACCAAAGGACCAGAGTGAGCGCTGAGCTTGTTGGATGTATCGACAGGGGTGGCGACCGGATTGCAGTTACTCATCTTAGCCCGAGCAACAATTTCAGCAGCATACTTGCTCTGTGAGAGGAATAGGCCAGACGAATGCCGCTGAACAGCAACTCCCAAGAAGTAAGACAACTGACCCAAATCTGACATAGCGAATTCAGCACTTAGATGTGAAATAATCGACGTCCGAAGCGCATCAGAAGAGGCGGTGAGAATGATGTCGTCAACATACAGTAACAGAAATGCCATGTCGGAGCCTCTGCGATAGATGAACAGGGACGAATCCGAGCGGCTGCCAATAAAACCCAAGCGGAGCAGATGAGAAGCAAAGCGCTGGAACCAAGCTCGCGGAGCCTGTTTCAGACCATACAGAGAGCGCTTCAGGAGACAGACGTGCTTAGGACGATCGGCATCAGTAAATCCCGGCGGCTGAAACATATAGACTGTCTCATTCAGGTGACCATGCAGAAAATCGTTCTTGACATCCAGCTGATGAATGGCCCATTTGCGCGACAGAGCTAAGCTCAATACCACTCGGATAGTGGCAGGCTTGACCACGGGGCTGAAGGTCTCATCACAATCAATACCTACCTGCTAGGATCGACCGTTGACGACAAGACGTGCTTTATAGCGCTCCAACGTCCCATCAGAGCGGAACTTATGACGGAAGAGCCACATACAGCGAACGACGTTCGCCGCGGGAGGGCGAGGGACAAGAACCCAAGTACCATTCTTTGTAAGGGCCCTGTATTCGTCGAGCATAGCCGCCTGCCAATTCGGGTCGAGGAGGGCTGTTTTGTGGGAGGTGGGGATGGGGG
This sequence comes from Persicaria maculosa, assembly GCA_963922045.1. Classification (NCBI taxonomy): domain Eukaryota; kingdom Viridiplantae; phylum Streptophyta; class Magnoliopsida; order Caryophyllales; family Polygonaceae; genus Persicaria; species Persicaria maculosa. Next base: position 69,897,145 of record OY998262.1, read on the forward strand.
AGAGGGAGGTCTGGGAGTCGGGAAGGACGGGGGCAAGAGGCGCAAGGTGCGGGGAGGAGGAAGCGGCGGGTGCAGAGGCGGCGGGCGCAGCACTGCTTGCGGCGGGCGCAGCAAAGCCTGCGGCGGGCGCCGCCAGGGAGGTGTTCGACGCGGCGGGCGCAGCAAATGGGGATGCGGCGGGCGCCGCCAGGGAAGAGTTTGTGGCTGCGGGCGCTGCAAATGGCGTTGCGGCGGGCGCAGCATTAGATGCCGCGGCCGCCGCATGTAGGTGAGGCGCAGGTGATTGTTTAGGTGAAGGGAGGTGGATAGCGGGGTGATGGTCGGTGGTCATGGAGATGATCTGACGGGGTCTGAAGACACCGGAGACGCTGCGGGTGTGTGGTCTGTTGGTAGATGGTGGCGGGGGAGGTGGGGGAGGGGGAGACGCAGGAGCACCGGGAGAGCTCTGGGGAAGAATGAAGTGAGGGAATGGTGACTCAGACTCTGTCGACGACACAGGAGGTGTGGGAGACGCGAAGGGAAATCGCGACTCATCAAAGGTGACATGACGAGAGAGAATGATCCTGTGAGTCTTGATATCGAGGCAAATGTAACCGCGATGATCAGACGGGTAGCCAAGAAAGACACAAGGGGTAGAGCGAGGGTGAAGCTTGTGGGGGGCGGTGGATGCCTGATTAGGGAAGCACAGGCAACCAAATGTACGAAGGTGATCATATATGGGCAAAGTGCAATACAGTGCCTGAAACGGTGAGCGATGGTTGAGGGTGGTGGAAGGGAGAATGTTGAGGAGGTAGCATGTGGTGGCCAAGGCGTAAGGCCAATAAAGGAGGGGAATGGATGCGTGGAAAAGAAGAGTGCGCATCATATTGGTAATGGTTCGGATGATTTGTTCGGCTTTGCCATTTTGTTGAGAGGTGTAGGGGCAGGACAAGCGATAGGATATCCCATTGGTATTAAAGAAAGTGTGAAAATCTTTGTTGTCAAATTCGCGGCCATTGTCGCATTGGAAACACTTGACAGAGGTGTGAAACTGTGTTTTGATGTAAGCGTGGAATTTGGAAAAGATAGGGAACACTTGAGATTTAAAGTGCAAAGGGAAAACCCATAAGAAATGTGTATAATCATCCAGAAACAAAAGGTAATACTTATGACCCTCCTTGCTAGGCACAGGAGATGTCCAAATATCACTATGAATAATATCAAAAGGTGCAAATGTAGTGTTTAAAGATCGCTGAAAAGGAAGTCTGGCATGCTTGCCTAACTGACAAGACGAACATAAACTAGAGCGAAGCTCTTTATTACATTGGACAAGACTCTTAGAACGAAGTAAATCTAAAACTGCAGGACTGGGATGACCAAGGCGTGCATGCCAAAGACTGGATGATGATGCCGAGAGGGCGACTGGACTTGACGGGCTGGATGGTGATGGTGACGACACAGGATAGAGCTCCCCGGTGCTATTACATCTCAGACGAGTAACCCCCGTAGTAAGATCCTTCACAGAGAAACCAAACGGATCAAACACAAGAGAAACATTATTGTCAGTGGTGAACCGACGGACAGAGATAAGGTTTTTGACAAGTTTGGGGGCAACAAGGACATTGTTGAGGTGCAAAGGGTTGGTAGGGGTTGGTAGTGTGGTGTGGCCATTGCCCGAAGTAGCAAGGCGACCACCGTTGCCGACGATAATAGAATGAGCAGGACCCTTAAAAGAAAGAGATGAGAGAGTACCTGAGGAGTTCGTCATATGAGAGGTAGCGCCAGTGTCCATGTACCAAGCGCCGTCAGGGGGTGTCAGCTGCATGGAAGAGAAGGCGTTGTGCACATCATTCGGGTATGCCTGATCGGACGACGGACGGGGAGCAGGACCCAACAAGCCCTGCTGACGGTTGGGATATGGGGCTGGTCCACGAAACGATGCACCGGGGTAGCCATAGGGCATCCAAGGAGGGTAGCCAGGGTTGGGGTACCAAGAGGGGTGGCGGGGATCGTAGTGCTGCGGGCGACCATTGCCGCGGCCGCCGCCCCTTGGTCCCTGCTGGTCGTTGCTGCGGCCGGGCTGGAGGGCAAGTTGCTCGATGATGTCACTGGATGAGACCAACGCCGTCTTGTCTTTGGCGGCGTCAGTTGTCTGACGGTGAAGGCGAGTCTCCTCCAAGATCAGTTGAGACCGGGTCTTCTCGAATGTGGGGAGAGGTTCCGTCTGCTGTATATGAGTAGCAGCAGCATTGTATTCAGAAGGGAGGCCCGAGAGTACCTGGAGGACGAGATGGGTGGCGCTGGGTTTGGAGTCGACGACGTCTAGCTGATCAGCCAGGGTCTTGATGTGCTGACAGTAGGCAGATATCGACGGAAAAGAGGAAAGCTTGCAACTTGAGAATTCGTGCTCGAGATAGACAGCACGGGTGGACTTGTTGTCTTGAAAGATATCCTGAAGTTTCTTCCAAGCTTTCAAGGCGGAGTCTTTGGGGTCAAGGATGGTGGTCAATAGATCTTTTGAGATGGTGTTGAAGATCCATTGAAGGACAATGGTGTCAAGTTGAGCGAAGAGATCGTCGTCTTCGCTTTCAGGGCGGTTGGCGGAGGAGTCAATGTGGTGGAGGACTTTATGAGCCTTAACATGGGTCGTGAAGAGGTGCGACCACATGGTGTAGGTACTGGATTCATGATCAAGAATGATAGGGATGCAATTTTTGATGTTGGAGATGGTTAGGGCGGAATGGAAGGGTGATTTGGTGGCGGTGGTTTCGGTGGACATGGTGGCGGGAAGGATAGAGAGAGAGGAGGGATGGTGCGGCGGCAAGGGGACGGGGAGGCCGACGGCGGGATGGGAAGGGTGGCGGCGAGGAGCGGCAAGGAGAGAGAGAGGTGGCGAGGTGAGGGGGGGGGGGGCGAGGAGAGAGAGAGAGGGGGCGGCTAGGGTTAGAGAAAAAAAGAAATTTAGGGTCTTTGGATATTAGGCTGTGATACCATGTGAGAGTATGAGATTGATTGTAATGTCCTCCTTAGGGTTTCCATTCATTGATATAACATATATATAGGTTACAAAGGTATTGGGCCTTAATGGGCTTTTGGCCCACTATACAATAATAAGACCTATGTAATCTATCAGAGCACAAGATTTTTACAAAATACAAGTTCACTACATTGTGCAATGAACATATATATCTTATTACATACCTAATCACATTATCCAATGATCCCCTCGATCTTTTTTAGGCAACTTATAATTAATGAACAATTTGAAACGTTAATAGTTAACAAACATAAGTTTTACGGAATTAAAATACCCCACATTTGGGGGTATGATAAAAATATATTCTCAACTTTCAAATGTAATAAAAATATCCCGACCTTTGAGGATAGTGGTAATATATTACCAAGCAACTAATCCGATCAAAGTTGCCTCAAATTAACACAAGACGACTATTCTATTCCTAACTCCAAAATGGCAATAAAATTAAACCAATAGCAACAGCAACAACAAAGAGGGGAAGAAACAAAACTTAGTCAAATCCGTGAACGAATTAAAGAAGAAAGATGTGAGATAGATAGCTCAAGATAGGCGACCACAAGGTATGAAGACTGTCATTGAAGAGGAACCATGAGCTGCATGGAAGACCTGAAAAACAGTTCAAGAGGCGACCACGAGAGGAAAAGACGTTGGGTATGAACCCGGTCTAGCTATTTATTTTTTTCCTAAGGAAACCGTTAAAGAAAACCATTGTAAAAAGAAAAATCACGTACGTAGGCTGCCTTGTCAGCATTTTTGACCCTTGAGAAAACCCGTGATAATATATTACCACTACCCTCAAAGATCGGAATATTTTTATTACATTTGAAAGTTGAAGATATTTTTACCATAGCCCCAAAGGTGAGGGTATTTTAATTAATTTTCCCTAATATAAATCTCGTAATTCAAAGCTAATTATTTATTGAATGCATTGGTCCATTTACTAAATGAATGCATTGATGCATCTTATCACATACCTAATCATCTTGAATGCATTGGTGCATCGATCCATTGTTCACATCGCGATTGCTAGCTTGTCGATTATTGGTAATGTGAGATTAAAAAGAAAAATTATTGTTAAAGATTTGACTTTGATATATACAAATCCAATCATGTATGGTACGGGTAAAAAATAAGGAGTCCACTTGAAAAATTATTGTATATATTATGGTTTTATAATTGAATGTGCCATGGTTGTCACCAAACACCCCTTGTATTGTCCTTTTTTGTCATTCCTGACCTCCTTTCTTCTTCCTTCCTACTGTATGCATTTAATTATTACTGTTTCTCATTTTAATTTATCATTTATAATATCTATATATCTATACATTTGTATCATTTGTTTTGCTTCTGTATATCTCTTAATTACTTAGACTTTGGGCTTTAGTTTTAGTGAACAAGGGCCTTAACTTTCTGGTAAACATACTACAGTATGATCTATGGAGTTATCTATATATACTCCATATATAGTCTAACAAAGCACTGTAGTTATCAAGGTAATGTATGGATCAAGTATTACTAAATCCTGTACTGATAAGAATTCCTTGTATAGCAGACGAGACATGCGTACACATGTCTTTGACACCCAAACCTGTTTTGCTAATTGTTAGCTAGATTCAATCATAACTCATACATCACACACACCCTTGTACATGACACATATCGCATAATAACATATATAGTCTCCTGGTCTTTTTCCCTAAGAGATATACCGTCTCATATGCATCTATAAATATATACCATAAGATTGCATAAACAGTATACATGGAGCACTGCATCACATGCTCTATATTTTCCAAATTGTAACATTATCTAAAAAAAAATGGAGGAATGAAAACAACATGTAAAGCTAAAAAACAAAAGGATTGATGAGCAATGAGAAGGATGTTTTTATATGTATAATGTCCATATATCAGGAAACTAGATATCCAAAATTTAAGCATGGGTTTACACTCCTCTCTACCTCTCATGTGCTGTATATCATCTATACTTTGCTCTCTCCAGTCATCTTCTACGCGCACCCACACCCGATATATAATTAATCTCATGTCTACTACCTTCAATCCTGCAATTAGACCTGCAATGCATATATAAATTGAATGGTTCATGAGGATTAGGAGTTATATACTAGGCAATATATGCGCGCAGTTAGACAATCAATCATGAGGCATTGAGGATTACACTTGAACCATGTTCAATCTTCACCTTCAATTACACATGGTTGTGAATTCAGAAAAAAGTGCTCATATATGTTTACTTCATAGGTTCAAAAACTAACAACCATCCGTTGGACAATATACAAAGTGTGTTCAAAAACTAAGTGGCCCCTTTGGCAAGCAGTCACAAATTAAAGCATTTGGATGAGGTTACTAGGTGGTAAGTTAGACATGGATCGATAGTTGGAGTGGCTCTTTCGATTGAGAACTAGAAACTTTGTCAAATTGGTCCCCGGCCCCTATATATGATGAAGTTACTACACGACTAAGTTAAAAAGACCTTTGTGCAGACACATTGCATTGCTGCAGTTGGCATTTTGCAGAAACCTGTCATCCATTCTTCTTAGTTTTTACACACACACACAAGTGACCACTTGGAGGGCGTTGAGACCACAGACTTGGGCCTTGGCTGCAGCGTGTCCTCGGTTGCAGACGAGGGGACCTAAAATGTGTTCCCATAAGGGCCAATTAATGTATTGTGTCGCGTCGTCGTGTTGTGTTGTGTCCTCTTTGTACCATAAATTCTCCAGTCACCTTGCTGTTCCTCCAACAACTAAGTAATTAACAACACGTTGTACGTAGTTGGATCAATCTTTGTTCTTCACTTGTATTTCATACACCCCTTACTTTTTTTGCTTTCGTTTCGATCGTCAGTAAAGATTCAACCACTTTAACTTTGTTTTCATATATCGTGCTATAAATACCAACTGCGGTAGCTGATGATGATCCAAGAAAGATCACACTTTTTTATTTGGGTCAGCGGCCCAAAACTAGAATGTTAAGTTGGGCCTAAAGCCCAAATACTAAATTTATTAAATATATTTTTTTCCCTTTTTTTGCGTTAATACCTCTAAAATTTTATTAGAACAAACAAGAACTGATTAGATCGACAGAGTTGCTTGAATTGATGAGTGGGGACCTCATTTAGTTGGATATGATACATTAGGATCGAGTAGTCATCAATTTATCAATAAAGGAGGCCCTGATTTAGTGCCTTTGTCTATCAACTACTTATTTTTTTGAAGTCAAACCAAATCATAAATTTGCTTATTTCACGCACCTGTACGTTCCTTTTCAGTCTTGTAGTACAGTTTATATACAAGGGTTACCCTGTTGTTACGATGTTAGTCGAGTTTAGTAGGAGGTTAGTTGATAAGGATGATATGTAATCATTAATATGTTTTTGTGGTTTGTCAAATTGGTTGCATCAATACTGAGAGATTTCATTAATGAGTTTTCTGAAGCTATACGAGAATTATAAGACGTGTCTCCCACACTGATCGATAAACGATAAATTTAAGAACCCGAGGACAAAGAATACCGTTTCAATGAAACCACTGTTAGGTCCTTAGACCCTAACCCTGCTTTGAATCTTTGTTAGTTAGGGGTGGGCACAAATCCCGTAAATCTCTGTCCCGGTCCCAGTGGAATTTGAGAAAAAAAAAAAGTCAATCCCGTCCGATAAAAAATATGCGGGACGGGATGCGGGATAAGATTATGGGATCCCGCAAATCCCGATCCCGTCCCGCATTTATATTTATATTTGTATTAAAGTAGCCGTAAAAACCCATTTCCATTTGGTTTTGAGCTGGCCACATTTTAATTTTATGGTTGGGCCGGCTGTTTGTTTTTGGTGTAGCAATGCATTTTGCTACTGTATAATTTTTGTTTGGTTGGTCATATTTATGTTCTTTGATTTATATAGGACATATTATGTAATTTTGTGTAAAGCGGTTTATACCTCTATAAATAGAGGTGAACAGTACCTTTTGTAAACATCCGAACTAAGCTCACAAGCTATCAATGGAGGTTCTCGGATTTCTCTCATTTGTCATTTGGTTTATTTGCTACTGGTTGCATTGGAATGTTGATATTGTATGAAAATGTTGAATGAAGAATATTGGATATTTGGATTATTTTGGCTTTTTATTTTTACGAGGGACAAGGTCCGTCCCGTCCCATGCGGGATAAAGCCCGTGTAGGATTTAAAAAAAAAACGGGTGAATCCCGTCCCGAAAAAATTAAGCGGGACGTCCCGGTCCCGTCCCGTCTAATCCCGTCATGCGCCCACCCTTACTATCAGGGGCGGAACTTAGTGTACACGGGAGGTGGCCATGGCCCCCCGGACGGAAAAAATTAATGTTATATGTAATATATTTTTGGGATATGTAAATATTAAAAGAGTATTTTAACAATTAATTGCTCTAGTTTAGTTGGTAAATGTTGATTATTTTAATCGATAAGTTGGGGGTTCAAATCTCCATAACTCTTTTTTAAAAAATTATTGTGTAATTGATATAAATTAAATATAAAAAATCCGAATATATTTTTTGGCCCCTCCGACTGGAGATGTTAGGTTCCGCTACTGCTTACTATTAGTCGATCGAGGGCTGGTGAATTGGGTTGAATACTTATAAGGTATGCCTAAGAAAAATTATATAGACTTACATAATTGTAATGTTACTAGAATAAATCTATCAATAAGGAATAGACAAACCCAATTATCAATATATAATACTAAAACAGAGGCGTGGAAATCCTATGTGGTGGGTTCTGGTGCGATTCGCTCACGTGTCATTTTATGGTGCATTCTGGCCGGGTTTTTCGCCACGTCAATTAATGATGATGGCGTGGAAATCCTATGTGGCGGGTTCTGGTGCGATTCGCTCACGTGTCATTTTATGGTGCATTCTGGTCGGGTTTTTCGCCACGTCAATTAATGATGATCCAATAAATTTAAGCCACATTAGATGATAAGTTCATCTATTTATACATGTGTCATCCTATGTGTCCCTTTTAATTAATGATTAAATTAAATTTTTTTTTAAATATTCAAACTCATATCTTACAAATTAATCTTATCATTTTACATAAATTAATAAAATTTCAAGCCACATCAATTAATGAATTCAATCTTTTAGCCATATCATTTAACTTATCGTTAGTAAAACAATCACAATTAATTTAAATAATAAAATTTTATCATATCTCACTTAGATCTAATAAATCTAATAAACAAATGTTCATAGCACATATACTCAGTACACGTTCATATATCATCAAATTTTATATGAACAAACGTTAAATCTAATAAACAAACGTTAATTCATAATAACTGGGATCATTGTTTATATATATATATATATATATATATATATATATATATATATACATACTAGGTTAGGCGCCGCGCGCATGCGCGCGCGGTCTATTCATATTTGGATTGTCAGTCCGGATCACCTGGAATCCTCGGTGTTACACTCGGTGCATCACTTAATTATTTCAGGTATAAATTTATATTGAAAAAAATTCAAAAAAATGTTTTTAGGTTTTATACCCTTATATTAATATGCTCATAAATTTATATTTTAAAAAATCACATTTTAAAAATATAGATAAATAAAATATCGATTATTTGAGAAAATATTTTTTCAAAATTTCCAAAATATGATTTTTTAATATATAAATTTATAAACATATTAATATAAGGGTATAGAATCTAAAAATATATTTTTGAATTTTTTTCAATGTAAATTTATACCCGAAATAATTAAGTGATGCACCGAGTGTAACACTGAGGGTTCCAGGTGATCTAGACTGTTGGATACTTGGATGTACATATTACCTTTTATATGTGTGTAAATATTCATATGTTGCAAATAGTTATAATTGAGTTATTTTCCATATAAATTTCTATAGTAATAAAAACAATATTTTTCATTAAAGTAATAAGAATGATGTCTTTCAATTAAAAAATAAATATGGAAGGGTAGTCTTTTAAAAATTTTATTAATTAAAAGAAAAAGAAATTCAAAACTCCAAAAATCCTGATCATTAATTACACATCAAAAAAATGTTTATTGTAATCATAATTATAATAATTATTATTATTTGAATAAAAATAAAAAGTCGGTTTGATTTGAGAAAATCTTAAAGTTACAACTTGGGTAGTTAAATTAAAAACACAAAGTATAGTTGAATTGAGAAAATCTTGTAATTATAACTTGGATAGTTTAATTAAAAACATAAAGTAGAGTTGATTTAAGAAAACTTTCAATTTGTAAATATTGGGTATTTTAAGAAAAAATATAAAGTTAGGTGAAATTCATGAAATATGACAATTTATAATTTTGAAAAGACATAAAAGGACTTTGAAATAAAAAAATTAATATTTTCAAATTCAAACTTTTAAGGCTAAAAAAGACATTTTATAAAAAGAGATAGAAATTACTTAAAAGGACATAGTTAATATTAAGATAAGAATATAATTTAGGTGGGCAAAATAGGTATTTCTACCATAAAAAAACAATTTAAAATTATAAGTGGAAGTTACTATTCATTTGAGAGTTCATGCTATTATAAGGTGTATGATATATATATATATATATATATATATATTAATGATGATCATGATTGAAAATTAATAAATGATACGACTAGGTATAATTAACTAAGATTTAATATATTGGATCATCATTATATTTTGGTTATGGCTATACACTATTAACTTTAGACAAATATTTTCAAAATATGGATGATTAATTGTACAAATCTGAAACAATTTGATAGGGGTATACATTATGTATACATATAAAAATTCTTAATCATTACAATTATATGTTTTATATACATGTAGTGTAAAACTATTTCATGATTAGAAGAGGTTAAATATAAACCATTTACATTTTAATAGTCGTATATGTTATTTCAATAGTAATAACGATTAATACCTTAATTTGTGATAAAATAAAATAGTTTTATATTCCCACAAAAATTAGCATTACTTCACAATAATTTAAAAATAATTGATATATAAAAACTATCAACAAGCCGCGAAAATCGCGGGTAGTAAAACTAGTTATATCTAAATTAGGACATCTCAACTATCATGAATTTGAACCCTTTCTCCTACTCTAATGATTTAAATATCTAGCTATTAAAAAAATATGATAAAAATGATCGCCCCCTGGATTTCATTTACCATATACTACGTACGTATTACATATTGAGGTTATACCATATATACTTGGCAATTTTATAATTCATCAATTTGTTCAATGGCAACGGTCGCATCGCATTATATAGCGTGCTTTGAATGTGGAATTTTCTTCTTTTTCGCACATAACAAATTGATGAAATGATACAATGAAACATAACTAATGTTGTAAATAATAATCAACAAGTTGCAATACTTGCCTCATTAAATTGTATAGGTAGACCGTAGACGCTACTTCTTGGCATTGAATTGTATATATGAATGATTGAATATTTGAATGTGATGGGTATGTTATGGCCCCATTTCACACCTTTGACTTGAATCAAACACACGCCATTGAGGTTTAGAGATGAGGTAAATCGTGAGGGTAAAATGCCTCAAAGCTCAAACACCAAAGATATGATTCCAGTCTAGATTTCTAAACAATGTAACAACTGAAATTTTGGCATCGACATGTACAAAAAGGAAAACCAACCAAAGTGCATCCACACTTTTTATGTTGCGTTTCCTATTGTTTTTGGACAATTGCTCAATTACATGTTGGTTAAAAAAAAAAAAAAATTGGTACAAGATAAAACGAATTTCACATTTTTGTGCAACAAAATCAATGCAACGCCACCGTCATGGAGGTCCCCACTTCGACCGCCGTAGCCACGGTGGTCGAAGCCTCCGCTCCCGCTTCCAGCCCCGCTGCCCACCTCTGTATGCTCCTCATCAACGAAGCCGCCTTCCTCTTCGACCTCGACGTTCCCGTCCCCATCAGATCCCATATCGCCATCTCGATCCCGCTCGTCCGCGCCACCTCCGCCACCACATCGCCACCGCCCTTCCTACACATCGACACCAGCGCCGACGCCGCGCTCTCCCTCGTCCGCCCCGTCCCGCTCCTCAGCATCCCCGTGAACTGCCCTACCATTCCAGTCGCCGCCGCTGCCTCAACTGCTACAAGCCCGCCCTTCTTCATCACCAGCTCCAGCGCCGCCGCCGCCTCTTCCGGTAGTTCCTCAACTGCTTCCTTCATCACCTCTACCGCCCCGTACTCGATCAGCTTCCCGACCGCCTCCCTGTCTCCCGCCAGCGCCGAAATCGCTAGCAGCGCGTCCTTCTTCGATTCCGTGGGGCCAGTCCGAGCTAAATCGAGCAATCCGTTTATGACACGTGTCTTCCTCCCGAGTTTTTTCTTGTACTGTTGCAGTCCGGCGAGGCTGTAAATCGCCATTGCCGCGTTCCCCTTCGCCTCCCAACTGGCGCCGGATTGGAGCACGTCGACGACGCCTCTAACGGCGCCTTCCGTCTCCATTATCCTCGTTTTGTTGTCGTCTAAGATCGAGAGGTTGAGGATCGTTGTAACGGCGTTTATCTGGAGACTCGGATCTTCAGAGCCGAGATGAGTGACAAGCAGAGGAATCGCGCCTAATTCTCCAATGAGGATACGACTATCAGAATCCCGTTTTGCTAAGATCCGAAGTTCGTAAACGATTCGGTCAACTTCCTTATCTGGCTGGGAAGGGGAGGAGAGCTTGTTGACCAAAAATGAAGAGGTCATCTTCGTAACCACCATCGCCGCCTTGTTTTTCGCCGTGACGACGCCGGAGCCACCGCTTTCATCTCCTCCCACCGTAGGCGCGAAAGGTATGCGCTGCAACCGGCACCAGATAGAGATCAAGTTCTTCAAGGCGCGGTTTGGAATGAGGTTGGTATGACTCAATGTTTGGCCCGTTCTTGGACAAGTTTTGTGGCCAGATTCGATCCATTTGGTGATCGACGACCGATCGTACGTCTGTCCGGTAGCTACGATCACTGGATCTCTCATCAATTCGATTGTGATCGGACATAGGAAGTCCGCCGGGACACTCAGATCTGAAACGGTTCTTTGGTACCGGTTGTCAGATCCAGGGCTGGAAGCTCCGTATAACACACATTTGGCGTAGCGAACCAGTCCGATCAATGCGACCACGGTCGATTTGGATGTGTCGTCGTTCAGGCACTGCGCTTCGTCTTGCAGGCACTCGATCTCCTCTTTGCAATTTTCTGAATCAATTAGTCCGAGATGATTGAAGATCTCACCTAATTTTGATTGATCTGGCACAATCTCCCTGCTTATCGAATTGAGCACGCTCAAAACTTCGATCCTCAATTGGTTATCGCTCGGATCAACGAACAAAACCTTTTCCTCGCTGCAGTGTTTGATCACCAAAGCTTTCAATTCATCGGCATCTTCGCTCAATCTCAGATCCTTGCTCGGTAAGATCTCGAGGAGAGTCCACAGATCCAAGGTTAGCTCCCGGAAAGCCTCAGCGAACGATTCGGTTTGCATAAGAAGCCACAACCGGCTTCCCTTGGAGCAATCTTCGATCAGCGCCATAATCCTTTGTAGAGCAATGTACATTTCCTCGAAGCAGAGCACAGAGGAGGATTTCTGGCGATTGGACAGGATCTGGTCAATGGATCCAGTCCGGGAGATCTCTTCGAAGAGGAGGGAAACGAGATTACACTTTCGCATAAGAGACGAGCTGTTTCGCCTGAGGAGGAAGGGAGACGGCGGGAGAGAGGAGATTTCGGCGGAGAGCGAGTGAAGAACGCGGACTAGATCGGCCGGTGAGAGCCTCGGCGGGAGGAAGGAAGCCGCCGCTGGCCGCCGCTTTCTCGGCGGGAATGAATTGGGGCTAACTGCCATGGATAAGTCAAAGCATCAAATGGAGCTTCTAAGAAATGGATTTGTGATTGGGCAAAAGATGAAGGGATTGCTCCGCAGTTTGCTCTTTCTATTTGAATGAAGTCCGGCTGAAATCGTCAGCAATTTTGGGGGTTGTTTTATATTGACTCGTAAAAAAAAAAAAAAAAAGCCAAATTGCAGTTGTATTTGTTCCCCTCAGGCCTCAACGGCTAATATACCTTATGAATTTAGAGGGTTTAATGGTTTTAGATATAGGATTAAGATGAGAGAACATGGATTAAAAGTTTCTGTAGTACGTTGACCAGAGACTAGTGCAGTTAATAAGGAGTATTTTATATTAACAGCAACTTGTGAATTGAAGATGATGATGATAAGTTGATAACTATGAGCCCCACTGTCTTATTGTGTTCGTGTCAAGTGTGATGCCACACAACTTGATTCTTGAATAGTTTTTGTGTGATGTTGAAGCCCATCCCTTTATTCTAACGCCATTAAATGAAATTGAAAGTAGATGCCTTTTCTTTAAATGAATTAGTGTAAAGTAATGTAATGTTTAGGTTTAGCAAAACTGTATAAAAATATTGTGTGACATAAGATTTGAAATCTCCGCCCAAACCCCATTCGACACCCAAGGTCTAGAGTTTAAACTTGTAATTTTGATACCAAGTTGGTGTGTATAGTTTTCAAAGATGTGTGGGTTTGGATTGTTTGGTAAATTGATCAAAACTATTGAAAAAGTTAGGTAAGAAAAGGAGGAAAGAGGTGTTAGATCGAATTAAATGGATTTGGAGTTTTGGTACAATGAGAAGAAAAAGATTGTGACCAAAATGTGTATTATTTTTTATTAGAAGGAGACTAGGCGTATTTAGGGCTAATATTCGAACGGAAGGAGCCAAGTAGTGGTTGTTAATATTTAGTTCATTTAGAAACGATCGAACTTGAGCCGAACTTAAATTTGGACTCAGATTTTAAAATGTGTTAATACTCGTCTCGTTTAGAAAATAAACGAACTCGATTTGAGCTTTATTCAAGCTTAATTAGAACAACTATACTCACTTATAACATACTCCATGCGTTAATTAAAACTTGACGTTTTACTATTTATGCACGTTTTTTTAGGTGTTAATTAACTTTATTTTTTTTTAACAATTTCATATTTATTACTATTAAGTATGAATTTATAAAAACAAATTTGAAAAAAAGGTTAATATTTTATATAGTTTTTATCATTCTAAAAAAGCGTGCATGAATAATAAACGACAAGTTTTAATTAACAGAGGAAGTAGTAATTAAATAATGATAAATTAATTTTGTAAATCCTAAAATATTTGAGCTTGAGTTTAATCGAGCCAAAATTTGAAACGAGTTTAAAAATGTGCTCAAACTTGGCTCATTTAGCAAATGAGTGAGCTCAAGTTTGAGCTTTAATTTTCAACTCATATATAACGCACCCTAGACGCACCTAAAAGAAAAGGTTAAATGAGTTCAATTAATCAAAATAATAACCCTCTTCAATATAAGGGTTTAGGCACACTTGTTGGAATATATAAATAGTAGAAGTTGTATTAGTATCAATAGTAGTTGTAACAAACATTTTCAGTGTTTACACAATACAAATTCTTCCGGTTTAAGTTTTATCTCATCATCTTCTCCTCTCTATTTCTATATTCTTCCATTGCTTGAACATCAACATAGTATCAGAATCGGTCTAGTTCACGTCTGTTTCTCTGACTTTGGGGATAACTACTAAGAAATTGTGATGCTAAACCTGTTTTTGAGCAAACTATATAAGAAAATGAGATAATTGATCCACCTCTGAGCAAGTTATAAAGAGTTTGAGATGCTTAGCTTATTTCAAGCGTCAATCTTTGAGCAAGTTATAACGAGTTTGAGATGCTTAACTTATTTCAACTGTCAACCAAGTTAGATTAGTTGCACTTGAGCAGACGTGTTGAGAAGAGAGAAAAAAACATTATAAATTGATCATATGGAGAGTTCTACGCGCATCTTAGCTTAAAATAACTTTCTCCAAGTGCATTGGTAAATGATTTGATCTCCCAAGTGCATCGAGTTGTATGGCGATCAAGGTGTGCAAGTGTGATGCTTAATTCATGGATATTTAAGGATGGGGAAGACCAACTACTCCGGTGCTAATATGGATACAAGATACCAACCACGGGGAGCCCCCTTTTTTGTACAACTCTCTTGCCCGACTTGGAAAGTTAACAATGGTGGGCCAAAAAGGGGCAACAAGTTGGATTGG
The DNA here is from genome assembly GCA_963922045.1 of Persicaria maculosa. NCBI lineage: Eukaryota > Viridiplantae > Streptophyta > Magnoliopsida > Caryophyllales > Polygonaceae > Persicaria > Persicaria maculosa. The sequence continues at coordinate 69,912,310 of OY998262.1, forward strand.
ACCCTTAATTAGTAAGAACAAAATTTTGGGAAAAAAATTAAAAAATTGCACTAGAAATAGTTTAAACTATACAAACTACCCTTAAATTCAAAAATGCTTCACAAAACTTATCATGAGCTTGATATTCATAGTCAATTCCCAAGCCATCTTTACGTTCACGTTGGGTTACTTTGTTGTCGTTTTTCTGAAGTTTTTTTATTTTTATTTTTTTTGATAAGATAAACCATCATTTAAGAGTATCCTTACGGATGAGGACACGTAAGGCTCAATTTGCGAGGAGGTTCTGCGTGGATATCGTGTGGAGGAGACTCACGATCCTATCAGCGGTCGAGTTAATCTCCTAGAAAACGTGGCAAATTGCACCATTTCAAAGGGTTGTAACAAGAGCCGAGTGTTAGAGATTAGCACATCTCGATCTCCCATAGACTATGAGCACTTTTTACTTTTGTCATTTTATGTCATTTTTTTTATCAGTTGATTTTATTTCTTAATTAATTACTAGGTATTACATTGTTTGATATTTTTATTTGACCTTAAAAAAATTTGAGAAAAAGAAGCTAAGAGAAAGCTTAAATTAGGGTTTAAATCCATTATCTTATAATTTAACTACTCACTTCCTACTAATTAATAAAAAAAAACTTTATATTAGTAAAAAAACACATAATTTGTTTTTTTTTCTCATCAATGAGGGTGATTAAGCCATGATGGAGAAGGTTTTAAGGTTTAATTAGAGTTTTTATATATTTTTAGGTTTTTAGCAAGACAAATTATAACTTTTCATCTTTTATGCTTTATCTTTATCTTTATACTAGTCTTATTATCCGTGTGACACGCGGTATTTTAATAAATATTATTTTATTAAATTATGAAGATTAAAAGTACTTGATTGAAAACTTTTTAGGAAATCAGTATACAATCCATTAAAATATCTTAATTAAATAAATAACATAAATAAAAAATTTAAAAATAAAAATAAACAAAATTGTGTTGCAACTAATAAAATTTGTATAAATCTTAATAAAATAAAATAATCTATCTTATTATATTATTATTAAGTAATTCAAGTTTCGTTTATGACCACACTAAAAAATTTACATTAAAAACAAATGATTTTTTTTAAAGAAGTGGATAACTATTTATATTGTTATAAAAATTTGATTTGAAAATAAAAAAAAAATCATTCACTAATACAAATTAACTCATAGATTGAGGCTTATATATCGATCACGTTTAATAATTAATTTGGCGGTAGATGGGGCCATGCCCAATGGATGATGATGATGATATGATGATGATTCAAAGCAGGCGCAGCCCACAGTATAAAGAAAAATGCGTTCCACTATTTGTTGTCTCCATCTATCTATTTATTTTATCTGTCCTGATGATCGATCGGAAGTCGGAAGTCGGAGCATATATACATATAAATCAAAATACTTATAATATTAAAGAAAGTGGGTGTCTTTTTTATCATTGCAATTCCCATTTTGTTTTGTCTTTCTGTCTGTACTGCGCGCATTCTCCACGCTGTCTTATATATGCTTATGCTAATGCTATACTTACTGAAAAACTTCTCTCTTATATATATATATATATATATATATATATATATATATATATATATATATATATATATATAGTATAAATCGAATGAGAACATCCCTTATGGTGGGAACGTAGGAACATATCTGAGCCATTGAATTGGATGAAATCAAGGGTGTGGATTAAATCACATTTTTCAGATTTTTTTATAAAAGAAAATGGCGAGTCCCACATCCTTAGAGACTTAACTTCCTCCGTACGCGCGTGTGATGCATCTTAAATCTGTAGTAGATAAATGTCTGACTATTAGTACGTAGTAATGATTTTAACTGTATTCTTTTTTTTTAAAGCTCATTAAATGTGAAATTTGGTTAGTTAAGTTATTTTAAATGAATATTATTTCTCTTATTTTTGAATAATATTTATGATCTCAACGAATAATGTTCAAGTTTGTTCTTTTAACCTCCCTAAACTAATAAACCCGTCAACAATCACCTTCTTACATACGAATAATCTCTAATTTAACCGAATAACATCATTTTACCAAAATAAAATTTTGTAATCTTATCGAATAATCGCACTCTTCCATGTGAATAATATACAAATAAACCTTTTAAATTCTTCCTATTACATATGAATACTCTTTGTGATTTCACCGAATAATAAATTCATCAACAATCCCTTCTTAAATACAAATAATCTATCTAATTTAACCGAACAATAGCTCTAATTTAACCTAATAATGACTCTAATTGAATAGAAATCTCTCTAATTTAAGCGAACAATCTATCTAATTTAGCCGAATAACGATTCTAATTTAATCGAATAATATCTTTTTTTGTAGAAATTGAAATCTCTCTTATATATAACTATTTTTATATATAATTATTTCAAACTTCCTTGTACCTATGAATACACTTTGTGATTTTACCGAATAATTTACATGTTTATTAATTATTATTTTTGAAATTCAAAAATCAATAAATATGTAAATAATCCCCATCTTACATACGAATAATCTCTATAATTTAACCGAATAATCTCTCAAATTTAACCGAATAATATATTAAATTTACCCAAATAATCATTTTGTTAAATACAAATAAGTTTTCTAATTTAACCGAATAATATATCAACTTTAATCGAATAATAGTCCCCTTAAATACAAATAATATTTCTAATTTAATTGAATAATATAATGACTTTCAACATAATTATCTTGATAACAAATGTAAAATTAAAAAAAATAACGAAACTTAAAAAAATACTGTGAGTGGGGTTTAATTTGGTGAAAATAAAAAGACTCATGTTGCAATAATTTTTTTGGCTAAGATCAACTGTGTCTTGAAAAAAAAAAGGACGGGGCGCGTGCCATCAAACAAAACAAAAAAAAGGCGTGTGTCTTGCAGCCTTGGCCCATCTAATTTTCTTTTTTTCTTTAAATTTGAAGTCTTTATTAATCTCAACCCTTGATTTCCTTGGATTGGATGGTGTAGATTTGTTCCTAGTTCTCACTATAAGAGGTGTTCTCACCGGAACCAGCCCCTATATATATATATATATATATATATATATATATATATATATATATATATATATATATATATATATATATATATATATATATATATATATATATATATATATATATATATATATAGTAACTATCCAATGCATTCACCCCTTATAATACATCCGTGAGAACGATTCTAAGCCATTAGATCAAATTTGAATTAAGGGCTATGATGAATGTTAAGACTAAAAAGAGTAATTTATGGAAACTAAAAAAAAATTAAAAAAATAATTGCCTTTAATATATATCCATTTACATTGAAAATACGTAAGTTACGGTTCGAATATGAATGAATATTCATTTGAATATGAATGAATATTCATTTGAATACTGGCATCATATTCATCTGAATAAATATTCATTTGCATATATTCGACTTAGTCATTTGAATACACTCCCATCGGAATTAATATTCATTTGAATAAACTCCACTTATTCATATGAATAAATTATTAATTATTCATCTGAATACATATTCATTTTGAATATTCACGTTGCAATGGAACTGGCGTTAGTATTATTTAGAGATAAACAAGGGATTTGGAGAGAGAAATGTAATATTTCTTTATTTAAATTATTTTCATTAATTCCTTCAAATCTAGCCATCCAAATCATCATCATCCGACGGCTCATACACGGTCTCACGGATGCATTGTAAGGGGTGAATGCATGTGAAAGCTCCCCTATATATATATATATATATATATATATATATATATATATATATATATATATATATATATATATATATATATATATATATATATATATATATATATATATAGTTTCAGCAAAAGTTACATATGCAAGTAATTGAATTTTGAATGATTCAAAAAAAGAAAGTTTACAAGTATGACTTTATATATAAAGTCTTCTACTAAACATCTTCTACTAAACATATCATATATTGCTTTTCATTATTAATCATTATGTACTGATTCAGCGTATTAATTTTGTGAAATTGTCAAATATATAAAACTGTGATCCATCGGTACGTTTGTGTTAATTACTTGTGATCGATCCAATACATGTTGACGCACCCAACTTAGATTATAACACACAAAACATTTAGGGCTCGTTTGTTTATATAACAGGGGAATGGAAAGGTAAGGTATCAAATTTTATACCTAAAATGTATATGATCATCATTTTTTGTGAGCTTGGAAGAGAGGATGAAGGTGATTATTAGCTCATTCTAGAGGTATTAGTTACCCGCCTTCAAATTAGGGAATAGAAAGGGTATCAAATTTGTATGAAAAATGGGAAAAGAAGGGAAATGATTAGAATAGTGCTCAATGAATGTTAACTTAAATATGGACTATTTCCATAAGGATAATCATTATCTTTCTTTACCAAAAAACAAATGGGGGTTAATTCGTAGATCGACATAATGAGTTGTAATTGTAACTTCCACGGCAACACCGACTAATCTAGAGAGTAGAGAGGGTGCAAATTACAATTTGGATAAGCTTTGTTATGTCAGAAACATTGTATAAAAATGGTCGAGTAGGTTTTTCAGAGTTTGGTGTAACAACCCCTCCTACCATGTCTACTACTTATAGCACGTTGATTTTGAATCTAATTATTTTAAGATTAGCTACGTACTCATTAGTTAATTGGTCCCTAGTGGCTAAATTTAGAATACCACTCGACCCGAGTGCGAATATATATTATAATATATTGTGATAATAAATGAAGCACCCTCCCAACCTAGTCGGAGCTAAAGCTAAAGTGGGTATAACTCGACCTTTCAGTCCCTACTTTGAGCAGGATATAAGGGAAGGAATTGTTGTTGTTGTTGTTGTAAATTAAGCGCGCTAACTGAACTGGGAGGATCGAAATCATTTCAACATTTACGTACACAATCAAAAATCAGATTGAACAACACTGGATGGTCAAGACTATAAGAATTTGTAGCCCAATAACGATAGGCCCATAAGCCCATTCGGTCAACTTTAGATAACAAAGACCACTACTCCCACTATCCACTTATATGGAGATGGATCGGATTATGAGGGAGTATAATCCATCCATAATTTTGATCTACTTGATCAATTCACTACATACAACCTTTTTATTCATATTTGATCCACCATCATTCGCGGGTTATTTGGTGAATCAGGTGAAATATGCAGGTGGACAATTTCTTGTATACGCATAAATTCTTATTGCCTTTGAAATAAAATCACATTAAAAAGTTACCCTAAAAATATAAATGAATTTTTATAATATTTAATTAAAATACTCATCCATCTAGACAAATCAAGTTACCTATAATATATAAACTAGTGAATTAGATGGGCGGATTGGGTAGTTATGTTGGGCCAAGAAGCCCATGAAGATGCAACTCAAGGCATCATCATTTTGTTATGTATTTTTAGCCTTACGATGAATTAAAAAGAAGGGCAAGCAAGCAGCTGAAGCTACTACCGCCAGCAACAAAGAGAGAAGAGAGAGAAAGAAGATAGAAAGGAGAAGAAAGATAAGAGATTTGAGCGGGTGTTATCTCTTGATCCGATGATCCGTTTCCCATCTTTGGCAAGTCAACAACGATTGTTTGTTGATAGGTATTCTTCTCTCTCGAAAAATCTAATCTGCTTACAAGTGTTTGAAAAGGAATCCTTTCTAGATCTGGGTTGTATTTAGATTGGTGTTTGAGATTTCCATTTTTGTTTGTCTCGGTATGAGAAGGTGGTTTTTTTTTATTTGGTTAGAGAGGATTTTTCCCACATAAATCTTGTGTTGATTATCTGTGCTTGTTTTATTTTGTGCAGTCATGTGTTTGTGCTATTTTCTGGCATAGTCTATCAAAGTCCGAATCGGACCGATGACTGGGGGTCGTGTGCACGGGCGCACATGCGCTAGTAGCCTAGCTCACAAGCCGAGTGGGGTCCATTCTAAAACCAATTGGCGATAGAAGGATTAGCCCACCGACTCATATACTAGGGCTTGATATGTTCAACTTTCCGATGTGGGACAATTTGGTCTCATTCACATATCTAACACGCCGCCGCAAGTCCAACTAGGAATGATCATCTAGTTGAGACTTGGACAACTGGGTAACCCAGACCAGGATCGAAAGACGGGCCGTTAGGCTAACCGCTCTGATACCATATCAAAGTCCGACTCGGACTGATGACTGTGGGTCGTGTGCACGGGCACACATGCGCTAGTAGTCTAGCACACAAGCCGAGTAGGGTTCCATTCTAAAACCAATTGGCGATAGAAGGATTAGCCCACCGACTCATATATTAGGGCTTGATATGTTCAACTTTCCGATGTGCGACACTTTGGTCTCATTCACATCTCTAACATAGTCGGATTGCTGTCTGATTGTCATTAGACTCCCGGATTTCACGGGACACGCTTTCATACCCAACAGTTGATTGGATACCCCTTTATTCATATCCAACTCGATGCCTTATGTGTTAACCCGCCATCTACTTATTTATCTATTTATTCCGGTTTATAGTGCATACACGTCAAAGTATCAAACGGATAGTGAGTGAAGAGCTTTTTCAAGTAGGCATCCCCTACATGCATTATGCATATATGAATGATGCACACTCCGTAATTATCATCAATATATATAAAGCGTCGTCACTTTTTGTGGGTGTGAATTTGGAACCACACACGCCCAATGCAATTTTATCCGATAAAGTTTCAACGTGAAGCTAATTAAACACTTATGATTCCTTTCACACTTACCCCACCTCACCTGAAGCTATATTTAGTATTTTTAAAGTAATATAATATATTTAAATGATATTTGAAACAAAAATTCTATCTCGCTCAAGTGGTAAGAAATGAATGATGAAAGGAGAATTAAAATCTAAAGATCTTGAGCTCAATTCTCGACATCTTCATTTTTTCTTTGTTTTACTATATCATTAATTCTTCTTCATTTCTCTCTATATTTTTTGTTTCTATCAACTATTTCATTAAAAAATGTCATATTTATGTTTAAATTATACATTCAACATTTTCTTTCAATATTGTTTGTTTCTCTTCTATTTTTTTTGGTTATTCTCAATTATTGAAATACAAAAAAACATTTCCAAAAATCACAATTTTAGTGTTTTTTCAATATATTTTTTTCAAAATATTCTTAGTAAGTTTATACCAAAAAACAATATTTCACGAAATTTTTTTACCATACCCTGACCGAGAATCCTGGTTCCGCCACTGCCCCCCCTATCTAATCCATATTTAAATTAACATTCATTGGTCCTTATTTTAACCATTAATCTCTTCCTTCCATTTTTCACAATAAATTTGTTACCTTTCTCCACATTTCACACCCTAATTTTATGGATGGTAACTATTTTTTTCTAATAATCCCCTTCATCCCCTCTTCTAGACTCACAAAAAAAAAATCATATACATTTTCTATGTAAAATTTAATTCCGTTTCTTTCCATTCTCTTCTCCAGAAACAAACGACCCCTTAATTTACAACGTACAAATTAAGGGCGGCCACGTGCCCTGCTCGATCAATCTAATCATAAGACGAGTCACCAAAGGACATTTCTCACTTCCATTGCATATTTTGTGGTGGTTGAGTATATATTGATTCCTTTCACACTTCATTTAAGACCTCGTTTGGTTGGTAATTCAAAAATCTAAGAAGTAGAACTTCCTAAGAAGTAGAAGAAACTCAACTTTATGGATTAGGATTGTCTATTCTTTTAGTGACTGTTTGTTTGTCGTCTTTGTGTTGTGCCATTTTATTATTATGATTGTATGTTTGACGGTTCACCGTCTGCCGACTCTGTCGGCCCCTCGACGAGTCAGATCTGTCTGGCCATCGAATTATTACCCGATCAAAAAAAATATATATAGATGGAATGAATTAACCCCCGTTTGTTTTTGTGTAGAGAAATGTAATAATTATCCTTATAAATATAGTTCATATTTAAGTTTAGATTCATTGGTCAATATTCTAATCAATCTCCTTCTTCTCCCATTTTTCACACAAAATTTGTTACTTTTTCTCACATTCTATTCCCTAATTTCAATTAGGGTAACTAATATCTCTAGGATGGTCTAATCATTTCTCCCACCCTCTTCTCTAATCTCACAAAAATTGATGATCATATACATTTTATATGTAAAATTTAATACATTACATTCCTGATTTCCATTCCCCTCTTATATAAACAAACGACTCCTAAGATCGATCAATGATATACCGTCGCCTATATTTAATTACATTGATACTTTGATTTGTAATTTCAAAAATCATTCAATATGTTTCCATCTCTAAATTCAAAACTAATAATTAATGACGAAATCCAACCTATGACCTATATATCATATCCATTTAATTAAATTGGTTTTTCAAGTTAACCAACCACCTTAATTACCTCCTCATCATTTAGGAAATAGCAAGGAATTGGTCACTTTCATCTCCCCACGTTACCTCCTCATCACCTGCCATTTTGGTAATTTATATATGCGTGTGCAAATCGTGGAGGCGTACATCTTATTAATTAATTATTTTAATTATGATATTTTTAAATAATATAATATTTATTATTCATAAGTATGATATTGTTTAAAATTTTTTTAAAAAATTTAATATTTTTTAGAATTTCTATCGTTCTAAAAAAAGGTGTAACATTAAAAGGTTACTTATTTGAAGTATTCAGTAAGATTGTATACGTACATCACATGTGGCAATTGGTAATTAGGTACAAATTTAATTGTCAGAGCGTATCAGGAAAATATAACATTCAGTCATTCACTGATCGATGATTCGATGAATATGTGGCATATAAATAGATTCTAACATAACATCAGAGACTTTGTCAAAGCATCTATATGAAATAATTATTTTAATTTATACGTACTGGAGTTATATATATATATATATATATATATATATATATATATATATATATATAGGAGTTAGTTCTGGTGTACTCATGTCTTAACATGTATCATGTGAACACATCTGGGCCATTGATTTAGTAGAATCGGATGTCTGAGATTATTCCGTAATATTGACTAATTAAAAATAAAAATTGACAAAACACATAAAGAAACACATAACCTGCGCGTGTAAACCCACTCCCACCCTTCCCCACAATTGGAACTTTTGGCCATTGAAGAAAGAGAAAGATCAGGAGGGGCAATTAGGCAAAAGCGAAAGGCGTTCCGACTAGGGTTTATCGCATTCGATCGGTTGGGACTCCAACGCTTGGGACTCTAGAAGTCAAAGGCGGATTCGGATCACCACGAGCCATATGCACCACCACCACCGAAGCAAGAATCATCATCGGTTTGAAGCTTTTGGAGGAGCGAGAAGAGACCCGACGTATTTGAATCTGTTCGATTTCAAACATCCTTGTTGGACCCACCCGAAGCGATCCTCGCCGACGATTGTGATCGATTTAAAGTCTGGGAAGCGATCTAGCATACCAGGTTCAAACGAAGCATTTGAGTGCATCAATGGGTAAGTTTGTTGATTGTAATAAACGAATTTGGGGTTTTATGTTGTATGTGTAATTTTGAGAGTCGAAATCTTGGTATTCGGTTGATATTTGGGATTTTTAGGTTATTTGAGTTCATCAATGGGTAAGCTAGTTCATCAATGGGTCGAAATCTCAAATCTTGTAGGGTCGAATTTGGGGTTTTGTTTAGTATTCGATTGTATCGCTCAATTATTCGACGTTATTATGAGATTATTCGACTGTATCGATAGATTTATCATAGATAATAAGGGATTTCCATTGGTGTATCTATTCTAATCTTCAAGTGAAATGTAGGTTCTTCGATTGTATCGCTTAGTTATTCAACGGTATTATGAGATTATTCAATTGTATCGATATATTTATCATAGATAATAAGGGATTTCCATTGGCGTATCTATTCTAATCTTCTAGTGAAATGCGGGTTATTCGATTGTATCGCTCAATTATTCGATGGTATTATGAGATTATTCGATTGTGTTGCTCAATTATTCGACGCTAGATACACCAATGAAAATTACACATCAATTGAACTTGCAAGTGAAATACGGGTTATTCGATGGTAACGCTAGATTATTCGATGGTAAATATGGATTATTCGATGATATCGGTGGATTATTAAGGCGTCATCCATTGAAGTGTAGCGTAATTTTTATTTTTTTTGAAATATGGAACGTGAATTAGAACAACATCCTAATCTAGTTTTTTGGAAAATTTGAATTACATAATCTTAACAAATCAAATGTATCCACTAGATATTTTTTTTTAAAAAAATAAATAAATATCAATGGGCCCACTTACCAAACCACACAATTCATCCAATTCATCAATGATCACCCGTCCTCTTCAATAACACTATGTACACGCGCTCAATTCGGCAGGTAAGGCAAGACAACTCATGGGCCCCACTATTTTTATTATTAAAAAAAGGTGAAAAATATCTAATTATCACAACCATCCATTTCAATCGATCAACGGTCAAGATGTGTTCACATAATACACGTTAAGGCCTGAGTACATATGATCTTCTCTCTATATATATATATATATATAATGATGTTGAGAAACTTCTTGAGAGGTCGAAATTAATTATATGGACATACGTGCATGAATTAATATAATTACGCCTAGCTATATATATTACTTATATATATACATACGTACAAAAGTTGAAAAATAGAAATTAGCTTATTTGTATTCATATATAATTAACTAGTCCGTGTACGTGTGTTAACTTACGGAGATTAAATGTGTGATATATTAACTAACTAGAACCTATTTAAACTCTTAAGATCATCCTAGGGGCATCTTTTGTACGTATAAATCAAAATATATATAGCTTTGTATTGCAGAAATTTTAATATATATTTTTCGCAGCTGCCTCCTGGTAGCTTTGAAATAATATTCATAAACTATACATTATATATAACAGTAACTGTTTTTGTAAGTCATGCAGCGCTAATTATGTGCTAATTTTATCATGAAAAAGCATAGTCCAATAATAATAATAATAATAGTAATATACTGATTCGGATGGTTTTTTGTATCATATCGGATTCAGGAAAATTTGTCATTAGCTAGCTTACGTACGGTACAACATAAGCTAATTATCTCAAAATAAGTTAATTATCTCGGCTCAGATCGAGTTAAGTTCTTGCTTTATAAGCCATTTTCCCATAAACTATAACACTTCTTTTTTAAAGGAAAGAAGTTCAAAACACCAGGCGATAAAACACAAGCTGAATTGTTTGCGCATTTTTTCCTTTTTTTCGGTTTACATTATATGTTCGACGATTCATCTTTCCGCCGACTTATCGGCGCGCTCTCGATCAAACTTCAAGGTATATCTGAGCTCGAATTGTTATATAATAAAAAAAAAAATGATAAAAGCAAGTAATCATTGGGAAATAAATGTGAAAAACTCATTGAAATTTGATTATCAATTACTACGACCTTTTACAAATTACATATCAACAAACGGCAAATACACGTAGAAAGAAAACAGAACTACAATACAACCATCCAAACCAAATCATGGGTTTATTCGATTTTTATTTTGTTTCAAAATTAGAGGTAGATTTAAAAAAAATATTAGTCTTTTAAGTTTTCATTTTGGGATTGGTTGTAATAGTATGCAATTTTTGAAAATTGAGATAAGCTCATATATAAATAATCATGAAATGGTTTGAAGTAAATAATATGGCATTTTTTTTTATGTTATAAAATCGAGATTTATCTTATGTTACAAAATCTTAAGTTATAGTCATTATATAGAGGTTTATATGTCTCCTAATATTTTAGTCATATATTTTGAAGTCTCCAATATGGCCGGGATATGACTGTTTTTCCTCAACACTTGCATTTGTATGTTTGTAATTAGAATGTATATCCATGAATGAGTGATTCTTATTTAGGGGTTGAATAGTAGCTAGCTAGCTACGTACATAAGACGAACTACAAATATGCATTCATTTTTTTTTTTACAAGGAAATATGCATTCATGATTGAGCTACAATCAGTGGCGGCAACAGCCCAAATGGGGTGGCCGTCCTCTCTCCGACGACGGAAAAATGATTAAAAAAAACACATAAATATTGACTAACGTAGTTGATAAAGAAAGTGTGGAGAATATGATTGTCCCACATTGATTAGAAAGTAAATTCAAACTTTGCATATAAGTCGATGGACTACCCCACCTAACACCATTTGGTTTTAGGATGGAACCCCACTCGGTTTGTGTACTCGGCTTGGTTTAGCGCATGTGCGCTTGGCGTGCGTGAAACCCCACGTCGGATGACCCACCGTGATTTAACAGAAAGTAAAAGGAAGCATAAGAAATGTAAGAATTTTGAGTTCAAACCTCAGTTTTTAGTTTTTTTTTCTATATATTTTTATTTCTATTATAAATGTCACATTTTAAACAGGGCCGGACCTGAGGCGACGGCCTGTTTAAAATATGTTTTTATAATAAGTATTAGTAAAGTGGATATTGGGACAAATAGCTAAATTGGCTCAATGGTATGGGGACGGAAGCTAGTTAGAAGAGAATGTGGAGACCTGGGGTTCGAATCCTCCCCTTCACATTTTTTATCTTTTTTTTAACATCAAAACCCTACTTTTTTTCTAACACAGACACACGCCAGTCGCCAGAACACAAGCAGACACACGCCAGTCGCCAGAACACAAGTTGCTCAGCAAACACACTCGATAGAATCCGAGCCTGGGAGTCCCCAAGCCAGTGACCCGCCGCCGCAGGCTCCACCTTCGATCGGCCTTGGCACCGGCGCACCACCCCAGCCCCTCGGCAGTCGGTGAACCACCTGCATCGTCTCCCGCAGGCCGCAGCCGCCACCAACGTCTTCTTCTTCTAGAATCTGGACATTCAACCTTCATTCTTCAAGGTTAGTTTTTGTTCCTCTACTTTTAATTTGGATGTTTTTAAGTTGAATTGGTTGAGATTAAAACCAATTTAGATTAGATGTTGTAGATTTGAGAATCAATTTGGTGGAAATTTCGATTAGGCTGGGTGATTTTGATAATAAATTTGAGAAATTGTAATTAGATTTTGTGGTTTTGAGAAATAAACTCGTGGTATATGATTTGGAATTGTGTTATGGTTGTGATTTTGATAAATAAATTTGTGAATTTGGGATTTGTGATTTAGAATTGGTGAATTCGAAGGTAAGTCTGTCGAACTCATCCTTGAATTATCGTCTTTGTAGTTTTCAAGCCCAGACAAAAATCTTGTATTGCTTGGGATGTGATTATGTGATTATACAAGGACTGATAATTATGCAGGTTGCTGTGAGTTTTGTTGAATTGAACACATATTAACAAAGTGTTAGATATGTTTAATTGTGTACATAATCTATTGAAATTTGATGTATATTGCTTCTCAAGAAAAAAAAATGATGTATATGCGTTTTAATTAGCCTCACTATATGAATTAATATCACTTTTTTTAAATTGGTCAATGGCGTATTTTGGAACTTTGATATGTTTAACGTTCGATCGATATTCGCTTTGTTATTATTGAAAAGAGGGGCCCTGTTTTGAAATCTCGCCTCAGGCATTAAAAATCTCAGGTCCGGCCCTGCACATTTAATTCAATTTTTATAGTTTTCTTTTAAAATTTTTCATAAGAGTATTCATTATGCTACACATATTTTAAAAAATTCTTCTAATTTTTATTCATATGAAATTTTTTAGTATCAATATCATATTTAAACCAACTTATGGTTTTTTTTTGCCACAGTACTTTTCAATCCTATTAATTTTTTCCACTTACAAATGACATATTTTTTTTTAAATTTATAATTTTCTTTCAATATTTTTAAAAAAGTATTCATCATGCCACACATATATATATGTGAAAAAAATTAAATTTTATTGTATGAATTTTTATAATAAAATATTATATTTATACCACTATTATTTATGGTTTTCTTTTGGTATATTTTATAAAAAAATTCTCATTATATATACCGAGAAAAAATAAATTTTCGATTCATAAATTTCTCTTAACTCTTGAAAATCCTGCTGCTGCATGACACGTGCTACAATAACTCGTTTTTAGGGTTTGGCCTTATTCCTCTTGTACGTAGCCTACATACAAGAGGACTAAGGCCCACGTAACAAACATATTGAGAGCATATTAGCTTGTAATAACTAGGAATATATGAGAGCATTTTGGTAATTCTAGTCATAAGTTGAGTTAATTACAGCTATGTGCATATAGATTATAGGGTCTCTGGTTCTCGTTGTCATTCATTTCGTTGTAACAAGAACAATATATAAAATACCACCTAGCATAATGGAAGGAAGTCAAACAACTCTTTTGGGAAGATGAGGAAAGCAAAGAAAAAAACAAAACATCCGACCCAAAAGAAAAAGAAAGAACTTGAGATGGAAAAAAGCGGTGGAAGGTTCCTTCAAATTAAACTTTGATGCGGTGGTGAGTTCATCGGGTGTAGCGACTTCTGGTGTAGTGATACGTGATCGCAGTGGCTTGATTGTCTTCTGGTGAGATGTCCGCGCTCAAGGCGGAGGCACTGGCTTTTCACCGGGGCTTGACTGCAGTCCGTCAGCTCGGGATTTCAAGGCTCGAGGTCGAAGGTGATTGTCTTGCTGTCATTAACGCTATCAACTACGTCTGGAGTTGTCCTTGGGAGATCGAGATTATTATGGTCAATGCTAGATTGCTGCTTTTGGACTTTGATCTCATTTCCTGCACTCATGTCTTTAGGGAGATTAATCGGATTGCGGATAAAGTGGCGCACCTTCAGCTCAGCCTCAACCATGATCCCCACGTGTCTCATCTTGAGATCCAGATGCTCATCTGAAAAGACGCTCTTGGGTGGTGGGTAATTAGCAGGGGCTAACACCACCCAAACTATTACCTTGTATCAGAAAAAAATCAGTTGTAACAAACATATTGAGAGCAAAAGCTGTGATCAAGACCAGATCTATGGCAATATCAATCATGGTTTGATCTAAGTTTCTGGTGTTGGTTTTGTTTTGTTTACTTCTTCAAATGGTATCAGAGCTTTGGTGAAGTGTTTGTCCATTTGCTCGCTTCAGTTTGGTTGTTCTTTGGTCGTGTTCATTCATGGCAGTCAGAGATGCTCCGAACACACAGAGGTTTGAAGAAGTAAACCTCTATATATGATCGATTGAGTCAGCAACTAGACTATTTTTTGTTACATAAACTTCTATATTTTTTGGGGGGTATATTTCTATAATTTATTTAATGGTTCTCTATCCTATGCCCCAATGACATAGGATAATAGCACTAATTTGAAAATATTTTTAAAATTTTAATTAGTTTAGTTTTTTTTAATCAAAAAAATCCTAGGGTCGCACATGCTTTTTTGGTAGAGAATCTTTCCAATTTAGGATCTTATCGTGTCATTAGGGTATAGGGTAGAAAAACCGTTTATTTAATTCTTATATATGGACAAAGAAAACGTTGCTTTATCACACACACTTGAGATATTTAGCTAGGGAATATTTGAATACATTAATTAGGACAACCGTGCTGAATACTAAGAGCATGCCCAACAGATCCTCCATCTTGATTTTTTGGAGAATATTGGGATGGTTTTAGGTCCAACAGCTTCCCCATTACATTCTCCAAAATAGGGAATATAGAGAAAATATGGAGATCATTCCATAAATTTGAAGAAAACTATATATTTTGGGGTAAACTCTATAGTGGAGAAGCTGTTGGAATTGGGTCACAAAATATTCAGAATATTTAACTTCTAATTCTCTATTTTAGAGATTGTTATAAGGAATCTGTTGGACATGCCCTAAATAGAGATAAATCACCAAATTAACAATTAATAAGGAGT
Organism: Persicaria maculosa; assembly: GCA_963922045.1. Classification (NCBI taxonomy): domain Eukaryota; kingdom Viridiplantae; phylum Streptophyta; class Magnoliopsida; order Caryophyllales; family Polygonaceae; genus Persicaria; species Persicaria maculosa. Next base: position 69,928,247 of record OY998262.1, read on the forward strand.
TAATGAATGATTGGATTAAAAATTTAATATACACGTACTGTAGAAGGGAGAGATATATATATGTGATCCACCCCACATACGTTCATTATACATGATCCTATAACCTACTCGATTGATTCTTTTTTTTTTTTTGATCCGAAGAAAAAAAAAAAAAATTATACATGATCCTATAACCTACTCGATTGATTCTTTTTTTTTTTATCCGAAAAAAAAAATAATAAATAAAAAAATACAACTTAATTAGATCCAAAAAATCAATCAAATCTGGATGAATATTCCATCAAATGCGGGCCATGTTCACGCTATATCTACAAGTCACCAATGTATATACTATATACTCTCTCCAAAAATATAGATTTTTTACTTTGTATGTTTTTTATAATTTAAAAATTATATAAAATATTAATTTTTATTTATACTTATTAATGAGTACTGATTTCTCCGTCCCAAAATATAGGTCATTTAACTTTTTAGTACGCTTTTTAAGAAGCTTAAAACATTATAAAATATTAACTTTTTATAATTTTTTTATACAAAAATTCATATTATTTACTTATAAGTAATGAGCATAAAATTATATTAAAAATGATTAAGACATTCATATTTAGTTTATAGAGTTTTTAGCTTTTAAAAAAGCATATAAAAAAGTCAAATGAATTATAACACTTTTTACACTGTAAAATGTGAACAGAATGATTATTCGTATGTAACAAGTGACAACATAATTATTTATTTAATGTAATGTAATTATTCATATGTATTAACGATATTTTTATATGAAAATTATTCGTATGTAGCAACATAATTATTCGTATAAGTTATATATATACGAATAATCATGTTATTATAGACAAAAAATTAAATTTATTGTTTTAAAATTTTATTTAAATTTCAACCATTAATACATATTGTTAATCCAAATCTTCATATTTATTCACAGTTTACAGTGTTTACATTCAATTCGTCCCGCGCGCGATTAATGTTATGTAGACTCAAAATCAAGAGTAGGCTGGTATTTTAACCCACCTGATTTTGTATAAAACTAAAATAACACAAAGCGTTGTACACATTTAATTTCTCCTATTTTATCTGCTTTTCCATATATATATACTTTCTCCATTATTTTTTTAATTTGAATTTAGTAAACGCGAAATTAAAATCGCAGGCCTCTAACGGCATGTAAGGGCAATCTTTAAGGGAGAATTACCTGATATATATACCATTTATAACATGATCAAACTTGAGGCTTGAGCTATATATATTATATATCCGTGCAAGTTGAAACAATATATGCAATCAACGTCATCAAATTAAGATACAAAAATTTGTTTTTTTTTTTTTTTTTCCAATGCATTTGCAGGGCGGAGGAAAAAAATTAAAGGAGCGAAAAAGCTAAAAACATATATACAGATGAAAAAGCTAAAAACTTATTTATTGAAGGCCACACCCACACCGGTGTGGGTGTGGGTGTGCCGTGTGGGTGTGGGTGTGGTACGGTCCATACCCCTTTAATTTAACTGTCCATGCCATTTGCCATCGATCGATCGACCAATGTCCCATGCATGTTTTTGTACGTTAATTCATGGAAGCTAGCTGAACTTCCAACGCTTACTGGTAGTTAGTTTTACTTCTACACATGTGCTCAATTATACCATCGTCTTATCAATCTATCAGTCAACCTTCAAATATATATTGCCCTATAATTTTCTTTTAGTTAATTATATATATATATACACATACCCACACACAAAAAAAAAATAAAAAAAATCCTCGCTATATGCATATATGGTTAATTAATTAATTAATGATATAGGTCACATGCTCTAACTAAGCCCTGTATATAAATATACTGATTTAAGTGAGAAGCAACAAATCCACCTTTGTAATATGAAAAAAAGTATGCAATGTATATATAATGCATGTGGATGGGAGTTTTTTTATTGCGCTATATATCTTGCATTAATTTGATCTTCTCCAACTGCCCCGCTAGTATTTAACTATTTATTAGGCAGATTAAACCAGTTGAAAAAAAAGAAGGTTTATTGTTAAATATATTTACTGTAACTTCTAAAACTGCCGAAAATGTATTTATCATAAACATAAATAAACTCTAATGAATTAAACTTGGTTTGTTTTTCTAATAAGTAAAAGTAATCGGGTTATTGTATTTTTCCATATATATTCAAATCACAATTATATATAACTGACTATATATTAAGAATATACGATCATATAATAAAATATAAAAAGTAAAAAAAGAAGGTATAAATGATATATTCAAATATAGAACCTTAACTATTTATATAATAATTTAACATACTTCTTGACCAAAAATAACAAATAAAAAAATTGACATATATACTTTCTTTTAGTGGGCGGGAGATAAATAGAGACCTAATTGGATGTGTATATGTCTGTCGGCCAAATACCAACCCCGACTTAATGTGGTATGTCGTCTAAAGCTAAAATTAAACAACACAACCCACGTGAAATTGTCATCCATAATATTATTGATCTTAGGATCAATGTATCAAACCATGAAGAACATTCAAAGAAACACTCAGAGGAAGAAGGAAGGAATAAGAAAAACTCTCATAAACCGAAGTTTGATTACATTGAAAAACAAGTTGCTGATTACACAGAGTTTGCTATTTATAGACCAACCAAACAACTCACACACACACACACTAACATACACGGTGAGAGTTTGTTACAACAACAACTTCCTAGAGCTTCTTCTAACTGCCACTCCAGCTCAGCAGCTCCAGCTCAGCATTTTGGTTGATCTTATAGCCTCCAACACTCCCCCTCAAGTTATGAGTTTGAACACATTCACAACTCCTAACTTGATCATCATTTTCTCATAGATCTCCTGTGTCACTGTCTTAGTAAAGATATCAGCAGGTTGTTCTTTGGTAGATACATAGCCTAGAGTAATCTCATTACTCAGAACCTTGTTCCTCACAATATGACAGTCACCTTCAATGTGCTTTGTCCTTTCGTGGAGCACTGGTTTTTTTTGCTATGTGTACGTATGGCTGACTGGTTATCAAAGTGGAGCTCCACAAACCCTGTATTTAACTCTTAGAGTTCCCAGCAACTTCACAAGCCATGTGACTTCACAACATGTCATGGCCATGGATCTGTATTCTGACTCAGCAGGTGACATTGCCACATAGGTCTGCTTCTTGGTTCTCCAAGAGATCAGAGATTTACCTAGTAGGATACAAAATCCAGTGAGTGACTTCCTAGTCATTGGGCAGCTTTGCCAGTCTGCATCACAAAAGGTCCTTAACTGTAACTTGGATTCCCTTGCCAGTAGGAGCCCTTGCCCTGGTGCTTTCTTTAGATACCTCAACACATGCTTTGCTGCTTGCCAATGCTCAGTGGTAGGTGAGTGCATGAATTGGCTTAACATTTGAACTGCATAACACATATCAGGTCTTGTGATTGTTAGGTAGATCAATTTCCCAACCAGTCTTCTGTAAGCAATAGGATCCACTCCTTCTCTGTTGCCTTCTATGACCAGCTTTATTCTTGAATCAAGTGGTGTAGCAACAGGCTTAGCATCAGACATCCCTGCTTCAGCAAGTAACTCCAATGCATACTTTCTCTGATTTAAGAAGATTCCTCTATCACTTCTATCAATTTCTATGCCCAGAAAATACCTCAACTATCCTAGCTCTTTCATTTGAAAGTGTTTATGTAGATGAGCTTTAAGCTGAGCTATTTCTGCTTCATCATTTCCTGTGATGATCATATCATCAACATATACTAGCAAGGTTGTAATACTCTCTTTATGCTTCCTAACAAACAAGGAGTAGTCTGCCTCAGATTGCTCAAATCCTGCAGCTCTTACCACTTCTGAGAATTTTGCAAACCATTGTCTTGGAGCTTGCTTGAGCCCATACAATGATTTTTGAAGTTTGCATACCACATCAGGTTGATGTTCCATACTCTGTGACTCCCCATGAACATCAGACTGAACCTTCTTCAGTTGATAATATGCAGGTGGTAGCTCCATATACACTTCCTCCTCTAGATCACCATGCAAGAAGGCGTTGGTAACATCTAACTGAGAGATATGCCAGTTCTGTATAGCTGCAACTGATAGGATAGTTCTTACATAGATCATTTTTGCCACTGGAGCAAAGGTTTCACTATAGTCAATGCCCTCCACTTGACTGAAACCTCGAGCAACTAACCGAGCCTTATGTCTATCTAGACTCCCATCAGCCTTCAGTTTAAGTTTGAAGAGCCATTTGCAAGTGACTACTGATTGGTGCTTAGGACGAGGTACCAAGGACCAAGTATTTGTCCTTTCAAGAGCATTCAATTTAGTGATCATAGCTTGGCACCATTCCCTGCAGTGTAGAGCATCTTTCACAGTAGATGGCTCAGTTAGTGGTGCACTGTTGGTAATGAAGGTGTTGTATACAGAGGGACAAGAGGCATAAGAAACAACTGAAGAGATAGGGTAAGGAGAAGAGAACTTACTGTTAGAAGAGGAGCCTGCATAGATAGAGACATCGGGGATTGTACACACATAGTCCTTCAACTATGATGGTGGTTTAGTAGTTCTGGAAGAATGTCTGATCTCAGGTAATGGGGCTTGTGGTGAAGGAGAAATGTCCAAGGGAGGGTCCTCAAGGGAAGCAGGTGATGGAAGATCATCAAACATAGGTGGAACTGGAGAGGGTGAGTAATCAGCTAGAGTCTCAGTTGTGGTGACTGGATTTAGCTAGGGAGATAGGAGAGGATGTGTTTGTGGGCACAATGGGGGTGAAAGGCCAGTCATCCACATACTGATGTTGTAATTGAGATTGTGTAGGGACTGAGGATGGGATAAATGAGGGAGATGCAGAAGCAAAAGGAAAGTAATCCTCTACAAACTGTACATCTCTACTAACATAACATTTTTTAGTTTGTAAATTGTAAACTTTGTAGCCTTTAAAACCATAAGGGTATCCCAAGAAAACACAAGGATTTGACCTGGGTTCAAACTTTTTGTGATGTTGAAAACTTGTAGACATGTAGCACAGGCAACCAAAAACTTTTAGTCTAGAATAATCTGGTGAGGTGCCAAATAAGACCTCATAGGGTGATTTGTTATGTAACAGAGGAATAGGTAACCTATTGATGAGAAATGTGGCAGCTAAAATACAATCACCCTAGAATTTGATTGGTAAAGAGGCATGAAACCTGAGAGCTCTAGCTGTTTCCAATATGTATTTATGCTTCCTCTCAACACGACCATTCTGTTGAGGGGTTGCAGTACAAGAGCCCTCATGTTGGATGCCTTTTGAGAGTAAAAATTGACTCATTTCAGAGTTCACAAATTCAGTACCCTGATCAGTTCTTAAGGTTTTAACTCTAGTGTCAAATTGATTTTCCATTTTTAAGATGAACTGTTGTAAGACAGAAGCAGTGTCAGATTTATGAGCGAGTAAATGAGCCCACACACTCCTACTCTTGTCATCAACAATAGTTAAAAAAATATTTTTTACCATTGTAAGTAGGAGATTCATAAGGACCCCAAAGATCACAGTGTACAAGCTCAAAAATATTTTTAGCATGAGATGTACTGGTGTAGAAAATATTTCTTGTTTGCTTTGCAAGAGGACAAACTGAACATGATAGGTCTGAATTTTTATTCATATCAGAAGAAATGCAAGGTACATGTAGAAGTTTTTCAATAGGGGCATGGTCTAGCCTGAGATGCCACAAGGCATTAGAGTCAGACTTACAATGTGAGGGAGGCAAAAACATAGGAAGAGTAGGGCTATTGGCACAGAATGTGGTGTGATCTTCATCAGCTTTCTGAGACTCTTCAATCAAACTTGGTATGTCAGCTTCAGGAACCAAGTGGTACAATCCATCAATGTCCCTACCAGCTGCAATGTTCCTCTTCCTTACAAGGTCCTGAATAAGGCACATCAAAGGTTTGAGATTGATATGAAAGTGTGCAGTTCTCACCAAGGTACTTAGAGATATCAGGTTAAGCTTGAAATCAGGTATATAAAGAACATTGTGCAGAGATAATGAAGGTGTTAGATGTGCAGTACCAGAGTGAGTAATTGAGCTTGTATGGCCATCAGGAAAGTGTATCTTGGATGGAGGAATCATAGGGACAATATTTGTTAGATGTTTGAGATCACAAGTCATGTGATAATTTGCACCACTATCTAAGAGCCATCTATCTATTAGAGAAGTAACTACACCACAGAAAAGAGTACCTGCTAGATTCATATCATGATGCTTGTCTGCCTGGGGTTGATTCATGGCATTCAGAAGAGAGACCATCATCCTTTGCTGGTCCAAGGTGAGGTTCTGAAACAGGTTTGGTTGTGACTCAGGAGCTTTCTCAGTAGTTGCAGCATTTGCTCTATAACTTGTGCTCCCAGATCCTGATTTCTTGCTATCCACACTGTAAGTTTGACCAGGTTTCTGTGGCTTGTACTTGCTCTTGGAATGCCAGCTTGGATACCCCATCACTTCCCAGCACTTCTCAAACGGGTGATTTCCCTCACAGTGTGTACATTTCTTCTTCCTGGCTGGGGTTGTATCACCATCTTTCTTGCTAAACATAGCTGTAACATCTGGAGATGATTTGACATTGGTGTCTGCCTTCTTGTTGCTGGTCTCATCCTGAACCAACAGAGAGTGAGCATAGCTAGCAGTTGGAAGGGGTGAGCTCAGCAAGAACTGTCTTCTTGGAACAGCATATTGCTCATTCAATCCCATAAGAAATTTCATCAATTTCTCTTCACTTTCTGCAGCTTCAATTCGAGAATTCAGGTTGCATTCACATTTTCCACATGTGCAACGAAGTGGAGGACACAGATCTGCCAATTGCTGCCAAGTTCCCTTGAGTTTGGTGAAGTATTCAGTAATACTTGTACTCTTCTACTCGCACTCTTGCAATTCCTTCTTAATTTGGAACAAGAGTGATCCATTTTTCTGCCCAAAGCTCTCATGGAGATCATCCCACATATCTTTGGCAAAATCAAATTCATCTAGAGTTGCATATATTTCTTTCGATACTGTATTCAGAATCCAAGAACATACCATATCGTTTCCTCTATTCCACAAGGCCGAATTTTCATCAGTTTCAACTAAAGATCCATCTACAAATCCTACTTTGTTCTTAACCGAAAATCCTTTCATTTAAGCTTTCTTCCATCAACGAAAGTTCTCGTCTGTTAGCTGAATTGTAGTAAGGATGATACCTGAGTTGTCGGAGGGATGGATGAATAGAGGACTCTGCAAATCCATGGCAGAGATCACATTGCTTCGACGACGCTCTGACCTCTCTCCAGATCTGTTTGCGTGTTCCTCGTTTAGCGCCATGGATGCTTGAGTGATTTCGCAGCGAGAATGAAATCAAACACAGCAATTTGGTGCGGAAGCTTTGGCAATTACAGATCGACGACAATCGCTTGCTCTGATACCATATTGATCTTAAGATCAATGTATCAAACCATGAAGAACACTCAAAGAAACACTCAGAGGAAGAAGGAAGGAATAAGCAAAACTCTCATAAACCGAAGTTTGATTACATTGAAAAACAAGTTGCTAATTACACAGAGTTTGCTATTTATAGACCAACCAAACAACTCACACACACACACTAACATACACGGTGAGAGTTTGTTACAACAACAACTTCCTGGAGCTTCTTCTAACTGCCACTCCAGCTCAGCATTTTGGTTGATCTTATAGCTCCAACAATTATATAAGAGTTATTGAGGTGAGCTACGACTATAGTACCTTTCTTTTAAGAATAATAGAATACATGTTTTAAAAATATAATAGAAAACACATTAAATACGTGATTTAAATCATTATTTTTAGTTTAAAAAATTAGAGGGAAAAAATTTCATAAATTAAACATATAGGAATTTGAACTCAAGAACTCATAATTCAAATTCTTATTTAAGCACAGTTTTTTACTTATTACTCTTTTTAACTTTTTAACTTTTTTTTTAATATATCATCAAGCCAACACCAACCTGACATAGATACCAAGGTTAATCATTTTATTAAAGCATACAAAACATGGGACCATGATAAGATAAAAACCTAGCTACAACACATTTTACCCAACACAGTAATAGAATCCATAAAAGCTACACCTATACCACAGCATAGATAGATTATACTAGAAATGGAGCAGGAATGACTGGTTCTCTACCAAGTCATCTATATATAGATATGATCCACCATATGAAACATCATCAAAAATCGGATATGCGGTGGATTTGGAATCTTGACGTCTCACCAAAAATTAAAACATTCCTCTAGAAAATCTCGCGGAATGGCATACCAACTACAGTCAAATTGGCATCCCGCCACCTGGGAATACCTACAAACTGCCCACATTGCGACGCCCAATATGAGGATCTACACCATCTTCTGTGGAGCTACCCAATCACCAGAGAAACACTCATATCAATTGACACAACCTCCTTCTTTAAGATCAATGCATGCTTCTTGGAAGGAAAGGACATAAATCAAACACTCCAGGACATTAAAGAAACTGTTGGAACACATAGATTTGCCTACATTGCCTTCGCTTGGTGGAGAATCTGGTACTTTCGCAACAAAACACTATTTGATAATATAAAGCCGGACATAAGATGTATTGTTTCTTTCACAAAAGAAAAAAATTCTTTGTGGAACTCGTCCAAGAATATTGATGCCCCAGTGGACAACCCAACCGTCAAAAGCGATAAAACTGTAACACAGAAGACAAAAAGAAAAAAAAATGAAAAATGGAAACTCCCAGAACCGGGAAATTATAAACTGAACTTTGATGGCGCACTCTCTCCTTCTGCCCAGGGTTCCTATGGATTCATTATTCGGGACTGTAGAGGAGCTCCTATCTTTTGTGGCTCTGGCCCTTGCCCTTTCCCCTCTATTACCTGTGCTGAGGGCCTAGGGCTTTGGAAAGGAATCACAACGGCAAAAGAACTTAACATTCATAATCTTGTAATAGAAGGTGATAACCTCACCATAATCAACAATCTTAAAGGTCTTGGGAAGCCTACCGGAGACTATGAAATGATTGTCTCGGACAATCTAGTCTCGCTGGGCTTCTTTGCTTCGGGTGAGATTCGTCATGTCTTTCGGGAGGCAAACCAGTTAGCGGACCGTTTATCGCATATGTCCCTTGCTTTCCATAATGCACTCGTTCCTGACGACTCTCTGCTTCGTAGTTTCATCTGCAAGGATGTTCTTGGCTTGTAGGGCTATGCCTCACAGCCAAATTATTTCCGTTTCAAAAAAAAAATATTTTTTTAACCCTTGAATTAACAAAATTACAAAAAGTACATATTTTTTTTATTTTTCTTTAACATTTTTCTCCGAGCCAAGGGAGCTCAAGTCACCTCATGCCCTCCCTCTCTCTGCCCCTGTCGATAGACTCCTATTGATATTGCTAATTGTTCTAGGATAGAACCTCATTGTACTTATATACTCTATATATCGCATATATGTGCGTCGACTGTGCACACGATCTCATCTAGTCACAACTCACATTGCTAAGTCGAATGGCTCGACACTCGATTCTAGACTAGCAAAATAAGAAAAAGAGAAGGGGTGATTACCTCGATGTCCAAAATTTTGGGCTTTATTAGGAAAATGTCTACCACCCTCTCCACATTAGCAAAATGTCCACCCAAAAAATAAAGTTGCTGAAATTGAAGGGTTTTTTTTTCCTCGTTGTTGAAACTGCTGAAACCCCTGTGCCACCCTCTGTTTCAGCAGGTTTTTTTTCGCTTTTTTTTCGTTTTTTTTCGCGTTTCCAGAGTTGCTGAAACCGCTATGCCACCCTCTGTTTCAGCAGTTTTTTTTCACATTGCCGAAATCAGAGTTGCTGAAACCCCGATTTCAGCACTGTTGTTAATGCCGAAACCCCCCTTATGTTTCAACAGTTTTTTTTTTCGCGTTGCTGAAACTGTTTTTTTTTTCGCGTTGCTGAAACCCCGATTTCAGCATTGTTGTTGATGTTGAACCCCTGGTTTCAGCAACGTTGTTGATGCTAAACCCACGGTTTCAGCAACGTTGTTGATGCTAAACCCACGGTTTCAGCAACGTTGTTGATGCTGAAATTGTTGCTGAAACCGTGTTACGAGATATAAAATTTAGCCTATGCCGGATTCGAACCCACGTATTTGCGCATAGCACATCGCTCTACCATTGAGCTAAGAGGCTTTTAAAGGAGATTTAAAGCAAGGAACATCAAAATTCATTGCAGTCCACATTTCATCAATTGCTGGAACTACAATCCGCATTTCAGCAATTGCAGAAATTGCCAATATCCAAACCCAAACCATGTAAAAATCAAGATAATCCATTATTTTTGTGCAATTTGATAACAATTCAAAAATAAAATATCATAAGATGCTGAAATAAGCAATTAGCATGGAGTAAATAAACAATTATGAATCAATTAGCACGAATTTGCAATTCATTTCAGCAAAATAAAGCACGCATTCATATTTGAATCCTTGATTCTGATTTTCCACCGGAATTCAACAAAATGAAGCACGCATTCATATTTCAGCAAAATAAAGCACGCATTTCAGCAAAATAATCGATGCCAACACACACATCATTAGATCATTTAAATTTCACATAAAATTTCCTATCACACACCAATTTCAAAGGAAGGATTAGTAAAATTTCACATAAAATTTCCTAAGGATCAGTAAAATTTCACCATGGTCATCCTCTGCCGCACCCAGCATCACCGACAACTCTTCACCCACCACCGGTGACAACATCTCCATTCTCGACTCTGTCCTTACTTCTCCCCCCATCTGCGGCGACCATGGTTCAGCAAGCAGGCCGGTGGCCATTGTCATTTTCGAGAAAAGTGCTGAAATCGGCGGAAATGGCGGAAGAGTGCTGAAATCGGATCCTCTCGTGCTTAGAACTGGTGGCGCGGAGGCGGCGGAATCGTGGAGGAGCGGAGGCGGCGAAATCGTGGAGGAGAGTGAGAGGGAGACAAACTTCCCCGATCTATTATGTGGGAGGCCGATTCGAAGACCGACGGGGCTACCTCGCCGATTCAGAGGACAACACCATTGGAGGCAGAGGAGGGAGATGCAGATTTGGTGGAGGACGGAGGATGCAGATTCGGCGGTGAAACAGGACCCGACCTCCGCACTGGATCGAAGATCATCAAATCTAAAACCGATCGATTTCAGCATCGTCTCGCGCCGGACTGAATTAGTCGCCGGTTTCAGCGTCGTCTTCGCTGCCGGTCACCGGGCTGGACCGGTCTGCAACTGCTACGAAACCTCTCTGTGACAGATCGGAAAAGAGGGAAGAGGGAAGATTCTCGGTGGCTCCGACTTGAATTGATCTGCTCTGCAACTGCTTCCGGCTAGAATTCCGGTGAAATTGAAGATTGTCGGTGGCGAGAAACCGCCATGATCCACTGCTAGCGAGAGAGAGAGAGAGAGAGAGAGAGAGAGAGAGAGAGAGAGAGAGAGAGAGAGAGAGAACGGGAATCGATTCAGATCTGAGAAATTGAAAGGGGAAAGGCCGGACGTGAATCAGTTACAGATCTGAGAAAGAGATTGATAGGTTTAGATAAGAATAAGAGGGGTAATTTTGTCCAGAAAATTTTAGGTGGACAAAACCCCAATTTGCCACACTTGGGAGACACTCCCTCAATTTATCCAAAAAATTGCGCCTTCGGTGCAAATTTTCTCAAAAGAGAATGAGATTATAAACAGTTGTTGTCCGTGCGTCAACTCAGGCCCGACCCTGGGCATGGGCAAATTGGGCGCTCGCCCAGGGCCTCCGATTTTATGGGGCCTCATTTTTAATAATTTTATTATATATTTAAAAATGTTTAATAAAATATCAGTTGTTCTTTGTTGCCGTATTGGTTGGACAGGGTGCAAAGGAGTACGTGGTTCTTTTGTGTCGTGAGTTCGAATCCCAGCATTTCCTTCCCTGCCACCACTTTTACATTTACTCTCTTAATTTTTTCATAGCCTCCTTTTTTTAACATTATACAGTGCCCTCCTTTTTAACATTATACATAATGATGAATCTTTAATAAATTTCCCCACCAAAAAATAAAATAAAAATGTAGTCAATATTTTTGCTGGTGCTAGAAAATGTAGTAAATTACTCAAATTTTAATAAAATTAATGTAAATTTTCTAACATTAGAGTTGATTAAATTAAAATTTTATATATGAAATTTAGGTTTATTTTTTAAAAATCCCCTTTTAAACGGAACTATTTTTTTTAATAAACCATTTTTTTTATATAAATTTTCTTTTGTAAAACCATCTTATATATATAAGATTTTAAGATAAATTGAACCCCCTAGAATGATACTATATTTGATTTTAAAAAATTTTATGTAATTTTGATCAAATTACCCTTCATTCATATATTCAATTTCACAATAATTACTCAAAATTGCCTCTAATTTATATTTTTCAAAAATAATTAAAACTCCTCTTTTCTTAAAAAGAAGATCAGAAATCATTTATCCAAAATAAGCATCCACAAACTTAATTTTTTTTTAATAACTTAAAGTTTACTTAAAAGACAAAAATAGAATACAAATATTTAATATGATGATATATCATGATATCAATAATTTTTAATTTTTAAAAAAATTGTCATTAGTAACCTTATAAGTTATGACCCGGGCCTCCAAAATTCATTGGACGGCCCTGCGTCAACTAGATAAAACAATTCTAGGTACACTTGCGAAATGAAAGTGCCTTAAAATGTGAAGAGACCAAACATAAAATTAGAAAAACTAAACAAGTTAAAGATGAACACACAGTCTACTCGTACTTATATGTTGAGGATCACTTGTGTAGTACATGACCCTAATGAAATCCCACGGCCTTTGGTAATTTATAATACTCAATCTATATCTATATACTACGTACGAAGCCTTTTATTGACGTGTATTTTCTCCTTTATTTTGGTTAATTCAATTAATCCCCTATTTTCTACTCTTTTATTTTTTTTCCCTCTCCTACCTTCCCTTTCTAATTTCTGCCCATCTAGACTCGGTCGCAAGGGTTCCCAACTCCCCGAGCAATCCGAAGGGAATATTCCAAACTTATTCGAAGATCAAAAAAAAAATCTAATTAAATCGGATGTCAAAACATAATCAATCCAAACTCATTCGAAGATCGACCAAAAATCCACACTCATATAACTAAACTATTTTTTTCCGAAAATCCCGTGAATGAAGTCTAACACAACGATTTCATTCATTAATACTTATTTATATATTTGCTAACATAATTCACTATTTGCATTTTCTCATTTTTTTTTTTGTTCATCCATATAATAGATATTTTATATTTTTTTCCACGCGCCATGGCGTGGGGATTATACTAGTATTGAGTTGTATACGTATATAATTAATAACAAAATAAATTAAAATAAAAGGCGTGTCATGCTCTGTTGGGTCGGTTCAAATTAAAGTACTATATAAACTAATACGGAGTAGTATAAGTTAAATTGTTCTACTAGTGGAAGGCAGAGAACGTCATACTTAGTATTAATTTAGTGTTTGCTCTCAAAATTATATATCAAAACTTTTTGTTTTTTAGTAGATTGTTATATTTTGACATTTTGTTTTCCCGTCAAATTAACGTGGAATGTCAACACGTACAATTGTGGCTTATCACATCGATGATCGATCAACTAATCGAAATTAAATCACCGACCAATTGTTGAAGCCAAGAATGAATTAAGCATTAACTAATGACTACTCTAGCTTCCAAATTTAACTTATTGTTGTTAGGGATGACAATTTCATCCGCACCCGACAGATATCTGTTTCATCCGACTCGAAAAAGTTGGTGAAAATCCGAAATAAAGTGGATATTAAATGGGTGATGGGTGAACGGGTGATGGGTCGGGTCGGATCCGGGTGAAGACATTTCCCACCCGTCACCCGACCCATCACCCGATCCATCACCCGGCCCGTCACCCGACTTATATTATGTAATTATATTTTATATGTGAAGTTACCAATATATCCCCTAAACCCTAATTCAAGATACCTATCAAACGATTAAAATAGAAATATCTTATTATAAAGTAAGTTATGCAATATTTATTTGAAGATATGCAATGCAATTGGCTCCTAATTAAAATGGAAACGTGAATGCAATGGGATCCTAATTAATGTTATTCATCGATGAGTTCGACTTATGTTTTTCAATAAATTTTTTGATGAATTTGATGTCTTGTGTTTCACCCGAATTATCACCCGATCCACCCGATCACCCGGTGGGTGATGGGTGGACGGGACGGGTGAAATATTTGGTGGGTGATGGGTCGGATAGGGTGAAGGGTTTTGGGTGGTGGATCGGGTGACGGAAAGAGATCATCCATCCATCACCCGACCCATTGCCATCTCTAATTGTTGTTTTGTTAATTACATTAAGTTAACGTGTACATATACGTGTTTTAGAATGCCAAGTAATTCTCAAGGTTAACATATATATATATACGACAAATATAGATTGGTAAGTTGGACAAAGTCCACGAAACTTCCATATACGACAAGCACACCCCCATTTTATCCCCCTCCTTCAGGCGTTACACCCCACGTGTATTCATTTTTTTATACTCCCTATATATTAATATACCTTGTTGATCGGTAAACACAGGGTTCCAAATGGCTCTGATAGGGGTTCTGTTAACGGATTTATCGTGATCTATTTTGAGTTTATGACTCATAATTTGATTAGAGTTTTATGAGTTGCTATATATACTCATTAAACGTTATATTATTATAATCACTTATGTTTTTAGCCTTCCTAATAAAGAATCAACTTCTCTACTTGTGAAAGTAGGCAACACATTGTTATCAAATAACGTAAATTTCTGTTTTTCTTTTCTGTTTATTAATGTTCTTAATTCTTATTATAACTTCTTAATTACTTTGGATTTTTTTATCTAAAGTAAATTATATTACGGTTATATATCACTTATTAATTAATTACACAAATTATTTTGAAGTAAAAGATCATGAACTACATTTGCCCTATAGGCTGAGATAAAGACAATTTAATATTCTAACATTAGGAAAGCCGTTGACGATCGGGCATGGATGCTATAGACCAGACGTGCAATCCTGTCAGCCAAAACATTCGAATCCCTGAAAATATGATGAATAGCAACACGAGAGAAGGAATGAAGGAGAGAAGTCGTATCAGTCATATATCAGAAGCGCGCTCGATGTTCCCAAGAGCAAGTCCAGTCCTCCAGTAGAGCTTTTATGATCGACGACCAAACAATCGCCTTCGATCAGATGGTTTTGGAGTCCCAAGTCTTTTGCCTTAACGACACCCATGTGTAGGCCCATTGCTTCGGCAAAGACAGCGGAAGTATTATTGCAGGGTCTCCAGATCCGAAGGTTAAAACATTTCCATCGTGGTCACAAATAACAAAGCTGAAGGTACCAGCCTCCGAGTGACAGTATGATCAATTTTTTATGGGTCGACAAGTGCCTAAGCTCGTAGCTACTACGTAAGTTTGTAGAGGTAAGGACCGTAAGGTTTAATTTGTTGAAGCAAGCTAGATGATTTTATATATGCCTCTACATATTTTATAATATCGGTGACTAGTCTACATTTATGGAATTTGTTTAACCGTTAATTAAGTGATCGATCAGTGCTTTCAATAAATACAAAAAAGTTGCTAAATTGAAAGATTTGTTTGGATTTGGTGGGGTTGGATACAAAATCCTTTTATTTATTTGAAAAAAAAAGATAAATTTTTTTCTTTCAATTTTCATACTTATTTGTAAAAAACGTGCTGTTATATACACCGTAAATTGTCTCTCGAATTACCACCACCTTCAATCATTTAAACGTGGTAATTTACGGTGTGTTTAATTTGCAGGTTGTAAAGAAAATTTTCGATCAAGTGTTTCGTTTCAGCCATCACTTTATCAACCTTCAAAAATATACTCCCTCCGTCCCAAATTAATTTGGGACAGAACGAGTAATTATTGAGAGGAGAGTTTTATATAATGATGACATGGCTAACCTTCAAAAATCATCTTTCAAAATATGTCTTTAATCAAAGTGTATGTCAAAAAATTGATAATTGCAAAATGTTATCAATCATAATCGTCAATGAATTACTAACGTACTTTTATTTTTTACATTTATAATTCAAAATTCATATTTAATTTACTATTCAAGTCAGATAGATTAAGTGTGTAAGAGAAATAATTCATACAAATACGGTGATGGAAGAGAAGGGAAACAATATATTTGCAAAATATAAAAAGTAAAGCTCTAGAAAGCTTGAGATGAGATTTATCAAGTTAAGAAAAGAGAAACAATATCTCAATTTTAGGATCTTCAAAACTATATAAGATGAAAATTAAAAGTTTCAAAAAGCTACTCCCTCCGTTCGGCAAAACATGTCGTTTACTATTTACGCACGCTTCTTTAGGATGTCTCTTGTTATATAAAGTATTCATTTTTTATAATTTTTTAATAAGTTTGTACGTATTAATAATAACTACGAAATTGTTTTAAAAAGTATTAAAAAAAACTAAATATTTTATATAGTTTATATCTCTTAAAAAAGCGTGCGTGAATAGTAAAGTGACATGTTTTATCGAACGGAGGGAGTATTAACTATCAGGGTCTAAATGATCAATATTTATCACGTTAAGTGAATCATAAGTAATTTCATTTCATTTTTATGTTGTGCAAATAAAAGTAACTTTAAAAATTTACCGAAAATTAAACTAAAATAGTTAAGATAAAATGAGACCTAAAATTAATTGAAAAAGGTTTAAATATGTTAGATTATTCAAGCATAATTAACATATATGGGACTTGGTTAATAGTTTTGAATAGATCGATTTTGGTGAAAATCAAGATTAGTAAAACCCGATCAAATTAAGTAGATTAATATGAATACGCTCGGATTATATAGGTTAATACTTTGAAATTCATATGATATGAGTATAAGTAAAGAGATTAATTAAAATATGATATAGTCTGAAAAAAAATACGATCAAAGAGATTAATTAAAATACAATTGATTTCAAATAAAAATTAAAATACAATCAAATATTAATGTGAATCTAATTAAATTAATAATTAATTAAATTGAATTAGTTATTTAGGTGAGACCACATTTAATAAAAATTTGTCACATAAATATTAGCTTAAGGAGAGGTTATAATGTGGGTGTGAATTTCACACCTGTTTTAGTATTATTACAAATAGATATATATAGATTAAAGGATCGGATGGTAAACTTAAGAACATGTGTAGTGCGTGTTTAAATTAGAAGTTGAAATAGCGTGTTGCATTCTATTGTTAAATGCACAATTTTCATATATATATCGTTTGGGTACAAGTATATCTCTGTGTCAAAACAGAAAATACAGGAGAATGGTAAGTTTCTGTATAATCCAGGATTATCCAGCTATCCTTCCCCACTGTAGAAAAAGTTATTAGCAGCATCAAAAAAAAAAAAACGAATAATTAGATTGATATGAAGAAAATTACACAATCACTAGTTTTAATTATGTAATGCTAATATCAATCACAAGTTGGTGTAGTGGTTATGGGGCTACATCCCATATACCTCGAGATTCGAAGTTCGAATCAGTTGGTGTAGAGTGGGCTAAACCCACTTGAACTGAAAAGTATCCAAAAAAAATTATGTAATGCTAATTAAAAACCATTCATAAATTTGAATAAAAAAAAACCATTCATAAATCCATTCTCAAACACAACCTAAATAATTTTATCATATTCTGAAATAAATATAAACAAATTATTTGATAATTTCATTTTGAAAGGAATATTCCAAATATTATGTCATCTAAAATTAATAATAAATGGGGCGGGGATGAGTGATTCCATTTCAAGAGTATCATCAACTCCCCTCTTTAAAAATAGAGACAATTGACACCCAGAAATTGAATTCCACAGATTCACATTACTCCCCCCATCCCATCCATTCCTTCCACCTTTCTTCCTCCATAAGACTCTTTTATTTTCTCCTTCCCCACATCTCCGGCCACCATACCCGACCCGACCCGACCCGACCTCCCTCATCCCCCTCCCTTCATTTGGATGCCACGGCGGCGCCGGCCCCCTATTTCTATCTCTGACAATGCCAGAGATTTCATCCTCTAATTCCGGTGCCGTCGCCGGCGGCCATGATGATTTCCCCATGCTCCACAACGTCTCCTCCTACGCCGGCACCGGCGACAGCCGCCTCCTCTTCGGCAAGTACGAGATCGGCAAGCTCCTCGGCCGCGGCGCCTTCGCCAAGGTCTACCACGCGCGAGATGTCCGCACCGGCCAGAGCGTGGCCATCAAGTCCATCTCCAAGCGTCAGATCTTGAAGGGCGGACACGTGGCCAACATCAAGCGGGAGATTGCTATCATGCGCCTCGTACGTCACGCCCATATCATACGCCTCCTGGAGGTTCTCGCCACGCGCACCCGCATCTTCTTCGTTATGGAGTACGCGCGCGGCGGCGAGTTATTCTCCAAGGTGTCGCGTGGGCGTTTCAGCGAGGTTCTCAGCCGTCGGTACTTCCAGCAGCTTATCTCCGCCGTTGGATATTGCCACGCCCGTGGTGTCTTCCACCGCGATCTGAAGCCGGAGAATCTCCTCCTCGACGAGAATTGGAATCTCAAGATCGCCGATTTCGGGCTGAGCGCGGTCCGGGACCAGATCCGGTCAGACGGGAGGCTCCACACCCTCTGCGGGACCCCTGCCTACGTGGCGCCGGAGGTTCTGGCGAAGAAGGGATACGACGGTGCGAAGGTCGACGTTTGGTCGTGCGGCGTCATATTGTTCGTGTTAAACGCCGGTTATTTGCCGTTCAACGACGCGAATCTGATGGCAATGTACCGGAAAATTTACCGCGGAGAATTCCGGTGCCCTAGGTGGACCTCGCCGGAGCTAAAATTGCTCCTCTCCCGGCTCCTGGACCCGAATCCCGAGACGAGGATCACGATCGACGAGATCACCAAGGATCCGTGGTTCAATAAAGATTCCAAGGAGGTTGAATTCCACGGGATGGAATTGGAAGCGTTGAAGCTCGAAGAGGAAGGGGACGAAGCGGCGAGAGTCATGAACGCCTTTGACATAATCTCGTATTCCTCCGGTTGCAAATTGTCCGGATTGTTCCGCGATTACTCCGGAAATGGCGGGGTTACGGAGGCGAAGGATCAAGAAGAGATTTATATATCGGCGGAGGAGCCGGAGACGATAGTGGACATGGTGGTTGCAGCGGCGGAGGGGGTGGATGGAGTGACGGCGGAGAGGAAGGATTGGCGGGTGAGGGTGGAGGGGCAGGACGGTAATTTCGCGGTAGTGGTGGGGGTCAACCGGTTAACGGAGGAGCTGGTGGTTATAGAGGTAAAGATGAGGGAAAAGGGGGCCGGGCCGGGCGGGTCTGTTTTTTGGAGGGAAACGCTTAGGCCTTTAATCAGCGGGCTAGTTCATCGGCCCGATGTGGGCCTGCCGGAAGAGTAACGCCGTAGCCGTTAGTTGACGACGCACGTGCCTTCTCCGTGGCGGGGTGTTTGGGAAGGGAACCGAAACCGTAACCGTAGCCCGGCCACCGGAAAAGTGAAGCTTCGATTCATTAATTGTCTTTAATGCAACCAAAAAAAAAAAAACGGGGGGGAACTGTCCTGGAAAATTGTATTTTATGTATCTCTCTTTTTTTGTTTATTGAGGTTAAGTAAGTACGTAGGTGTTGATTATCTAGCTTCAATGGATGTATTGTATGTATAACAAGATATAATAAACATCTAAAGCAAAAAAAAAAAAGAGAGGAAGAAGGTAAATTAAAAGATATGAGAGAGAATGTAAATTAGAGTTGAAATGGGCGGTTAATGACATTTTAATCTTTAACCGGGTTCTTTTTGTAACATACTACTTTATGTTTGAAGGATTGTAAATATTTTTCCCGGAAGAAGGAACAAAGAAGGAATGATTAGGGGTTTCCATATTTAATTAATCTTCCTAAATTAATTTATTAATCACAATTACAGCTTTATTTGTTGTGTTAATTTTGTTGAAATCCGGCTAGGGAAGGAGAGTACGGTCTCCGTTGGCAGCCTACCTACATATATAGTGTGATTTTCTGATGTGTATTTAATTAATGAAATTGATGTTTGCAGGTAGCTGTGATTATTTGGTAAGTCAATTAGAAGAAAATTGGAGTACATAATAGTAAGACGGTAGGTACATGATTAAGGTGGCTATCACATGAACCATTAATAAAGGCAACACAAATCCAAATTGAATTAAGTAAACAAATGGAGTATGTGATGGGTGAAGGGACCCTATCACTTTAATTAAGTATAAATAGTCCATATACATGGGAAGTAAAACCCGGTGGCTTAATTTGACATATGAAGTTTAAGTAAATTGGAAGCTGAAAAACATGAATACAAAGTTCAAGTTGATATACGTATATATAGAGCGAGAGAGATTATAGATATCGTTTTCTAAAGCAAATTGAAGGAAAGAGCTAAGGCCTAAGGAATAAGGATGATGTAAACAAGTAGTCATATATTGTTTTAAAGTGTTTGGGAGATCGATTGTAAACCACACACGTTTTCGGATATATGCTTTTAATTAGAGACCTTTACGTACAAGTACTGTTTTGTTTTCAAATTAGAGTATCGTATAATTAGAAGATGCTTCAAATTGACGCCTTTTTTATATTCTTGACATAAGCAATAAATGCATGTGGCTCTGAGTGGAGCGATGGATGGAGCTGGGTCCTAAAATCATCTTAACCATATAATGAAAATAGACTGAGCTTGAAGCATATATAAGTGCCAATTCAAATATATAGATAGGTAGTGGAGTCACTGAAGGTGAAGGATATATGATATCGATGGAGTAGGAGGGTAGGACCTAACATTTTTATAATTATTGACATTAACAGCTCTCTTGTCTATTTTTTGGTGTTTATATAAGTTGATGGGAGTTTGGCCTCATATCCATAATTAGCTACCTAGTTCCTTATCTCTTTCATTTAAATTAAACGCCTTGTTTTTTTTTTTATTATAAATTAAACAGTAGATAAGCCCACCCTATAGTATAAGGTTAAAAAAAATGTTTCATCTCATAACCAATTAATATATTGGCACTTACAAAAAAAAAAAAAAGTTTCATCGATCTCATCTAGATGTCCAATCTTTTGGTGGGATAACAAAAAATGAAGCTATATCAACGGATCAACGTATAATAGCTAGATATGTTAAGTAACTATATATATGGATATATATATCCAAATTAAAAACGTAACACATGCGCACATGTAATCGGAAAAAACAAAAGAAATTAAAAGAAGACGCAAACTTAATTAAAGAGTAGATGGATGGAGGTAATTACATTAAATTAAGTACTGATTGCTGTGTTATATCATGTGATGATATAATTGATGAATAATGCAGATGCATTAATATATATAGGGGTAAAAATACAAAAGCAAATTGATAAGCGATCATCATATGATATATATCATATCATCGATGTTAATAAAATGATCCCAATATATTATATATTAAAGTGTTGATAAGTGGAGAAGAGCACATGAAATTAAGGCGATCGATGTACGTTCAATAATATATATATATATATATATATATATATATATATATATATATATATATATATATATATATATATATATATATATATATATATATTATCTTCTGCTCTCTCTGTGTGTCTGTAAGTGTATGTAAGTGTATATGCTCAGCTCGATCGGGTAAATGTTTGTTTGTTAGTTATTCTTTTATGTACGTAATAATTTTAATATGGGAGGAAATTACGCAGAAGGTGCGGCGGGCGCACCCAGAATTGGACGCAAGGAAAGGGGTACACTGTACGTCTGTACCGTACACGTACGTAGGGATGTTATATAATTCAAACTCCTTCAAATCTGTTACTAATAACTACTCCCTATTCGTCTTCTACTCTTTCATTTTATTCTAAAATGACTTATCAAGCCATCATAAATACATTTTTAAGTTCAATTTTATTCAAATTTAAGTTTTGTTTTGACTTTATCTCAAATCTGCAATCAGAATAAATAACCTACAATTAAGTGAGATCGCTTGAATATGGAATCTCGACAGTTTTTCTAAAGATTTTTTTTATGGAAGTCATAAATGAATATATTCCTAAAAAACTTTAATTTGCACAAAAAGGAGTTGCGTAACACCCTTTTACCAAGTGTCTTCCAACACTAAACCTTAGAGGGGGCACACAAATCTAGGGATGTTATGCGGACACGAGCCGCTCAGATTCGGCTCGAAAAACTCGGTTCGAGCTCGTTCACATTTGAAAAACGAGCCGAGTTTGAGCAGGCTTCTGAGCTCGAATCAAGTACGAGCTCGAGCTCGAGTAGCTCGTATTACTCGGACAATTTTGCCCCTGAGCTTTTTCACCTTTAGTTTTAGGGTTTCTTCCCGTGTGTCTCCAGTAACGAGCTCATAAACGAGCCAAAAATGAGCCAAAAACGAGCTCAGAAATGAACTTCCAGCAAAAACAAGGTAAAACAATAACACGAGCTCGAACGAGCTCACGAGCTCGAGCTCGGCTCGGCAAAAAACGAGCAAAACGAGCTCAAGCTCGAGCTTGTTCAAATACTCGCGAGCCGAGTTCGAGCTTGCTTCTAAGCTCGAGTAAAATTCGAGCCGAGCTCGAGCTCGAGCTTGAACAGTACCAAGCCGAGTATCAGCAGCTCACTACTCGGCTCGTTCGACTCGAATATATAACACCCCTACACAAATCCCTTGAATCCTAGTCCCATTTCGAATCCGTCCCAATTCTGATGGGATTTGGGAAAAAAAAAGTGAATCCCCTCCAACACATATATTAAAAATATATAATTAAAATTATATGCATTTTTAATATGTATGTATGTATGTATGTATGTATGTATGTATGCATATTGGAGACGGACTTTACAAGTTTTCATAATAATAATTATATATTTATTTATTTATTTTCATCTCTATTATTTGAACAACAAAATAAATGGAGAAGCAATAACATAATAATTTCTGGGGAAAAAAAAAAACAAAATAACAAAATAACTACAACAAGTCAAATGTAGTCACCATCACCGGCCATATCGTGAGCAGTAACTTGTAATTGTTTAGTTTCAACCTAAAATGGCCTACCACTCAGCTTCCATCCAACTTCTTGCATTTATTTTATTTAGGGAAATTTTCTTTCTAAATTTATAAGCTATAAATCCCAATTATTGTTGTTTTTGGAAATCAGGAAGAAAAAAAAAAGATTCTCTAGACAAGCTTTGAGAAATCGAGAGACTGAACAAGCCGATCGTTGAACTAATCATCATGTACAATCAAAAGGAATGACAAAAAAAAAACACTAATCAAATGAAGTAAAAGAACATGTAAAAATAAAAGTACTATAAATCCTAATTGAAGAAACTGTACGTTTCTCTAAATTATAATCCGATAAAAATATTTTATTTTGGACTTATGGTTGTTGTGGGGCTTCGACTCGTTGGTTTGTAGCATAAAGGTACTGATGAAATAAATCGTTAAAATTATAAGATTGAAACTATAAGTTAATACGAGTAATATAAATTATTATTTATATGGAATATATAGTATCAATTTTTTTTTTTAAAATAAACCAATGCGTAGCACGGGAACATCCACTAGTAAATAGTAAACGACGTGTTTTAATTAACCGGAGTATTTATTATAGGGGTGATTACCTCGATGTCCAAAATTTTGGGCTTTATTAGTAAAATGTCCACCACCCTCTCCATATTAGCAAAATGTCCACCTCTAAAATAAAGTTGCTGAAAATTTTTTTTTCAGCAATTTTTTTTTTCCCGTGAATTTTTTTTTTCCCGCGTTTCCAGAGTTGCTGAAACCCCTGTGCCACCATCTGTTTCAGCAGTTTTTTTTTGCGTTTCCAGAATTGCTGAAACTCGGCCATGTGCCACCCTCTGTTTCAGCAGTTTTTTTTTCGGTTTCTTTTTCGCGTTTCCAGAGTTGTTGAAACCCCGATTTCAGCACTGTTGTTGATGCTGAAACCCCGATTTCAGCAACGTTGCTGTTGCTGAAATTGTTGCTGAAACCGTGTTACGAGATATAAAATTTAGCCTATGCGGGATTCGAACCCACGTATTTGTGCATAAGCACATTGCTCTACCATTGAGCTAAGAGGCTTTTAAAGGAGATTTAAAGCAAGTTCAACAACAACAATTTCAGCAAATTCTAGTTTTAAAGCAAGTTCAGCAACAACAATTTCAGCAAATTCTAGTCTGAAAAAATAAATATATAGATGCGGTGGTTAAACCAAGGTAACGAAAAGAATTACCTCTACCGGCCTTTTACATTAGCTAATTAAAAACATCGGCTCTACCTGCTAAAAGTGTTGAAACCGGAGTTGAATCATAATCAATCTCAATTCAATAAACCTAAGTGTAGTTACGATAAAACCAAGTAACATAAAAAAATAAAATCTCAAACTAGCATTTCTTTCAAAGAAATTGCTATTTACACATCTTTAATCATGCACATTCCTCTCAATAAGCCTAAATCCAACAAACATATATTATTTTGCTGAAATTAGCATACATATATTATTTTTGCTGAAATGAATCAATAGGCAATTAGCATACATATATTATTTTGCTGAAATGAATTGCAGACAAACATTCAATAAATTGTGAGATTGGAGGAGATTCAACGCAAATTCAGATTGCTATTCTAAAAGAGAAACACAAATTCAGATTTGAAAACCTAATATGTACCTGGATATGAGATGCGGACTGGAGTTCGGAGATCGGTGAGATGCGGAAACAGACTATAGAAGAGAATCAATTTACATTAACCGCAATTGTCAGCTCTTTGCGTAATTGTTGATGAGGATGGATGCATAGCAGATGAATTTTTGTAGACAGACTACAATCATATTGGCAATACCAACAGCACTAAAAACTAATCAAGGAATCCCTTGAATGATATCATCCAACAAAACCTGCTAGAAAATGATCAATTTCTCTAGGGCATTTCAACAAACATATAGCCATCAACATTTCAGCCTCACAGAGTTGCAGGAAACACAAATGAAGAGCTTATAGATGAAGAAGGAACAATCTAAAGCTAGTTAGTTGAGTTCTCAATTAGGTAGCTGAATCTTTGAACTACTTGTTGCACAATTCATCATTTCTCATTGAATTTTGCACTTTCTCTCAGTTCATTTCTCATTCAATTTT
The DNA here is from genome assembly GCA_963922045.1 of Persicaria maculosa. Taxonomy (NCBI): domain Eukaryota; kingdom Viridiplantae; phylum Streptophyta; class Magnoliopsida; order Caryophyllales; family Polygonaceae; genus Persicaria; species Persicaria maculosa. The sequence continues at coordinate 69,953,540 of OY998262.1, forward strand.
GCTCTCAATTGAATACACGAATTCTGTCGAGACCTAACCATTACCAAGATGAACATGCCAATAAGAAATCCTCTTTACTCATCTAAATCTCAGAGATCCGAATCGAGAAGTACTAATCACAAAAAGAGAATAGCAATTACCCATGGAAACTTGCTGAAACATCGCTTCATCGAAGATCTCAGATATCTCTCGCTCTCTCGCTTTCTCAGATCGCTCTCTCGCCCTCTTCGATTCCAGCCGGATCTTCCTGAGGTGAGAGGCGGCAACCAGGAGGAAGATGGAGGCGGCATCCTCTTTGCCTCGGATCTTCATCGCCATCGTCTTCATCGCCCTCGTCGAGCACAGAAGATAGGGCGGCGATCGGTGTGGCCGAATCCTCAATCGGAAAAGTGCGGAATCACATGGAGAAGCCATGGGAGATCTGAAATCCAGATCGAATGGATCGAGCTCATCAGTCCGGATCGGCGTCCATGGCATCAATTACGTTGAAACCGCCTCAATTACGTTGCTGGTGCCGGACTCGCCCTTGGTGCGGACCATCGCCGTCGGAATCGTCCTCCTCCCTCCTGCTCAATCGCTGCCGAAATCCTCCTCCCTCAGTCAGTTCTGATCCGTCCCCGTCATCGTCCTCCTCCGAGGCGGACCGCTGGATCTAAGCTCCGCCATCGCCTCGGTCTCCGGCCTCCGCCGCCACTCCGTTGAGAGAGCCCAACTTCCAGATCCATCGACTAGATGGGGAGGAGAACGAGGAGAGCGCATGAGCTGATTAAATCGACAAGGTGGGAGGGGGCATCGTTTTATTTTGGTGCTGAAACTTGATGGAGATCTCAATTTTATGTATAGATAAGAAGGGTAATTTTGTCCAGAAAATTTTAAGTGGACAAAACCTCAATTTACCATATGTAGGAGACACTCCTTTAATATGGTCAAAAATTTACACCTTAGACGCAAATTTTCTCTTTATTATATTAGGATATATGCCAATATGTATATATAATATATATATTGCCTCTTTAGGGTGATGTAAAGATAGCAGATTTTATGAGCTCGAAAGAAGTGGCGATTCGATCGCTTCTTTGAGAGTGTTTCTTACATAACAAAAGTTGTCTTCACATGTGATCCCATTATGAATTTGTTAATTGTATATATATTATTATTATTATTTTGTTTACGCTGATAATTAAGTGGAATTGTCACACACACACACACACAAATAACACAACCACATGTTCTGCTTGATTTGTGAATAACTCAAATCTAATGTAAATTAATCTTTCACCTAATTCAATTGATTCAACTCCATTTGGGAAAATTACAATACAACCTCAACCATTCAAAAATTTTGAATAATTTTCTTGGAGCAATAAAGTTGCACCATTTTGTACCTAATTTAAAATTGTTAAATGATATTGACATAATCACGTTCTACTGAAGCGAGTGTATGAGCACCTATTAATAGGCCCATTCCACTTGTACATGCCAATATTGGGTTGGGTCCGATCCTCCTCACATTTGAGTGCTGAGCTTATTTGTTTAATAACATGAAAACAAAATTATAAACCCTAATTGATTTATTAAGTATGCCCTACATTTTGGATAAATTATTCAGTAGCTAGGGAGTTTTTTAAATATATAGTTTTTGATACCCAAAGTCCAAAGATGATTAGAACCCCATTATTTTGCCTGCTAATTAAATTTTATTATCATTAATTAATTTGTAATCATGTAAATGTAACACGCACAAATTAAATAGAAGAAGCCACGTGGAAACAACTAATATGTTTCGTGGAAACCTTAAGATATCTTTAGTCTTAAACAGTGAACCCAATCAGTGAGTTATGATCGAGTATTTGAGTCACTTGTGCAAATGCATGTCCATTTCCTGATTTGCTTCCTCGTTTCTATTTTTTTTTATCCCTAATATTTCTGTTTTGAGCAATTTATCCCTAATATTTCATTCTCCCTTATTTATTTATTTTTCTTTTTTTTTTATACTTGTTAAAATTCTATTAAAATATTATATATAAGGAGGGATAAATTGCAGTTAATCAAATTTAACTTAAATTTAGACGGAATTATTTCGGGGATGATTGATTGATGATAATCATTTAGATTTTAGAGGGTGATTTTCTGAAAATATTAATTTAAAGCTGGGGTGGTTTGAACTTTGATGCAATCGGCCGCCTAAATTGTAAAACTAAACAAAATAATGGGCCCTTGTTGGTTTACACAGGCCCAACAAAATTGCATTATGTGGTACTTACTATAGATTGATGTATTACAAGCTGTATACTATGAACCCCCTTTAATTATGTTGATCCAAATTTTGATATAACAAATCATACACTGTACTACATTACTATATTTGAGTTGATCCAACCAAAACCAAGATGTTGTACATTTAACCTTCCGATCAATCTGGATAAAGAATGAAGACACTGAATGCACTGCAGGGTGTTAAAAAGGATAGAGGTTTCTTGAGCCATGACGTCGGAACACACTGGTTTGGAAAGGTGGGTACACAACTTCATTGCAAACATTTCTTGAATGCTTGTTAAACACCGTAGTTTGAGATAGGCGAGTAGAGATATCATCTTCTGGGCCTCCTTGTGATTGCGCCCCTGCTTCAAAAGTATAGAGGTTTCTTGAGCCTAGTCGTCGGAACACCCTGGTTCTGAAAGGAGGGTACACAGCTTCCGGACACACATGATTATTACTACGATTTTTAATGTTTTGCGTAAACACCCTGGTTCGGAAGGGAGGGTAGACAGCTTCCGGACACACATAATTTTGAGTGTTTTCCGTAAACACCCTAGTTTGAGACAGTCTTTCTACAAGGCAGCCTGAAGCAGATAGCATTATCCCCCCCGGGTTCATCATCTGCGGCTGCTGAGCAGTTACTTCCAATACAGTGGCAGTGGCAGTGGCAGTGGCTGCAATGGATTGCCCTGGTGTCCTGTCTCGTTCTCTCCATTCTCCTCCTTCAGTCTGCAAGTTATTAGATAGAGCGGATACCTCAGCAGAGACAGATCCATCATTTGGGTCTCCTTGTGCTTCCGCTTCTGACTCTGAAGAGTTTGATACACCCGACATGGTAGCAGATACCCTTAGTGTAAAATGCGTGTTGCTTTCTTCGTCATCTTCAATGCTTGTCACTGCAGTTGATAAACAAAATTACAAAAACTAAAATCCAATTTGAGGTAGCTGAAACTCAAGGAATTAATCTATTGAAACTCTTACCAGATAAAACAATTTAATTGTGTACCTTGGGCTTGAATATCTACAAATGTACGCATATGAACATCTCTGAGTGCTTTGCTGCAGGGATTACATACTCCACAAAGCATAAGCACAACCTCAGACATGCTCGGCCTTAGTTCAGATTGTTCTTGAATACATAAGAGAGCGACATCAATGAAGCGTAAAGCATCATCCTTGGGAAAATCGGTTAGTAGCGGATCAACCACCTCCAATTGCCTGTCAGTTGCAACAAGTCTGGATGCCCAACTAGTAATATTTTGATCAGCATCGCTTTCATAATAAGATCCATACCGATACTCAATAGCCCGTCTCCCGCTGATGACCTCCAGCATTAGAACTCCAAAACCGTACCCATCCAGCTTTTCCGTAAACTGGGAGGTTTGGAAATACTCGGGGTCCAGATATCCCAATGTCCCCTGCACAAGATCTTCGAGAGGCAAATCTTGATCGTCATAAACAAAAGCCACCGAATCAAAATCTGTGATTATAGGGGTGAGGTTGCTGTCTAGGAGTACGTTTCCAGGTTTGATGTCACGATGAATGACTCGCGGATGGATATCTTCATGAAGGTATGAGATTCCGCGAGCAATCCCAATGCACACAGCGACTCTCTTTTTCCAGGTGAAGATGGATCGTCTCCTATCCGAATCACCGATCAAATCATAGAGAGTTCCATCCTCAATGTACTCGGAGACCAACATCCAACCATCATTATCGACACAGCATCCGATAACTCGATTCAGATTTTTGTGTCGGATGTGGGAAAGGACATCTATTACCTCCACAAAATCCTGATTCAAGGCATATCCATCGGGTTTATACACCTTGACTGCAACAGGCAAGCCATCCTCCAGAACACCCCTGAAAACATTGGCATAACCTCCTCGACCGATGAGAGTTTCGAAATATGCAGTTGCAAGCACAAGTGATTCGCGAGAGAACAACCGTATACCTCTGCGAGAGATCTCGTCTTTGAGCTCACGACACTGATCACGCTGCCGATTCCCGCGATCAAACCACCCGCGGCGACCCATTCCAATCCTACCACTAGATTTAACTCAAATCCGTAAATTAGTCAAATGAAGAATCGAAATGTCTTCTTGCTTGCTGGCCCACTCTTCTCCCCCTTCCAAAAAAAAAAAACAAAAACGCAAGTGTAGAGGATTAGAATTCAGTTCAGATTAGTGAATTACAGAGAGAAATTAACATGAACAGAGCGTCCAAGTTAGTACTAACTTCTTCTTTGATAACCGAATCATACACAGAGGCCGGCCAGGCCGAAGGAAGAACGATTAGCAGAGGTTCTACATGCCTGTTTTTGTTTTGCAGCTTGCCGAGTAATGGAACAAGTCAACACGGAATTAAATCCCTTTTTTTGCTGCTTTCCGAGTAATCGACCAAGTCAACACGGAAAATGATCTAAATTACCCGTTTGTTGAGAAATTGGCCTCATTCTAAGCTCTTGTCATCGTTTGAGTAAGCATAATTTTTGCTTTGTTGATTGGAGAAGGCCGAAAAATGGCTCAATTTGACAGTCTCAGCAAGAGGCATCACGATCACCAGGAAAGAACTTGATAAACAGTCCACAGATCAGGGACCAGAAAGGACGAATTTTCACAACCAATTTCACAAGGAAAAGGAAAATCAATCTAGGGTTTCAAATACATTGGTAACAACAAAAGGGGAGAAAATCTGTTTCTTGACCTTTTAACTTGTTTTATTTAAATAATCGACAATATCTACACACATTTACAATGCCTTGTGGGGAGATAACCAACTAAGCCAAATGCAGATATCTACTGTATCAACAAGTAATTTTGGTAATCCCTGACTTATCAGAGAGGTGCTTCTTTGTACTATAATCAGTTGCTATGTTAAACTCTCTCCCCCGTCTTCAGTTTTTGCTTTCCCTGTGGATGATGCTTCATTTGAATGCCCTGCTCCAATTTGTATGAATCATATATGATCAATTTACAAAATACCCAACTCTTCATTCTATCTTTACTACAGTAATAAACTGTAACAAGTATTATCATCTACTGTATTTATTAAAACTTCCAATCATATTCAACATTTTACATGAATGAACTTACCTCCAGGAGAAAGACTTCCACCATCACTAGTAGGCACACCAACCTTGCTCAGCACTTGCCTGCAAGAATTGCAAACTCCATGAAGCATAAGCACAACCTCGTGCATGCTTGGTCTTTGGCGCCCCTCCATTTGAGTACATAAAAGCGCCACATCAATAAAGCGTTGAACTTCATCGATAGGAAAGTCGCTCAACCCCGGATCAACGATCTCTAGGACACTGCCGTTTTCCACCATCTTCGAAACCCAGCCAGTAATTAACTGGTCATCAAATTCAAGCTCCATATTGATGGCATTTCTTCCACTGATGATTTCAAGCATAACCACTCCGAAAGCATACACATCCACCTTCTCTGTATACTGACGCGTAACGCAATACTCCGGATCCAAATACACCAAAGTCCCTACCACAGCTGCTTCATGTGGTAACTCATCCGAATCATGAAAGAAATCTACAATATCAAAATCTGTGATTTTGGGCGTAAAGTTTCCGTCAAGAACGATATTTGTAGACTTGATGTCACGATGAATAACACGCGGATTGGCATCCTCGTGGAGGTAATATAAACCACGCGCGATCCCAATGCAGACGGAAACTCTCCTGTGCCAGTTGAAGACGGATTCTTTCCTATCCGGATCTTGTAAAAGCTCAGCAACACTTCCGTTCTCAGCATACTCGGTTACAAGGAGCTGATGGTCCTTCTCTATGCAGCAACCGATTACATGACTAATATTCCGGTGTCTGATATGTGACATTACCTCCACCATATGCAAGAACTCGAGCCCCCATTCGGGTTGTTTAGATTGATGGTATTTCTTGACTGCAACTACTGTTCCATTGGGAAGAATCCCTTTGTAGATTTTTGCTGAGCCTCCCTCCCCAATAAGCCTTTCCTTTGAGAAGCAGTTGGTTGCAATTCGTAGCGATGCATAGGAGAATTTCCTTATGCCTCTGGAGGAGATATCACTCGTTCGTTCCCTCGGACCAAGCCGTGGGCGAGACATTTCTTGGAGGAATCAAGAATCACCAAATGAAATACAATGAAGAGTAAATCAATAGGAAGGAAGGATCTGAGTTTTTGAGCAATCCAGAAAATCAGAAATTGTTAACTCAATTAGCATTAGCATTTTTATCAAGGAAGAAGTGGGAATGATTGGCACGCTCGATTGCAGAGATATTGAACCATTCAGCTATGAAAAATTCATCCTTTCATTGTCCACGTATAATTTGATCGGAGAGCTTATCCGTATTTGACATGTCAATTGCGGGTGAGGTAGGTATATGGGCGATCAGATAATCACAAAGACATTTTCAATCTAGCATTTTAAATATGCACGGTCGGTTTCCCCTTAAACCTTTGATCATTCAAACAATCCATTTGCAAGAAGTAATCCAAGCTTTCAGATATTATAAAATATAAATAATGAAAAATACAAAGAAGATTTCCAAACTTTATGTTAGGGAAAAACCGGGGTAGCTACACTCGATTACATGTGACTCGGATGGATCAGGCTCCACTTATAAATGAGAACTTGTATTATATATGCACACAAGTACTGAAGTACACCTCTCACAAATACAAGGCTCACGTACACCACTCGACTCAAGAGACTAATCTCACTCTTCGGTGGATCCCACACTCGTGTGATCGAGACGCCCTCATGCTCAATCGATCACACCTATTGACCAACCCACACACTCTGGTGTATGATCGAGACACCCTCATTCTCAATCGATCACACACTAGGACTCACACTCATTGGTATGTGATCGAGACGCCCTCGTGCTCGATCGATCACATACTAGGCTACACAACACCTTCCATACTCACACTCATTTGGAGGAGCACTCACCACGCCCGCTCACTCACTAACTCACACACCACTAAGCCTATTTATAGGCCATGCCATCTCTTACATGGAGAGTCCTAGAACATCTCTAGAATACTCCAACACCAGAATCATCTCTATCCTTCTAGACACCTCCATACATTTTCCTAATGTTCTCCAAGCTTCCGGAGAACTCTACACTAGTCTAGGCACACCTAGACTCTTCACGGTTCCGGAACCTTTCATAAGGTTCCACACACTTCCGGAGTCTTCTACACTCTTCCATACGTTTCTAGAATATTCCACCACATTTCGGAGACTTCCGCCACATTCCACATTCTTCCGGAACGTTCCACAATTTAGCCAAAAACACATTTTCATGTATGTGAAATATGAATTATTATCCAACACTTTAGTCAGTTGGCACACCAGAGGCACTAGAAGCTGCTCTCTGATCAATCACTCTCCATTAATGTTCTTCAAGTTTCAACACCTACGTTTTTGAGAGAATCAATTTAAGTATCCAAAATATATATAGCACTAAAAGGCTGTGATGCATAAAATCCGCACCATAGATATTGAGGCAGATTGAGCTCCGTTGGCGAGAAACAATCCTGCCAAAGAACGAGGTCGGGGCGGGGCTTGTCTCCCCCGGAGTACCCTCCGACGCTCAAGTCAGTCGTTGTTTTTTAGAAAGAATTTTCTTCTCGTATTTATATTCAACGAGCATAAATGAAACGGTCAAAGCATTTAATTTAAGGAATTGAAACGGTTTTGATATTTAATAAAGAAACCGTTACTGTATTGATGTCGGCCGAGATATTAAATATAGAAAACGGTCGAGGCATTTATGTGGGTCATCACAATAGAATAAGGGGTAATTGATAAAAGACGAAACCGCCCCTGCATCGTGATTTTCCCTCCTACAAAGGTATACAGGTTTCTTGAGCCTAGTTGTCGGTAAACCCTTGGTCGGAAAGGTGGGTACACATCTTCCGGAAAAGCATTTCCAGAATGTTTCTTGAACACCATAGTTTGAGACAATCTTTCTACAATGTTGCCTGAACCGGATAGCATAATCCCCGGCTTCATCTGCTGCTGCCTTACAGGTAAAACCGAGACACTGACTGTTTTGCTTTGCTCTCTCCATCTTACTGTGACTTCATCCTGCAAAATTGAACTCTCTCCGTCTTCAAGGTCTGTTGGAGCAGTTAAGCATTCCATTAGAGAATCTTGAGCAATTTTATACAAGAAGATAATTGTACTACAATTTTCATGGACAAATAACAATATGTGGCAATAAAAGCATTTAGCTGCAACTTGGCAAGTACTAAAGTTCCAATTTTAAAGACAGGAGTGAAGTTACCTGGCCAAACATTGCCAAGAAGTTGATCATCAATCTCAAGAAATGATGTATCAGGCCATGTAAGACTAAGAGAGACCCTGCTAGAATTGCAGAGTCCATGGAGCCAATGCGAAACCTCCTGCATGCTGGGCCTTAGATTTGGTTGTCGTTGTACACATAAAAGAGCCACATTGATAAAAAAAAAAAACTTGCACAGCATCCGCGGGATATTCAATCAACACTGGATCAATGATCTCCATAACCCTGTCGTTTTTCACGAGTTTTGAAGCCCAACAAGGTATGTAAATTTCGAACTCATCATATCCATGCTCGCGTTGATACACCCTTCTCCCGCTTATAGTTTCAAGCATTACAAGTTTACAACTCCAAAAGCAAAGACATCCGTCTTCTCAGAATACTGACCTTTGAGCAGATACCCCGGGTCCATATATCCGTAAGTCCCAACTATGCGATTTGTATGATGAATTGATGAGGCAAATCATCTCGTTTGCTGTGATCATAGAAGAACTTGCAAGGTCAAAATCTGTGATTTTGGGATGTAGTTGCCATCAAGAAGTATATTTGCGGGCTTAATGTCACGATGGATAGAGCTCACTCAAAGGATCGATTGGGGAGGGCGGGGAAAATCACGGATCAGAAGCAGCTTCGAACGCCATGGGAGAAGCGAAATCGAAGCTCAAAGAAGCGGAAGGAAGAAGAGGATGAAAACCCTAGGCTGACACCATGTTAAAGTTGGGGGAGAAACAGAGATGAGAGAGTTTGTTATTTTTGAGGGAAAAACTTGATTGATTATTGGGTAGTACCCAACTAAATATGTGATTTAAATATAAAATGAAGCTATAAGGATTCGAACTCAAGACTTTTTAATTCTATTCTTCAAGCCATACAAACTGAGCTAAACAAACTTATTGATTCAATGCTCTTTTTAACTGTTTTTAACCCTTAAATTATCAAAAATTACAAAAAAAATATAATTTAGAGTGTTTTTCGTAAACACCCTAGTTTGAGACAGTCTTTCTACAAGGCCGCCTAAAGAAGATAGCATTATCCCCGGGTTCATCATCCGCGGCTGCTGAGCAGTTACTTCCAAGGCAGTGTCTGCATTACATTGCCCTTGTGTTCTGTCTCGCTCGCTCCATTCTCCTTCACTCTGCAAGCAAGATATGATTCATCAATTACTTGGGCAGAATATAGGTTGCTTCAGCAATTAATTAGGCAAGCTGGGTGTTTTCCCATCCATCTATACTTGGACCGTTGACTATAACGGATACCTCAGCAGGGACAGAGTCGTCATCTGGCTCTCCTTGTGCTTGCGCTTCTTCTGACTCTGATTTTGATACAACCGACCTAGTATCAGATACCGTTAGTGTAAAATGTGCGTTGATCTCTTCGTCTTCTTCAACGCTTGTCACTGCAGTTGATATTCCAGCGGAAGAGGGCACTATATATATTTACATAAATCAAGAATCAATTGTGTAAAGCTAGTAAAGAAACAAAAAACACCGAAGAAGGGATATGACATATGAGCTAGTGGCAACTGCTAGTATACCTTGGGCTTGAATATCAACACTTGCACGCATACGAACATCTCTGAGTGCTTGGCTGCAGGGATTACATAATCCACAAAGCATAAGCACAACCTCAGACATGCTCGGTCGTCGTTCATATTGTTCTTGAATACACAAGAATGCGACCTCAAAGTAGCGTAAAGCATCATCCTCGGGGAAATTGGCGAGCAGTGGATCAACCACCACCAATTTCCTGTCATCCACCCAAATGCTCCTTATTTCATGAATCCCTCTCCCGCTAACGACCTCCAGCATTACAACTCCAAAAGCATACACATCCACCTTTTCCGTATACAGACCGTGGAGGGCATACTCGGGGGCCATATATCCATATGTCCCAATCACAATATCTTCGAGAGGCAAATCTTGATCGTCATAAACAAAATCCACCAGCTCAAAATCTGTGATTATAGGGGTGAGGTTGCTGTCTAGGAGTATGTTTGCAGGGTTGATGTCACGATGAATGACTCGCGGATGGATATCTTCATGAAGGTATGAGATTCCGCGAGCAATTCCAATGCATAAAGCGAGTCTGGTTTTCCAGCTGAAGATGGATCGTCTCCTATCCGAATCACGGATCAAATCATAGAGAGTTCCATCCCCAATGTACTCGGAGACCAACATCCGAGCATCATTATCGACACAGCATCCGATCACTCGATTCAGATTTTTGTGTCGGATGTGGGAAAGGACATCTATTACCTCCACAAAATCCTTATTGAATAAGCCATATCGGTGCGATTGATACACCTTGACTGCAACAGGCATGCCATCGTCCAGAAGACCGTAGTAAACCTCGGAAAAACCTCCATGACCGATGAGAGTTTTGAAATCTGCAGTTGCAAGGACAAGTGATTCGCGAGAGAACAACCGTATACCTCTGCGAGAGATCTCGTCTTTGAGCGCACAACACTGCCGATTCTCTCGATCAAACCACCTGCGGCGACCCATCCCAAACCTACCACAACACAAGATTTAACTATTAGAATTCAGTTCAGAATAGTAATACACAGAGGCCGGCTCAATTAGCATCACCATTTATCAAGGAAGAAATGGGAATAATTGGCATGCACGGTTGCAGAGATATTGAACAATTCAGCTATGGAAAATTCATCCTTTTATTGTCCACGTATAACTTGATCGAACAGCTTATCTGTATTTGACATGTCAATTGCGGGTGAGATAGGTATATGGGCGATCGCCGATCAGATAATCACAAAGACATTTTCAATCTAGCATTTCAAATATGCACGGTCGGTTTCCTCTTAACCCTTTGATCATTCAAATTTGAAACTATCCATTTAGAAGAAGCAATCCAAGTTTTCAAATTTGAGGTTTGGTTCTCCGAATTGCACACGTCTCTATCAAGTACAAAAGGAATTATTCAACATTTCTTTGAGTGGATCTTCAATTTCATCCTATTTTACTTAATTCAAGAAGTTATGGGATGAGTATTTGGATCTTGTCGACATGCCTACATGTACTTCTTGTGGATCAGTCAATACTGTGTCAAAATTGCTTGCAAGCCAGCAAGTTATTCAGTTTCTTGTTGGGCTACCTTATTCGTACAATGGAATTCGTACCAATATCTTGTGTATGAAGCCTACTCCAACTATGGGAGAGATTTATAGGATGCTTCTTGATGAGGAAAGTCAAAGGGGATTGAACAATGCTAGTTCAATCAATGAGAATGCAGCTGCATTCAATGCTTTTCAGAGAAACAATCAGAGTAACAATTACAATGGTGGTCAGTTTACTCGTTTCAATGGACAGAAAGGGGGTTCTCAGGGAGGAAATCAGGGATCTCAGTCTTATGGTTCTTCTGGGAATCAGTCAAGCAATCAGAATGGACAAAAGGGTAAAGGGAATTACTTTTGTGATCACTGTAAGGTGGCTGGCCATTCCATCAGTAGATGCTTCAAAATACATGGTTATCCACCAAATTTCAAAGGGGAAAAACCAAAGAGATTTGCTGCTAATGTGTCTATTGACGAGGGTGCTGATTCTACAACTGCTCCAGCCTTAACAAAAGGGCAATATGATCAGATATTGGCTTTCTTGAGTAAGCAAAGTAGTGGTGAGGACACTAATATGCTGGCAGGTAACAATTTTTGTTTTAATGTGTAGGGTAGTGTGTATAACTGGGTAATAGATAGTGGTGCAACATATCATATATGTCCTAATCTTTCTATGTTCAGTTCTTATAAAGTTTTTGATATGCCCGGTTATATCACTATTCCAAATGGTCATCAGTCCAAGATATGTCATTTTGGTTCTATTTGTTTACAAAACAAGATTGTGCTTCATAATGTGTTGCATGTTCCTGACTTTGCTTACAATCTGTTATCAGTACGGAAGTTTGTTCATGACTTGAATGCATATATGTTGTTTACACCTTCTTGTTGTCTGATCCAGGACCCTTCAATGAGCAAGCCACAGGTGCTTGGTGAGGTGTCCAAAGGACTCTACTTGACTTCTGTGGATTCGAGTCATGATCTTGTTGATAGAACTGCTTCTAGGATTTTGTCTTCTGCTATACATGATGATCTGGCTAGCAATGTGATGTGTAATCATGCTTTAAGTGTTGTATCTTTGTAATTATGGCATTGCAGATTGGGACATGTACCTTTTGATCAAATGTTTCATTTTGAATTTCTCAAGGATCTTACTAGGCATTCTAAACCTCATGTATGTCATGTTTGTCCTCGTGCAAGACAGCACAGAAACTCTTTTCCTATTAGTTCAATAAAATCTTTGCATTGCTTTGAGTTGTTACATGTGGATATATGGGGACCTTATAAAGTTCCAACTCATAATGGTTTTAAATATTTTCTTACCATTGTAGATGATTTTTCAAGAGCAACTTGGACTCTCCTTGTTGCTGCTAAAGGTACTGTGTTTTCTGTATTGAAAACATTTATCCAATTTGCTGCTACTCAGTTCAACACTAAAGTAAAGGTAATCAGGACAGACAATGGGAGTGAGTTTTGCAGTTCTGAGGCTCAAAATTTCTATTCAGAAAAAGGTATTCTCCATCAAACAACATGTGTGTACACTCCTCAGAGAATCTTGAGCAATTTCCAGAATGTTTCTTGAACACCATAGTTTGAGACACTCTTTCTACAATGTTGCCTGAACCGGATAGCATAATCCCCGGCTTCATCTGCTGCTGCCTTACAGGTAAAACCGAGACACTGACCGTTTTGCTTTGCTCTCTCCATCTTACTGTGCCTTCATCCAGCAAAATTGAACTCTCTCCGTCTTCAAGGTCTGTTGGAGCGGTTAAGCATTCCACAATTTCCATTAGAGAATCTTGAGCAATTTTATACAAGAAGTTAGTTGTACTACAATTTTCATGGACAAATAACAATATGTGGCAATAAAAGCATTTAGCTGCAACTTGGCAAGTACTAAAGTTCCAATTTTAAAGGCAGGAGTGAAGTTACCTGGCCAAACATTGCCAAGAATTTGATCATCAATCTCAAGCAATGATATATCAGGCCATGTAAGACTAAGAGAGACCCTGCTAGAATTGCAGAGTCCATGGAGCCAATGCGAAACCTCCTGCATGCTGGGCCTTAGATTTGGTTGTCTTTGTACACATAAAAGAGCCACATTGATTAAAAAAAACCTTGCACAGCATCCGCGGGATACTCAATCAACACTGGATCAATGATCTCCATAACCCTGTCGTTTTTCACGAGTTGTGAAGCCCAACAAGTAATGTACCTTTCGAACTCATCATATCCATGCTCGTGTTGATACACCCTTCTCCCACTTATAACTTCAAGCATTACAACTCCAAAAGCAAAGACATCCGTCTTCTCAGAATACTGACCTTTGAGCAGATACCCCCGGTCCATATATCCGTAAGTCCCAACTATGCGGTTCGTATGATGAGGCAAATCATCTCGTTTGCTGTGATCATAGAAGAACTTGACAAGGTCAAAATCTGTGATTTTGGGGATGTAGCTGCCATCAAGAAGTATATTTGCCTGCTTAATGTCACGATGGATAACGCGCAGGATGGCATCATGATGAAGGTAACAGAGGCCACGAGCAATGCCTGTGCAGATGGCAGCTCATCTGTCCCAGTTGAAGTCCGAAGACCCTTTTATCTGTGTGTCATTAAGCAGGTCGTACAAGCTTCCATTGACAGCATATTCAGATACAAGCAGCAGACGATCATTCTCCATACAATACCCGATTACTTGATTGATATTCCGGTGTCGGATGTGTGACATCACCTCAATATTACTGAAAAATTCTCCACGTAGCTGTTGGTGCTTGACTGCAACTACGGTTCCATCGGACAAAAGGCCCTTATAGACGATACCCCAAGCACCCTTGTTAATAAGATTATCCCTGGAGAAGTTGTTAGTGGCAACCCGCAGAGATGCATAGGAGAACTCCCTCATGTTCCCACCACAGACGTCATTCCGCTCATCCTGGCGATGGAACCAACGATGGCCACCCATATATTCTGCAACAATTCTCAATTAAGTACACTGAGATAGGGAAATCCCGTCATCATAACACAAGGGTGTTTTGGTATTTTACCAATAAATTCGAGTATTCAATACGACATTGATGCTACCGTTTCGCCTATTGATTACAATAGCGGTTTCGTGCATTAAGAGCGTCGACCGAATTAAATACGGTAATGATTTCATTTATTAAATATCAAAATCGTTATGATTCCTTTAATTAAATGCTTTGTCCGTTTCTTTTACGCTCAACTAGTATAAAAACTAGTATAAATACGGGAAGTAAATTCTTTCTCAACCAGGACAACTGATTTGAGCGTCGGAGGGTCCTCCGGGGGAGACAAGCCCCGCCCCGCCCTCGTTCTTTGTCCATTTTGCAGGATTGTATCTCGTCAACAGAGCTCAATCTTCTTCAACATCTATGGTGTGGATTTTTGCACTGACATTTGGCGCCGTTTGTGGGAATTCGATCGAAAAGCATCGTCGAAATTCCTAATCAACCAAGCAATGTCCAATCGAAGATGAAGGGTGGATTTCGGTGCATCATCCCGTCACCGACCTTCTTTGCTTGCTTCTCTGACTCTCTACCTTGGCCATGGTGGCCGGCTGATTCCTTCATCACCGATCGAGGCCCTCATCTACGTCAAACAATACTCGCAGGCGATTCGACGGGTCGTCGATCCTCCATTGTGGCTTGAGGAGTCCACAAGCGTCGCCGTAGCCGCCCCCAGCATACTACGCCACCCCGCAGACCGTAGTGAAGCCCCCTTCCATGGATGGCGACGGCATCACCATCGCGTGTAGGCCTCCGTCGAGCCCTCTCTCCGGCATCACAATCCAGCCCGACCATAGCCCCCGCTTTGTCGTCGAGATCCTTGGGGCAATACGAAAGCCTTCCACGACCCGCCATCGTCGGAGTCGCAGTCGGAGGTGGAAACATCCGCCGAAGATTCCACCCGGAGTCGTGCGCGGCGCTCTCCAGTGGCGGAGCCAGAAAATTTTCGGGGGGGGCACTGTCAGAAATGTACGATATTGTTTTGGATTAAATTTACATGAAGAATTATATATAATACGATAATTAATGATGTTATTTTAAGATAAAATATCACCGGTTTATGATAAAACGCTATTATTATTATTTTGCGCCTAAAAAAAAGTCGAGTATGAGCTCAATTTCAAATATAGGTTCTAATCGAGCTTGACTTGTTTCTAAATGAGCTAAATATAATCAAATATTAATACTAGACTTGTTTGGCTCAAATAAAAACCCTAGTTAAGTATAATTTATTGTACTCAGAACATATAATATATGTGTAACCAGATATAAAATTTTTAAATTTGCGTAACTTTTTATCTAATTGTCGGAATAATTAGTATAACTTCTCATTTCGAAGCTCTTGAGATAAAATATAGTATATAAATGTTAATTTAAGTAAAATATAATAACATTATAGTCTATTGAAATAAAATTAAAGTGATTAATATGCCCTGAATTTTTAAATATTCATAATTTTTTACTCAGATGTCGGATTAAGACGTATTATATATCAAAACGAAGCTACCGACGAGGAGAATACACCTAGGTAGTTCGTCGCGTGAGAGAGGGGGCACGTGCCCCCCTAGTCCCCCCCTCAGCTCCGCCCCTGGCGCTCTCTGCAAAAACCTAAGGCGAAGAAGGCAATCGTATTCAACATTCGATTATTCAAAATAATTACGAAACCAGCCCGGAGTATTCAAGAGTCGCGGATCGGCCCATAATTTCCAAATAATTACAGAAAGGCTCCAAACTTCTGGAGTTGCGGGTTTTTGTCCCAGACATCCGGAATTATTCTCGATGGATCCGGTCGGAGCAAGCGCCTGCCCGAGCATGCGTACGAGGCGAATTGGAATAACGCTAAGTATTCTGTCTCTTGTTAATTTTGATTTATTTATTTTATTTTATTTTTTAAAAAAAAAAGGTATATTTGAAACATAGAATATCGGTTAGTATTTGTCCCAATGAGATCGAATCAATAAATATGTTAAGATTAACAACTATATCAATTAGTTGAGAGAATTGTGGGCTCCTAGTAAATCCGAGATTTTAGATGAGGAGAGTGTTATTGTACAATAAATGTGTACATTAATTAATTGAATTCAAAGCGTCAGTTATACAATTCGACTATTGTTATGAACGCCGTATTGATGACTAATGTGAGGCGATTAATCTAGGATATACACTGACAACATGGGAGAAACCCCGACGGTCGACGTGGAATCATCGGGGCATTTGCGGTTGCTCACACCACCGAGCCTTCGAGTCTACATCAGCGATCAAGGCCAACTTAGCCGATCAAGGCCAACTTAGCCGCTCAAGGCCAACTTAGCCGATCAAGGCCACATTAACCGATCAAGGCCAACTTAGCCGCTCAAGGCCACATTAGCCGATCAAGGCCAACTTAGCCGCTCAAGGCCACATTAGCCGATCAAGGCCAACTTAGCCACTCAAGGCCACATTAGCCGCTTACGGCCAATAGCCAATTATGGCCATGATAGCCACTTACGACTAATAGCCAACTACGGGTTAACGACTGCCATCTACGACAAAATCGTCGCTCATTCGACAAGCTCCGCCTTGCACTTTTTTCGGCTTCCTTCATCATCAAGACATGAAGAAGAAACCCGAGGGGCAATTGAGATAGGGAAATCCCGTCATCATAACACAAGGGTGTTTTGGTATTTTACCAATAAATTCGAGTATTCAATACGACATTGATGCTACCGTTTCGCCTATTGATTACAATAGCGGTTTCGTGCATTAAGAGCGTCGACCGAATTAAATACGCTAATGATTTCATTTATTAAATATCAAAACCGTTACGATTCCTTTAATTAAATGTTTTGTCCGTTTCTTTTACGCTCAACTAGTATAAATACGGGAAGTAAATTCTTTCTCAACGAGGACAACTGATTTGAGCGTCGGAGGGTCCTCCGGGGGAGACAAGCCCCGCCCCGACCTCATTCTTTGTCCATTTCGCAGGATTGTATCTCGTCAACAGAGCTCAATCTTCTTCAACATCTATGGTGTGGATTTTTGCACTGACATACACCTTCCAAAGCAAGAAAAGAGAAAACTCCTGAATGATTGGGAAAAAAAATCAAGAAGATTAGTACGACAATGATACCAGATTTGGCCAAATCAAATTAGAAATTGGTATGGGAGAGGAAGCAAGGTTATATTTCATTTTGTGCATGAATTAGGGCAACACATCATAATTCATAAGCAAGCCAAGACAAATGAAGCGCTTAGCGTAGTTAGTATTACACACACGAAAAAGCAATTTAGACAAAGTCAAGAAGTTAATGCTAGATAGTAAATGGGGTAGGTAAGGAAATGTCTACGGGGCTTCAATTTTCTTTAATAGAAAATGGATCAGCAAACCGCTTAAATCAGCAATATGCCTTCTGGCTAGATAATAAACTGCCAAATGCAGATTGTATCAACCAAATTTGGTACATCTTTCACTAGAAATAGAATCAGTTGCTATATATGTCAGCAGATTCATCTTCTCTCAACTTGGGTGGGGTGACAGTGCCTTATTGTCAAATTGAACTCTCTCCCCCATCTTCAGCTTTTGCTTTCCCGGTTTATTCTTCAATTGAACGCCCTACTCCAATTTGTATGAATTTATTATGATCTAGTTAAAAGTCTCAAGTGTTATGAATTTATTATGATCTAGTTAAAAGGCACTAGCCTTTCAAAAAACCAATCCAAGCTTCCTGAAATTATAAATATTGAAAAAAGACAAAGAAGTAAGATGTCCTAATGTCGAGTTCCCGTGACCTACCACAAGATGAAGATATCCAAACTTTCCTCAAGTCTCAAAACTCAAACCTGTCCCGAATCAGCACAGCTGAGCCTACTAGCAGTTGCTCTTTGATCAGTTTCTCTCTCCATTAGCCTACATGATCAGATACCAGCTGGGCATATTCAATCTATGAAGTAAACCTACGCCTGCTATATATAGCATTGAGATATTGAACAAAATAAAATCGTCGCACAAAAAGGGTGTCTACCCGCTCAACTGATGATCCCAACAACAACAACAAACTGCAAGAGAAAGAGGTCTGTATTAATTTGTTTACACTTTCAACTCAAAAACCAACTGTTCGTATTGAAACTATGGGCACTGGACATGATTTAGTATTGACAATAATCTTGGGGAGAAGATCCATTTGAGTAACCCAATTTAGAAAGCTAAAATGTATATAGGTTTCGTGACCCATAACGTTGGTAAACCCTCGCTCGGAAAGGTGGGTAGACAGCTTCTGGACAAGTATGTTGCTGCCTAAAAGGTTCTATTGAGACAATGGCTGTATTGTTTTGCTCTCTCTGTTGTCTGGCAGCAGAAGCTTCATTCCCTTGGATCTGCAAGATATCATTCACATGAAAAATATGTACTAATAGAACTAATCAACAACAGCTTCCAAGAAAACATAAGATATACTTATCAATATCACATACCTCTCCTTGTGGTTGCAACTCGGTATTAGAATCAGCAGATTCAATCTCTGTAAGTGTTACATTGCCTTCTCCCTCCGAAATTGAAGTATTCCCCTCATCTTCAAAGTATTCTGTGGCGGTAGTTGAGCTTCTAAATGATGAAGCTAGTGCAAAATGAAGCTGGTTTAGAAGATAATACTTGGACTAATGCTGCTGACTTCTCATTTCCCAAACTAATGGGGTTGGGGAGGAAAAAAGATGTCGAAATTTTAAGCCTCCAAACCAATCTTTAAATTAATATGAAGGCAAACTTCACTGTAAGTTTGAGAGTGTTTACCTGCAGAAATATAAGTGCTGTAACTTGAATCATCAGTCTGCGGCGGCATATCAAGGCCTATAGGAGGCTGCCTCCAAGAACTGGACCCTCCATCAAGCGATTCAAGCGTAAGCACAACCTCACGCATGCTGGGTCTTTGTTCCCGTTCCAAGTTAATACATGAAAGCGCCACATCAATAAAGCGTCGTGCGCCATCAGTGGGAAAATCAGTCACCAACGGATTGATGATTTCCAAACATGAGTCATTTTCCACGAGTTCTGAAGCCCATTCTATAAGATGGTACCGCTCACCATTCGATCCAAAAATATGGGCCTTTCTCCCACTTATGATTTCAAGCATAACTACTCCAAAACTATATACATCAGCCTTCTCCGTGACCTCACAATTTAAGAAACAACTCGGATCAAAGTATCCCCTCGTCCCAGCAACTTTTTCTTCGAGAGGCAATTCATTATAATCAGAAAAGACTACTGCAATATCAAAACCTGTGATTTTGGGGACAAAGTTGTTGTCAAGAAGTATATTTGAAGACTTAATGTCCCTATGAATAACATGGGGAATGGCTTCCTCGTGAAGGAAAGCGAGGCCGCGGGCAATGCCAATGCAGATGGCAACTCGCTTGTGCCAGTTTAAGAAGGACTCTTTTTTCTCGGGGAATAAAAGGGTACGCAAGTTTCCATTATCGGCATACTCGCTTACCAGTAACAGGTGACCTTTATTTACAGAATAACCGATTGCTTGATCTATATTTGGATGCTTCATACTATTATTACTGAGACAAAAAATTCCCTTCAACATAGATAACAAATTATATATGCCAATGAAATTGTGCATAACCTTGACTGCAACTAGGGTTCCATTGGGCAGAACCCCCCTGTAGACACTTCCATAACAACCCCTACCAATAAACCGATCCTGGGAGAAATTGTTAGTCGCAATCTTCAACGATAAATAGGTGAACTTCCTTGCGTTTGTGATTGTGTTTGCAAAGAATTCCTCGAGTTCATCATCGGGTTGAATATTATTATGGCGACCAAAACAAAAATGAGCCATACCTGCAGATCCGAAGCCCCCAAACACCCTAAACCTGAATGATAAAAATTCAGAAACATCAGTAACGTCAATCGCCTAATTGAACACTTAAATTGAGGGAGGGTATTTCAGTTTTCACCTTAATTGAGTCAAACGCCAACCTGTCTCTACCAAGCCACACACAGTGACACAGAGCAAGCACCAATGGGCCTCAACCCCTCATACCTCAATCCAATGATACTCCTAGGACAAGCCCAGCAAACACCTTGAGCCCGAAGACAGCAGGAGAGCTAAAAGACCATTTAGGTGCTTCAACAGGTAATCAATAGGAATTAAGGTTCCTGATTCCTCTGTGATTGCTATATATATCTTGATGTATTTTTGGATGATTAAAATTGAATGAAATAGTTTAGTCTTGCAATTGCAGAGCCTTCTGCCTTTAATTCCCAAGTTCAGTAGAACACAACACGGAAGACTGGAAGAGACGAAGCTTGGTAGAATCTTCCCATTAAATATTGATTGCAACTTGCAGTATTATTGTCATAATGAGTAGAAAATTCTTTGCAACTTGCTGTATTATTGGTGTGTGTCACTGTCATAATAAGTAGAAAAGAAAGGAAGAAAAAAAGAGGGAAAAGAATGAGAACGAGTGAGGGGTGAGAAGCTTAAAAAATGAAAATTTTCTTGTGTTTGCTTATTAAGAGGGAAATGATTGGAAAATTCTACCATTTTGTCATCCACTTTAGTTTCAAATTTTATTGTCATCACTTTAGTTTCAAATTCCACCATTTTGGTGGTCTTCATTTTCTTTTGCCTTTCTCACCAATTTTATGTTTATTTTCTCATAGTTTCTAATCAAATCTTTCTAATTTATTTATCTAAACAAGAGAAATTGATTCCTTTTTATTTCTCACTCACTAAAATCCCATGATTTCTCTCCAACCAAACACGCTGTATAGAATTTATTTCCTGTAATGAACACTGGGAAAATTACGGAAGAGAAGAAGCTTGGTAGAGCCTTGTTTTACTTTAATAATAATAATAATAATAAACAATATCTACCCACAAGCTGACATTTACAACAACTCTTGGGGAGATACACAACTGCCAAAATGCAGATATATATCATGTGAATTTGGTACTCCATGGCTTATTAGAGAGGCGCCTCAGTTTGCACTAGAATCAGTTGCTATGTCAGCAGATTCATCCTCTCTCAACTTGACAACTCCTTGTTTTCAAATATACTGAACTTTCTCGATCAGTCTCTCCTCGTCCAGGTTTTGCTTTCCCGGTTGATGCTTCAATTGAGTGCCCTGCTGCAAACTGTATGAATCATATATGATCAAGTTAGAAAATGAAGTATAAATGCTCAACTCTTCCTTCTATCTTTTTCTAATAAACTGTAAGAAGTATTACAATTTATCTATTCAGTAAAGGAATAAGCCAAAAGTCCCACAATCATATTGAAGGTTTTATATCATTAATGAACTTTTACCTCCAGGAGAAAGACTTCCGAAATCACTGGTAGACACATCCAACTTACTCAGAACTTGCCTGCAAGAATTACAAACTCCATGAAGCATAAGCACAACCTCGTGCATGCTTGGTCTTCGGTGTCCCTCCATTTGAGTAGATAAAAGCGCCACTTCAATAAAGCGTTGAACTTCATCGATAGGAAAGTCCCTCAGCCCCGGATCAATGATCTATAGGACACTTCCGCTTTTCACCAGCTTCAAAACCCATCCAGTAATTAACTGGTCGTCGAAATCAAGCTCCATATTGATGTCATTTCTTCCACTGATGATTTCAAGCATAACCACTCCGAAAGCATACACATCCACCTTCTCTGTATACTGACACGTCACGCAATACTCCGGATCCAAATACACCAAAGTCCCAACCACAGCTGCTCGGTGCGGTAACTCATTCAAATCGCCAAAAAAATCTACAATATCAAAAATCTGTGATTTTGGGCGTGAAATTTCCATCAAGAATTATATTTGTAGACTTAATGTCACGATGAATAACACGCGGATCGGCATCCTCGTAGAGGTAAGAAAGACCTCGCGCGATCCCAACGCAGACGGCAACTCTCCTGTGCCAGTTGAAGACAGATTCTTTCCTCTCTGGATCTTGTAATAGCTCAGCAACACTTCCGTTCTCAGCATACTCGGTTACAAGTAACTGATGGTCCTTCTCTAAGCAGCAGCCGATTACTTGATTAATATGCACGGTCGGTTTCCTCCTAACCCTTTGATCATTCAAATTTCAAACTATCCATTTCGAAGAAGCAATCCAAGTTTTCAGAAATTATATATAATGAGAAATACAAGGAAGATGTTGCAGCAGCACCTTAGTTCAGAAAGGAGGGTAACAGCTTCCGTTCCGGACAAACATTTTTAGAATGCTTCTTAAACACCGTCATCTTAGACAGACAGACAGACAGTCTGTTTACATGGTTGTCTGAACCTAGACGTCGAAGCACCCTGGTTTAAGAACTGGGATTCCTGATCTCAGTCATGCAATCCTGCTGCTGAGTATAAGTAGACCCTGAAAACAAAAAAAGATGAGAATGAACCGCATGGTACAATGAACTGTCATTTAAAAATACCCAGAAGCTTCAAACTGCTTGATGTAAGCAATACCAGGTGCTAAGCAATCAAGATCACACAATAAACATTCATCATACACCAGCAAAAAAGATCAACACATTCATGAAATTCACACAGCAAAAAAGAAGGGGTCATCATACACCAGGACACCACTGGAAAAGATGTCTCATGTGTAAAACATCATATAACACCATCATTATTCATTAAGATGCGTTATGGATAGAGCCACTAAAGAGATTGATCATATAATCATGTATACAGTATATTCCAAAACCATAAACATCAATTTTAGAAGCATTTTCACTAAAATCAATTGCAGAGTATTTTTTTATCACGCAGCTGAATTCTATTTTCTATCTTAAGCACTGTTGTATTGCTCTTGTCATCAAATGTATCATTATAATTCAGAAATAAAAATTTGGCTGTAAAATGAAGGAATCATTTCAGTGTAAATATGGTTATAGAAGCACAATTTGATGGACAGGAGTGAACTTTGTTAAAAGTCAAATTCTGCCAGTGATGCATTAAGTTTCAATCTAGTTAAAGCGCTCAACTACTATACGGGGATTACGGGCTATGAAAACCACACAAGAGGTCCACATGCTATAAACTTACACAAATTCGCAATTATTATTATATTTTCAACAAAGGACAAACTCCACTTGGCTCCATGTTATGCTTTTTTTCCATGTGCACGTTATTCAAATGTTTGATAGAAATATGAGAAAACATTAATAAAATAAAAACCAATACACACAAAATAAAATAA
The DNA here is from genome assembly GCA_963922045.1 of Persicaria maculosa. Classification (NCBI taxonomy): domain Eukaryota; kingdom Viridiplantae; phylum Streptophyta; class Magnoliopsida; order Caryophyllales; family Polygonaceae; genus Persicaria; species Persicaria maculosa. The sequence goes on from OY998262.1 coordinate 69,977,377, forward strand.
AATAAAAATAGAGGTCTTTTTTTTAAAAAAAAAAAACCTGTAGAAGTAGACTTTAACATAAGTTGCTGCAATTGCTTCTTCTCTTACACAATTATTTCATTTATTAAATAGGGCTATTAGAAGTTGTTCATGTATAATGCGCGTCCTGTAATACGGAGTAACACACATTTGCTGAAAACACCCGGAACGTGTCTGCCTATCAACCTATCAGTTTACATGTTCAACCTGACAAACAACAAACAAATTAATGTTCTTACAACCAGAGTAATCAAATTAAATAAATACTGAGAAACGAATTAGCACATGTTGTGTTCATTCCTTCTTCTTGTAAACACATTAAAAAAATAAAGTAAACCTCTTGATTTTAAATTCAAGCAAAAAAACTCTTGTGTTCCCATTGCAAAACCCTCTGCTTAAATATCTACGGAGCACAAATGTGCCATGTGCAGCAACACAACAGACAGAACTTAACCACCGAGGTTGTTTTAATTTCCAAGTCGATCCCCACCGTTCCTGAATCCCGAGTGGTGCTCCCCACTCATCCTTCCCAGCCCCAATTACCTGGTAACGCCAGTTCAAATTTTTTTGAAATTTCAAAATAATTATGCCAGCTGGTTTGCTTTTGATTCCCTAATTTGAAAGCTCAATCCAACGGTGTCCAGCTCACGTATAATGCCCAGCAAACATGAAAGGAAATCGGATGGGGATGGTATATGCATAGCTCCCAAAATGAGCAGAGACCCCATACCTGACTCCGGCGACGAAATCGGTTGCCGGAGAATTATCTTAGGCAAGTATAAGCTTGGGAGGGTCCTCGGCTATGGCGCCGTCGGAAAAGTGTATCACGCACAGAACTTGCACACTGGCGAGACTCTGGCCATCAAGGCGGTCAGCAAGAACACCGTGGTTGGCGGCGGTATGGTGGAGAACATCAAGCGGGAGATCTCAATTGCCGGAAGCCGACTCCGCCACCCCCACGTCATCCCCCTCTACGAAGTTCTAGCCACCAAGACGAAGATATATATGGTGATGGAGTACGCCAGAGGTGGCGATCTCCTCGTTCAGGCGAAGAGAGGCCGGTTCAGCGAGGATCTCAGCCGCCAGTACTTTCGGCAACTGGTTTCCGCCGTCGGATACTGCCACTCCAGAGGCGTATTCCATCGCGATCTGAAACCCGAAAACCTACTCCTTGACGACAATTGGGATCTGAAGGTGTCCGATTTCGGATTCAGCGCGGTCGCGGAGCAGATCCAACCTAACGGCCTCCTCCATACGCTATGCGGCACGCCAGCATATGTGGCGCCGGAGATCCTGGCTCAGCGCGGATACGACGGCGCCAAGGCTGATGTTTGGTCCATTGGAGTCATCCTGTACGTGCTCGCCACTGGATCGCTTCCGTTCTTCGATGAGAACGCTATAGAGATGTACAGGAAAATCTACCGGGGAAAGTTCCGATGTCAGCCGTGGTTCTCGCCGGATCTGAAGCACTTGTTCTCCCGCCTCCTCGACACGAATCATGAAACGAGGATCTCAATCGAAGAAATTGAGTGTCATCCTTGGTTCACCGGGGGGTGCAGTAAGGAAAAAATCGAATTATGCACAGCCACAGCAATTGAGAAATCAGAATCGGAACAAATCGCAAAAAAGGATGAAAGATTCAGATTTATGAATGCCTTCGACTTGATTGCGAATTCATCCGGATGCGACCTGTCGGGGTTGTTCAGGGGAACGGCGGCAAGAGACGGAGGAGAAAGGTTCATTTCAAAGGCAGCACCTGAAGAGATAATCAAGAGAGTGGAGGAGGCGGCGAAAGAGGCGGTGGTAGAAAGGAGAGGGTGGATGGTGAGAGTGGAGGGGAAGAGTGAGAAAGGGCGGTTTGGAGTGAACGTGGATATTCGCCGGCTAACGGAGAATTTGGCGGTGGTTGAAGTGGAGAAAACGAAGGATGATGAAAGTGGGCTGGGCCTTGAGTTTTGGATTAGCGAGTTGAGGCCCAAGATCATTGGGCTTATTGTTCAAAATGCCCGAGTTTGAACTTGTTCGTATTTGTAGATTTGTATCATCTCATCTATCTCTGAGCATGTACAGTCTCTTTGGTCATTTGAACGACTCCATGAGGCCAAAGAAATGAATTTTGCAATGCAGAGTTCAGATTCTAATGAAATATAATGGCAACTGGGTTCATGTTAGCACTTAGGGAGTTAGGACCTGGTAAATTTACATGATTTCATTGTCCACACCGGCGCATATTTGCGAATGAGTTACAAATTATAATCATACAAACAAACACAAATAGATTTTTAGGATTATCATACGTGTTCAAGTAGTTGAAGCAACTTGAGCAACCAAGTTACACAATATTCAACACTCAACAAATGGCTTCCATTTCATACTTCTTAGAAAGGAGGGTGAATCCAAACACCTAAGACACGAGTAATAGACAACACATACGGAAACAAACAGAACGAAACACCTAAAAAACAACAGTTTATAAACAATGCAACAAGTTCATAAAAAATTACTAAGCACTCTCAGAAACAGCTACTGGCAATGGGAGAACAATGGATTGAGGCTCTACCTGCTGCTGCTGATCGCCTTGCCATGTCCATAAAATATCCTTGAGACCCGGTCGGATATCCTGTTTCAGAATCTTCTGATACTCCATGGTATCCCCACCCGATTTCTTCATCTCCACTATATGAAATGTTGGGGTCACCTCAAAAATCTCAGCATCAAAGGACAGGACCCCTTTTCTACCTTCCTTGGTGCCTTCGAATTTCATCAATCCGTCATCTTTCTTCTTCACCTTGAGCTTCAAGCGCTTCGCAATATCCTCTAGCTTCAAGATAATCGTGGAAGCGTGGCGCCTTGCAGTGAATCTCACGTCCTCCCGCGGGACCTTCTCTCGAAACAGGCCGGATAGGTCAAGCCCTTGTGAGAAGGTGATGATGTCAAATGCATTCATATTGTGGCAAGGTTTTGCTGGGACCGGAGCTGGTTCCAAAGGAATACAAGGATGATTTTCATAAGGCTCAAATATAGAGTCAGTGTCGGCAACAATCGGACCCACCTTATCAGTTTCAGGCTGTATGAATTTTGGATCATAACCCTTCTTGAACCAGGGATTCTCCATTATCCTGCCAATCGAGATTCTTGTGTTTGGATTTGGATCCATGATCCTCACCAGCAATCTCCTCACATCCGATGAGAACCAGCTCGGAAACTTGAACTCTGCCTTACCAATCTTCCTATACATCTCCATCAGATTGTCATCACGGAATGGGAGGTAGCCTGCCAACAGGACAAACAAGATCACACCACAAGACCAGATATCAGCTTTAGCTCCATCATAGCCCTTCCTGTGGATCACCTCTGGAGCCACATAGGCTGGTGTCCCACACGTCGTATGAAGCAACCCGTCTTGGCTCTTTGAATCAGCCAAGGCACTCAGGCCAAAGTCAGACACTTTCAAGTTCTCATTCTCGTCCAGTAAAAGGTTCTCCGGTTTAAGATCGCGGTGGTACACACCCCTGTTGTGGCAGTAATCAACCGCGCTTATCAGCTGCTGGAAGTACTTCCTTGCCACATCCTCCTTGAGCTTGCCTTTGGCCACCTTGTCGAAAAGCTCACCGCCCCTGATGTATTCCATCACAAAGTATATCTTTGTTTTGCTGGCCATTACCTCGTAAAGTTGCACAACATTCGGGTGCCTAATAAGCCGCATCACAGAGATCTCGCGCTTGATCTGATTGATCATCCCCACCTTGAAGATTTTCTCCTTGTCAACGATCTTGATCGCCACATTCATGTCCGTTTTCAGGTTCTTGGCGTGGTGAACCTTAGCGAACGTGCCTTGGCCTAATAGCTTCCCTACCTCATACCGCTGCATCAGAACACTTGTCTTGCTCTCAGCCATCTGATCCGTTCAAGCACAACAACGCAAAAGCGCTTCAACGACACCAATGAACAAATTCCACCTAGTAGCAAACAATCACAAGAGCAACAAAAAAGTTCAACCGTCTTCGCAAAGCTCGTATGTAGAGACCATATAATCCTTCACATGCCTGGCCATGGTGGGCATGTAAGTATCATTGCAGAATCGGATAAAAGAAGCATGGGGATAACAATTCCAGCTGATCAGAGTAAGGTCGATGAGTGCTTTGATCGGATTGAAACCGCCTTGAGGATCCCTAGCAACCAAGCACATCTTGCAGCATTCCCTGGTTTCTGTAGGAACACAAGTGTATGCTAAAGATTTAACACCAACCACCGGTATGTATTAGAACTTAGATCCAAACTTTATGGGAACCTTGTAGCCAGATGGGAATTTATGAGACAAGATCACCCCTGAAAACCACATGGAAAAGCAGTTGTTAGTGGTGAATCATAACAAAATTGATTGAGCTGATTAAATCAAAAACACTTACGACTCTAAAAACAAATGATGAAGAAAGTGGGAAAAAAGGGCAATATTTTCAGGATAACTTGAATTCATTGTGAGGAGGAAAAATTGTGCAAAGAAAGACAATAAATTAGTATCAGGAATCAATAAAGGGGAGAATGAAAAAGAGACTGGTAAAAAAAAAACACTCAATGATGCAGATAACCTAGAATCGTGGATCTTTTCATGGAGATTTTACATGAAGAGAACAAAAGGAAGAAAAAAAATGTGGAATCTCATGTGAATTTCTAAGGGGAATATTTTCTGAAACGGACGAAAGTAAAAATTGTGAACTGAGGAAACAGGAAGGAAAAATAGGATTCGGATACGTAATCGATTTCTTGTAAATATGAAGAATGTATATACCGATTAGAACTCGTAGAGCAATCAAATCGACAATGCAGAGCTACAATAAACAGATCGAAGCAACAATTTCGAAGGAAAAAAAGAAAAGAAAAGAAAAAGGAATGCATGCATAGACTTGATAAAAGAAAGACAGTAAGTAGATAAAAAAAATTGAAAACATGAAGTTGAAGAAAGTCGAAGGACGAGAAGATCACCTGAAAGAGATAGAGAAGAATCGGGAGAGATCTGGAAATTATGGATGAGAAATTACAAGGGGAATTGAGAAAGCGGAACACAAAACGCAACCCTGAGTGAGGAGTCAGGAAAGGAGGAGGTTTGTTGTGATGAATTTGGGGCCGGCCGGGAAACCCTTAAGCCGAAGATGGACTTGTTTTATAGCCGCCCACTCCGCGTGTGAAGCGGGACCCCTCCTCAAGTCTTAACCACTTGTTTTTTATATGGTGCTCAACTCAACTCAACTCCCCCCGGCCCCTGTTGTAGTGTTGTGAGGTTTTTAAACGTTTCCTGGTTTCTCTTAATTTCTGTTTCACCAAGTAACTCCATACGAGTAAAGTCCGCGGAATATATGGTGTTGAATGTGTTTTCGTTCATCTTAAAAATTAACTCCATCCATCTTTATGACTTGAACGAGTTAAATATCCGACAATTTCAAACTTCTTATTAATTGTTATTTTACAATTTAATCGTTTTGTAATCAAATATATGTATATTTTGTAATTCTATGCTTTGTTGACAACAAATTAAGAGCGGTCGCTTTCCTTAATTCGGGAGAATATATATATTATAAAATTAATTAATATGTATATATAGTCATTATTTTGATGTTGAATACTAAATCTGCTAATTAATGGGTTGCCACTTGCCACATATGTACATATGATATACCCCTGGCAGCTCCGATTTTTATCTCAACTAGTTTACATCTGTGCGGAATGGAGCCATGTGGGATGCGGTCCATATACATGCAGTCGTACAGTGTGTCACTATTACCATTTACACGTTCCTAATTTATTTGGTTCACCAATCACCCATATTTGATTTACTCACTCTGCCAACTCTAAAATTATAATGGAAATAACTGTATGCGAATTAAGTTGTTAAACCATCTCAATGTAAATAAATAATATGATTGCAAATAATTATATATAATTATTGCAAGAATTTTATATTATTGTTGCTATAGACTCCCGTAGTAAATAAATGTTTGGTTGGTGAGGCCAGGAGAATCGATTCATAATTAATTTCCATGAAGATAATTTTATTTAAGATTGTACTACTATAAGAGAAGGGGGGAAGACACAATTATATAAAGGAACATGCAATGAATCCACCGCATTTTAATATTTTCCCTTATGTCATTATTTATATATGTATACATACATGAAGAACAAATAATGAATTAAGAATTTGAACAATAGAAATCAATCAAAATGAACAAAACTAGATGTGATCAACACAAATCCAGAGCTTCCATTGAGCTCAAAACGTCAGTTTGTTACAACTGAAATTCTCAACTGAATTGGCGCCCAAATTCACCCCTTATACCGAGCTAGCTGTACATGGGTGAAAAGACTAAAATGCCCCTCACAGAAACCGGAAATAACATGTCATATATGATCAAAATATCCTATGATCATATATTCCATATCCCCCCCTCAAGCTTGGATTGGAGTGGGATTGACAAGGCCAAGCTTGGAAGATAGGTACTGATGCTGGTGAGAACCTAAAGCCTTAGTAAGAACATCAGCTATTTGCTGGGAAGATGAAACATGAGAAGTAGAGATGAACCCCAGCTGTACCATTTCTCTGATGAAGTGTGCATCCAGCCTCACATGTTTTGTCCTCTCATGGAACAAAGGATTAGCAGCTAATTCTTGAGCAGATTTGTTGTCACAGTGTAGTGCTATGGGAAGAGAAACATCCACACACAAATCAGACAACAGACCCTGCAACCAAACCAGTTCACTTGCGGCAGTTGACATTGCCCTGTACTCACTTTCAGTTGATGATTTGGACACCACTTTTTGCTTCTTCGTCTTCCATGATACTAGAGAAGAGCCTAAGAAAACACAGTACCCTGTAAGAGATCTGCCAGTATCCCTACAATTTCCCCAGTCAGCATCACTGCAGGCCTTTAACTGAAGTGAAGAGGAAGCAGGAAGACAGAGCCAAATTGAAACTTCCTTTCAAGTATCTAAGAAGATACATGGCTGCATTCCAGTGAGGTTGAAGAGGGTGTTGAAGGAACTGGCTCAACTGTTGCACAATGTAGGAAATATCAGGTCGGGTAAGAGTTAGATAAAGAAGTCTCCCAATGATCCTTCTGTAGGCTTCAGGGTGCTGATAGCATGCATTTAGGTAGGCATAATAGGTTGCATTTAGCTTAGTTAAGATGCATATCATGCATGATTTAAGTAGAATTTGCATATTTGCTTTCTATGTTGGTGGAGTCGGAATCTACACGTTTTTATTGATTATTTTAGGTAACTGTGGATCCGAGAAGGATAAATGGGTTGATAACGCATTGGATGAGAATGTCTAGTTGATCGAAGAAGCTTACATGAAGATCTCAAGAGGTCCTGAGAAGAAGAAGCGAACCTAAACGAAGAACAAGTCTGCAGAAGTTGTCGCCAGACAGGCTGAACTTGTTTTGCACTTTCTGGAGGCCTCGGTTGTCCGATCGACTATTATGACCATGCGTTGGAAATCTCTTTCAGAGAGCTACAACTTTCACGTTGACGTCGAGAGCTGATTCAAGACGGATTTTCCGTGAAAGACCAATGCAGCGGCCGCCGCATGGTGTGCAGCGGCCGCCGCCAGGGACATTGCAAAAAGAATACTGATGCTGCGGCCGCAGCATACATGCGGTGGCCGCCGCATCTGCCGACAGCGTTTATACGCTGGGTTTTGTTTAAAATTAAACCCTAGAACCTTTTGATTTCTTTTATGGCCGACTTTGATGTTTTAAAAGGCCAAGTTTTATGTTATTTTAAGAACTTCACTTCTATTCTATTCATTCATCAGACGCTTTAGAGATTTTGAGCGATGTCTTCCATGAGGAACTAAACTCATCTATTCTGCCTGCAGTTTGAAGCTTTATTCGGATTGATTGTGAGTTTCTAATTCTCGTTCCTTGTTTCCTATATTTGAATGCTTCAACTTCTTTGTGCTTGATTGTTTATTGTTTTGTTCTATCTTGGCCAACTTGTTAGATCAATTCAATTGCTAAGGTTTTGTAGATTCCTGGTTGTGAACCTTAACCTAAGTGGCAAACTTGTTCCTTTAGGGCTGGTTGAACTAATTGAATGAGTAAGAAGTTGAATGTGTTGTTAAATCCTTTTTTAGGGACTGCAAATACCTTGGCTAATCTCTGAACTTAAAGCTATCAATTGGGTTAAATCCTTCTTTAGGGACTGTTCGATTGATAAGGGTTGCTAGGACTGGTTGGACTAGTAACTATATTAGGTCGGGACAAGGGCATTCATAGGAAACTTAATAGGACGAGAAGAAGTTACAAGGATCGCTTCAATCCAATAAAGTGGAAAATTGTAGGTAGAATTGCTTCTCCTAATTGTCTAAACCAAATTCATTTACTTTGCTTTCTTTACTCCGCTTTGATAAAAGGCGGAACTTTCACACACAAAAACCCCCCTTTTTGGTCACTTGATTGGCACCTTAATCACACTTGAATAGTGAATTTCCCTATGGGATCGACCTCTTGCTTATTGCTATACTAGTTATAGGTTTGAGTTTACTTTGACGGGATCAACGATAGGTTTTCCCTCCGTCAGGTGCTCACAAGGATCTCCTTCAAGAGAGGAAAGCTTGGTGCCATGTTGCATTGGAAAACTGGTAGCCTTGCAATTTTCCATGTGAGAATCTTTGAGAATATCAAGGATGTACTTTCTTTGGTTGAGTAAGATGCCAGAAGAAGATCTGGCAATTTCCATGCCAAGGAAGTATCTGGCAACTCCTAGATCCTTGATGGTAAAAGCAGAATGAAGGGCTTGCTTGGTAAGAGTAATTTCAATGGAAGAATTCCCAAGGAGTAACATGTCATCTACATAGACAAGAGCTATGGTCATGGAGGTACCAGATGTCTTCACAAAGAGTGAATAATCATGCTTGGACTGGGAGAATCCCAACTGTAGCATGAATTTAGTCAGCTCATGGTTCCACTGCCTACGGGCCTGTTTAAGTCCATAGAGGGATCTGTGTAACTTGCATACATGACCAGTTGGGACTTGATAACCAAGAGGAGGGACCATGTACACTTCCTCATCCAAAAACCCATGGAGGAAAGCATTATTGACATCAAGTTGATGCAATACCCAGCCCTTGACAGCAGCTAAAGCCAAGATGACTCTCACAGTTGAGAGCTTCGCTACAGGAGAGAATGTTTGTTTATAGTCCTTATCCTTCACCTGATTGTAACCCTTTGCCACCAATCTAGCCTTGTACCTTTCAATGAGACCATCTGGCTTGTATTTTATTTTGAAAATCCACTTTGAGCCTATAGCTTTCTTGCCATGAGGAAGAGGAGTAATAGACCATGTGTGATTTTTCTCTAGAGCTGAGATTTCTGTCTGCATAGCTTTCTCCCACTCTGAGTTGCCCTTTGCCTGAGCATAGCTACCAGGTTCATAGACTGCACATACATTCACTAAAGAGTGAACATAATCTGATAACAGATGAGCCAAATTCTGTAAGGAAAATACTGCAAAGGATTGTGAAATGGACTCATCAGACTCTGAGGTGTGTCTAGATGGCAGGTTGGTACAAATATAGTCCTAAAACCTGCAAGGAGGGCGAATGGATCTCTTAGGAAGAGGAGGAGAACCAGTGATACTGCCTTGAGAGGATGAATGGCCATGAGAATCATGAGATGGGGATGAAAGGTGATCAGTATGACTGGATCCTACAGGCAATCCAGTACTAACAGTAGGTGAAGATGCAGGAATGGAAGGCTGACACTGCTGGGGAGTAGAGAAGCTGGGATTGCCCTGAGAGTGTTGGGGCTCAGAGAATCCAGTAGGATCAATGTCATCAACACCTTCAGTCCAACAATGTTCTCTTGGAAAGGTGGAAACAATTGGAGATGAGGAGTCACTTCTAAATGGGAAAACAGACTCCTCAAACTTCACATGTCTGCTAACTATGGTGACTTTTCTTTCCAAATCATATAACTTGTAGGCCTTTTGACCAGGTGGATAACCCAGAAATACACACTTTCTGGCAATGTGCCCAAGTTTATCCCTTCTGTCATTAGGTTGCAGTGCATAACACAGGCATCTAATGACTTTAAGCTTTTCATAAGCAGGTGGAACATGAAATAGTACTTCAAAAGGAGATTTCCATCCCAATATAGAAGAGGGCATTTTATTTACTAAGTATGTGGCTCCTAGTACACAATCACCCCAAAACTTAATAGGTAGTCCAGCATATATTCTAATGGCTCTAGCAGTTTCAAGCAAATGCCTATGTTTTCTGTCAACTCGGCCATTTTGCTCATGAACACCAGGAGCTGATCTTTGATGAATAATGCCATGAGCATCAAACAAATCAACACAACCCTTCTGGGTAAATTCAGTGCCATTGTCAGTTCTTATGCACCTCACAGATACCTGAAACTGTGTTTCTACCAAAGCTAGGAATCTTGTAACACAGCCCAGTACTTGCAGTTTATCTTGAAGCAAATAAATCCAAGTGGTTCTTGAATGATCATCTAAGATGGTGAGGAAATACCTAGCACCACAAATGGAAGGAGTCCTATAGGGTCCCCACACATCCATATGCACCAAATGAAAGGGTGTTGTAGCTAGTGATGAACTTCTATCAAAAGGCAATTTGTGAATTTTAGCTAATGAACAAGCATCACATCTGAAATTGCAATCTTTAACATCCTTGCATAAGGACAAATGTTTCATTTTAGACCAGGACATGTGGCCAAGTCTAGCATGGACAAGGAACATGCTATCAACATTATTACACATCATCCTATGATGAACTAAAACAGTATCAAACTTATCTCTTTCACCTGCAGTTTGAATTCTGTCAAGGCCTCCTTCTTCCCATCCTCTGATCAGTAACTTCTCAATTATATGGTCATGTAGGTAACAATGAATCTCATCAAACTTTAAGATAAGTTTCTGATCTTTAAGGACTCTTGAAACAGATAACAAATTGTGACAAAACTCAGGCACAAATAGCACATTCCTGATCACAAAGGTGTCTTGTAATCTGACAGTCCCACACCAGTTAACTGAAATGTGAGAACCATCAGGTAATCCCAATGATACTGTCTTGGGCAAAGGAATAATCTCAGTGAAGATTCTTTTGTCAAAGGCAATATGATCAGTTGCCCCTGAATCAACAATCCATGCATTTCTATTTCCTTTATTAGTACCAACAAGAAAGGACACACTGAGCGTACCTGCAAAAAAACCATAGCTTGGTTCACAGAGCTCTCAGATTGATCAACTGCACTCTTCCCTTTCATCATTTTGACAACTTCATTGAATATAGCATTCACCATGGCAGGGTCAGGTTTCATCTCTTGAAACCCATGGTCTAAAGGACTGTCAACCTAGGGAACTTCAAACTGAGCAGCAAATTTCTTTTGTACTTTGCCTTTATCATCCTCCTTTGGTCCCTTGAACCACTCTGGATAGCCAACCAATTTGAAACAGTAGTCTTTGGTATGGCCCCTCTCATTACAGTAATCACACCGGCGTTCAAGTTTAGCCTTCTTATATTCTCTTTTAGCCTGCTCAAACCTAGACAACTCCCCTTGTTTACCATAGCTGAACTTGTTCACAGCATTTGCTTCAGCTTCAGATTGCTGAAACTTACTCACTGCTAAGGCAGTGATATCTCCTGGAATTGCTGAAGTAACTCCTTTGGATCTCTCCAGCTGAACTACCATTTGAAATACTTTCAATAATCATGGCATTGGATCCTTTGACAGTACATTTCCACGCAATGGCTCAAACACATCATTAAGCCCCATCAAAAACTGCATTACTTTGGCTTTCTCTTCTCTCTCAACGATCCTTTTGAGTAAACCACATGAGCAATTTCCAATTCCACCACAATTGCATCCGGGAACAGCATCCAAAAGCTGTAACTCGTCCCAAATCTTCTTTATCTTACCATAATAAGCACCAACAGACAAATTCTCCTGCCTTACATTCCCCAGATCACGACGAAGCTGGTATATTAATGGATCATTCGATTCACAAAACCTCTCTCTGATTTCTTTCCACAACTCAGCTGCAGATTCAACATACATGAATGTTTCAGACACTTTCGTTGCCATTGAATTCACTAGCTAGCACCTGACCATATAGTCAGTCCTTTCCCATTTCTCAGTCCTCACCGTCCGGCGGAGGTTTCACTACACTTCCTGTAACAAATCCTAATTTCGCCTTGGCTCCAAGAGCCATTCGAATGGCTCTACTCCAGCTAGCAAAATTCGAACCATTGAACATAATATTGACAAGATTCATACCTGGATGGTCTGAATTCGAGAGAAACAGCGGATTATAGTGCACCATATTGATTCCTTGATTCAGATCTCCAAATTGGAGTCCATTGAACACTCCAAATCCCCCTCTCCCAGCACCAGGACCGGGAGGTGTTACTGAGACGAAGGTTCCTCTACCTCCGCTCCCTCTTCCTCCATTGACTGCATCAGCATAAGTGCCTGAATTCGGCGAACCTCTCCCAGCCATGAGATAGCAGAGAAAACAACAGCAAGCAATCCAGATCTGGCGTCAGATTTCCGATGGAGAACCAGCTTCGAAACACAAAACACAAATCAATCAACTGCGAATTCGGATCGAATATCGCTTTGATACCATTTGAACAATAGAAATCAATCAAAATGAACAAAACTAGATGTGATCAACACAAATCCAGAGCTTCTATTGAGCTCAAAACGTCAGTTTGTTATAACTGAAATTCTCAACTGAATTGGCGCCCAAATTCACCCCTTATACCGAGCTAGCTGTACATGGGTGAAAAGACTAAAATGCCTCACAGAAACCAGAAATAACATGTCATATATGATCAAAATATCCTATGATCATATATTCCATAAAGAACATTTTGAGGGGACTTGATCGAGATTTATCCACTGTACGTACCCACACTGACGAACAATCAATAATTAATTAATGGAAAAATGGACAAAAATAATACCAAGTATCAACTTTTGGCCAAAAATAATACGAACTTTGAAATTGACAGTTTCATATACGAACTATCGCCCTATTAACAAAAAAATAATACATATGTGTATTCCGGTTAACTTTCCGACCAAATACGCCACATGGACGCCGGAAAACACACATGGCATAAATTTTTGCCACGTCACCAAACTTGTAAGTTTCGCCATTTCATAAATTTATTTTTCATTTTTTTTTTAAAAAAAAAAGAAAAATTAAACAAATAGGCAAATAGCTACAGTACGTACCTTTCGATGCTTATAAATCGTCTACATCCATCACAACTTCTTTAAATATTTCCATCCTCGGAAAGCGCAATCGTCTATAAGCATCGAAAGGTACGTACTGTAGCTATTTGCCTATTTGTTTAATTTTTCTTTTTTTTTTAAAAAAAAAAGAAAAATAAATTTATGACATGGCAAAACTTACAAGTTTGGTGAGGTGACAAAAATTTATGTCATGTGTGTTTTCCGGTGTCTACGTGGCGTATTTGGTCGGAAAGTTCACCGGAATACACATATGTATTATTTTCGGTTAATAGGGCGATAGTTCGTATATGAAACTAACAATTTCAAAGTTCGTATTATTTTTGGCCAAAAGTTGATACTTGGTATTATTTTTGTCCATTTTTCCTTAATTAATTAAGGGCCACAAAATGTATAGTTAATCGATCATCATTACCCTCATGGAAGAAATTAAATTAAAACTGGAATTCAAAATGTTTTTGGCTTTCTGGTTTTTTTTTTTTAATTTAAGATCAATGATAAACTCACGAATATATGTTGCCCCAAATAATGCAAAACGAGTGCTCGCTCACATCCGGCATTTATCCACAATTACTTGTAGACAGTAATTATTACTATATCCGCTCTACAAAACATTTTTCGTACTATTCACGCACGTTTTTTTATAAGATAAAAAATTATATAAAATATCTAATTTTTAAAATATTTTTTTAATAATTTCGTAGTTATTATTAATAAATACAAACTTGTTAAAAAATTATATAAAAAATGCATAATTTATAAAGTTTTTATCTCCTAAAAATACGTGCAAGAATAGTAAATGATATATTTTGCTAAACGGATGTACATTACTGTATTGCGAACAACATATAAAATATAGTCGTCCAAAATTGTTAACCTATCAAAAATACTTCTCTATATACATTAATTGTATTTATGCACAAGTACTTCCTAAATTGTGCTTACATGCATTATGCATATAATTTTAGTGATGTAGACTCTAACAAGGATCGAGAACTATAATTTAAAAGATGTTATTTATACTTCTATTTTTTTTTAATTATTACTCCGTATTAGCACACAAATTTATTTATTTTTTCACTTTTTTAAATGTATGCGTGCATTTAAAGGCGTAGGACTGTGATTTAAGAGTCACATGTGTCCTCCTTTAATTTATTTGAAACTTCATTTTAAGAGTTACTTACACCTCAAAAATTACAACTCCGTCTCTAGATGAGCACATATTTATATTTAAAAAAAATGAATTTATGGTATTATTAGTAGAAAAATGGGGGTGGATTTAAACTTTGAGTATTAGGGCTGGTTTGGTTGACAACTGAAAAATCTAGGAAGTAGATAAAATATATATATATATTTTGTTGGATTTTTTATCATAGAAAAACTTAGGAAGTTAAATTCCCATAAATTTTTAAATTTCTCCATTTCTAAGGAATTTAATTTACCTGCTTCTCCTAATTAAATTGTAATTTCACTTTTTATAATTAAAACTTTCAGATTCCCTTATTTTTTATTTTTTTTTTATGATGAGGAACCCACCTTCGGTGGCAAACTCCGAGCACGTGATCCAGCCGACAAAAGCCACATACCAGGTAAATTAACTTGTGTTAACCGACTCGACCTAGTGGTAGAGAGCAAGGTTTACCTTGGGTTTTTTCAAATTGCCTTATTTTAATGCGGTGTGGTGTAAATTATTGGGACTCCCTTTCGCTTTCTTGACGTAATCAAGAGATGCATTATTGGATTGTTACTCCTCGATCGGTCGATACCCTTGTCGGAACAAATCCAATCCTCACCTTCCACGTTGCATGATGTGGGACCCACATCTTTTTTCATATTTACCATTATGCATTAATGTACGGAGTAGTATTTTTCCTAATTAAAGTTTAGTTTATAGATTTTCCTTACAAAAAAAAAGAAAGATAATTAAACAAAACGGATTGATAGATAGAAAGGTTGTTTGAACAAGGAAAAAGATAGAAAGATTGTTAAAATGTGATAGATGTTCTTCAATATATATACTCGGTATCTAATAATTAATTATATGAATATATCCAAATGACAACTTCCATTACCTAATTAAAAGTATTAATGACATGACATTAATGAATATGAGAATGTCTCTCGGAGTATTTCACAATGAGATTCTTTAATTAATTAATTAATTTATACATGCATGTATATAGCTTTGAAGACAATGTAAGCTTCAATTTGAAAAGCACCTCCTACATACACTCAATATTCTTTATGTGTATGGTAATCACTTAAATTCCTAATTAGAAATCCATTGTGTGACTCTTCATTCATCTTCCTAGATCCCTAATTTTTTATTTAAAAAAAATTTCTAGATACTCACTCCGGTGGCTTTGAAGTTTCAACAACCAATGAAAAACTTTGATTTTCTTTCTACAACGTACTATTATATATAACCATATGATACAAGTTTGAATATTATGAACGAAATATATACACGTACATTTAAAACTTGTGAGCTACTAGCTCTGTTATATATCAGAAATATATCAAATTTAGGTCACTTTTAATCAAGTCAAATAAGATGGAGATCGAAATTGATCGAGAAACATTAACATTAATTTTATATATTTGAATATTCTAAAATTCTTTGATTGGGTATTAATATTGGTCTGTTCTAGCTAGCTAGCTAGCTAGCTTCATTAAACTAAACTCTAGTTCAATTCAAAGCATGCATTTTTCTTCGGTTCGGCTATATACACCCCAAATCATGCACGGACATGCATGATTAGAAGGGGTTAAATTTTTTTTTTTAAATATTAATCAGACACAAGGCTTGCACGTCTTTAAGGACGTGCAATTTTAACCTTGTGATTTGTGTTGTATCTAGCAAGTAGCAACACCCTTTTTCTTTCGAAACAATCACCTAAATATATTGTACTAAGAGAAATTAGTTTGAAGGGTATATCAACGTACATATAATATAGTATAATTAGTATAAGATTCTTGAAATTCAGGTGGTACATCACATATAGACGTCGGAACTGAGTTTCATAAGATTCTTGAAATTGATTGCTAGCTAATTAATACTCCTAAGTCCTAATTGTCCCAAATAATTGAGTTGGTGGCGGCTTAATATTTTCAGGAGACAAGTTAAAACCCTAGCCTACACACATGTGACGTTTATAATTATATTGGTTGCTCATTTTGTTTGTTTGCAATAACATAACATATATAATATATATTGATACAGACTCCATATACACTTAATTTATGATGTGTATACTCTGACTTGTGTTTGTTGATTAAACAAAGTTAATTTTGAGATTACTTGGGAAAGGTGTTATCTATATTCGTTGTTTAATTAATTTTCTCTCTCTCAATGCAACTCTCAACTCTCAATTGGTTAGGATATCATGATTTGTTAGGTTACTTAATTACAAATTATATATGACTGATTCAACAAGGTTATCATGTGCTTAATTATATGAATAGACGTGTCTACCATTTTAATTAGCCTACTTATTACTTAAATAATTAGGTTTGAGTTAGACCCTTTTTCTTCCTTTTCAGTTTTTATATATATATGTACCAAAAAATATCTACCTTTTTTTCATTTTAAAAAACTAAAAAACAAACTTCGAGTTGTTTGAGTTGGGTAAGATTCAATTCTACTCAATTCGGCTTTCATGATTATGAATTCCATTAATTAAAATCATTTTACAATTTATTTATTTATTTTAGGTTGAGTTATTTTGTAATTAAAAAAAAACTCTGCTGGAATTTTCTTTTTAAAATTAAAATTTAGTATTCTTGGTGTTAAATTAGCTTCACCAATAATCCATTATAAACATGGTTCAACATAATTAGCTAAATTGTGATCAATCTGTTTAGTTAACTTTTTTACAAAATTTGGATTTGCCTGTTATATTCATGTCTAAGGGACTTTTATTTTAGGATGAATATATTTAAAGGGTCGGATACTAGATATATGGATAATAAGAGAATCTAATCAAAATCAAATTAAATTAATTAAAGTCGATGTAACATAACAATTAGACAAATTGATTGATATGCCCTCCTACAACGCGCAAGAGGCCATCGATCAGCCGATGTTACTTGTCGAGTAGTCACCACAACACAAATGAGCTACCTGAAATAATGAAATACGTACAATTCATACCTTTCAAAGAAGATGGCTCTATATATTCCGCCAGGGGCAGATCCTCTTTAGGGCCAGTAGTGGCAGTCGCCCCCCCAATTGAAAATGAAATTTAACATACATATTCCTCTCGTTGATAGTTTCGATTTGATATATTATAAGCTAAAATCCGATATCTGAGCAAAAAATTATAAGCGTTTCAAATTTCAGCACTGAATTACAATAATTCCTATATCATTTACCAAACCGATATATTTTTATTGTAATTATTATTTATTAATTTCATATCTTAATAATATAACTATATTCGAGAACTTCAAATTAGGAGGTTATATTGAAATATTTGAAAACCATGAAATAAATCATGCAAATTCAAGATACATATATATTGATGATTTTTCGGAAAAGAAAAATTAGGGTTTAATTTTACATAAAATATTTTTTTATCATAAATTTTCGCCCCCTCAATCAACAAGTTCAGGATCCGCCACTGTATTCCGCAATGGTTGGTAAGTGGCGGACTCATTATACTTACTTCTAATCTACCTATGAAACATGAATATAGATCGAGAGGATAGGTTAATGCCCCAACTATCTACATTATAATCTAATTCAAGTTTGATTGATTACAATTAAGTTTGTTTATTTTTTTTTCTTATTGAATGTCTTTTTATTCAACAATATAATAATTTAAACTTTGAAATGAATATGTAAAAAGTAAAAAGGCAATGAAACCACAATTCCACATGTATGCTTTTGCTTGCGTACATTCAGAGTTGAATAGGCGTGGTTGGAGTGAAGCCGTGAACGTGGACAAGGACAAAATCCATGGCCCATCAATTTCCTTTCTCCTACTTATCCAACATTTATTGCTCACTGATTGCAGTTGCAGTTTCCCAGTTTCCACATGGATCCATCCATCCATCGCATCAACAGGAAACCCCCTTTCAGAGAGCGATTGTTCGCTAAGCTACCTAGCTATAGCTTCCATCTCATGTGAATCACACAACATGAATCATTCATTCATTCATAACTGATCGTTTATTGCATCTTATCCTAACAAAAAATCAAACTTTTGGGCTGAATTTGTTGCAGGAGATTTAGGAACTACAAAAAAACAGCATTCAACAATGTGGAAAGAGTATGATTCATGTCAGAGTGGGTTAGGGATAGGAGGCAAATATGCAATGGAGGAGCATGAGCATGATTCATGTCAGAGAGGGTCAGAATGGGCTTCATAGGAGCGACTGAGACCGTACCCTTCCTCCCTCCGCTCTTACATTTTATCTTTTCCTTTACTATGTCGTTTGTTATACTTGTCTCTTTGGTTTGCTATGACTTTATGTCAGTGCTAGGGCCACTAGGAAACACTCTCTTGACGTACGTGGTCGGAAAGAGAGTGCGTACAACTTGGCCCCTTATACCCTACTTAGGTGGGGAGATACTGGGAATGTTGTTGTATGTGGAAAGAATGAGTGAGCAAGGGATCTGCACAAAATGTGTTTTTAATTCCTCAACTCAATATCAACACAAAATGAACCATCAAACCACAAAGTGCCTTGCTCAAATCCACCAAGCTTGTTTGATTGTGGAACTGAAATATGTACACAATAAAACAAAGCCACCAGATGCATTATTCTTTCTTCACGTTTAGTTCAACTATCATCGTATATAAACATCACCTAAATATGCCATTTTGCTACAAGATTATATAATAAAGTACTTAGTACTAAATATTTCGAGGTCATTCAAAGTGAAGTAACCATGGCAATCTTTGCATCGAACTGATTTTCGTTGACAGAAGCTGCAGCATGGCTGCACGCGTGGAGTGTGGCGCATATATCTGTCTTCTCTAGATACTTCTCCGCATTTCCAAGGATCACTGGGGTGTACTTGTGCACCATCGCTTTGCACTGTAATCAGTAAATTAGTCATACAAATGTTTGTCATGAAAATGCTACAGATTCTCGCCGCCATGAAAATGCCAATAAGCACAAGATGGCAGTAAAATATAGAAGAATGACATCGGTGTTATTACCTTTTTCCAGCGGTTCTCCACAGCATTACAACCCCTGGACAGAATCTCAACAACATCAAACTGCCATGCGAAAAGCAAAAATGTCAGTTTTGATTGTAGGGTGGTAGTAACTAGTATTGCATTAGCATCTGGTTTTCATTGGCTAGTGATCAGTTTGGCAAAGCCCAAATTGCAATATATTGACATGTTTTTGTCATATCTGTCATCTTATCAACAACTAGATCAGCTACCTTGTTAGGTCTTAAAATTGAAGTTCGACTACTTGGGGTATGGTTGAGATGGGCTAAGAATAAACCTTGGTTTCAGGATCTTTTAGCTTGAGGAGCATCTCGTCAACAACATGATGGCAAGCATCACAACTATTTTCTTTTATCCGAACGGAATGAACTCTTTCAGCATGACACAAGTTGACCTTCTCGCAGAACTCCTCAGGCTGCACGGACGAAAGCTGGGTGAAGAAAAGGGTAGCATAGTAATCCACCAACGTGATGCACTGCCAAATAGGAGGAAATTGGAAAGATAAAAGATTGTTAAGGTTTGTCCAAATTGTATTAGAGAGATTGAAAATAACTTCTACAGATAAACCAATTCCAAGGTGAATAGCAAAACCATTACAGAGCCAAAAACAAAAAGGCTAAAAAACGCAGAGCTAGTCCGCCAATGTCATAAAAATAACCAGTGAGTAATTGGATTTCGGCCATACCTGCTCCTTCAGAGTGTGTACCTCAGAACAGGCATCATGAAGTGCTTCGATAATCTCAGCTTGAGTCTTGTTTTCAGTGAGGTATTCAAGACCCAAACCAACATATTCTTCACACAAAGTGCACATGTCTACTTTCTTGTCTGAACCTAAAAACACAAAAGACGGAGCCATAAATGACTCCTTCCAGCACAGAAGAGCACAGCGCAGTATGCAAAGACTATTCTCAAACTAGCAAAAGTAACTTAATCAGTGATTATCAGGAGATAGGATGCAAGGTAGTCCAAAGGCTATAGTGCCATCATTCAACTTAAAATTGGGCATTGCGAGAAGTCGAAAAATACCTGAAAGATCAGAGTGTGCGAGAGGCCTTGCATCACATGCCCAATTACCAACCAACAAGAACACAAATAGAAGCCCCGATCTCGCATCCATGATATCTGAAAGCATAAGAATTTCAGCAACCAGCATAGGAAGATGTAGCAGATATTATCTGTTGCTTGTACTTGCAAAACGTCAGCAACTTACATCTTCATGAAGAGTAATCAAACTCCATTTGTAGAATTTTCTACTTTAGTAAAACAATGTACAAACTTGACTAATTTAAAGCAAGTTAAGACTCAGATCAACATGACCACATTCTAAATCATCCTTTCATGCCCCAAAACGGAAGTGATTAATTCAAAGGAAGTACTAGAAGGCCATGACCATATTTTCCCCTAATTCCAAGATGCTAATGCTCTCAATCCAATTTCAAGAAACTCGCCTTTTAGGAGATTCTCTGGCTTATTGCTTAAAACCAATTCCTTCCTAGAGCTAGATCTGTTTGAGAAAAGATTGCAATTTTCTGCCATATATTACAGTAAGTAAATACAACTTGCAGGCAAATCGCCATAGTAGGAGAAAACAAAAGGCATCGCCTTCAACATATAAAAAAAAATCCATCCGATTCCGATCCATTCACCAGACAAGAAGAAAAATTTCCCATCTTACAGATACATAAAAACAATTCGAAGTCATTAAATAAAGAAACCCCTCTCTGCAAGGGGAATCAAACCTCAAAAGGTCAAGCAATCAAACGAAGAACAAAGAGAAGGCCGAATTTAAGATTGAAACTTGAAACGATGGAGTTAAAGTATTACCCCTTCTCTGCAAGCGATCGAACAAAACAAAGGACCTTCTGGAATTGATCCAAAAGAGAGGGAAAAGGGGGCGGGATCTCCGGCTTCCTTCTGTGAGTGGTTAAACTAGAATGGTAGTTGCCTTACGACTCGATATCTGTAGCTGCCTTTTGTAAGCTTAAATATCTTGAAGATTAAAAAAATATTGAGATTTATTAGTTCTACTTTCGATATTGATCAATACCAAGATTGATCGCAAAAAATAAATATATAAGGCAATTGTATTGTATTGGAATTTTTTTTTATTCTATCCTGAATTTTAGATAAAGATATAAACTAGCCTTTTTTTTAAAAAAAATCTAAACTTTGAATAAAACTATAAAAGGTATACCTAAAATTTAAATAAATTAACTAAAATGGTGCTCTGTATGAGTTATTTTAACAACTCCATGTGATCTCATTTGTTGTGGACGAGTATTTTCTCTTCTTTAAGTACTTTGATTTAAGTTGATTCACCCTTTTTCTGTTAAAAAATCATCAAATAACGTTCTCACTTTCTCACTTGGAGTTTGAACTTTGAATGTCTCTTACACTTTTGTAGTTCTAATTTTAATCTGATTAAAAAAATTTCCTCCGTGTTGTACAAAATCAATGTCTTGAAATACAAAACAGATGGAGTTCTGAATCTTTCCGCTTGACAAATTAATTTCTCTGTACAAAAATCACAGCATTCATCCATAAAGTAACTACGAAATCACACACAGCTTGCATTAACATGATTCCACAACATGCCAGTTATGGTTAAAAGTCACAACGAAACTGGGATTAGCTACACAATAAACGAAATATAAGCAAGCTACACATTTAGCCTATCATAACTCCATAGTCAGCTGAAAGAGGATGAACGACCAGCTGCACTTCAACAATGACATTTTTAATGCATTTTCATGCTGGTTGGTTTCTTCTTCTTCTTGCCATTGCCACTTTGCTTGGCCAAGAGAACTGAAAACCGAGCAAAACCAAACTTTTTTCTCTTCGTAGGCAGCTTCCTACTGCTATTGCTTGTGGGATTAGTAGACTCGCCTCCATTTTCTTTGTCCAGGTTCCAAGAATGCGATGGTTCACCATTCTGTTTTCCGAGCATCTGACCCAATGACACCTTTCGCCTTAAAGAATTCTTTCCCAGCTGATACTCTTCTGCCACCAGCAGCTTCCTGCTCAGGATCTGTCCTATTGACAAGGTGCTCTTCAGCACGGGTCCTGCTGCCTCGCTTGCTAGACTGATCCCATTCACATCAAGCATTTGGGAATCCCTTCTTGACTCGGTGGGGCCTGAGATCTTGAACTTGGTGCTATTTTGAACAGATTTTCTTTTCTGACCGTGCTCAGATCTCCACCTGCGAAGAGCCTCCTCGACAGCAAGTTTAGCTTTGTTTGCCTCGTCTACCATGTTTAGCGCATCTTCTAGAGCCTTCTTGGACGTCTTGACTTCTTCCATGGCTTCATCTACCCTCTTTAAGATTTCCATCTTAGATAAGTTTGCTTCATCCACTTGAAGCACTGCATCCATTTCTTTTTTTTTGGACTTCTCGGTAGCTTTTAGTGCTTTAGATGTTAAAGATGAATATTCTTCATATGTCAGAGTGACTCCATCAGAGTTTTGTTCGCTGTCAATGCTCTTCTCTAAAGCCTTGATTTCAGCAAGAGCAACGGCTTCTGCAGCTCTGGCAGCTTCCTTCATTTTCCGAGCTGCAATCAATCTGATCTCAGTTGTCTTGATCTTTGCTTTTGTTTGTTCAACCTCAGACATCACTCTCATGACTTCAGCTTTTGCAGTTGCTCCAAGTTTCCTGAACCTTTCAGCTTCACAATTCAATCTCTGAAGCTCAGTTACGATGTCTTTCCCATCATCATCGATACTCTGACCGTCCTTTACCAACTGTAGTTTCATTCTCGTCCGGTTGAGCTCTTCTTCAAGGGAAGAAATCTTCAAGGAGTTTGAACTCAACCTTTCACGGGTTTTCTCCAGAGACATCCTTTCTTTCTCTATCTTTCTATTGTAAGTCTCCACTGATGCCCGGATCTCAGCAAGATCACTCGTGGTCTTGGTGAGGTTTAGCTTAGCCTGCTTTAGCTCCATTAAGATCAAACCAGGTGCAGATGAAGGATAAGAATTTCGAACTTCTGCCAACTCCTCACTGGCTTCCTCCTCTGAAGGGGGGTCATTTTCTTTATTTTCCTCTTTTATGACATTTGTGGTTTTGCTCTCCGATGTCACATCAGCAGTTGTATGAACAGCAGATTCCGCCATTTGTAGCTTTGATTTAAGATCCTCAACTATCATCTTGGTGGCCTCAAGCTCTTTCAAGACCTTGAGTGTGTCCTTTTCTTTGATAATCAACTCTTTTTCCAACTGTGCAGCCTGCTCTTCAACACTTGCAGCATCAATCTCCTCCCATGCACTCTGATGCGAAACATTCAAGAGGTGAAAATCAGAACTAAACAACATAAATCATTAATAAATCAATAAACAGTTCCTCAGTTCAAGACACGTCCTAAAGATGGAAATTAAGCACCGTAATCAACTAATCATAGTGAAATTTGTAGTATAGATTATTAGATTGCGTCCAGCCTCCGCGAAGTCATGAACTGTTGTAAGAAAAATCAACAATTCAAAACTACTTCCAAGTCATCAAACCACGTTAGATGGATGCTCCGTATTTGGATGAGACAATGAGAGCATGATGAAAGAAGAACAAGAATGCAACCGTATTTAATCGGTCTCTGTTCAATTCCTTTAATATCCCATGTGCCAATCCAACCGAACTAGAGTAAACAAATCTGTAATTTGATATTTTCTGCAGTAGTTGTTCAAGTAAAATGGGAAAGGGAAGTGAAATTCAAAAGCTCACATAGCAGCTAAACTAACAAAGCACAAATTGACCCCAAAAAGAAACACCAGCAAATTTGAATAGGTCTCTCCCTCCTTTCTTTCCTCTGTAAGATCACTTTTCAACCTAAAAAAAAAAAGTGTTCAACTAGTCCCACTAATTTTGTATTCAAATTGTAAAGCAAAATCGCAAATTTAAACAGTAAAAACAATAATCACCATCGCAAGCTTCCATTTTGAACCACAACAAATTCTATTGAGAGAGAGAGCCTCTAATACTCCATAGTCCACCGCTCGGTGAAGCCAAAACTAGACGAAGATGACCGTCCCAACTTTCCAACAGAACAAAATAGACCACCGGGAACATTACATATTCAACAAACCCTAATAAACAAGCTGCAAAAAAGGTCTCATAAAAAGTGGAGAAAAAAGAAGAAATTGATGTACCTCAGACATAACGAGCTTCTCTCTGTGGCTGATAGCGGTATCAACATGATGACTGTTAGGTTTCCAGAATCCAAGCCCACCAAATCGGCTCACAGCCTCCTTCACAGACTCGAACGGCGCCGACGTGTCAATCTCCCCTCTAACGCCGGCATCTCCTCCCTCCTCGACCGCATTCACAACCACTTGTTGGTCCTTTTCCTCCACCGGCAGGCCCGAATCGAGCGTCTCGGGCTCATCAGAACCAGGGCCGCACGAGACCACGTGCTTGTCCGATTCTAGGGCTTCCGCCATCGAAATGCACTCAACTAAAAACCAAATGACCACGAATTCCAAAATTTCCTCGGGCTGGAGCGCTTACGACGAATAGACGAAGAAGAGGAAACAGGAAAATTGAAGAAATCCAGGCGTTTGGGGACAATGTGACCGTTTGAGAGAGAAAAAAGGCGGAGGAGATATGTTAATGGAGGGCAGCGGGAGTCGGGAGAGTTAAGTAAAAATAGTCCGTACTCCTATCACCAGTGGCAGTGTCTGGATCAGCTGCTTGAGAGAGTACAGAGGACTGATACGGGAAGTTCCTTTAATGCCCTTCGGAGGCGAAAGGAATTACGGGTTATTGAGAGGTAAAGGACGTGAATCTGAAAGGAAAGTTGTGTCCTTTTACGGAAAGAAGATAAGCGTGGGACAAATCAGAGCATTGGTCGCCGTTCCAACGTTCGATTCCTTTTTCTTTATTTTTTAATTTGTTTTGACTGTGTTATAAAATTGTTTGGATTATTTTGTAACGTTCGACTATTATCACTGAGTCGAAGTCGATGATGGCCTTTTTGGTTTGAAAAATACTCGCGTAAAGGCTCCCGTTGGGCCAAATTGTTGGGCTATGTTATGTTTGATTTGGACTGGCCCATTTGGTTTTTATTCGAAACGTTAGCTTCGTCCCACGTCGATGATAAAATTATAGGGTAAACTGCAGAAAACCACCCCTTAAATATGCTATATTGCGTAAAATCACCCCTTAGATACAAAATTATAGGAAACCACCCCTTATAAGGGAAACGTTGGCAAACAGCCACCCACCCCTTTTAATCCGTCAGGGTTCCATCTAGGTTTAGACAAAAATGCCCCCATTCAATTATCAAATTTATCCTTTGATGCCATTGTGTTCATCCAACCAAACGAGTTTTTGGATTCCAAACTTCCACTCTCAGCCGAGATACTAAAATTCACATACCCACAACACTCTCAGTTAAAGGACAAGACTAATTGCTGAATCGAGTGATTAATTGAATCATTAGAGGAAAATTGACCAGTGACCTTTAATCTCCTTGGCCAAAGACTCCCAAAGTAGTAGCAGCCCAAACTCCAAATTAATTTCCTTTGGCCAAAGTAGCAGCAGCCTGCAAATTAATTTCAGTGGCCAAATTGATCAAGAGGGGAAATTTCTGCTCTAATTTTTCCATCCTCTCAATTCTAACCACCCCATTCCGCCTACAGCAGCAGCCACACGGCCCACACACATGCAAATCCCCAAGTCGGTGGTCAATCTAGTGCGGCGATTCCTCCAAGCCAGTCGAATCTCTCAGTTGTGTCGAATCCCAAGTGATACATCAGCCTCGTTCCATGAACGAAGGCCACCACGAGCTTCTTCAATTTCTCCTTCTTCCTTGCCGAGTGAATGTCCCATCGACCGGAGAGGCGAATCTCATCCCGAGGGATTAAAATAAAAATAAAAATATAAGGGCATAATTGTAATAGCACACATTTTACGCAATATAGCATATTTAAAGGGTGGTTTTCTACCGTTTACCCAAAATTATAAGATGCAAATGGCTCTGCAGAGTACGTAATAGCTGATCATCGGAATTAGACCACAATCTATTTGTTCATGTATGCACATTTTTTTACCTCTTTTGATCGATAGCCTTCCTATACATATAAGTGGATACACTACGGATATTCACAACTTATTGCGGATTAAGATCCGCACCAAGTTGTGAAGTACCTTGTTAAAAATGTCAAAAAATTAGAGGGAAAAAAATTAAATATGAGTATGTTGCAAACTTCTCATGCCTATTTTATTTTTATATAAAAAAAGGCTTAGTTTGGGTGTGTAGTCCGCAGGAAGCTGCGGACTTTGTTTTGTTGCGAAATACTCATACTACTATTAAACTTTTTTTCCTCCAAGACGCCTCTGATAATAGTTTCGCAACAAGTTGCGGAGTTTAGCGGTGTATCAAGTAACAATTATCAGTGTATTTTATCAATCGCCTTTTCTTATTCTTTTCTTTGTTTCAATTTTTTCTTTTTCTTTGTGATGTATTTCCCCATTTTATTTTATTTTACCGTGATGTTTTTATCCTTTTCTTTATTTCAATTTTTTTCTAAGGTCCGGTTTTTCCCTTTGTAAATAATTGTAGTGATTTTAGACAAATTACTTGTTCTAATCTTATTAATTATGATGATAGTAAATAATATATTTATATTCAAAAAATATAATTATATTTTTATTTAGCATATCTTCGCTTTATTTTCTCTCTCTAAAATACTCAATTAGAGGATGATGACATGTCAGATTATTTTTCTCAACTTTAGTAATACAAACGATTTCATAAATATTTTATACTTAAAAAAAACATTTAAAATTTCAACATTCAACTAAACAAATTCAGTTTACTTGAAATTAATTAGAGCCCATCAAATAGGCGAATTAAAAAAACATAATGAAAAGAGACTTGTAATTCATTGAAATGTAGAAAAAAGATAATTCATATTGTATAATGATACTATTAATATTTGTCATATATCATACGACATAAATATAACTTTTTACTTTTTTCATTCACAACAGAGATTCGCGCGACTCTTATTTCACTTTACACTTTTTTTTATTTATTAAGCTAAATGTTGATTTATTTTACTTAAAATTTCGTGTTAATGATATTATTAATATTAATATTAATATTAATATTAATATTAATATTAATATTAATATTAATACGTATAATTAAAATAAAAAAGGTACACACTTAAATTTAGAAATATTTTATTAACTTTTTACACTGAAAAACACCCAAAAAAATTACACAACTTAAACTTGCAAACAACATATTAAATTTGAAACAACACACACTCGTACAATAAAATTAAACGTCATCTCCGAGAGTGCCAAATTTCTGCCATATTGACGAAACTCGATTTTCAGGTTTCCACTTTCGATGGGACCCAGAGGTGGACCTCGTGGGACCCGGGATACTCCCGACGGGCTTACCTTACCCACACCGAGAGATTCGGCGTGGCCCAACTTGTGCCGCGGGAGATTCTAATTCCTCACAAGGCTTTCTCTATTTCGATACTTCATCAACAAAATGTGGACCGATCATTTACCTGTCATTCACCGTTCGATAGGAGAAGACGGTCACGACTTCCTCGATCCTCACCTCAGACTATTGGCTTGTGATACTGACCCCTTTGATTATACGCGGATGTGGCCTATTTTCATCCGCGGAGCGGTTTATCTCCTTCTTCTATTGTGTCTCTATCCGTGGATTCTATTATGGAGAAAATGTTCCTTCTGGTCCGCTCTACTCTCCTGGCGCCAAAAGTCTTTTTCTATAGTTATACTTTTCCCTTTTATAGCTGACGAGAAGTCCTCCGTCTTTCGACACGTGTTGCTCTTTGACTGACACGTGTCTTCTTCGTGGGATGTGGGCATGTAGGGCACGTGGCCCCTTCTCTTGTCCGCGGACGGGGTAATCGTAAGAGATGGGTGGTTGTCTTAGTCCGCGGATGATGTGTATAGTCGTTTTACCCCCTTTTTATCATTATTTTTCCTATTTATTCTTAGATGTTTTTCGGCCGGTTTCGTCACAGCTCCTCGGACCGGGTTGGTTCCGGATGGGATTGACGCGGGTCGATATTCTTATTGCGAAAAATAACTGAGTGTCTAAACTGCCTCGTTATTAGGCTATGCAGATAAGATGGCCTAGAACTTTTCTTAAAAAGCCCATCAAGGGCCCATTAGGCCCAGTTTGCGTTGGGAAGCTTTACGGTCGGTAATTTCTTATAAATTACCCCATTC
The DNA here is from genome assembly GCA_963922045.1 of Persicaria maculosa. NCBI lineage: Eukaryota > Viridiplantae > Streptophyta > Magnoliopsida > Caryophyllales > Polygonaceae > Persicaria > Persicaria maculosa. Next base: position 70,006,081 of record OY998262.1, read on the forward strand.
TGTTTTTTACTTCATCACTTGTCTCATTCTACTTTTCAAAGTTTGTTCTTTTCTACCTTTTGCTTTTCGGTGGTTTTTCTTAATCGGTGGTCTTTTTCCGGTTGAAGTTTCCGGCAGAGTTCTTTAAAATCAAGGTAGTTCTTCTTGTTCATACTTTTCTAGAATGTTTATTTTCTCTTTTCTTAGCTTTTCCAAGCTTTTTGATTTTTAGATCGAAACGTAAGGGTGGTTTCTTTTCCCAAACTTGTTTTTCCTTTGATCGAGACTTTTAATCCGCATGTGCAACTCTTCACACGGTTTTCTTTAGTTTCTTCGGGGATGGCTAACCTTAGCGGAGAGCAAGATGCACTAGATGAGTTTGAAAAGGAGGAGGGGTGAAGCTAGAGGTGACGTCGCTTCAACTTCTCATCCGCGTCAGACCCTTGAGGTTTCTTCCTCTTCTTCTGAGAGTTCCTCTTCTGGCTACAGTGAGTCGTCATCAGGGTCCTCTTCGTCTCGATCTGTGCCTACCCCTACTCGGATTGGCCCTACAGGCAGTCCCATTAAGATGAGAAGGCGACAGAAGCGTTCTGACCCTGATTACTATATCTCTCCTTACACAGTTTCTTCTTCTTCGAAGGGAAGCGCATGAGATGGTGTTCCCACAGACGGCGCCAGTGAAGAAACTCGATTTTCAGGTTTCCACTTTCGATGGGACCCGAAGGTAGACCTCGTGGGACCCGGGATACTCCCGACGGGCTGACCTGACCCACACCGAGAGATTTGGCGTGGCCCAACCTGTGTCGCGGGAGATTCTAATTCCTCACAAGGCTTTCTCTATTTCGATACTTCATCAACGAAATGTGGACCGATCATTTACCTGTCATTCACCGTTCGATAGGAGAAGACGATCACGACTTCCTCGATCCTCACCTCAGACTATTGGCTTGTGATATTGACCCCTTTGATTATACGCGGATGTGGCCTATTTTCATCCGCGGAGCGGTTTATCTCCTTCTTCTATTGTCTCTATATCCGTGGATTCTATTCTGGAGAAAATGTACCTCCTGGTCCGCTCTACTCTTCTGGCGCCAAAAGTCCTTTTCTATAGTTATACTTTTCCCTTTTATAGCTAACGAGAAGTCCTCCGCCTTTCGACACGTGTTGTTCTTTGACTGACACGTGTCTTCTTCGTGGGATGTGGGCATGTAGGGCACGTGGCGCCTGCTCTTGTCCGCAGACGGGGTAATCGTAAGAGATGGGTGGTTGTCTTAGTCCGCGGATAATGTGTATAGTCGTTTTACCCCCTTTTTATCATTATTTTTCCTATTTATTCTTAGATGTTTTTCGGCCGGTTTCGTCACATATATGTTCAATCAAGTCGGCCTTGTTGTGTTTTCATGTTTCGGGTGTAGTGGGTATTGTTATTTAATGCTCAAATTTATGTATTTTTATGGTTTAAGTTTATTTTGATTTAAGTTAATATTGTTTATGTGACTATAAATCTTTAACATATGGTAAAATTAGAGAATTTTTGTTCCCCAAACATATGCAAAATGAGTGTCATTTGATAGAGAAAAATAAATCGTATTCAATTTTTTTCACAAAAAAATAATTCATTTAACGAATAAATGAGGATTTTAATTTAATTACAACCCCTGTAATGTGGCATAATACTATTGGCTGGCTAAAAAAAAAAGAAGAAAAGAAAAAAAAAGTGGATGATGTGGTTTAATATTAAGCGTCTCCTCCACCGAATCAACCCTTCTCTCTTCTCCCTCTTTCCTATTTTACTGACCTGGACGGCTGGACTCTTCTTTTGATCCGCACAGATCTAGGTTTGCAAGTGGTCTTAAATCCCTCACTCTTTAGTTAAAATTTTAAATATGAGTTATAAGCACTAGGCATTGGATACTTTTAAGAGCAAATGTGTAATATTCTGTAGTTTTTTTTGATAACGTGGAGGTTCTGAGGTTACCGACTAATCCTCCACAGGCCGAACACTAACCTACAAAGCACTCGAGTCGGGTAAACCAAGCGACAAGCCGCAAGGCGCAAGACAGACTCAAACCCATGCCAAGGTAAACCAATACACGATTACCCACTCTCTATCACAAATTGCTCATAGTGGAATTTGATCCATTGACCTCATGGTAGCGAGACACAAAGAAGCACCTCACTCTTACCACTACTGTAATATCCCGTAGTTAATATATATATATATATAAGAAATCAAGACCACTTATTTAATTTACATAAACAAATTTTGTTATTCGCATAAACAAATTAAAAATTTGAAGTACTCCCTAAAAAATAATCCATAACCTAAAATTAACATTTATAACTTATTTAAGCGCAAACTTTCATTTATTTAAATCATTTCAAATACAAGATACGATTAAAAAGAAAGACAATATTAAATTCTAATACAAATGTTACATTACCATTCGGGTGGCGGATGTATAGAGTTTTGGGTTATGATGTTTTGCTCTATTGTCCTTGCTATATTCCTATCTTCTTCATGCGTCGTTTTTGATATTGTTTCCCCTCTATGAGTAATGCTTTGTTGTAGTTATGGTATCCTACTGTTTTGGGTCTATCGGAAACACTCTTTCGACTTGCTCGGGGAAAGAGTACGTACATCCTGACCCCCAAGACCCTGCTTTTGCGGGATATACTGAGTTGTTGTTGTTGTAAGCACGACTACTGAATACAAGCATGTTGTTTAGATTGAAAAAACAATTTAATTATGAGTTTGTTTGATGAGATATAATTATTTTTGTTGGTGACTCAAATTATTTAGGAATTTTTATATAATTTTTTGAAAAAGATTGAAGTAAATAAGAATGAACAAATATTGATTATAATAGTTTTGAAATCATGAAATATTTTTAAATATTATAATTTAATAATTTTAAAATGTATTTTTTAGAATTTACAAATTAAAAAGTAATGAAAATTTTCTGATTCAGTTTATTATCCTATGATATGATCATAGTATTGACATTAGTTAGAAATACATAATTATAATAATACCATATAAATATACCTACCAAATAAATCTAAATCATTATATCTATAATATATTCCTTTAAAAAACCCAAGGTATTATATTATTCCAAATTTGTAAAAATCACTTTTTTTGAAACGATCGAATTTCAGCGGTAAAAATAAAAATAATAATTGGAATTAGTAATTACCGGATTTAACCCGAAATATGAGTGAATTAGTGTAAGCAAGTGAATCTATACTAATACCTAAAAACAGAAGCATCTCCCGCCTACGTGGCTTCACGAGGAGGCTCCATTCCACGTGTCATCATAGGAAGGATTCCACATCTCTCACCCTTTTTTCTATCTCCAAGTGGACCACTAATTTTCATCCACTTGGTTAATTTTTGCCACATCTTCATGGTAACCGCCACACCACTACTAACTACCCCACTAAGTTCAGTAACCACCCCACTAACCCCACTAAAACATTTTTAAATATTCATGAAATTAAATTAATTTCACACTATAAAGCTATTTAGTTTATTAATAAAATAAGAGAAAATGATATAATTAAAGAAAAAAATATATGATATATTTTATTATAAAATAAATAGTTTTTTAATATAACCACTATTATTAACCTTTTTAAAAAAACTTTAGCTATCTAATAAAGTTTATTATATGTGTATAATCAATTGCCATCTTGATAATACTTCTCTTTATATTATTGTTTAGAAATTATTCGGTTAAGGATTTATAAATAAATTTCTAACGAACCATTATTTTCGTTTTTATTATTTCATCGTCTTTATAGATTATTAAATTCTTTTGCGTATTTTTTAACATATCCCTACCACTATACTCTCTAAATTACTTATATTATTATTATTATATTGTAAAATATAATTTTTTTTAACCAAATATTAAAATACCCTTGTCTTAGACACGGGACTTAGGTTGTGTTTGGTAGAAGTGTATTTGTTGGTAGTTGTAGATGTGCGGGTATATATGTTGGTATTTGTGTATTTATTGGTAGAGGTTTAAGTAGCGGATAAGAGATATTTATTTTGTTTTAAAATCTTGTAAAAAATCTTGTTAAGTGTTTGGTATTAGAAGATTTATAGATAGATATGAATGGTGAAAAGACCAAAATGGGCTATGAAAATAAAAAGGAAAAATAAAAGATTTATAGGTAGAAGTGTATTTGTTGGTAGTTGTAGATGTGCGGGCACATATCCATGCTAGCTTATTGACAGAAAGAACATGATGTCAAAGTATAATGAAATATGACGATGATTATACAGGTGACAAAATGAAGCCCAACCAATACATCTAACCCCCAAATTGATGTCAAACCCCAATACTCCTCTTTTTAAACCGGAGAACTCATATCTTCAAATTTCCCCCATATACACACAATAGTCAGTGCCATACTGCCATTAACCCCCAAAATTAACAAATTCCCAATATGAACAACAGATTCCCGAAATTAAAGTTTATTGGGCAACCTATATACCCGAAATCAACATCAACCAAAGATTTGGGACCCATCATCGCACAAGATGCAGATGACAAACAAATCTGGGTTCAATCTGCCTCGATCAGCAAGGTAACATTGCCATAATGTTAAATATCTGATGAACCCTAGTTCCAATTCGTTTTGTAGGTTTATGAACAACGGAGTATTCAACCTATGAAATTTGTAGAGGTTTTAGGGAAATCATCTTACCTGTGATGAAGAGGATGATTAGCGATGAATCTGTGTGCCAAGCTTTCCAATCGCGTTGATGGTGATGAAAAGAAAAAGGAGATGAATCATCTGGTAATATTGAGAAAGAGATATTTGTAGACAAATAAAAAGGAGGGTATTATAGGAAATATATTTCCCCAAATTTATACAATCTTGCCTGAGTAGGATGTTGATTTGTGCCCTTTCAAAGCTTTTCAAATTCCCATCTCCATCCCCATCTTCCTCCATAGCTTCTCCAACAAACGCTTCAAATTTAACAAATACACTATCCCCTGTCTAATGAAATACACACAAAGCTATAAGCAAACACACGCTTACACTAGTAGTAAATAAAGTTAAAAAAGAAGAAGAAAGAGAGAAAATAACAGCGCTCTAAAAAAAATAAAAAATCTCTCTCTCTCATCACACATCCTGACCTGTCGGACTTCTCTCTCGTTCGCTGTTGTGCCGCCACTGTTGTTCTCTATGCGCCTCCACTCCCACCCTCCCTCTCCATCGCCAAATCTCAATCTCAGTCCCCATCCCTCCCAATCTCCCACCTTTCTAGGGTTTCCCTCTCCCTTCAACTCACATTCCAAACCCCCTTTCTAGGGTTTGCAGAGCTGGATTCGCTTCTTTCTCCCTCCCATCCCTCCACGCGCCGTTGGTGCACCGGCTTCGTCGATTGAACCTCTTTCTTCTCTGCAAGCTTCCGCCTCTGCCGAGCTTCGCTTCTGTTTTTCTTCCGTTTTAGGCTGTTTAATCAATTTCCGCGACTTCCTCCGTTTTTTTTTTTTGTTGATGTTCTTGCTTTGTTCGATTAGCTTTAGGGGAAAAAGGGGGGAAATTAACCCGTAAAAAGGTGTGATTGATTGCTTATGCGATTTGTTTCCGCGTGCTTGTACATAGTTGCTCTCTTTTTTGGGGGTTTGATTTAGGGTTGCCTCCTTTGGATGGCATTGGGGGACTTGATGGATTCTAGGTTTTCTCAGTCATCTGCTTCGATTTCCAATCACTTGACTGGTGGTGGTGACTTCCCTAGCCGTGATTTCGTCGTTGAGTTCCGCCGTGATGTCGAGACTGCTACCACGAGTATGGCCTATTTGCCGCAAAATGTAGTCTTGTGTGAGCTTCGGCATGATGCGTTTGAAGCTTGTTCTCCGGCTGGACCCGCTGATACTGGTCTGGTATCTAAATGGCGGCCTAAAGACAGGGTAACCTTTCCTTCCCCCTCCGCATTCTCTAATTTGTTCATTTTATGAGCGGATCACGGGTTGGAACTTACGTGACATGTTACTTTCAGATTTTAATGTAATTATGTAGTGCAATTTATTGAGTATTGACAGGGTAGTCCTGGCTATGTCTTTGTTCCTTAACTTAGTTAGGGTTCTTTAGACTTATAAAGAGGCTATAATTTTATACCTGGAATTTAGGCTTGGATTGACTCTCATTTGAAACTAGGTTAGGTTGGTGTCGGGTTCATTTGAAAACTAAGAAAATCACCCTTAACTAATAGAACTTGTTCAAGCTGAGCCAGAAGTTATACCATCATGCTTGTTTGATTGCTGCCTTTGCTAGTAAGGTTGCCAATCTCATACGAACTACAGAAATATTTACACTCTTTTTTTGCCGTATGTGCGTCTCCATCGAAGGCGTCTTTATCTTTGATGGGAACTCTTATGATGAAAGTCAAGCCTTGCTGGAATGTTCTTCCATATAAGACCTCTTTGTCTTTGATGTGAACTTTTATGATGAAAGCAAAGCCTTGCCGGAATGTTCTTATCACTTATTCACTTTCCACAAAGGTCAATGAGTTTGCATCTTTAAGAACCCCCTATGTACCAATACTTATCACTTATTCACTTTCCACAAAGGTCAATGAGTTTGCATCTTTAAGAGATGGACGTGACAGTTCTATGAGTTCTTTCTATTTCTTTATCTTAATTGGCTAACCTAGGCAATATCCACACTGGATTCTGTCATATCACTAAAACGTGCCTTCTTCAACCCCAACATTGGAGTTTCTCTCCCACTTACCTATGATGAAGTTGAAGATAAGAGTTTATCTTGATACGCAAGCTTAATGAAACCTGTCTGGATCTTGAACTATTATCCATCCATCTAAGGCAAATTGAATCTGTGGAGCTAAAAGATTATCCTCCCCCTCCCTTTTTTTTCCCCCGATTATCAATATGTGGAAATTATACTTCATAAATCCATGTGAAAAACAGGAATCGCCAAATATAAAGTTTGTCATCAAGACTTTGAACGTATAAACTCTGTGCATACTGTTAAAGTTGGATAGCGTTTTCAATCAATCTAATCAGACGAAATAGCTGCATTTTTTTTCCCTATCCTTTGCCATTTGTCATCTTTTTCTTATCTAAGCAGGTCTGTTTTAGTTCAAGTATATTTTAACTGAAGTGAACACAAATATCATATCTTCGTTTCTGCTTATTTAATTTCATTTGAAGCTTTGTGTTTGCTTCATCAGAGTCCTGGGTTCCATAAAAAAATTGTATGATATCCATGTTGAAGAGACAACTTGTTTCCTAGTTTATTTTTGTTTTTCATGTGATTTTGTGTGTGTTTTATTTAGATTTGAATTCAAATCACAGCATTATCATAGCAACATTGATTTCTCTTTTCCGATTTAATCTCTTTTACACATTTATAAGGATTACTTATTGGGTATCGATATCAGTTATGAAAACATACACCATTTAAGTTATAATTTTATATTTTTATTCCATTTTAACCCAAATAATTTTGCTGCAGATGAAGACCGGAATGGTAGCTCTAGTTTTGTGTCTAAATATTACTGTTGACCCACCTGATGTGATTAAGATATCGCCTTGTGCCAGAATGGAGTGTTGGATAGGTACGATCACCATTTTGTGCTTATTCTTTCATATGATTACATAGTTAACACATTTGGAGTATGCTTTCTCTGTGTGAAGAATGTGGGAAGAAACCTTTCTCATTTACATAAGCTTGCTACTGAATCCAAGAAGGATACCATAGGTGGCAATTAAATAAGAGAAAATAAGCATTTTCAAATGGTATATGATGACTATTCTTTTTTGGAAATGGTGGCTTATTGTTTCTACTATAAAATTCATTTCCACTCAAGTGTGAAAATTTTAAGGTTTGGCAAGTGGCTTAATATTTCACAAATAGTATATGATTCTTCCTTGCCTATCCTCCCAACCTATTGATCCCTAAGCCAAACTTAAAAAAGGAAAGTTAAAATCAAGAATGAAAAGAAGACGATAAAACTGATACTTGACTTTTTGTAGTGCTGTAATGGTCTTTCATTGGGTTTCTTTTTATCTGTTATTAATGCTTCATTTAATATATGTCATCAGATCCATTCTCCATGGCACCCGCAAAGGCACTTGAAGCTATTGGAAAAGCTTTGAGTTTGCAATATGAAAGATGGCAACCAAAGGTAAGATGGTCCACATTTTCTCCTTTATTATTTTCAGGGTTGTTCTGGTTTTTTTATTATTGCACAGTTATTACACAAAATCATTAGAGATAAGGAATATGTTGGCAAAGGTTTTATATCTTAAATCATTTAATATTGTTGGGAATGTTTATTTATTGGTAGCACAAATAAAACAAAAAAACCAAGCTTTTTCTTCTTCCTGCCAACATATCCAGTGTTTTATTCCTCAAAAGATATACTTAGAGAACCAGGATGCTGAGTAGGGTTTGAACTTTGAACGGGTGATTGGACCTTTTTCTTTCTATTGCTAATTTAATTTTGTCGTTGATTTAGAGCTATATGACTTTGAATCTTGATAGGCCCGGTACAAGTACCAGCTTGATCCCACTGTGGAAGAAGTGAAAAAGCTCTGTATTAACTGCCGTAAATTTGCAAAATCAGAAAGAGTTCTTTTTCACTATAATGGACATGGTGTGCCAAAGCCAACTCCAAATGGTGAAATTTGGGTCTTCAATAAAGTAAGTCTCATACCTGACTACCTGAGCTTCTGGTTATTGATGGGCCTCTATACTTCAATGATTACTATAACCATTTTGTTTCTTTTTAGAGTTACACACAATATATCCCATTGCCGATCAGTGAACTTGATTCTTGGTTGAGAACGCCTTCAATATATGTGTTTGATTGTTCTGCTGCTGGACACATTGTCAATGCCTTCATGGAGGTATGTAGTTGAGAATCCACTTTTCCCTTGTCTTTGTCTTCAAGCAACTGTTGGGTCTCAAACTAACCTTCAAGTTTGTTTGCTTGTTGTATGCGTATTTTATAGCTGCATGATGCTTCGAGTTCCTCTGGATCTCCAAGAGATTGTATTCTGTTAGCAGCTTGCGAGGCACATGAGACTCTTCCCCAGAGTGAAGAATTTCCCGCTGATGTGTTTACCTCATGCCTCACCACACCTATCCAGATGGCACTAAGATGGTATGTTATTCTTTGTGCTTTTGTGCTCTAGACTTCTAGTATTTGATATAAAGGGTTCAGTGTGACTTAGTTTCCATTTCTCATTTATTTAATTTACCTCACTGTCAAATGGATTCATTAATCATTTTCTTATAAGTTTTTTGCATTTTGTTGCTGAGCATGAAATGGTAAGGGCTTGTTGTCATTGACACGGTGTCCTGTTCTCTTGTGAAGTCTCATTAACGTGCTGTCAATATTGTGATATTGTAAAATCTTGCAATTTTATTCCTGTATTGAGCCGTATCTGTTTTATGATTCGTTTTCCCAATCAGGTTCTGCACTCGGTCGCTACTCCGTGAATCTTTGGATTATTCCCTTATAGACAAAATTCCTGGTCGTCCGAATGATCGGAAAACACTTCTTGGTGAATTGAACTGGATTTTCACAGCTGTAACTGATACAATTGCGTGGAATGTACTTCCTCATGGTAACATACTTATTTACTGTTATTTTCTTCATAGATTTGTTAATTTCATTTCCTTGAACCAGGTTTCTTATTTTCTTGAATAATTAGTAATGCATCCATGTCTATACGATTCATCCACAGATCTTTTTCAGAGATTATTCAGACAAGACTTGTTAGTGGCAAGTCTGTTCCGCAACTTTTTACTTGCTGAGAGAATCATGCGCTCTGCTAATTGTTCTCCCATTTCACATCCAATGTTGCCTCCGACTCATCAGCATCATATGTGGTTGGTGCTAAATATACTTGCACAATTTGATTATTTGACTCATTATCTGCTCATGATTGGCTCACATCTACTGCAGGGATGCGTGGGACATGGCAGCTGAAATTTGCCTTTCCCAACTTCGATCATTGATTGATGATCAAAGTGCAGAATTCCAGGTGTGCTATCCCCTTTCTATATATCTTGATTTCTTGTTTGTTGATAAAGCACTTCATAGTCATGGGTTTTCTCACTTGTTTGTAACTTCTTTTCAGCCAAGTCCATTTTTCACTGACCAGCTGACAGCTTTTGAAGTATGGCTTGATCATGGATCTCAGCATAAGAAGCCACCCGAGCAACTGCCTATTGTTCTTCAGGTGTGGCATATTTAACCTAGTTCAGGTTTTCATTAATTTTTCTAGTTGCTGCATGATTCTCATCAATTTTGTTGTTTAGGTTTTGCTTAGTCAAAGTCATCGTTTTAAGGCGTTGGTTCTACTTGGACGATTTCTTGACATGGGGCAGTGGGCTGTCAATCTGGTATTTGTTCATGACTTTGGTCTATGCCTGTAACTTCCTTTTCGAAGTTGGAGCTTCACTCTCTTAACTGTTCAGATAATGCTTCATGGAATTTGAAATGGTTGCTCATTTTTTCAGGCTTTATCTGTTGGAATATTTCCGTATGTGCTGAAACTGCTGCAAACAACCACACCTGAACTGAGGCAAATCCTTGTGTTCATTTGGACAAAAATTCTCGCTCTTGATAAGGTAATATACGATGTTCAACTGTTCATAGTATTTGTTATCACTTTGTTTGCGTTAAGGGGAGTACCTTGAGATTCTGTCCACCACTGTAAGGGTTGTTTTTGAGGAATAGTGACCATCTTCATAGACTTCATCTAGTATTGATTGGAAACTTATTTGTCATTGCCTGTGGGTACCTTTTGAACTGAGTATACTCATTTCTAGGTTATGGATATCTAGTGGTGCAAGATAGGAAAATTATGAACCCCATGTTTCTTTTTTATTTTACCAAGGGAAATAAATGGAAAACTGCTTCAATGCAGTTCAACGTTATCTCAATTACTGATATAGTAATGGCCTTGTTTTTTGTGTTGGTAAGCACAGATGTGCGAGGGTGAATATCAAGGATGAATTCAACATTAATGTTTGACTTAACCCATCAAATTATCAATGATAAATTAATCCAGTGGTTTTCTTAATGGCAACACCATGGCAATTAACTGATGGCAAATCCAAAGGCTTCTGCTGAATACTTGGATATTTGGATGGCCATATTTGATTGTAAAATATGCGTAAGATTGAATCTTTTTGTTGCATAAAATAAGCTGTTTACACCTGGTTTTTCCATATGGTATATAGACTTGAAAAGTTCAGACCAATGGGACACGTGATAGGTTTTTGAAGCGAGCCAATTACTTGTTATAGCATTCTAATTTATTTCCGTTATCAATCTCATTTATTTCTTGTGCAATTGACAGTCATGCCAGGTTGATCTTGTAAAGGATGGAGGTCACACATACTTCATTAGATTTCTTGATAGCTCAGAAGCCTACCCAGAACAAAGGGCAATGGCTGCATTTGTTTTGGCAGTTATTGTTGATGGGCACAGACAGGGTCAGGAAGCATGTCTTGAAGCTGGTTTATTGCACGTTTGTTTGAAGCACTTGCAACTGTTGACTCCAGATGATGCTCAACCAGAGCCTTTGTTTCTCCAGTGGCTTTGTTTGTGTCTTGGAAAGCTGTGGGAGGATTTCACAGATGCACAATTGATGGGTTTGCAAGCATCTGCTCCTTCAATATGTGCAGCTCGGCTGTCCGAACCACAGCCTGAGGTTTGCCATTTTTTTTATATACATTCTTTTCCCGTCTAACAACCTTTTTCAAGCTGAAGTACTTGAAGATGAGCAATATCTTTTTTCCAGGTGAGGGCATCTGCTGTTTTTGCACTGGGAACCTTGCTTGATGTTGGATTTGACTCTTCCAAGGACAGTGTGGGTGGTGATAAAGAAAGTGATGATGATGAAAAGCTTAGTGCTGAAATCAGCATAATTAAAAGCCTCTTAACTGTTGTCCAAGATGGAAGTCCGCTTGTTAGGGCCGAGGTTTGTGTAGGTAAGTATTTACTTACATATAAATCTTTTTGCTGTCAAATAATAGTTGCCTTTCTCTGAATGTAGTTACCTCCTTCAATTATATCCAAAATGGGGAAAATATAGGCACTAGTGGAGCTTCTATGCTTAGGTTTGAAGCCATTGTTAAAGGATTTGAGAAGTTTGTTATCTATCTTCCATTATGTTTATTCTCGTAATCTTCCTAAGCATATGCGCTACATGCCAGAATAGAAATTTTAATAAAATGTTGTTTTGATTTTTTCAATCATTAAATTGTTGTATACCTTCCATTCTATGTTAATTTTTTTCTATTCTTCTATCTATTCTAGGAAATGTTGCTGTTACATTACACAATACTCATTTTTGTTTTGCATGGTCCTGTTCATTATGTAGTGGCTAGGAACTTCTTGCCTTTTTTGATATCTCTAACATACTTAAGATTGCTAGTTCACTATACAATAGTTTAAGAGTTTTAGTTTCCCTTTGCATTCTCAAGTCCGTAACAGTAAATGATATAATCACACAACACATGGATCCTAATTTAGGATCTATTTTAGTACTTATAATCACACAACACATAGACCTGAGCTAACCCAGTGCTTTTTTTTTTACTATCTACGCACATTTCATGCCTCTTTAGATCTGTTATCTCAAGACACAGTTTTGATGGATGCTTTACCACGTATTGGGTGGATATGTGTTTCTCCCTGTATCTTTGATCTATGATTAACTTTGAGATACATGTGAATTGTTCTGCCTACCAGCTTTAGCACGCTTTGCGTTTGGCCACAATAAGCATCTGAAGTCCGTTGCTGCTGCTGGTTGGAAATCCCAGTCAACAAGATCTGGTCTTAGTTCTTTACATTTGTCTCATGCCACCAAAAGTACAATGGGCGATTATACCACTCCAAGCCATTATTCTGGACCAGGAACCAGCATATCCTCTGCGATTGGTCCAGTGTTGAGAGTTGGAGGTGATAGCACATCAATTATCAGAGATCTACGGGTTTCAGCCAGTAGCCCTCTCGCTACTTCTGGAGTAATGCATGGATCTCCATTATCAGATGATTCCTCTCAGCACTCTGATTCAGGTGTATCCATTGATGCTGTTAGCAATGGAATGGTAAATCATTCAAGGCCAAAGCCTCTTGACAATGATCTCTATTCACATTGTGTATTGGCAATGTGTACCTTGGCTAAGGATCCATCGCCTTGCATTGCCAGCCTTGGCCGAAGGATACTTTCTATAATTGGAGTTGAACAGGTAGTTGCCCGGCCTTTGAGACCTTCTGGTGGTAGTGTTGGGCCAGGTGATCCTGCAGGACTGGCACGTTCATCATCATGGTTTGACATGAGTGCAGGTATCTCTTATGTTAATTTATGTCAATTGCCATGCATGGCTGTGTTGAGTAAAACATTAGATCATTCTTGTTGTCAAATCAGCTATGGTTCTGTCTGACAGATTTTTCTCTTAGTTGCTTAGATGTTGTTTTCACCCTCTACTGAATGTCTGGATCTTTTATTAAATGAATTATCTCTTTGGTAGGTCCACCAATGACTTTTAGGACACCACCTGTTAGCCCTCCTCGGTCAAGTTACCTTGCGGGAATGCGAAGAGTTTGTTCATTAGAATTTAGACCACACTTGCTCGGTTCTCCAGATTCTGGATTAGCAGATCCACTTATAGCTGGAGGCTCTGGTAATTCGGAGCGCAGTTTTCTTCCACAGTCTACTATCTACAGATGGAGTTGTGGGCATTTCTCAAAGCCACTTCTCACTGCAGCAGATGATAGCGAAGAGGCAGCTGCTAGAAGAGAAGAGAGGGAAAAAGTTGCATTAGACCTCATAGCAAAATGCGAGCGCTATCGTATGCCTGTTATTGAATATTTCCTCATATTCTGATTTTATTTGCCTTTTCTTTTCCGAAATAACCGCAGACATCTTCTCCAACTGATTTTATTGAATATTTCTTTCTTTGGCAGCTATTACCAGACTTAATAACCAGATTGCAAGTTGGGATACAAGATTTGAGGCAGGAACAAGAATGACTTTACTGCAGCCATTTTCTCCCACTGTGATTGCTGCTAATGAGAATGAAAGAATCAGGTAGGAAATATTTCTTTGCTGTATTGTTTACTTGGTAGATTGCTTGACATCACAGGGGATCGGTCATGATTTCATGATCTAGATAATGAGTTATTTATTTCTTGACATTGTACTTGAAACCCTTCTATGATACCTAGGACTTATACCTTGTAGATTGTAGTCTATTCCTTTTATACCCTTATCATTGTTGTATCAATTGGGCTGGTGAATTTTTTGGCCTATATGCAAGTTAAATTATGATTTTTTGGGGGGTTACTTCATACGTCATTTTACATTAAGATATACGTAGTAGTACTTTCAAATTAAGATTTTTTTTATGTTGACAAAATCCTTCATGTGGGTGTTCTATGTTTCATTTCATTTCTCAGTGTTATAATTATTTTTTCATCAATAGATATTGTGTTATTTTAAAGGCAAAGTGCTTTGAAATTATACTTGTAAATTTGCTCCAACTGATTATTTGTGGCTATGCATGACAGCATGAATATAACAAAATCCGGAAACTAAATATTAGTGAAAAAGGTAGCTGCTGTATTCGAGTTTTGGATAAATCAGCGCATTTCTCATCTTTTCTTGCATTGCGCTCTTTGGACAATATAACCAATCTATGATCTATTACTTTGAACATAGTTCCTAGTGTTGTTGGTTATTTATGGATTGTAGGTACTCTATATGACTGGCTGTCACATTGTGTTTTATCTATTAGATTCTTCCATTTATTCACCTTTTATTGACAGCACTTCAATGCTTGATAATACTGAACTTGTAATAATATGATGTCGATTGCAAGGTTCATATGCAATGATGCTTTGTTCTTTTTTCACAGGGTGTGGAATTACGAGGAAGCAACCGTTCTCAACAGCTTTGACAATCATGATTTCCCGGACAAGGGAATCTCAAAACTTTGCCTTGTCAATGAACTAGACGACAGCTTCCTTCTTGTTGCTTCAGGTACAACTAGCTGGTTCGGCTTTGTGCGTACTGGTCATAATGAGTAGTTTTTTTTTAAATAAATAAATAAATAAATTTGTACACTTCTTTCTGGTCAAGGTGATGGAAAGATTCGGATTTGGAAAGATTATGCACAATGGGGCAAGCAAAAACTTGTTACTGCTTTCTCATCCATACAAGGGTATAGGCCTGGGCGGAACTTGAGTGCAGTTGTGGATTGGCAGCAGCAGTCTGGCTATCTGGTAATCATACAAGTTAGGTTTGCTTTTGCATGTAATATAGTCAGGTTGCTCCTGCTAACACCTTTCTGCAATCTGACTTTAGTATGCCTCTGGGGAGACATCTGGAATCATGGTTTGGGATTTGGAGAAAGAGCAGCTCGTGAACCCTATTCCTTCACCTTCTTCTAGTAGCATTTCAGCCCTGGTAGGCCTGCTATTTATTTATTTATTAATTTCACTTTAACTGGGCTCATTTTGCATCGTCCTCAAAGGAAAATGAAAATTATAGTTGACTGATTTTAATATCTGAAAAGTCAGATGACACTCCAGTAACTCTTGGTGTCACATTTGGATCTGAATAGGATTTATTGATAGTGCAGCCAACTATTTTTATTAACAATACTAAAGGACGACTTGAGAGTCTGATCTTGACATGCGATATGGGCTTTGGATCATCAACTTCTAGAGATTATAAATGAGTGAATATTAGTTTTAATTCTTTATGGTTTTCCTCGATAGCTCCTTGCAACATCATTTTATACCTGGAAAAGTGTCCTTTAATTTTTTAATTATGGTATATTTAGTTTATTGAAAAATGTACACCTTCATTTAGTATCAGTAAATTATTTGCTTATGCTTTTCTCTTTTCTTTCTTATTTGTGAAAAAGGGCTTTTGCTTGTTAGGTGCTACTGCTTATTACTTACAGCCAGTATAATTAAATATTTTGTTATTGTGAAAAAACCCATTCCCTTTTTAGCTTCTGTACACTTTGCTTAATACTGGTATAATTCTAACACCGGTATGGTGCAGGCTGCTTCTCAGGTACACGGAGCGCAATTTGCAGCTGGTTATGTAGATGGTTCTGTTAAGCTCTTTGACATCAGAACACCTGAAATGTGAGTTACATTTTTTATTATTTGGTTTCTAAAATCCTATTAGTAACCAGATATTTGTAGCTAACATTGTGCAAATGTTAATAATGGATTTTTTCCTTTGCATTCCCCCATTGATATTTATCCCAGAAGATTGAGAGATAACCTTATCAACTGTCCCTGATGAAACATGAATAGACCACTCGGCAAAAAATTATACACAATCCTGTAGTTGATTCCAGCGCTAGAGTAGATACATCATACATTACATAAATTCCACCCTGAAGCTGGGGACTTTTGAGAATACATATATGAATAAATGTATTTGATAGCAGCAAACTTGTGGTAGCTTCCTGACCTTTATTATTTTGCACAAAAATTTCTTAAATTTCTTTTTGTGACAAGTGATTATGATTTAGAAGTTACTGTGCATACTAGCAATCAGTTTAACTGTCCACTTCCATAATCAGTACCCCACCTCCTTAGACAAAGCAGTAGTATCAGTGTGAGGTGCAAGTGCAGTATTGAACTATTGACATTTGATGTAAACCAACTTCATCTTAGTCACTTTTCTGCATGAAATTTCCACTTCTGTTTTTTTTACATATTTGCATGATACTCCTTTCCTAGGCTTGTTTGTTCGACTCGTCCACACACACAAGCAGTTGAAAAAGTTGTGGGTATTAGCTTTCAGCCGGGACTGGGTCCTCCCAAGGTTAGTAACTTGCAGATTGTTTTACTTGTATCAACTAACTTGTATCTGTAGTGAAGTTTTTTACTTCCTTGATGGATTCAATGTCAAGTAGTGATGCAGTTATGGTTCTTAAAGTCGTCTTCAAGTGGCTTCATCTTGGCAAATGAAGAAGTCTTACAGTACTAGCAAACTTTACCAAACCATCCGATACAAATAAATCTGCATTTAACATTTTAACCACCTGGATCTCTTTAGTCTGTTGCAATTCACCACTCGTGTCTATTTTATCATTAGTAAAATGTTAAGAAACATGCATGAAATGTCCAGAACACTTTTCATTCAAACATAATTTGGTGTTTGTTCTTTTCAAGCGAAGACATCTTTGGTATTTTATATTTTTATTGACATTTTAATAGGAATAAAAAGAATAATCGTGTCCGCTAGCAAAATATTAGATAGTAACTGGATTAGTTCATTCTAGTTCCTTGATATCAGAAAAGAACGTTCACATTTCATATTCTTACGTTGGTGCACTTGATCACTTCTCTGGCAGATTGTGAGTGCATCTCAAGCCGGTGATATCCAGTTCCTTGATATCAGAAATGACACCAGTGCATACCTCACGATTGATGCACACAGGGGCTCACTCACAGCATTGGCTGTGCATCGTCATGCCCCAATCATTGCTAGTGGCTCAGCAAGACAGCTTATTAAAGTCTTCAACCTGAACGGTGATCAATTAGGGACTATCCGGAACCATATAACTTTCATGGGCCAGAAGATTGGATCTGTAAGCTGCCTGTCCTTCCATCCCTACCAAGCACTGCTTGCTGCTGGATCTGCAGACACTTTTGTGTCAATTTACGCAGATGATAATTCCCCTGCAAGATGAAGTTTGCATTCGTACAATCATTTCATCCCGTGCAAGGCTTCCCATTTGAAATGCAGAGCCAACAATTTATGGTGAACCGGTGGCACCTGTTCAGAGATTGAGACCGAGATCGGGTGCAAATATTAATTAGCCTCCTGTGTAAAGATGAAGCACTTTTCGGAAGAAACCCTGCAAGTATTTGTTGGGAGGCTCTGGCGAATAATCCAAATCTGATATAGGCAACATGGATTTGTAAATAGCTTTCTTTGGAAACTTAAGTTTCTTTGTTTTCCCCTCTGTCAATGTGGATATGTTCTCTTCCCCCCTTTTCTGTTCAATTTGTAGGGTTTTCGTCTCCATCTTCTTTGGGTAATTTTCAAGTCTTATTTAGGCTGGTGATGTGGTTGATTAACCCTTGAATTGGAGGGTTTGGAATTCATTCATATTACTGGTGAAATATGTGGCTTTTGGTTTGTAATTTTAATGTTCAAACGTACCTTATTGAATGAATGTCATTGTAAATGAATTGTTTTAGTTGGGAATTTGTCTCCAATCTTTATGAGCTCAGTGTCTGATAAGGACGACGAACGAGAATAAAATTTATAGTAGCAGTAGTAGCAGCACTCACTGTTCATCTTGTAAAGAAACAACGGGGATAAAATTCCTAAAAGGATGATTTATCACATCCATAGAAAAGATAGGTTTTCTTCATATGCACAAATCGTGTGGTGCTATTCACTTGCAGATAGATACTTTCTCCAGAAGCAATATCCACAGACGATAAAAACTGACAGCAACCGCACCCACTAGCCAGAAAAACTTGAAAGATTTGGTTACCTTCTTCCACCAACCACGCTCTGACTGGAGCTACCTGATGCACTCGAATACGGACCGCTCCTCATCTTGCCTTCGATTTTGCCGAACACATTAAGATCTTCAAACAGTTTGTATGATGGAACATACGAATTCTGCTGTCCCCTAGGTGAGCTTGATGCTGCGGATCCATCGGCTACACCACCTGTGCCTCCCCGAGAAAGCTGAGCGCCCATCGCTGTAGCTGATGAATTCAAGGTCGGCTGTAGAGGTGAGCTTCCAAGCTGATTTGCAGACTGAGGGTGCTGGAAAGAAGTGGATTGCTGCAGAGTTCGGATTCCTGTGTTAGCAGGCTGTTGGTTCTGATATGGGTATGGTTGGAACCCTTGCATTGGTGTGGACACATTTTTAATGTCTTCTTGCATCGGATTAGTGTATTGAGGTGTCATTGGACTTCGGCCGGTAGCATATCCAGGTGTTGGGGCCCATGGTGGAGGTGGGTAAGCAGAAGAGTGTTGCGGGTAGCTAGGCTGCACTGACGACTGTTGGGGTGGTTGAACCTGATGAGTTTGAAATTGCGATTGTTGCTGAGACTGAGACTGAGCCCAAGGAACAACATAGCTATGGAATGCTGGCTGTGCGCTGTTTCCAGAGAAGTCCTGTGCAGGAGCTTG
The DNA here is from genome assembly GCA_963922045.1 of Persicaria maculosa. Classification (NCBI taxonomy): domain Eukaryota; kingdom Viridiplantae; phylum Streptophyta; class Magnoliopsida; order Caryophyllales; family Polygonaceae; genus Persicaria; species Persicaria maculosa. The sequence goes on from OY998262.1 coordinate 70,025,259, forward strand.
GTTTGGAGTTTGAGGTTTCGGTTCTTCTTCAGAGGTTAAGCTCGTGGAGAGAACAATGCTCAAGAAATCCACCATGTCTTGTTCCTTTGTAATCTTAACAGGTGAAGGAGGATCCACTGGTACCAGTGCATTGCTGAAACTAGACTCCAGGGTGGTTGAAGCAGAGAATGTTGGGCCATTGCTGCTGCTTGAGGACACAGTATCTTCGCTCTTCACAGGAACAGGGCTAGCCCTTGAGTGCCTGGATTGCAAACGTCGTAAATGAGATCAAATATTGATTTAAGAAAAAAGAAAATAAAACGCGTAGAGTTTGTTCGATGACAGCAACCTTCTAGCTAGAAGTGCAAACTCATCTTCCTCTTCTTCTTCGTCAACAACACCCTTCATGGCTTCTCCAGATGGTATAGAGGGTTTAGAATTTGTAGATGAACTAAAGTCTTCTGGTCTAGAACCACTCGGTTTAACGTTGAGGTTGGATGTGGATGACTCTTCCGGGCGGGAGCTAGCTGTGCTTGTCAACTGAGGGGGAAGTGGCGAGCCAGAAGCTATGGCATCATGTTTTGCTAATAAAAGCTGCAAAGAATCATTTAGCTCTAGACCTTGGCAAAGGAGCTCTTCATCCCTGTCGATGATCAAAATGCAGAAAAATTAGTCAAAGAAAGGGACAGGTATGTTCATCTTTGGAGCCTCAGCAAAAGCGAGTGACAACAATGAGAATGAACTGATACAAATTGGAGGAAATAGCAACAGTCAAAGGTTACTGACATGGTGGTTCCAAGCATTTGAACCAGCCTTTTCTGATTAGTGCGACATCGGTCAACAAGGTCCACAATTACCTCGTCTTTCACGGACTGCAAATAGAAGAAGGTCAATGCGCAAACTTTGTTTCCTGTTAAAGAAGATGGCATGCTTAGTATCAATGATTAACTACCATTCGATCATTTGGGTTGACAGCTTGTAACATGTCAGCCAAAAGCTCCATTGCATTTCGAATTGTTTCCATTCCCAACACACTAGACAGAAAAAAGAAAAAGATTGAGAGAATGGTTGCAGTTAAATAAAGTGAAGTGTGTTTCCAAAATTGAAACTCTTACCTTAGACCCTCCCCATCAGATGCCATTGCCTCATCTAGCGTCGTTGGCGAATTACTGGGAAGCCCTAGTATAGATTGAGGATTTCCCGTTGGTGTTAGTGTTGCAGGCGGTGTAATTATTGGTACCGTAGCTAAAGAACGTCGAGGAAAGTGTATACCAGACCTCTGGCAGTACCAAACATCAGACAAAGCATATTAGCTCACAGCAGCTTCAGAGGGTCATAAAAACATGTTGCCATAGCTTAATTACTTGAGACATTATCTAAACTCAACAGAACAAAAAACAAGGTGCTTACTCTGAGTTCATCATATGCCCAGTAATACTGGCCGTGTTTTCCGCCAGATCCACCAAAGGCTTCTTGCCATGAATCTAGAAGCACTAGTATCTTGTCCCTTACTTGCAAGTCAGTCTGAAAGAACAAATGCAACCTTTAAAGTGTTAATGGATGTTAATCAATGAGTCCGTAGGCCTTGGTGAATAATAAGGCAGTAGTATACAAACAGAAGGGGCCATCAATCAAATACACTCGCAAAGAAACAGAACTAACCCGCTTCTTCACGATTTTGATCATCTCATCGAGTACTTTCCTCTCCGCAATATGAAAATGTATGTGATCACCACAATTCTTCACCAATGTCTCCAGGAGCTAGCAAGGAGCATAAACATCAACCACAGTCAATCATGCTGAAAAGTGGTTTGTGATTGGGAGACAATATCAAACAAGAAATAGATGTTTACCGTAAGGGTGAGCATTTGAACCCTTGGATTCTTATGCTGCAGCCTCTTCTTCACAGCTTTAATAACCTCTTTTGTCATCCTACAACATTCAAAATCCTGCCTCAAAACAGCTGATAAAAATTTCTGATTTCCCCATGCCAAAAAATTCAGATTTGGAATCCATTTCCAATTGTAACAGGCTCTCAAAATAATCCTTGAAAATTTCCCTTGAGCATAATTAATACCATGATTTCTAATTAAATACACAGGCCGATAAAAGAAAATTCAAATAACCATAATAATTGTAAAGATGAAAGAAAGAAAGAACAAGGTAGTGAAATAGAAAGAAATCAAAGTCAACTGACCAATTATGAAGAAAAATTAAGCATGTTCATAAAAGGAGAATTTGCAAAGAGGAAATACCCGTGATCAGAATTAGCAGAGTCGCAAATCTCCATGTTCATGGTCCAATCAGGGGCCATCAGGAAATCGCTGGTGGCCTTATCGACCATCACCGCAGCTGAACTCGCCGAAGAAGATAGAGATAGCGACGGCAACATCTCTTCCAAAACACCCCGTTCACCAAAAGATAAAAAAAAAAAGGAGAGAAATTTGCAGCCAGAAAAGCTAATTCGTAAAGAAAGCAGAGGTGCTCAGGACTCGAATTTAATCAATACTCACATCCATCCAACAAAAAAGAGGGGAAATTCGGGAATCCAAATTCAAAACCCTAGAGGGAAAAAGAGAGCGTGGAATTTGTGACGACCATTGGTTTTCTTGGCGTTCTCTCGTTTTTCTGCTTTTGTGCAGAGAATTTTCTTTTCTTTTCTTTTTCTTTTTCTGTTTTTGGGTATTGTATGAGTTGATTAAAAATGAATAAAGTTTACAACTTTTTCTTAATCACCCGTTTAATATACGGAGTACACCACAACAGTTAGGTTGTTTTCCGGGAATTGGGGTAAATTGACAATCCAGAAATATTCTTATTTTTTTTCATGGCGTAGTTGCATTTGAATTTGAATCCTCTTTATCAGGTAACAGCCTCCTAGTTTTTGACACTCAGGATAAACCCCAATTGGTAAAAGACATAATTGGAAGGTTTCATCCATAGCTAAATTCATAAATATGCATTATCTATGTTGTACAGTAAACTTTATCCGTAACGATGAACTTCATTTAGATTCAAAGAAATTAAACAAGAGAAATGTCAACGGAAGACAATCATAGTGTGTGAACGAGGACTGAGAGGCGGCCGGCTTTGGCTTTTCTTTTCTGAGAATTGTCACAATCGTACGTGTCAGGCAGGCGTCAGGACAACCCCACCCGCCCACCCACCCCATCCCCATCCATGGGCCATGGCTGATGACTGATGCTGTGGTGCAGGGCAAATTTGTCTTTTACTCTTCATGTTCGACCCGATTCATTTCATAATCCCTAAAGTAAGTACGGAGCAATTAACTCCCACGGCGGCCAGGCCACCAAGTTTTGAGTTTGGCCCTGTAATTCGAGAGATACATGTCTCTGTTTCTAAGACCGTCTCCTTCCTCCAAATCCATCCCCAACACATTCCTCCGCAAGAAACGGAAATGGCCTCATTCCCCTTACAAGACCAAATGGCACTACCTCTTCTCCCAGCAACAAGCTATGCACAACCTCAAATCCCTAGCTTCTTCCCCCTCTCAAACCCTAGATCAATCTGCAGGCTCGGATTCAGATTCCATAAGCCCTATCGAAAACCCCTCTCTCCTCTCCTCTCTCATCACCTCCTTCAGAGCCTATGAGTGCGAGCCCACCCCCAGCGCCTATCACTTCGTAATCCGAACCCTAACTCGGAATGCTCAGTTCGCCGATATTCACCCTGTGCTCTCCCACCTCGAAAAAGCTGAGAAATTCGATGTCCCGGAGAGGTTCTTCGCCGATTTGATTAGGGTTTATGGGCAGAACGGGATGTTTCAGGAAGCTATCGACTTGTTCTTCAGGATCCCCAGATTCAGGTGCGTTCCTACTGTCTACTCGCTCAATGCTTTGCTCTCGATTCTCTGTCGAAACAGGGAACATATTCGGATTGTGCCCGAGATTTTGGTGAGGAGCCGCAGCATGAGGGTTCGGGTCGATGAATCGAGTTTTTCGATACTGATTATGGCTCTCTGTCGAATCGGGAAGGTTGGTGATGCAATGAAGCTGTTGAATCATATAACTGAAGATGGATTTATTCCAGATGGTAATGTATACTCTGTGGTTTTATCATCTTTGTGTAAATCCAAGGGTGTGACTTGCTCCCAATTGCTAGGTTTTTTTGATGATATAAAGAAAGATGGATTCATTCCGGCACGAGTTGATTTTAGTAATGTGATTAATTTCTTGGTCAAGCAAGGGAGGGGTATGGAGGCTTTGGATGTTCTGGGTGAGATGAAAGCCGATGGAATTAAACCTGACATAGTCTGCTATACGATGGCTTTGCGTGGTGTTATTGAAGGTGGGGAATTCGGAAGAGCAGAGAATCTCTTAGATGAGATTCTTGTGTTCGGTTTGGTTCCCGATATCCATACATATAATGTCTACATAAATGGTCTGTGTAAGCGGGGTAGCGTGGAAGCGGGATATGAAATGATTTGTTGTATGGAGCAACTCGGGTGCAAGCCCGACTCAGTAACTTATAATACACTACTGGATGCATTTCTTAGGTCTGGAGAATTCAGCAGGGCAAAGGAAGTGTTTGCAGAGATGAAATCGAAAAGAGTGCCCTTAAATTTACAAACTTATAGTTTGATGCTAAACGTTTTTGTTAGTGGAGGTGATGTTGTTTGCGCTTTGGATTTGCTTGAGGAAATGCTGAGCAAGAGCTTAGTGCCCCTATCTTCGACAGTGGATGAGATTATGTATAGTTTGTGTGAAGGAGGCTTTGTTTCTGAGGCTTTATGTATGCTTGAAAAACTTGCTGGTTTTGCTGCAGCTCCTGGTGTAAGAGGATGGGAAGCACTTGTCTTTAAGTTGAAGGTTGATTTATGTCTGGGACAGGATATAGTAAAATAATGAATGGGCTTTTTATCCAGTCCATCTCTGTTAATGAGCGATAGAGTCTAGAGATGCAAATTGTACCTGTCATGGAAGTGAAGTGGTATTCAATAGAAATTGCTCTTATTTCGGTAACTGGTCAACTGGATTCCTGAACCAAACTCTTATTTGAGTAGTAAATATTTTTGTACCTATGTTAAAATGTGACTTGTGGCATTCATGATTGAGAGTTGACACCCATTTGCTTTGACCTTGACCTTGACAAAGTTTGCTTACTGTATTTTGTTATTGTATTGGGTCATTAATTTAAGTCTGCACACCATTTGAATGCCACAACTATGCTACTGCCTCCGTCCAAAAATATATTGCCTTTTAGGCCTCGAAATTTTGTCGGAAATACATGGACTTTTAGATGTGTAGGTAGTAATTATTTCCTCTAAAATACATTTAATTCTAAAATTTACCCCATAATTTACCTTAATATTGATAATCAAAGGTTTTAACTTTTAACCTTTAATACTAATGATGAGGAAAATTAAGAGGTAAAATAGGTTCCTTAATTCGCGTACATAAGCCTAAAAGGCAATGTATTTTTGGACGGAGGGAGTATTGCTTACACAGTTACACATATTGAGTATTGACTCATGTCATTTAAGAAGAATGTAACAATTGTAATGGTGTATTATGCTTACACCCTTGAGTAGCTATGCTCCCTTGACCTTGACAACTTTGCAGTTATCAACTTATCGTCAAGGGTGTAAGCATAATACAATACTATAATGGTTACATTCTTCTTTCATTGGTAATTTATAGAAAATCGCACACTTAATATTGATTTTTTCACTTAACCAACCTGCTAAATTTAAAATTATACAAAATCACTCATTAAATACGTTTTGTTAACAAATCACCACCCAAGCAAAAACATCCATCAAAATATCAATAAAAATGACTAATCACCACCCAAGCCTCCTTCACATAAACCATACATAATATCACCCACTGTAATAAGCTCAACGCTCTAGCTCAGCATTTCCTCAAGCAAATCCAAAGCGCAAACATCAGCTCCACTAACAAAAACGTTTAGCGTCAAACTATAAGTTTATAAATTTAAGGGCACTCTTTTTGATTTCATCTCTGCAAACACTTCCCTTAGATTATTCGCCAGAGCCTCCCACGAAATACTTGCTGGGTTCTTCAGAAAAGTGCTTCATCTTTACACAGGAGGGCAAATAAAATTTGCACCTGACCTCGGTCTCGATCTCTGAACAGGTGCAACCGGTTCACCATAAATTGTTGGCTCTTCATTTCAAACGGGAAACCTTGCACGGAATTTCAATGATTGAAAAAATGAATATAGAAAGAACAGTATACAACAATTTAATGATTGAAAAAATCAAAACAATATACCATTGGCATCTCTAGTCTGGCATGTGGCCCGTATGTTTAGGAAGACTACAAGAATAAACGTAATGGAAGACGGATAACAAACTTCTCAAATCCTTTAACAATAGCTTCAAACCTAAGCATAGCAGCTCCACTAGTGCCTATATTTTCCCCATTTTGGATATAATTGAAGGAGGGAACTAAATTCAACCAAGATGACAAGAGTAGCAGAAAAACACCAGGCACAATGAACCAATGGCTCTCTGGTGGACAAATTCCTGATACATGAAGTGTATTTGGGGGAATGGATAAATGGCGAAATAAAGCATTTGATGAATAGTTTATTGATAGGAGTTTCCAACCTTGCTCTGCATCAGAAATGACCGACTACCAAATGTGCACGTCAAATATCGTGTACATAGTATGATCCGTTCAATTTGCTTTAGCAGCTGCGGGATTTCGTCCAAACTGGATGATCACTGGCTTACCCTTGAATACATATCCATTTGCAAGATTCTGCATCATAAAATATCTCTTCAGAGATGCAGACCACTAGAGTAGTTCAGTAGAGATGTCTAAAGATTGCTTGGAAATTGATAAGAGTTTGCATAGTTTGCAGTGATGTGTATGAAGAGCTTCGAATGGAATATCTTTGGACATGGAGAAGTCGAAATTGTAACATACCAAAGCACGATGAGCAAGATCAACAGATGGAAATGTCACAAAAGCTTGGCCCCTCATTCTACCTTCCTGAAATGCAGGCTCTCATTAGCAATTGATTTATATCAGCAAGAATAATGACATAAGGGAATACCGGAACAGGCACCAATTGAATTAAAAAAAAATGGACAGCAACATGTGCCAATAAACCCAAAGTAGTTACAAATATGGGGCCAGCACACTTTGTGCTTATAGGAGTAGGAGCTCCCAAAGCTCCGCCATACCCGTACACATTTTTGCTTTACATTTCCTTCAGGCAAATATCCTCCCCTCCTCATAATAGTATGCAGGTTGAAAGAATACACAAATACTGGCAGTCCCCACAAATTAAACCTAATTACCGAATAGAGAAGAAAAGCCTCACACACTATAACAACCTGCATTAACTTCACGGCAAGCCCAGATTTAGCACCTTCAAGACTTCCAAATAGCGACCCTAAAATAATCCAGGATATATCAGCTGAATGCATGACATCATCAGGTACAACAAGGTTTTATGTAATTTAACTCAAACTGAATCTTTTAAATTTAAATGTGATACCAAAGATGAAGTAGAAGTCATCCACGACCACCTCCTTTGCCATGTTCTTTATGTACAATACACAAGTAGGGTTTCCAGCTGCATAGTTCTGCAAATACAAATATTTCACAAACAGAAGACTAGCATTGCACACAAAAATATTACCAAGCACAACTTAGAATCAACAAAGCAAAACAGACAAACAAATATGAGATTACTAGTGAGGCTGTTTATAGAGTGGAGGAAAGCAAGGAATGTATTTAGATGAGCAGTGTTCCAATACTTTCATGGAACGCATATTCAAACTTATTAGATTTAATCAATTTTGATAATAAGTAAAAAGAGACCTTTGAGTAGTAAGTTTCCTTCTAAAATAATCAGTTATGGATTTGTGGTTATATTTGATTCCTACTAATCAAAAATCCCTAGAGAAAATCATAAATGAGCACACAATGTCCACCAACCATTCTAAAATTCAATTGTTTATGCTTTTTCCTACTTTCTCAATGTATAATCTCCTCAAATACTTTTCTTAGTTCATCAAATGATATAAGTAACCATATAATATAATTGTAACCGATACCTTAAACATAGGAAGTGATAAAATTTCCTCCGGTGGCAACTTTTGGCTCTCTATTTCTTCAGCAGTTGCAAAAAGTTTAGCATCCACAACTTCCTCAGGCTTTTTAGGTTCTTGAAGAAAAAATTCAACTCTATCTTCTTGCTGGACTTTCTTTGGGACAATTTTAATCTGCACAACCCAGAAGTAGCTAATTAATGATTGAACATAGAAGGGGAAAGTCAACTTCATTCACATATCCTACACAACAAAACTTCCAACCTGTAATACAGGGTTTTTCTTTTTGATAATCGGAATCTCCTTTGGGACTAATGTGGCAGGTTTTAGCCCAACGGCTTCATGAGCAACATCTTTATCTATAGCAGGGCCTACAATAAACTCTCGTTTAATGCGTTTTTTTCTGCCTTGTGATCCATTTTCAGACTCCTGGAAACAAACAAAAAACAAGAAGATATGCAAAGTCATGCCAGAAAGTGACTTCCTGAACTGATGCAAAGTCATGCCAGAAAGTGACTTCATTCACACATATACAACGAGTTTTTATTTCAAGAGTCATGTAAAATAAATTTACAAAGATAAGACCTCATCAGAAGTTTCCATTTCTGATTCATCACTAGATAGATTTGTTGGATGAGGGTTGTCCACAATTGGTGGTGGTGAAGGAGGTGGAGGTGCAGCTGCAGCTGGTAACGGTGGAGTAGGAAGTGCCATGCGAAATGGAGCTGGAATATTCATCTTGTTCATTAAATGTAATACCTGTTGTAGAAAACAAATAATTTTTACCAAATCATATGCTGGGAATCCTTCAAAAAATGAATCAGTTACTAATCAACCAAGACCTGTGTATAGAAACGAGGAACAGCAATAAGAGCGTTGACAATATTTGTCAAGATATTCCCATCTGGAGGGGGGTATGAATACCTGCAAAGAACACATCAAAGAACTTAAACAATTACATGATAAAAAGAACACATCAAACAAACAAACACAAGGGGGGAAAACAAATATCTATAGAAGCTAAAGAATTACAATAACTTCTGTTTCCCCTTGAAACTGAAGAAAGGAAGAAGAATAAAATAGCCAAGCCAATCAAAACCATTTTAGCAAACAAAACCACAAAACCACAAAACCACAAATCCAACATGAGATTATTGAATTCAATTGATGGTCAGGAAAACCATCCAACCCTTATCAAATAACTAATTTAAGTTAGTCTTTAAAAAAGGATAGTGTAAGGCAGTCAAAGCTGTTACAACCTACCACAAGGATTGCCAGCCCAACCACGAGGGGAAGGCCAGGGCTAGTCCAATTTAATGGTCAATAACATGACCTCATTATGATAGCAATAGATGGAGAAAGTTGGTAAAAGAGACACAGGTGGAAAACTTACTCAATATGAGGAGGGAATGGGTAGTCAACTCCAAGCTTTTCCGCAATAAGCTCAGCAGCAGGCAAGCAACCTGACTTGGATCCTTCATGAACAGCTCTTGTTCTGGAAGTGTCTTCAGCCTTGGCAAACAGATTTTGTTTATCTGCTTCATTTTCCGAATGTTTGGTATCATGAGTGGGCGTACTTGCTTTATCCACAGTCAGGACTTTGCCGAGAAATCGCAGCCTATATACATAACCCAGCAATGCTTGCTCAAGTACTATAAAAACAGAGATAAATAATTTCCGTCCCTTTCATCTAGTCCGACACTTTAGTCACAAAATCTTCCTTCCTAACCTGGTGCACATAACACTGACAAAATGCTCCAAGCCAGCTAATTTTGCACAGTCAAGATACAACTCAGTTCAGCTTCATTTCCCTATTCTTTTTTCATAATTAAAACCTATGTCATTAAAGCTCTCTTCACTCTTCACATCCTCTCAACTGATTTTGAGTTTTGAGATCCCACTAATGATCCATTAACTGTTCTAACAAAATCCATTTTAATTCTTAAAAAAAGATCATAAGACATATACTATGAACACCAAAGAGATCCCACCCATGATCAGAACATAACCCTTCCTTAATTTAATTCATACTAAAAACCCAAATCCTGTCATCTTAATGCAGAGGGCCAACTACTCATCAGGAGATATTCAAAGAGCCATGGTCCATTATGTCCTTTTATAATATAACTTGCACCTTGAGAGGGAAAGAGAGACAAACAAGCATACGGTACCCATTAAACTGCCTTTGTGCTTGCAAAGCTGCAGCTTCGTCTTTGAACTCCACAAACGCACAGTTCCTTAACCTGCAGAGCAACAATATCTCAAAGCTCAAAACAATTTGGATTACTAAAAACACAAAAAGACAGACATATAGTGGAGCTGACTTATGTCACTCACAGTAGAGGGTTACCCTGAGGAGAACTTGTAGAATATAACCAATAGTAAGGATCCCCATTATGAATCAGTAAAGAGACTCGAGTTTCACTCTTTGATGCGAAAGATGGACTTTTCTTCTTGTTACACTTAGAAAACTTCAATTAACATATACACGAGGTGGAATAGAGGTCAACATGGATCATCCAGATAGTTTGGTGCAATGTTTATAGCTCACATTTTCACATACTTGTTGCCTTGATATCTGTGCTACCCAATCATAATTCATTAAAAAAAATGCAATTCATACCTTTCATCTTTTAAAATCACAATTGGGACTCAAATCATGAACAATTAAGGAAGAAGGGGTATACAAATAGAGGATTCCTCCAATTGATCAATAATCGCTCTACTATTAACTTGTGTGAATTGATCGAGGCTTGAAAATTTATCGAACCTTAAGAACTGAAGAAGACACTTATAAGGTTCCAGAATTACCTTCCACCGGAGCACGGGCGAACAGCCAAAGCACCATAGTGACTGAAAAGCCTCGAGAGAGTGTCGACTGGAACAGCCTCAGGAAGGTGGCGAACTAAGAGAGTAGCCGGGGACATGGAATGAGGTGAAGTCGCTGGATTTTCTTGATGAACATGATGCGAAGGGATTTGGGAGCTCGTCAATTGTTGTGGTGGAAACCCAGAAGTCATGAATCAATTTGAGCTAATAAGTAAAACAAGTGAGGTCAATGCTTGTTCGACATTCAACAAGAGAGTTTATACTTGATCACTGAAGTTGGATTCGTGGTACGCCCTATCGTTTTCCGTTACGGGAACGTCGAATCGAAATCGTTCGGAATCTCGAACCGGATCGATGATGGCGGCGAACCCAACTGGCGGTGCGAGAAGAAATAAAGACGTGAAGAACAGAGGTCTAGGGAGAGGGAGAAGAACGACTTACAGAGAACAAGGGAAGAACGACAAGGGTTTTCTCCTGGCTTTCCGCTTGAGAGAGGAGCAGAATAGACCAGGGCTAGGGTTAGAAATGGAAATGCCTATTGGCAACCCGGATCGATAAATCCCGTAATGGCCGGATTAAAAAAGATTTAATTTAATGGATCCAAAAAAAAATATTACCATAATTAAATAAATGTCTACTTTTTAAATAAACGAAGTAAATGTTCATTTTTACCCATTTTTCCCTATTCCTATTCTCCCTCTTCCCCTTAGTTTTTTTACCCTTTTTAGTTTTGACACTAGTGTAATATCCGTGCCTTCAAGGCACGGGAGTTTGATCTATTTTAATTTGAACAACATTTTATATATCTATATAATACTATATTAATATATACCCCGGAGTATACGTTTTTACAACAAAAATATGTATAAAGTATTTTTTTATAATTTATAAATTAGTTGGAAAGAGATACGATAAAAAATTTGAAAATGATTTAATAAGGTAAAGTAGTAATAATACTCAAACACACCACCTAATATAATTTGAAATAAATATATAATTATTATCATCAGCATAGATCTAAAAAGTAAAATATAAGCTCCCGTGCAAATATTAAAAAATCATAAGCACATGATTGTGTGAATAATTTTGAAGTTATGTAAATGTACATAACTTATTCATTATTTTCATGAGAAAGATGGTTAGAAAGAGAGAGAAATAAATAGTGAAAATAAAGGTAAGATGGTAAAAAAAAAGATCCTTAAAGGTAGAAAAGTGATCTAAGAAGTCTCATCCAAGATGTAAAATAAGCATTAGTAATGCTTGTGAGTCTTAAAATATTATTTATTTTTCGATAGTCATTTAAGATGTCTAAAATAATTAAATTATAAAAAAAACACTTTTTTTGCTCTAATTGATTTTTATAATTAATTTTTGAAATCGAATATTTACAAATTGATTATTACATGTCGTTGTATGTAGACATTGTGGGGAATATTGCAACAATTTCAATATCCAATAATAAAATCAGGCAAGACTTGACGAATGTTCAATGTACGTAGACGATTAAAATAGATCACAAATTGACATACAACATATCAAATTAAATAATATTTCAGTATAAAAATAGGAAACAAATATGTTTAAAATAGGAAACATATATTTTAAAATTTTAGCAATAATATTGACCAATAAGAAAATACCATTTGAATAAAAAAATTCAAGTTTAATTGTGAGTGTGACACGTCAGCAAAATGATAGTATAATTAATATTATTAATAGATTACCTATTATCGAAATTAATTTATAAAAAATTTGAAAAAATAATATTTTATATAATTTTTACCATCCTAACAAAGCGTGAATGAATATTAAACAACATATTTAGCTAAACGAATAGAGAGAGTAGTAAATTTTAACATGATTGGGATAAATGTGATATAATAAACAAATATTTAAATGAATTCAATCCGTTAAGATAATGAATGCAGGCAATCCGAGTACATCTTTGATTAATTTATTTGAAAATGAAATACTTGCATGGTTGGTGAGAAAATATGAACATATGTGAAAGTTAATTTATACTTCGTAGCATTTTATAAACTGACGATTGGATATGGGTCTATGTAAAGTATAAATTTCAAAAAATAAAATATACCAAGATTCAAATTTAAGTTCAATGTATGTAGACGAATTATGAGAATATTGCAATCGAAGAAAAAAAATGGAAACATGTCTCAATATTTACGGCATGCAATATAACCGAAAATACAAAAAAGGGAATGGATTCAAATCATATTTAAAATAGGAAACAAATATTTTAAAGTTTCCATAATAATATTGACCAATAAGAAAATCTCATTTGAATAAAAAAATCAACTTTAATTGTAGGTGTGACACGTCAGCAAAATGCTAGCAGAATTAGTAATATTAATAGATTGGGTGTGTAAATATTAAGTACAAACATGTGTTTATTTTATAAGTAGTTTAAATGGATGTATGAGAGGCAAAAAAAAAAGTTAAAACTGTTAATAAAAGGGATTAAAAAATAAGCTACAAATCGGTGCTTTTTTAGGTGTTTATTCTCCCCTTTATCTTATTTGGTTTGAAAGTACAACAATACCCCTAATAACAGTCAAATAAACTACACTTTTTAAAAATAAACGGTTTTTCTCCCCATATGGAGATTATCTTATTATTTAAAATTTTAACTACTATTACTAACGGTTTATAAATTTTATCCTGTTTATAATTTTAGTCAGTTTATTAACCCGGACCCATACGAACTCAATTGACTAGTCAACATTGACAATTTCAATCAACATTTGGTGACAATTTTTCTAGTGACGGTTGATTTTTTTTTTTTTTTGTGACGAGAAGGTTTTCTTTTTCCATTTTTTCATCAATGTTGGCTCAGTCGAGGATCGTCCATGCCCGTTTTTCTAGTGACAGTTGGGGGAATTTTTTCTATGACAATTGATATTCTTTTTTTTTCTGGGGACATAGATTTTTTTTTGTGACGGATGCTTTTCTTCTGGTAACAGTTGTCAGTATCACTTTTTCTCGGTGACAAATGATATTTTCCTACTAATATATGATTTTCCGCGTGACAACTATTATTGACAGTTGTTGATGACGAGGTTGATGACAATATATTGTCGCCACATGATATTGTAACCTTAAAAAATTGTCACCATAACATTAGTATATCACTAGGGCATGATATTGTAACCTTAAAATAAAAATTGTCACCATAACATTAATTATAGGGAAATTCTGGTTGGTACCAATGAGGTTTTTGCTATTCCGGATGGTGTCCCATAGTTTTAATTTTTCCGGATGGTACCCCTTAGGTTTTGCAAAAGTTCGTCTGATGCCCAAAATCAATGTTTTCACTTTTTTATAAACGAAAATGAACCTTTATTATTTCAATATTGCACAAAATCACCCCTTACTTTTAAATTGCACATAATTATCTATATTTTTGCCAGAAATGCCACCCAAAAGCATATTCATTTTTAAAATTAAACAAAATCACCAATTATTTAAAAAATTTGAACACAAAACACCCAATATTTTTAAAACCGCATAACATATCAATTACTTAGTAAATTTTGCACATATATAACCACCTATTTTTTGTGAACAAAATGGTTAAGCTATAAAATGTTAAAAAGATATATTAAAATAATACTTGTTACAAAATCATCCTTTGTATGTCTTATGGGGGATGCATACGAGACTACTTAATTTTAAAAAAAATCATAGATAATATAAATGTTGGCTCAATTAGGTGAGAAATCCTCCTAAAAAATTATTTTAAATCATTCATTTTGTTTCGACCAGTTGTATTGGTGATAAATTGATTTAAACACTTTCAAGTGTGCGAGTTCATAATGTTCCTATTTATTTGATCAAATAAATTTCAAACCTAACTGCGATATCCACATAAATTAAAAACTTTATTGTCGTCATTTGAATAAAATAATTAAAGCTCATTGATCATGTGGCTAAAAAAATAATTTTAATATATAGGAATTAGAATATTCTATCCAAAATCCATAATTAAATATATATTTAATACTAAAATATTTATGACTAAGATAAAACAATTCAAGGTAAATTAATATTATCACTTTTTCATAAACAAATCCATAATTAAATATCCATTTAACCATTTTGTTCACAAAAAATGGGTGGTTATGGGCAAAATTTTTCAAGTAATTGATATGTTATCTGGTTTTAAAAATATTGGGTGTTTTGTGTTGAAAATTTTAAAATTATTGGTGGCTTTGTATAATTTTAAGAATGAGTATGCTTTTGGGTTGCATTTTTGTCAAAAAATATAGATAATTATGTGCAATTTAAAAGTAAGGAGTGATTTTGTGCAATATTAAAATAATAAAGGTTCATTTTCGTTTATAAAAAAGTAAAAACATTGATTTTGGGTACCAGACGAACTTTTGCGAAATCTTAGGGGTACCATTCGAAAAAACTAAAACTGTGGAACACCATCCGAAATAGCAAAAACCTCAGGACTACCAACCAGAATTGCACTTAATTATATATCACTAATAACAATGTTTTAAAATATGAGCAGGGGTGGATCTGGGGGGCCCCTAGAGGGTCTCAGAATCCTAATCTAAACACAATACAGTGGATGGCCACATTATTTTTGAAAGATGTTATTATCAAGAATTGCTGGTTGCATGAGTTACCATTTCTAAATCCATAATCGTGTTGGATTATAAATGTTGCATTCTCTCAAATTATAGAGTTGATCAGTTGAGGGTGCATCACAACTTTAGCTTCCTGTCATTGATAAAGTAGTTGGCCCTTCCATTGTACAAGGTCTCGTTGGGTTAGCAAAGTTTAGTCCCATTGCTCGCTTAATATCCTTGGTTTATCTTTAATTCTGTAGTAATATGGTTAGGAGGAGCTCGCGAGACTCCATAATAATTTCTTCAAGGACTTGAAAGATAAAGAAAATGAAATATACGCATATCCATTTACTACTTCCCTATCCTAAATTGGCTCCTACAACATGTGATATATGCTGGTCAATGATTCTTTGTTAAAAATTTTGAAAAATCTTGAAATCTTGAATTTTTTTTAAACCAATAAAATAATAATTGAAAAAAAAAATTACTGTTAATTTTTTTTTTAAAAAAAAGTAAAATTTTTGGAAACAAAATATTTTTGTAAGGTAAATTGAATATAAATTTATTGTTATATTTAATAGATTTTTATTGATATAATTTTATACTAATGTTTTATTAACCTATTTTCATGGCCAGGACATATATTAGTTCATAATAAACCCATAAAATTATATATTACATTAGATGAGATCTATAGGAATTGAAATATGAGACATCGATCAAGGAATGGATGGCAATAGAAATGCGGAGTACTTGGTAGAGAGCCAAGGCCCGATAGCTGACTCTAAGTCTGTGTACGAGTTAACCAGGCCAGGATGTCAACCACCGCCCTTCACTACCAAGCTTTCGTCGTCTGCACAATGAAAAGCATTGTCACTTCATCCGATCGAAAATATAAAATGTTTACCTTTTAAACACGTATTAATAATATTTTATATAGTTTTTAACACATTAAAAATATATGTTTATATATATATATATGAGTAAAATTTAATGCCACAAAACTTCAAAATTCTCATAATAAACATCTATCTATGGTGTCATCTTGTCATTGAGTCAGTTGATAATATTATGAAGGGACTACTTTACCTTTGATCATATTTGGAGCAGGGATCAATGAACTCATTAGCTATATCCTTCCCTTCGAATGCCAACAATATTGGCCTTATGTCATCTGGTCTTTTGTATGCAACATCTGTTAAAACTTAAAAGGTGTTGTTACTATATAGTATAATATATACAATTGCTAGTATTATTGTGAATTGTCATATATATTAACAAGCTACAGCTAGTAAAGATGTGTTAATAAGAACAAAAGGGTCATACAAATGGAAAGCTTACATTCTAAAAAGGATAGAAGATCTGTAAGCGTTGTATCATCTACTTGTTGTTTTTTCCAGGGCTTGATAGGAACACAATTCTCAGGTTGTAGGCAATTTTCCAGTGCATGTCCACTCACATATATAATTCTTGAGGGATCTCGATTTAACTTGGAAAGGTCCTGAGAGCAAAACGTACATATACAGTTTCGTGTCCAACATAAAAACAATAAAAATAACAATCTCTATAACTAACCAAATACCATATACTCCCTCCATTAAATAATATACAATTATACAAGTCCTCCTAGGTTTTTTCACACATATTAAGGACATATTAAAACTAAAATTGTCACATTTATACTCACCATTAATACCAATATCTAAAAAACTTAAAAAGATTTATATTTCCAAACAAAATTTACTCCTAAATAGGGAATTATTGAGCTTGCTTACTCTGTAATTTTTCCCATCTTGATATTTAGTGGATCCGCTTGTTAGAGTATAGAACAATTTGCCTCCATTCTCCTGATTTTGTTGGAAAACAATGACAGCCTAAACAGAAAAGTATAAAACGTACAATTAAATCAAAACCGGAAGGAGAAGAGAGATGAAACAAAGCTGAATTAAACTATATATATATATTACCAGGCCTAACTCATCAGTATAAAGCACAAGTTCATAACACCCCATTTCATATAGACGTTCCAGAAATGCATCGAACCCTGGTCTTTTACAAGATTCCCCATCTCCATGCAATTCATCCTTTGCGTGCAGTACATTTCCAAGGAAAGAGAGGAAATTAATATCACAAGTTTTGCATTGCAGATAGAGAATTAGAGATCGATTTCATACAATTAAGGAAAAACTATACAAATTGGTGGTATACACATTCCTGTCCTATTATATTTTTGTTGTTGCTAGGATATATATACTTATAATCTTCTAATATTTATACAAGGGCATAGATAATGTGGATGCCCAAATAAGTAATCAACTACTATAAATAGTCATCAACTGATAGATAGCAATTCTACCTTCCAATCTGAGTGAACCAGTGTCTCATTTAAATCCAAAACCAGTGTGAATACACGTGCATTGTGCAATACTGGATCCATATCAGGGAGTAACTTATCAGACGGCAGCGTAACATCCTACAATACAGAGTAAGCATTAATAGCAACTCAACTATACAGGAATGTCAGATAAGAAAGTGCAAGGTTTATGAAATTGACCTTTACAATCTCTTCAATTAAAAGTCTCAGCGACAGGTAATTGACAATAGCCTCCCTAGCTACTGTAAATATTATGTTAAAGATGGATTAAAATATGAAAATGAAAAGAGTGACGAGAGAAATATAAGGGATGTGGATAACAATAGTTCAATAACTTACCTGACATGGTAAAAGAGGTCAAAGAGATAAAGGGACGGTTATATCCCTGCATAAAGAAACAAGGTAAACTTGGGTACTTGGACACTACGTTGGATAATTGGAAGTGAACTTCCAATTACCTGAGGGGGGAAAACAAATTAAATACAGCCAGTCTAAAATTAAAGTCCATAAGCTAGTAATTGGCATTACAAACTATTCCAAGAAACTTTTGCTCGTGAAGAAGATCAAAGAATCATTCATTCAATTCATCAGTCACTCCGTAGTACGTATAGATCTTCTTTCTCAATCATACAAGTGTCACAAAAATATATGAATGGGATACAGTCCAACTATGTGGCAAAACAAACCAGAATGTGATCAATAATCGGATCACCGTCCTGCTTTGCAGATTTCCTCAAGTTTTTTGTCTTTTTAGCCAGCTCTCCTAAAATGTATGCAACAAGAAGACAATTAAGTAACTGCTATGAGATTTCAGCAAATTAAGGAAGCTCAAAAATCTACGTAGATATACAATCAGGCATAAGTATACACATAAAAAAAAGGACCATAAGTAGCATTGCTGGAAAACCTGATGCTATATCAAGCATGAAAACCAATTGAAAGTAATACTTTAATCGTATGATTAAATTATTGAAGGGTGGAAATAGTAGTAGTAGAATAGCTATTAAGTAACCAACTTTTAGAAACCAAATTAAACCACACAAACTAGCTCCTTTGCCTTGTTCTGTGTTACAAACTAAGATGGAAAGTTTTACAAATCTAAGACGCTCAAAAACGAAATTCAACCCAGCAGAATTCACTAACAAGATGAATACATAATTCCATAAATCTTCATCATGAATCAGTAAAGAAAAATCCATTGGGTGTATATATATACACATTGATCGATCAGGAAAGGTTAATGTTATACCTGACCAGGAAACGAACGGTTGCGTCTTTGTAACGAGTTCTTCTAGGGTGTATGCTGCAAGACAACGACCAATTGATATGGATATTGATATTAATTAAAAGCCAACCAAAACAATCACACAAGACAAGACAATCAAATAGGGCACATTACAGACCATATGAAACATAGCCGATGCCAGCCAAGGTAGAAAGGGATCCCAACATGAGGAAACGAGCAAATCTTCCCCAAATCGCTGACTTTTTAGTATGTGAAATAGAATAGGTGGAGAAGGAAGAAGCGGGTTCGACGGGGTGAAGAAAGATAGGGAGAGAGGGTTTCAGGGATTCAAGAGGAGAGGAGTAGACATCGGAGCCAGCCCGCCGGTAGGCGCGACTTACGAAGCGGCAAACGGTGCGGAAGCCCATCATCCCCTACATATTAAAGCAACTATTAACTATACCTCAAGCAGTCAATCCGCAGAGAGCCAGGAGGATGAAGAGGAGCGGGTTTGAGGACGATGAATGGGAACGAATTTGACGCCGCGCTGAGTCAATCCGCAGAGAACCAGTGTCTCATTTAAATCCAAAACAAGTGTGAATACACCTTTAAGGTTGTTAATGATCATAAGATTATCTCCTTCGATCTCTGGTCTTGTTATATTTAGTATACAGGCAGCATGCAAGCTCTTCCAAAGCCCTAAACCTTAAAGAGCCAGAGACGGAGGTGAAGGGAGAAGGCCCAGCTCTATAGTATATTGGTTCTCCTTTATAGTTTCTGATGACAAAACCATAAGAACCATGTCCAGTTGATCCCAGAGCCCCATCAAAATTTAACTTATGATTCCCGGGTTTAGGTGGGACCCATTTAGCCTTTTTTCGTTTTGGATCCGTTTTTGTTGCTGTTTGTTGTTTCGGTGTGCATTGGGCTTCCGCACCTTCCTCTAGATTTTTTGTCGATTTCCACATGAAGATTTGTTCTTTTTCAAATGATAAAATACTTCTTGGGTCTGGATTGACATTATCGAAAAGTGCTTTGTTTTGAAAGTACCATATGCTCCACCAAGAAAAGACGAGCTTAGTGAAACGGTCCATTCCTATTTTGTTTCTGAAGGCTGGAAGGATTACTGATTAGGGATTTGGTGAACTTCCCTAACAATGCACTTTTTTTTTTTATGTCAAACTATTTGAATTGTATTCATAAATCATAAGATCTCCAACACACAATGTCAAAGAGAGTTGGAGGTAAGTCAACCTCACTAATAACAAAATAAATAGACGAAGGTTTAAACTTAGTTAGATAATCCGCTGCTCGGTTCTCTTCTCGCTTGACATGGCTCCATACACATGTCCTGAAACCACGTACGAGACGAGAGATGGTGTGTAGTAGCCTCCCTATCACACCCCTAAAGGAGATCATTCTCTCATTGACCAACTGAACCAACTGCAAGCTATCAAACTCCACCACAATGATGTTCAGGCCGAGCTCCTCTGCCATTTTCAATGCCCAAACCACCGCCTCAAGTTCAGCTACCAGGGGCTCTGAACCTTCCTGTATCGTAAAGGCTGCTGCCAGACCAGTGCACCATTCGAATCCCTTGCTATGGTGCCAATGTCGCAGCCAAGAGTCTCCGAGGATGACGCATCGCATTTATCTTAATCAGACCCTCATTCGGTAGCCACCACCTTGCATAAGAACTTTCCGGTTGCACCTGTCCCTCTTGATGTCGACCCACACCACCGCCCGACTTCCATTTTTGCACCCTATCCCACGCATCTTCAACCATGCTTCGAGGCTCAACCGTTATCTTCTCAAAAACCCTTTGATTCCTTGCGAACCATATTGCATCTGCAACCGTTGCCCACATCCTTTTTGCCTCATCATCCTTAATGTCCAACATCGATCTTGCCCATTCGGAGCAGGACCGGCTACCCTTTCCTCTTTCCTTCAGCATCGATAGTCTCTTCCAACAAGCCTTTGCAGCCGGCAATCGCGTAATACATGAAGCACAGTTTCCTCCCGGCCGCACACGTCACAACTCCCCTCCTCGATCACCCTTCACCTCGCTAGGACTTGTTGACAAGGCAATATCTCTCTGCATGCCCTCCACAGAAAGTTTCGAGTCCTAGGGCTCACCTTAATCTTCCACAACCCCTTTAATAGGGAGTTCTTCGACTCCGATGTCTCAGCCATACCATCTTTGTGCCTTCCTCTTTCCATCATAGCATGGTACGCCGTCCTAATACTGAACTCCCTATTACGCGTGTAGTGCCAAACTAGTGTGGTGCGGAGATCATCTTGAAGCTACATCTTCATGAAGCTCCTTAAAAATAGGTTATTTGGTAGTTATTCTAATATAATATCGGTTTGGGTAAATTCCTTTGGTAGTCCCTATAAGTATCAGTTTATAAAAAAAATTAATCGTCGCTCTTTCTGAAAATTTCAAATTATTGTTTTGTTATAGGTTTAATAAACTTAAATATCGTATCCATAGACGGATTTAGAGAGGGCAAGGGGGAGCATTCACCCCTCCTTTTATCTAACGAATTACCTATATTTGTTCTACTCGTCGATGGTTTCATTTTGATATATTATAAACCTCAATTCGATAACCGAGTAAAAAAATGAATGTTTGAAAGTTAAACACAAATTAATTATTTGAAATGTCTTTTAATCAATCGCGGTGTTTTTATATTTTACTTAATTTGATATTTTGGTAATATAATTCAACACAAGAGCTTCAAAATAAGAGGTTATATTACTAAATTCGATAATAATATAAAAAATCATGTAACTTTAAAGTTTGTATATCTTGTTACATGTTATTGCATACTAAGAGACAACAAGTTACATATTGACTTTGTAAGTTTCAAACGATATATTTATAGACAGAAAAAATGTTGTTATAGATCAAAAGACTAAAATGACATCATTTTTTTCGTTTAAAGATAAAAAATATATATATTGTATAATAACTAATGACATAGTTTTAAAATAAAACACTGACATTTTTTTAATTTTAAAAATATTGTTTTAAACGAAAATATCATCGTTTAATCTAAAATATCATAGTTTTGATTCGCTAAACTAGAGAAAAATCTATCAAAGAATGAATCAACAATTTGTACATGACAAAACTTCGCCCCTCCCCCCTTCGATAAAGTTCTGGCTCCGTCCTTGATCCCATCACTACTCTTATTCCTCCTCACCGTCGCTCTTTATGAAAATTTATGTTATCTCCTTCTCTCTCCTCCTCCTCCTCCTCTCTCTCTCTCTCTCTCTCTCTCTCTCTCTCTCTCTCTCTCTCTCTTTCTCTCTCTCTCTTTGCACTTCCTAAAGCATGATGAAGAGACCTCAAAGGCCCACTCGCCCTACTCATAGTCTCCGAGGATCCCCCTTTCTTTTGGGCCTCATAGGTTTGGGTTGGATCACCCTTTTTTGGAAGCCCACTACCCAAATCCAATACGAGTATACGAAGCAATATCGTTTTGTCAAAACTTGTCCGATCCACTATGTCTCGCGAGCGGGTCCCGATGAGATATGACGATATCCCAATAAATAGTCGTCTTGGAATATTCATTTATACGTCATAAACAAGTCATCAAACACAAAAAATGGAAGATATGGGAAAATTCCTTCGCGATCGGCGTTGTTAGTTCATTACTTGATCATTCGCGATGAGATGGAGAAACGTTGCTCTTCTTTTCTTTGTTACAAACCTTTTTCTTTGTTACAAACCTTTGCAATCATATTCTTCGCAATCAACGTCTTGACTTGATTTCGCTAAGTTGTAGGTCGAATTTGCCAAAAATGCTCAATATGAAAGTTGTGGATCTTTGTATAAGCTTTCCTTTGAGGTATAGAACGACTAAATCCGAATCTTGTGAAGCTCAAACGACTCATTTTATCAAGACGTCACCAAACAAAAATTGTCCAGAAACCGTTGACTCAACAATAAACTCTTATTAGCTTGATTCTTAGCACACGAGACCGCTACAAAGGGCTCTTACGACTTTCGTGAAGATCTCTAACTTGGCTTCAATAAATCTTCTAATATTTTGATTCCAAAATGACGTCAAACAAACTCCTAATTGCCTAAAATCACATTAAACACAAGTGTAGAAATCTATTAAAAAACGAAACCAAAAACTATATAAAAAACATGCAAAATATATATAAAAAAAAACGAATCAAAACTGACTATAAATTGTATCCTATAACACGTAGAATATGATGATATTTATTTTATTATAGAAATCTATGTTTTAGAAAAATAGAAAAAATATTTTCTAAAATAATCATTTTTTTAAGGAAAAATGACCAAAAATAATACGAACTATCAACAGTGAACCAAAAATAATACGAACTTTCAAAACTACCAATTCATATATAAACTATAACACATTAAACCAAAATTGATACAGGGTCCAAAATTCACAAATTTTAAATTCACTTGAACTCAATATCTAATTAATAATAAATTGTGGTCAAATTGTAAATTTTAGAATTTTATCATCTTCCCCAATTCGTTCTACAGTTGAAGACAGCCATGGCAGAGCGGTGATGACGGATGCGGCACAGACTCGCACAACACTAAACACCCAACCACCGGCCAACTTCCGACCGAACGAGAGCCACCGGCCAACTGCCAACCGGTCGAGAGCCACCGGCAACAACAACAAACGGCGGCTGGCGAGGTTGGAGATGACGGAGGTCGGGCAAGCAGGAAGGCGGCGCTGCAACAGAACGACAACGGAGGTGCAGAACACCACGAGCGAGGACGAACGGGTTGGTTGAATGGTTGGTTGAATTCCACCATTGAAGAGGACCTTCCGCCATTGAATTTCGCCATGTCGGAGCTCGATTCGAAACACCATCGAGTTCGGGGAGGTCAAGATAATCAAATTAAAGGTCGAATCCGTGAGAACGGATAACGGGAACCCAAAATTAGTCAGAAATCTCGCCAAATGAATAGCGGGTTGGTTGAATGGCTGGTTAAATTTTGTCCGTAAAAGCTCCATTGTTGAATTTGGGGAAGATGGTAGAAGAGATTAGGGTTTTTTAGATAAATTTAATTTTCTTCTTTAATTTTATAAAATTTTCCCAAACTTTATAAGTAATTATAATTTGAGTCTAAAATATTTTATTGTTTGTGAATTTTGGACCTTGTATCGATTTTGGTTTAATATGCTATAGTTTGTATATGAATTGGTAGTTTTCAAAGTTCGTATTATTTTTGGTTCACCGTTGATAGTTTGTATTATTATCGGTCATTTTTCCATTTTTTAATTATTAGTAACTTTTAGAACGTATATTTTTTATAATAAAAATTTCTAAATATGAAAATATAAGTATATAAAGTATAAATATAATATTTTATAACGTAAAATTATACCCGAAAGAGTCCGGATCCCTTGTAATACCGGGTATTACACTCGGTGTTACACTTAATTATTTTGAGTATAAATTCACATTATTTTTTTTATAAAATTTATTTCTATATTATATACACTTATATTAACATATTTATAAAATTTTATTGCGAAAAATTATTGTTGAAAGATATACGCTTAATTAGTATACTTTATAATAGTTTATATACTTATATCTTCTCTCCCTCCCACTGTATATATACGTTTGGCGGATCAATAACTAATTAGCGCGTGAGTTACATTTCTCCTCGGTGTTGCTGCTCATGGCTGATCAAAAACTAATTAGTGCGTGAGTTAGTTCTCTCCTCGGGGTTCCTGCTCGCTCCGCATGGCTGATAGGAAGATCATATCCCGCGTAAAGACTTTGTTTGAATTCTATCTGGCGCACAAAGCTACAATTGATCGGAAGTTTAAGAAAAAGGAAAAACACGATCGTCCAAACCTCGTTCGGGTTTATATGTTGGTGGGGTTGCTGGCCGTGGCATGTCGCTGGCATTGTGGTACCCATCTAAGTGCATTTGGCAAGTGCAATTGGCAAAGAGGGGATAGCCCTTCAACCTTATATGTTGTTCAAATATTCTCTATATAACCGATGTGGGATAATCACATTCCAACGCTATTCCTCCTCCTGTAATGACAAAGCTGAAGATAATTTCAAATTTTCTCATTTCGAAATTTCTAATTTTGATTTCTCACTCGATCATGTCAATTTTCAACCATGGGAGAGCACAGATTGTGAAAAGAGGTTGAAGCAAAATGCAAAAGAAAGACAAGAGGAAGTCTACGATCTAATCTTTGGAGATTTTCAGTAATTTTGTTTGAATTTTGAAATCATAACAAGGTACGCTCTCTCTTTCTCTCTTTGTTTTCCCTTTCTGTTATGTGTTTGAATTTTCAGTGATATGATTTTCATTAAATCTAAGATTTTCAGTAATAAACTACAATCTCTCTTTCTCCATGTTTTTCCCTTTCTATTTTGTGCTCAAATCTAGAACGATCCGGGATCGGTGACGTCGACTTCATCGTAATTTCGATGAAGCGTTTTCGATTAATTCGCAGTTTCGATTTGGTCTGATTTGTTGTTCAATAGGAACACCTCTTTGCTGTTGAATCCCGCAACCACAAAAAAAGCAATCACCGATCTCGCTGCTGAATCCCGCAACCCCAATCGCGAATAGGAACACCTCTTTGTTGTTGTCGCTCGCCTTCTAGATCCAAACGCCTTTGGATCTCCTTCGTCGCTTCGAGTTAGATCTTCATCGACTCGCCCTTTGCTTTCTTCTCTTTCGCGCTCTTTCTTTTTCTCCTTTCTGTTTCTCTCTCTGCGTACTGTAGCTTCAGAAGTTTCAGATGTCGTGCTCTATTGCTCGACGTACTCTCCTTTTGTAGCTGTTAGAGTTGATGTATGGTGCTGAAGTCGGATGTCTAAACGCTGCGTAGAAGCTCTAATCAACTTTATTGCTGATGCAGTAAGTGGATTGTTAACACGGGCTTCAAAACATATACACGGGCTTTGGCCCAACTTGAGCCTTCAGTCTTGTACAACAACGAGCACTAAAGCATCACTCCCTTTTACACAATATAATGGATGGTAAAATAATGGATGGGCTCATGTCATTCAAATGCCACAACTATGCTATCCTGTCCATGACATAAATCAACCTTCAACTTAAGGACAAGACTGCACACCATAATGAATGCCAGAGGCTCACAACTATGCTATTGCTTACCCAGTTACACATATTGACTCATTTCATTTAAGAAGAATGTAACAATTGTGGTGTTGTATTATGCTTACACCCTTGAGTAGCTATGCTCCCTTGACCTTGACAACTTTGCAGTTATCAACTTATCGTCAAGGGTGTAAGCATAATACAATACTTTGGGTTGATTTTTATTTTATTTTATTATATATGTTATCTTTAATTTTTTATAATTAATTTATGAAGATTAAAAATAATTTGATTGAAAACTTTATAGGAAATCAATATACAATCCATTAAAATATCTTAATTAAATAAATAACATCATTAAAAAATTTAAAGATAAAAATGCACAAAAGTGGGTTGCAACTAATTAAAATGTACACGTTATATAAAATTTTAAAAGAATTAATAGAATAATAATAATAGCACATAGTGTATTTTTTACAAACAACAATTAAATTAAAATATTATTACTCAAACAAAAAAATAAAACAGTATCTACTCTACATATATAACCAAAAAAAAAATTTTAATCTAGACCCATGAGTGAAGAGATTAAATTTGAGATTGTTAGGAATTAGAATAATAGGGATTGTAAGTGTAATAACTAGAAAAGTGGGTTTGGGTTTATAAATACATGTAAAAGGTATTGGATGGATATCAAATAATGAATCGTAACCCTACCTTCTCTCTCGTTCTCCTTCCTCTCTATTCTATCTTCCTCCTCCTCTCTAATCTCAACCTCTCTCACAAATCTCCATGGAAGCTTAGCTTCCGACCTTGGGTCCTGACAGAGATTAATTTAAAGATGAAAAAAATTCATGTATTTGATAATGTTATAATATTTTATAACATGAAAAGAATCAATAAACAAATATATTTTATGCTAACCAAATCAAATTATAAGCATTTTTTTCATTAGTTTTTTTTTCATGTGGTGACCATTTAAAATTTTCGATTGTAAACTTTTTTAAATCTGTAAATTAAATATATGGAATATAAGTTAGAATAACAAATAAAAATAGTGATAGTATAATTAAAATTGTGGAAAAAACCAATATAAAAAGAAGGTAAAGATGCTTGTATATTAATCACTATTATGCTTGAGCAAATGACTTTAAAGAAATAAAAGTTCAAGGAAAGGATTTTATTGTAACCACTTACCTTAAGTTTTACTTCTCAACATGTGCTTCTTCTTTTTCACCAATGATACTATAAAAGAGACAATAAACAAAAAGAAAAATTAGCATGAAAGTTGTAAAACTAATATCAACAAACAAATAATAGATTATGATCATAGAAAATACATAGTATATCAAAAAAACTATTTTGACATAATATGAGAGTGAAAGAAAGATAAAGAGTCAAGTTGGTGTATTGCTTATGATTATCTAAAAGATGCGGCGTTTCTTTATATAAATAGCATAAGCATGCTATAATTGAATTAGGGGTTTCATTTTTTAACTTATTATTTAAGTAAAATAAATTTCAAAGCAAATAGTTTAAATGAGTTACATTTTTTGCATTCAATGTTTGTTGAAATTACTTTTTTGGGTTATTGGTTGATTACTATTGATAAACTATGCATGGTTACATACCAAAAATTGTACCATTAATATATGAGAGAAAAGAAATTTAATAAAATTAAAATATAATATTTTGTATGATTAAGATCATAATTCTTTAAAGAATGTGCACAAAGATATTTTATTTCTATTTACAAAAATATGCATTACAAACATGAAAACTTAATAGGAAATAAAAAAAATTGAAAAATATGGTCAATGTGTAACTATTAGGATTCGAACACAAGACCTTACTCCTAACAAACAACTCTATTAACCATTGAGCTATGAAAAAAATTGTGATCTTTTATAGAATTGAAACAAAAATACAATATATGGATAGTTAAATAAATGAGCATTAAATTGGCTCTAAACACAACTTTTTATGTATTATATTATATTATATGTATTATATATATTATTATAGATTAGTGGAAACAAAATATGAAAAGCTAATTTCTCAAATCTGAATGAATTTATACTCCATTGACAACATATGAAACAACATATGAAAAGCTAGTATATAGTAGTGGAAACAATAGAATAACATACCTTGTATCCAATCAGCATGTTATTTCGAAAAACTTGCCAAAAAAAATCGTAAACAAAGTCATAAATAACCTGCAATAACGTACAACACCAAAAAGAAGGGAGAAGACGTCAATGTTTGTGAAATAACATTAACAATCTAAACTATATATAGGTCAAAATCTAAAAATCTATCCATAACTATATATGTATAAAATCCAAAAATATATCTTATAAATATATTACTACCTTCAAGATAAGAAAAATTTATTTATTTATCCGCAGAAGCAATAGATCTACCATAAAAAATTATGATTAAACTCTTCCAAAATTATATTCATATCTAAACTAATTGGGGAAAATATATTAACAAAAATTGAATTCCATGAGTTGATAACTTTTACACACGGCTAAGTATTATTTCAATTTACCCAAAACCTTTTATCTTCTTCGTAATGATAAAGTTATTTAATTAGTATGACCATGTAATATAATGATCAAATTATTATCTTCTAAAAATGTGTTTATAAATAGCGAAAATAGGTAAAATCTTATCTTATATAATAGTCTTTAAAATTAGTTAATATCTTCTAAAAATATATCCATATCTAATCAAATTGCGTCAAATTTTATCTTATGCATATATAGATTCATGTCCAGGGGATGAATTCACACCTCTACCGGCCATAAGCGTCGTTACGAAAACACAAAAATGAGAATCAAAGAAGCAACAACAACAGAAATGGTGATCCGAGACAAACAGAGCACCACCAGGGTCCTCAGATCATCACCGCGAGCTCTGATACCATTTGGAAACTTAGAATATCATGAAATTCATCACAAAATCAACCACGGAGGAAAACAATCATCTCCGATTTCTCTCCCAATTAACAGTACACAATTTGTTTGAATTGTTGTTACAGAGAGAATGGGCGGGATCAGCTTATAAGATCTGTCTCCTAACTGCCAAATACAAGATGAAATGATCACAATGCCCCTCACAGCTAAGCCTAATTACTGAGCCTACATTACAACCTTATGATCATATATGTACTAGCCTCCCGTAAAATGTAAACAGGACGTTAGATCCTCTATACTAATTGTAGAGTAAAGGGTAAATAGGTCATTTCAAGTCTTCAAATGGTTGTTATAACAACCTTCCCTCCTCTTCCTTGTTCTGTATAAATACAGCAACTCTCGTGTACAGAAACAAGAAGTTCAGTTGATCAATTTGAGTTTGTTACATCTCTCTCTTTTCCTTGTTCTATTCTTGAAATGGTATCAGAGCAAATCTGATCTCCTTGAGATCAATTGCTGCGTTTTTCTTAGATCCGCTTCTGTTCGACGATCGTCGAAGTTTTTAGCTTCGTTGGAGCTATGATATGGCTGGAAGAGGAAGCAATCAGATGAATCAAGCTTCTGGATCTGGCAATGGCGGCTTAGGAGGATCGAATGGTGCAGGACGAGGCATCTTCATCACACCTCCAGCTAATGGCTTCGGAAGAGGATTCAATGGCGTCGGAAATGCTGGAATACCAGGGAATGGCCAAAATCCGATCCAATTCGGCGAATTCGTGCAAGGTATGAATCCTATGCATGTCAATCCATACTTTCTGTCAAATTCCGACCATCCAGGCATGCAGCTGGTGTCGAATTTGTTTAATGGATCGAATTTCACAAGCTGGAGTAGAGCTGTGCGAATGGCGCTTGACGCAAAAGCAAAATTAGGATTCATAACTAGAGCTTGCGTTAGGCCTGATGAAGATAGTGATGAGTTTGAGAGATGGAGTAGAGCCCACTATATGGTCATGTGCTGGCTTGTAAACTCCATGAATAGCGAGATAGGTGAACACTTCATGTATGTTCAATCGTCGAAAGAACTTTGGGATGAGATTAGGGAGAGGTTTTACGAGTCAAATGATCCCCTCATATATCAGCTTAGGGGTGAAATTGGTTGCTTGAGGCAAGAGAATCTGTCTGTTCCTGCATATTATGGAAAACTTAAAAAGATTTGGGATGAATTACAATTTCTGGATCCTTTGCCTATCTGCAGTTGTGATGGAATAAGTCATTGTAGTTGTGCTATTCTGAAAAAGATTGTTGATAGGGAGAATAAGGCCAAAATCATGCAATTCTTGATGGGATTGAATGAAGCCTATGAGCATCTTAGGAACAATATTCTGTCTATGGATCCCATGCCAGCTTTGAACAAGGTCTTCCAAATGGCTGTTCAGATTGAAAGGCAAAAGGGGATCACTAGATTGCATGTTGATATGAATGCTTTGGCTGTAAGCAGGAATAATCAATCAGATAGTAATGCTTTTGCTGTAGGAAGTAAGTCAGTTCAGAGTAAGGCTACTGATTAGTTCAAAAAGGATTTCAAGAAGGCAAAATTTGATAGACAATGTGATTACTGCAAGGAGAAGGGGCAGACTAGAGACTACTGTTTCAAATTGGTGGGGTATCCTGAGTGGTTCAAGGGGCCTCGTGATGGTGATGCTCAGAAAGGCAGTTCTAGCAGGTTTGCTGCAAATGCTGAAGGACAACAGTTGTTGGAAGGTCAGTTTGATAGTCCATTGGACATGGATGGTGCTAAGCCAGATCCAGGGATGGTGAATGCTGTGTTCAATGAATTCATGAGAATGATCAAAGGCAAAGCTCCATTGGATGGGACAGACAGTGCAGTCAACCATGCCTTTGTGAACTTTGCAGGTATTTTGAGCTTTTCCTTTCTTGTTGGAAATAATAAAGGAGATATGTGGTCATGGATTGTAGATTCAGGAGCAACTGACCACATAGCCTTTGACAAGAGTATTTTTTCTGAATTGCATACCTTGGATAGACTTGTTTCATTGGGTTTGCCTGATGGCACATCCTTTCTGGTTAAGGAATCTGGCACTGTGATCATATCTGAATCCTTGAGCTTGAAAAATGTGTTATTTGTGCCTCAATTCCAACATAACCTCTTATCAGTTTCCAAGTTGATGAAAGTCAGACATTGGGATTTTAGTTTTGATTCAGTATCTTGCACCCTGCAGGACCCTACAACTAGCTGCATTATTGCTAGAGGTTTTGAAGATGGTGGTCTATATTACTTGAAGGTGAACTCTTTGGATAGTTGCAGATCAAGCAAGAAGTGTCTCCAAGTTGGAAGCTGTGTGTCTTCCCTCAATAAACACATTAGGTGTTTCTGTAATAAAGTTGAATGTTTAGATTTGTTTCATGCCAGATTTGGGCATATGTCAGTTTCTAAGATGAAGCAACTGGATGTTTGCAAGGGCTGTAACTTTAGTACCTTCCATTGTGACTCTTGTGATATGACAAAACATCACAAATTACAGTTTTCTAAAAGTGATTCTATTGCTGATTCTGTATTCAGTTTGGTTCACATGGATGTTTGGGGTCCCTATAAGGAGAAAGCTTTGTGTGGTGCTAGATACTTCCTTACAGTTCTTGATGATCATTCTAGAGGAACTTGGATTTATTTGCTGCAAGACAAGACACAAGTTTATAGGATGATTGTGTCCTTCCTCAATATGGTTAGAAATCAGTTCAATACCACTGTTAAGGTGATCAGGACAGATAATGGGACAGAATTCACACAAAGAATGTGTGCTAGTTTGTTTGAACAATATGGGATTATTCACCAAAGGTCTGCTCCAGGGGTGCCTGAGCAAAATGGTAGAGTGGAAAGGAAGCATCGTCACTTGATAGAAACTGCTAGAGCTATCAGACATTTTGCTGGGCTTCCTATCAAATTTTGGGGTGAGTGTGTACTTGGTGCAACTTACTTAATAAATAAAATGCCATCTGCAATTTTAAATTGGAAATCTCCTTTTGAAATTCTGTATGGGAAGTTACCTTCCATTGAGCATTTGAGGGTCATAGGTTGTCTTTGTTATGCTTACCAACCTAATGACATAAAAGACAAACTAGGTACCAAGGCAAGAAGGTGTATTTTCCTTGGGTACCCACCTGATCAAAAGGCCTTTAAAGTCTATGATCTAGATAGGAGAGTTGTCTTGATAAGCAGACATGTGAAATTTCAGGAAAATACACTGCCTTTTAAGATTACACAGTCTATTGATATTTCTGAATCTACTCAAGCTAAGTTACCCCTGGTAACTCCTGTTGCTACTGAGGATATTCATCTCTTCCAACCTGCCAATAACAGCCAGATTCAGTCTCCTTCACCTCATATGAATTTGATGGATTCTCAGTCATCTGTTGGTCCATCTGAAAATGCAACTGAATTAATGGTTAGTGATTCAGTTTCTAGCCCTGCAATTGTACAAACTGAACCAAGGGTGGAATTCAGATATACACAGCCAGTTGAGAATCTTCAGGGGCTGCCAGCTAAGAGAGTTATTCATAGACCACAGAGATTGTTTGACTATATTTGCAGGGATTTGCCACACAGAAGTGAGTCACAGTCACAGTCCTTCTCAATTTTCTCCACTCAGCATCTCACTCATCTCTCACCTTCTTATGTCAGTTCACTGGTCAATGTATGTGGTGTATTTGAACCTCGTACATACAATCAGGCCAAGGATGATGTCAATTGGCAGTTAGTTATGCAGGCTGAGTTAGATGCTTTGGAAGGCAATCACACATGGACTGTCACAGACCTTCCTCCTGGTGCTAAAGCCATTGGTTCTAGATGGATTTTTAAGATCAAGTATAAGCCTACTGGTGAGGTAGACAGGTATAAGGCCAGATTAGTGGCAAAGGGTTACAATCAAGTCAAAGATAAAGACTACAAACAGACTTTCTCCCCAGTGGCCAAATTATCAACTGTGAGAATTGTTCTAGCATTGGCAGCAGCTAAAGGTTTGAAATTACATCAGCTTGATGTAAATAATGCATTCCTACATGGGTTTCTTGATGAAGTAGTCTACATGCTTCCTCCTTTGGGTTACAACAAGGCCACATCTGGTCAGGTTTGCAAGTTACATAGGTCATTGTATGGACTCAAACAGGCTAGCAGGCAATGGAATCTTGAGATTACTAAATTTCTGAGGAAACTTGGCTATGTTCAGTCTCTCCATGATTATTCTCTTTTCACTAAAGCTGTTGGTGACTCATTCACAGTTGCTCTCCTATATGTTGATGACATGCTTCTAATGGGAAATGACAGTACAGAAATTGTTCATACAAAGGCTGCCTTAGATAGCCAGTTTACCATTAAGGATCTTGGGATTGCTAGATATTTTTTAGGCATGGAAATATCTAGATCTTCAACTGGCATTCTCCTCAACCAGAGGAAGTATATCCTAGATATACTCAAAGATGCTAACATGTTAGAGTGTAAGGTTGCATCTTTTCCTATGCAGAGGGGTACCAAACTGTCTTCATTTGATGGAGAGCCTCTATCCAATCCTGAGTTGTACAGAAGGCTTATAGGGAGGCTTCTATATCTCACATTCACAAGACCTGACATATCATTCACAGTTCAACAGCTCAGTCAATACCTACAATGCCCTTGACAGCCTCACTGGAATGCTGCATTATATCTTCTTAGATATTTGAAGGGAAGCTTCAACATGGCACTTTCATATCCTGCAATTTCAGATCTTAGTTTGTCTGCCTTTAGTGATGCTGATTGGGGAAACTGCCTTGATTCTGGTAGGTCTCTATCTGGTTATTGTGTATTTCTGGGAGGAGCACTCATCTCTTGGAAATCAAAGAAGCAAAAGGTAGTATCCAAGTCTTCAGCTGAGAGTGAGTATAGGAGCATGTCTTACACAGCTAGTGAGCTAATCTGGGTGCAGGGTCTGTTATCTGATCTCCACATTCAGTTGTCTCTTCCTGTGACCTTATTTTGTGACAACAAAGCTGCCCAAAGCCTTGCATCTAATCCTGTCTATCATGAAAGAACAAAACATGTGCGTATTGACTGTCATTTCATAAGAGAACTCATCCAACAAGGGTTTCTGGCTACATCTCATGTCTCTTCACAGTTGCAAATTGCTAATGTTATGACCAAAGCTCTAGGTGCTTATCAACATCACAGGTTGTGTGCCAAGCTTGGCCTTGTCCTCCCATCTACAAGTCCATCTTGAGGGGGGTATGTAGAGTAAAGGGTAAATAGGTCATTTCAAGTCTTCAAATGGTTGTTATAACAACCTTCCCTCCTCTTCCTTGTTCTGTATAAATACAGCAACTCTCGTGTACAGAAACAAGAAGTTCAGTTGATCAATTTGAGTTTGTTACATCTCTCTCTTTTCCTTGTTCTATTCTTGAAACTAATATTTTGGTGACCAAAAAATAACAAATGTGAGAGCCATACGTGAGAAATGAATATGAACGCGCCGTAGCTAGCTAGGTTGGAATCTTTCTAGTCTTCTCATAATATATTATTGAGCAAATTACGGTTGATGTGTGTGAATGTTTTTTTTTTTCGAAATTTGTCTGCTGCTTCTCATGTTTCCAAACTTTAATTTGTTGCCTAGCTTATCTTGTAACGTACTTTAAGGTTTCGTATTGTATCTAAAATCTTGTAAAGTATATTCGTGTGTATATATATATATACACACGTTAATTAAGGATTATATTTAATTACGTGAGCATCCAAAAGAATTCAAGTTAAAAGAGATTCGATCCGTCAGCTTGATAACACATATAGCTAATGCAAAAAACAGAAACAAAAAGTGGGAATTGATCGAGAGAGGGTACGTGCACGGGCGCACATGCGCTAGTAGCCTAGCACACAAGCCGAGTGAGGTTCCATTCTAAAACCAATTGGTAATAGAAGGAATAGCCCACCGACTCATATACTAGGACTTGATATGTTCAATTTTCCGATGTGGGACACTTTTGATCACATTCACATTTCAACAATTACTAATAGATTTAATATATGTGCAAACTCTGTGTGTGTGTGAACTAAGTTGGTAATAACTGGGGCCATAAAATTAAAGAGAGGCTTCACTTGAATTTGGGGTTTGAGAGAGACTTAACATAATGTAAAGGAAAAGGAAAGGAAAGGAGGTTAAAGCATGCAAACATTTGATAGTACGTACGTGTAGCCGTGTAGGTTAGACTAACTCCGATAGTATTGATACAAATGCTTAAATATATACATTTTGATGTAAATTGTGCTTCAATTATTACTTTTAAATGTTTAAAATGTACAAATTAATTTGCACACAAAGTACGTGCTCAAATAGAAACACAGCACCTTCTCCATGTGTAAAAACTTTTTATTACTTTACAATAAAGTAAAGTCATTTTTATTGGTTGTTTTTAAGTTTTTTCTTTTCCTTTTTAATTCAATCATATTTACTTAGAGATATGTGTATTTAACCAATGAAGTAAAATATCAAAAAGTGATGTGCATTTTTAAACAACATATACAAATATATACATTTGCACACTTAATTAACCATTGGAGATTCGGAGTTAGCCTTAGGTTGAGAAATTAAAGTGATCTGATTGAGTGTGATTGTGATGACTTAACAACCTCTCTAATCTAGCTATCCTCAAATTAAACCCATAATTTAATTACCCTCCCTTAACATGAGGGCGATTTGGATAATTGAGCCTTTAATTTGCTATCAATTCCGGCCCCAATCACACACGCGCGCACACACACAATGTGGTAATTGCAGTCTCTCTGATTTTGAATCTCTGATCCAAGCATAAGGGTTACCTAGCTACTACCTACCAAGTACCAAGTATTGAATCTCCTGTTATATATAATTAGGAACATAAACGGGCCGGCCGGACATAAAACAGAAAATAAATACAGTGGGTGTGTGTGTGTATAGGCTAGAGCCTAGAGAGAGAGATGGATGGAAATTGGAGATGTAGTAATTAACGCATAACTAATTAAGGATAGCTAGCTAACTATCTAAATGGATTCAGAAATGTAATTAATGAAGATGGATGTTACTTGATCGGCCGGACAGTCCATAAAAAGATACTTCCAAAAAAAAAAAAAGAATTGAGGTATAATATTATAATTAAGTAGTAAAAATGAAGAGAGTGACCTGGAATTGGATGGATAGATGAAAGAGCCGTGTAGCTAATAGCTATAGCTAGCTTGTTGTTGAGGTAGGGCGGGCACGATGGGGAAGACGGGCACATGAAGTACTAACCCACACACACACACACTCATCTAAAGCAGTAAGCACCCGCACCCCCCACACCCACACCCACACACACACACACACACAGCTAAGATGGATCGGATAGTAATTAAGCGCACAGATTAATGAATAATGATAGATAGATATATGGAGTGGAGGAGTTAGTAATGCACGTGCCCTGCTTCTCCATCTTGCTCATCACCCTCACCTGTTCTTCCATAATTCCGCCCATTCTCCTCCAACCTTGTACAATTTAACTAACAGCTAGCTGATGGATGGAGTTGATCCAGATGGAGTACGTGAATCCTAATTTAAAGGCTCGTTTCATTTCTAAATTTCTAATACCAATGGCGCACGCCCAATTGGGTGGTTAGGCCGTGTTTGGGTTGCATACATATATTATTTGGTTGATGGAATAAATACCATGTAACCTATATATATATATATATATATATATATATATATATATATATATATATATATATATATATATATATATATATATATATATATATATATATATATATATATATATATATATATATATATATATTATGCAAGTGGAGGTGGAGGTGGAAGTAGAAGTGGAATTTGCTTACCTAGCTCTCTAGCTGGGATGTTGCCCGCATTTATTTTTAAAAACCTTTGATTAATTAACAGGGAGGGCAGCCACTGCATTTGCAATGTGAGACACATGTTGGACCACCACGTACTACTCCCTATCCATCATTCTCTCCTATTGAATTTAGAAGGGATAAAACCCTAATAGATTGGTGGTGAAAACCTCATATTAGAGAAGGCAAACACATTCATGTTATTATTCAATGCTTTATATAGAGATTACAATATTTGGAGAATAAATAATATAAAGATATAGATAATCTAAACCTATTAAAGATATATATATTTCTAATCTAATATAATAATATCAAAGATTATATCCTGATACAATATTTCCTAATATAACTCTAACATCTCTCAACTATATTGTTTGCAACTATCTAATGGCCTACCACCTCCATCCATTTTTCTTTTATTACTACTCATATAACTAATCAAATTTACACTTATGGATCGTACATTACATATGGAGATTGATTTGACGTGTGTTATAGCTCCGTTTACAACTACTACATCAACTTTTCATATTAGAGCATCCCTAAGTTCTTTAAATTTTCTCTTTTTCCTCGTTCGTTCATCTTACTTTTCACTAACTTTATTTTCAACCTTCTTTAATTCATTTCCCACTCCCTAAAATGTTCGGGTTCCTCAATAATACATCTCATTACTTTTTCCATACCCATTATATATGTAAACACAGGTTGAAAACATCTCCCTAAATTAATACGCACCCTATAAATGTTGAAGTATAACTTCTTATCAATACGTTTGAAAGCATCTTTTTCGACAAAGCAGACCAAACTCTAAGAAAGAAAGTCTTCCTTCAATATTTCATCTTGTTGTACAAATATGTCTTGATAATAACCGTAGCAGAGAAAGTTATTTCCACGATAGTTGTTGCAACTGGTAACACTAAAAACAACTCAATGTGATGATATACCAAGTTACAAGCTTTGTGAATTCTTACTTCGGTCACATCTTTTTAGAAATTTTAATTGCATCACTAATATCTTGCAAAATAAAAAATCAGGCATTTCCCTTCATTTGAACTTTTGTGGCTTCTCACCTAATTGTCGAAATGAGTGATAAAACTTCTTGCTTTGAAGCTCCTGTGATAAATTGTAGTATTTAAATGTCAATCTAAATAAAATATAAAGGGGTGATTACTTCGATGTTCTAATTTTTGGGCTTTATTAGGAAAATGACTCCCAAGTGCTCCAAATTAGCACAATGTCCACCGCCCCCTGTGCGGCCCCCCACGTATGCCCCCTAAGCCCCCCTTCGGTTTCAGGATTTTTTTTTCCGCGTTGCTGGAACGGAATTGCTGAAACTTCTGTTTCAGCACGTACGGTTTCAGCAACCCCTTTTTCAGTTTTTTTTTTGTTTTTTTTTTTCGCGTTGCTGAAACCGCATGTGTTGATGCTGAAACTCCTGTTTCAGCACATGTGGTTTCAACAACCACATTTTCAGTCTTTTTTTTTACCGCGTTGGTGAAACAGGGGTTTCAGCACATTCGGTTTTAGCAACCCTTGTTTTAACTTTTTTTTTTCCGCGTTCCTGAAACCGGAGTTGTTTTTTTTTTCTTTTTTTTTTTTCGTGTCACCACTTCGACACCGGGGTTGCTGAAATCGGAGCTGCTGAAACCGGAGTTTTTTTTTTTCGCGTCACCACTTCGATACCGGAGTTGTTGAAACCAGAGTTATATTTTTTCTTTTTTTTTTCACTTCATCGCTTCGACATCAAAGTTGCTGAAACCAAAGTTGTTTTTTTTCCCGCATCACCACTTCAACACTGGAGTTGCTGAAACCGGAGTTTTTTTTCCAAGAAAATGCTGAAATGATTAAATAGTAGCTCATACAATTTTATAAGAATTAATTTTAGCATTTCAGCATACGAATTTTCCTAATAAGAAATAATTTCAGCATTTCAGATCACACAAAAATCAAAAAGCTAATAAGCTATCCAAAAGTTTCAGCAAGACAAAAAAAAAAGTAAAATTGCATCCAATTTTTTTTCATTCCAATCAACCAAACGATGTAAATCAATCCAAACAAAATTAAACAAGAAATTGAAATGTAAAATTACCTTTTTGCCGTACATACACACATTTTTTTCTTTTTTTTTTCACGTCACCACTTCGACACTGGAGTTGGTGAAACTGTGTTAAGGGATATAAAATTTAGCCTATGCGGGATTCGAACCCACATATTTACGCATAAGCACATCGATCTACCATTGAGCTAAGAGGCGTTTAAAGGAGATTTAAAGTAAGGAACATCAAAATTCATTGCAATCCGCATTTCAGCAATTGCTGAAACTACAATCCGCATTTCAACAATTGCTGAAATTGCCAATATCCAAACCCAAACCATGTAAAAATCAAGATAATCCATTATTTTTGTGCAATTTGATAACAATTCAAAAATAAAATATTATAAGATTATGAAATTATAAGATGTTGAAATAAGCAATTAGCATGGAATCAATAAGCATCAAAATTATAAAATGCTTTTTTTCGCATCACCACTTCGATACCGGAGTTGCTGAAATCGGAGTTATATTTTTTTCTTTTTTTGTTTTGCGTCATCGCTTCGACATCGTTGTTGCTGAAACAAGAGTTGTTGTTTTTTTCGCGTCACCACTTCGACACTGGAATTGTTGAAACCGGAGATTTTTTTTTAAAAAAATGCTGAAATAGTAGCTCATACAATTTTATAAGAATTAATTTTAGCATTTCAGCATATGAATTTTGCTAATAATAATTAATTTCAGCATTTCAGATCACACAAAAAATCAAAAAGTTAATAAGCTCTCTAAGAGTTTCAGCAAAAAAAAAATTGAATCCAATTTTTTTCATTC
The DNA here is from genome assembly GCA_963922045.1 of Persicaria maculosa. Lineage (NCBI taxonomy): Eukaryota > Viridiplantae > Streptophyta > Magnoliopsida > Caryophyllales > Polygonaceae > Persicaria > Persicaria maculosa. The sequence goes on from OY998262.1 coordinate 70,065,115, forward strand.
CAATCAACCAATTATGTAAATCAATCCAAACAAAATTAAACAAGAAATCAAAAAGTTAAAATGGTTGGAAAAATGGAAGGCAAACCTGTGGAAGTTCATTAGGCTGAGTGTGCATCCACCCCAAAGTCTCCAAGTCATTCAGGAATTCATGCTCAGGGAGAGCCCAAGGAATTAAGATGCACCTGCGCGTTGATGAGTGCCCCATTTTGGTGGCATTGTATAGAGGGAAGTGTACTCAGGGGTAGTTTGGTAAAATGACAGCTGTAAAATAGGGGCAAAAGAGTCAATACAGAACTTGGGCCATGGGCTTATAAATGTATGTAAGGCCGGGTTTGTTGGAGTAAGAAAAATCAGTTAAAATTCCGTTACTTCTTCTTCCTCCTTCTTCTCCCAATTTCGATTTCTCTTCTTCTCAATTGAGCTTCCATGGCGGCTTAACTGGAGTTCCTAGATCAATTCGGGGAACTTTACATGGTATCAGAGCTCGACGGTGTTCGATCGATTGCTGGAAGCTGCTGAGATCAGAGAATTGAAGAAATGGCGGAGGATCACCAGGTTACGAACAACGTGATCGGAGAAGTTGGAATTGGCGGTGGAAATCAGGACGATCCACTAAGCCTATCCAATTCCGATCATCCAGGAGCGCGTCTCGTGGCTAACAACTTCAATGGACTCAATTTCCTGAGCTGGAGTCGAGGGATCAAGATGGCGCTTGGAGCGAAACTCAAAATCGGATTCATAGATGGAAGCTCAGATCCAGATACGGTCACGCCTGCAGATCTTCCGAGATGGAAGAGATGTGATTACATGGTGAGATGCTGGATTCTGAATTCTATGAATATAGAGATTTACGAAAGCTTCATGTATCTTGATTCAGCGAGGGAACTCTGGAAGGAAATTGAAGAAAGATACGCACAGACAAACGGTCCACTTCTGTATCAGCTCAGGAAGAGCTTGAGTAATCAGACACAAGGAAATCTGAGCATTGCTGAATATTTTAACAAAATTAAGAAACTCTGGGATGAGATTCTTACACTTGAGGGAGTCTTGAAGTGCGACTGCACTGCTAGACTTAGCTGCACTTGTGGATTGTCCAAGAAACTGGAAGTAGCGGACAACCGCAACAAACTTCTCCAGTTCTTGATGGGATTGGGAGAAACCTATGAAAGTGTGAGGAATCAGATCCTCTCCACTGATCCCTTACCTACTGTCAATAGAGCTTACTATCTGGTGAAGCAGGTGGAAGCTGCAGGTGGTTCCAGTACTGGTGAATCATCACATGACAGTAGTGCTTTTGCAGCAGGAAAGTCTAATGGATCCTCAAATGGATCCAAGAAACCGGTTAAGAAGGAAAAATCTGACAAAGTATGCAGCCATTGTGGGATGACTGGACACACAGCTAATGGTTGCTTCAAGATAATTGGCTACCCGGAGTGGTTCAAAGATCCAAAAGGAAAGAAGGCAGCTAAATCTTCTGCAAATGCTGCAGGAATTTTTGAATCGCCTTTGGATGATAATGAAGAAGAGATTGTAGAGGATGGCACAGGGTTTGACATGGCCTTAGTCAATGCTGTCTGCCAGGAGGTCATGAAGGCCATGAAAGGCAAAGGACAGGCTATTGCATATTTGAAAGGACAGGCAAAGGACAGGCCTCGTGCCCCTCATCTTAATGCTGCCTTGTTTCTCCTTAGATATTTGAAAGGGACTGTGCATTGCTCCTTATTCTACCCAAGCTCCAGCAAATTAACAGTCCGCGCTTACTCTGATGCTGACTGGGGCTCATGTAGAGATTCAAGTCGATCTTTAACAGGCTATTGCATATTCTTAGGGGATTGCTTGATCTCATGGAAAACTAAGAAACAGAAGACTGTCTCCAAGTCTTCAACTGAGAGCGAGTATCGCAGCATGTCTGCAACTGGCAGTGAGATTGTGTGGATTACTGAAGTTCTCAAGGATTTAGGTGTTCAATCTTCATTGCCTATCCCTTTGTGTTGCGACAATAAATCTGCTCACCAATTGGCTCTCAACCCGGTTTATCATGAGAGGACCAAACATCTCAGAATTGACTTCCATTACATCAGGGACTTGGTAGAAGAAGGCCTGGTTTCCACTGTCTTCATTCCAACACACCTTCAAATTGCTGACATTTTCACTAAGCGCGCCCCTTGGTGCTCATCAACACACAGTTTTGTCTAGCAAGTTGGGACTCGTCTTCCATCCTACGCGCCCACCTTGAGGGGGGGATATAGAGGATGTTAGTGTGTTAAGTGTATTGAGAGTGTTGGTCAGCTCTCACTCAAGTGGTTAGGCGGTTAGAACTGTGGTTAGGCCTGAGGTTAAGTTGGAAGGTGTGGTTAGCAATGTGTATATATAGGCCGGATATAGCTTGTAGTTAGAGTTGTAACTGAATATTGATTCAATACACAGAAAATCTCCAAATCTCGAGTGTGGACGAGCTTGATCATCTAGATCCAAGCTCGGTGAGTGTGTGGTGTGAATCTCAGCTAGAGTTGCTGAGATTTCATAAAGTACATATGTAGGTACTATTTCAAAATACTCTGAATTTTTTTATTAAGGTGTACGTACGTTGGAAGTAAATATAATTGGGCATTGGCATAGAAATGGGTAAATACAATATCATATCTTTTTAATGTTAATGTAATATTGTAATGTAATGGTTAGATCCACAAATATAAATATAAAAAAAAGGAGGAAAATGGACTCCCGTCGCTATCGATATCGATGGAATGAAGGCCACTAGCTACAATTGATGTCACTTACTGTTGTAATTTGTATTGTAGGATATCGATATCATCGATGACAGAAAATTAGATAACTTTTTCACATCACATAATTCACATTATAATTTAATTAATATATCACTTCACTATCCCATCAATTGATTTACAAAATCTCCCGCCAAGATTAGTGAAAGGGACGTATCTTATATAATGCTCAAATCATTTATTATTTGATTCCCACTTTACATTATACACTATATATGGATCGAGATATCATATATTCACCATATATATGATCGACATACCTAGAAATAAAAATTCAAATAATGAGACATGTTACACTAAGTGAAGTAATGCTGACCTAATCCTTGCTAAGCTTAATTATAACTATCTGTGATTCTGTGACGCCAACAAACAACACTAATCCCCTCCCATCCTATACGTTGCTCCATTTTGTATCAATTTAATTAAGCTCCGTCAATGCCAACGTACGCCTCAGCTTTCAGCAAGGTATGATTGTCAATTATGTCATAACCAACGTGGATCGTTTTATCTTCCCAATCATATATGAATGATGTAGTCAATTGAGCTGTTATTGTTATCAATTGTAGATCTATCGAAATTTAATTTAAACGTGTCAACATGTGGTTTTCTTCACTTAGTAACTTTTTGCCATAATCTTGACTGTGTGTGATTGGTAGCATTGTCCTTTCTAATGTATCATAGAGTCGTAACAAGATGTGTATTTGTCAATACACATCTTATAATGTTAATTTGAAATTATTTCATGAAGACGTGGGACAAATTATTTTAAGACCATTTTACAGTTTCACAAATATTGTTTGGTTTGGTGCTGTAAATATTTTGTCTTATATAGCACGGTTTGATAATTTATTTGGGTTTTATTTTTGTGTTGCATGCTTATATAAATAATAATTATATTGTGTCATGCTTAAGTGCAATGGTGGCCTACCCTTTAGTATAATACTATAATGCAGTGCGTGCAATTCCACCTGTAATGTTCGATCAATGCGCGCTGTTTCATTTAATTTAATGGTAAATTAAGACTCGTCTAGAAAATTTTTATATTTGGCAATTTAATATACATAAAAAAAAAATACTTGCAAGTTGAAGAGATTTTTATTTGTCAAAATTAATAAATTATCTAAGGTTTTTAAGTGTCACAAACACAAACACAATAGTGAAATTTCACTTGCTGTTTTGCACCGCTTTTTGTTTTCGTTTTCGTTTATATGTATTGACGGGTTTCCGTCTGCCGACTTGTCGGCCATCGAGATTCAGGTATATCTGATCTCGAATTATTTCATAATCAAAAAAAAAAAAAAAACAATAGTGAAAATTTGTGTAACACGTACACGTACCCCAGCATTTGGAGTGTCAAAATTGATAATATACGTAGTTACGTACGTACCATTAAATTGCATGCTTAAGTAGTTAATTAAGTACGTACGTAGTACGTGTTCATGCATATATAGCTCAGCTCCCAAAATCCCATGATAAACCTAAAGTTAGCACGCGCGTACGTGTGTATTTTTGAGGGATATTGGAACAATTAAACACCTTAGCTTGATCCATCCATCCATCCATCGAAAACTTGTAAGTGATCGTACTATTTTTTTTTTTTTTTTTTGATACAAGGGAAGGATTTGGGGATGGTCAACCGCGGTTGAACCACCATCCAATAGCGTCCTGACAGACGACATCGTCAATATCATCAGACATCAGCTCGGTGACAAACGACGTAAACAAGTCCAAATACACTAGTCTGTCATCAGTCTGGTTCCCCTCTCTGAAGGTGTGAGAGAAGCTAATACTCTCGAACGTGCGTCAGAGACCGAGGGCATCCGAGATATCCATTTCAATCTCCCAATTAGGACACCGCCAGTTAATTAATTAAGTACTAATTAATTATGCTGTATGATTGTATCTTGCTAGCTAGCTGGTCAATTTTGTTATTTATATATATATAGCTAGCTAGTAGTGGCTATACTAACACTACACCTATACTTGGCAATATTAATTGGCAGCCTGGCTTTCCACTCACCTTCTTACTTCTGATAGAGACACGAGTAGCCCCGATTTTTTTTTTCTTTTTTCTTTTTGAAAATGTAATATACGTAGTATATAATTTCAAATATATTATACAAGTCATTATTTGGTAAATTAAGAGATCGATATATAAAAGGCAAATTAATGGAAAATATCTCTGAAGAAGAGAGCAAGCGACGAAAATCAAGACTGACAAAACAGGATTAATGGCTAACTACTGAGCAGATTTCTTAGTGATTTGCATATTCGAGTTGCTCTCCCTATCACCTTGTTTTGTGGCAACAAATCTGCTCAGTAGTTGGCCATTAATCATGTTTTTCATAAGCGTACAAAGCATGTACGCATTGATGGCCATTTTATAAGGAAAATGGCGCAACAAGGGTTCATTACAACCTCTCATGTGTCATCATCATATCTTCTCATGTTGTTAACATTTTAACCAAAGCTTTAGGAGCCAAGCAGCATTGCTTTCTTAGGTCCAAGTTGGGCCTTCTGCTGCCTTGCATTGGTCCAGCTTTAGGGGTATATGGGAGTATGTAGCTGATGTAATTGTGCACAACATAGGAGGGTATTTTGGTCATTTCAGAGTGTGCAAATTGTATCATCTTCGAGTGTGTGTGTGTGTAAGAAGAGAGAGAGAGGGAGAGAGAGGGAAATTCAGTTGCTGTAACAAACTCTTTTCTTAACTTCTAGCTCAGTTTGAGCTCAATGGAGTTTTCCAGTTTCTTGTTCGTGTGATTACACATTCACTCATTCAATTTGTATGATTTGAATGTGTTCAAAGATTAATTAACGTATATATCTTCATAAGTGTTAAATTACGGTGGGTAATATACGACGTGGGGGGCCACGCACGTCCAAGCGCAATACGCGCACCAACCAAGCCGAGCACACAAACCGAGTGGGGTTCCATCCTAAAACCAATTGGTGTTAGGTGGGGTAGCCCACCGACTTATATGCAAGGCTTGGATTCCCTTTCTAATCAATGTGGGATGGTTATATTTCCCATCTTTCCACACACCCCCTCAAGTGCAACTGCCTGGCCACGCATTAATGCCAGTTGCACTTGACGACTTAAGCCTTATGGCCGGCCAGCCAATTAAGACCAGGAATCCAAACCACACCGCACTTAGCCGAACCTCGGCTCTGATACCATGTTAAATTACGGTGGGTAATATACGATGTGGGGGGGCCACGCACGCCCAAGCGCAATACGCGCACCAACCAAGCCGAGCACAGAAACCGAGTGGGGTTCCATCCTAAAACCAATTGGTGTTAGGTGGGGTAGCCCACCGGCTTATATGCAAGGCTTGGATTCCCTTTCTAATCAATGTGGGATGATTATATTTCCCATCTTTCCACACACCCCATCAAGTGCAACTGCCTGACCACGCATTAATGCCAGTTGCACTTGACGACTTAAGCCTTATGGTTGGCCAGCCAATTAAGACCAGGAATCCAAACCACACCGCACTTAGCCGAACCTCAGCTCTGATACCATGTTAAATTACGGTGGGTAATATACGACGTGGGGGGGCCACGCACGCCCAAGCGCAATACGCGCACCAACAAAATATGAAGATTATCATGTTACTTTCATATCTTTTATGTTAGTTATTTTGCAACAAATAATCTGGCCAAATATGGCCTCTGTTGGCTACAGCTGGAATGTGGTCCTGAACCCATGTTCTCAGCTGTTTGTCATCTTGTGAGGTAAGGGTTTGCTACCCCATGTGCAAGGCACATGTTCCCTACCTTGCATACTATATAAGACAATGCTTTGTTCCCTCAAATGTAGGGTTTTGGGGATTGCAGCCGACTCTCATTAAGGCTTGATAGCCATTTTCTTCCATTTTGCAGTGTTGATGACAGATGGCTTGAATGTGCCATTTTGTGTTGGTTTATTGCTTTGATTGTGATTGATCTATGTTTTATAGTCTTATTTCTTCATATGGTATCAGAGCTGCAGCTCGATTCTGGGGTCTTTGATTAGTTTTTTCTTGATATAGAAGTTTTCTTATGTTTACTGTCAGTGATCAATCAAACACAGAAGAGAGAAATATTGAAGAGATGGCCACACCAACTAATGCTAATGTTAATGATCCGCTGTTTTTATCTAACTCTGATCATCCAGGAGCCCAATTGGTTGCTATACCTTTTGATGGTACCAACTATATGACTTGGAACCGAGGTGTGATAATGGCTCTTGGTGCCAAGAGCAAACTTGGCTTCATAAATGGTGCATGTGTCAAGCCTGCAGCTGGGCATGCTGACCTTGAAAAGTGGATCAGGGCAGACTACATGGTAAGATGTTGGCTCTTAAATTCCATGAGTAAAACTGTTGCTGAAGGTTTTGTGTTTATGGATTCCTCTAAGGCCTTATGGGATGAAATAGTTGAAAGGTTTGGACAGACCAATGCTCCTAGGATCTTTCAAATTCAAAAGAAACTGGGAAATATTGTGCAGGGCAACATGTGTATTGGAGATCTCTATAATGTTTTTAAGAGACAGTGGGATGAGTTACAGGTTCTAGAGTGTATTCCTGAATGCTTATGTGGTGCTCTAGCAGGCTGCACATGTGATCTGAAAAGGAAATTTTCTGAGATTCAATCTCGTAACAGACTTATGCAATTTCTAGCTAGTTTGAGTGACAGATATGATGCTGCTAGGAATTCTATATTAGCTACAGATCCTTTGCCTAGTATCAACAAGGCATATTATATTCTCCAGCAGGTTGAAGGAGGAAATGAAGCTTCTAATGGGACATCTGGGTCTCAAGGAATTAGTATGGATTCTAGTGCCTTAGCAGCTAACAGAAGTGGAGGCTTCCAACAGAGAAATACTAGCAGCAGCAACAACTCTGGCTTTAACAATCCTAGTTTCAACAATTCTGGTCCTAAGAAGGAGACAAAGGACTGGAGAGAGTTGAAAAGGATCAAACAAAGCTCAACTTGCACCTATTGCAAGATGAAAGGGCATCTAGCAGAGCAGTGTTTTAAGCTACATGGGGTGCCTGATTGGTTCAGAGAACTGAAAGAGAAGGAAAGAACAGGTAATGCTAACAGAGGATCTGCAAATGTGGCTGGATCAGTGGGGTCTCAGTCTCAGAACAGTCCTTTAGATGATGATATTGTTGATGGCAACCTTGATACAGCCATGGTGAATGCAGTCTATCAAGAGGTGCTCAGAAGGATAAAAGGAAAGAATCCAAGTGAGGGAGCTGGCTCTTATGCTAATTTTGCAGGTATGATTCCTTACAATCATGTAAATAGTGTTTTGAAAGAAAACACTTCTGTTGATTGGATTATAGACACAGGAGCAACTGATCATATGATAGCTGATTCCTGTATGCTTGGGCATAAGGAGGAATTGAGCAAGCCTATCCATATAGGGCTACCTGATGGCTCCATTAAATCTGTTTCTGAAATGGGAAAAATGCAGTTGACTGACTCCATAATGCTAAGTGATGTGTTGCTTGTGCCTGACTTCAAACACAGATTATTATCAGTGGGCAAAATTCTTGATGAAACTGATCTTGTAGCTATATTTACTAGATCTCATTGTTATTTCCAGGACCTTGGATCTAGGAAGACAATCTTATCAGGAGTCAGAAAGGATGGCCTATACAAGATATGCTCAGAGTTACCCAGCACCAGCTCAAGTGTTGAAAGTTTAATGAGAAGTTGTAATAAAGCTAGTTTAGAAATAGCTCATGCTAGACTTGGTCATAGCTCTATTTCCAAATTAAAACACTTAAAGTTGTTCAGTTATTCAGATATGGATGGATTCCATTGTGAATCATGTTCTTTGTCTAAACATCATAGGCTACCTTTTCAGAGCAGTCTAAACATGGCTAGTAAGCCTTTTGAGCTAATCCATATGGATTTATGGGGACCTTATAAATGTGTTACTTATAATGGTTTCTCTTATTTTCTTACTGTCCTTGATGATTGTACTAGAGTCACCTGGACTTTCTTGCTCAAGAACAAAATGCAGGTTCCTCAAGCAGTGAGTGATTTTTTAACTTATGTTGGGAATCAGTTTGATACTTCTGTGAAGAATGTAAGAACAGATAATGGTACAGAGTTTGTACAAAGGCAGTGTGTTGAATTGTTTGCATCTAAGGGGATCATTCACCAGAAATCTATTCCTTATACTCCTCAACAAAATGGGAGAGTGGAAAGGAAGCATAGGCATTTGGTTGAAACTGCAAGATGTCTGAGAATACACAGTGGGTTACCTTTGAGATTTTGGGGAGAATGCTTACTTGCTGCTACTCATCTTATCAATAAGATGCCTACTGAGGTTCTAAGTTGGAAAACACCTCATGAGAAGTTGTTCAACAAACCTGCTCAGTATGATGATCTTAGAGTTATTGGAAGTTTATGTTATGCTCCTGTATCTTTTGGCAGCAAAGACAAGATGAAGCCAAGAGCTAGAAAATGTGTGCTGCTTGGGTATCCCTTTGGACAAAAAGGATACAAGCTATGGGATCTAGAATCCAGAAATGTATTTGTGAGCAGGGATGTAGAATTCAGAGAGGATGTATTTCCATTCAAGGATAAAATTGATAGCATTGCAGAGGCACCCTATGAGGGAAGAGTGATGTTGCCCTTAGTGAATCCTGCACTAGATGATGCTCAATGTGTGCAACATTCACCAGAGATTTCTTGAACTTATTCTCCTCCACCACATGCTCCTATAGACAGTAATCAAGAACAGTCTACTCCTCCATCTCAAGTAGCAGACTCTCTAAGCTCTAGTGAAAGCATTAGACAAATGTCTCCTGAGATATTGCAGGATGTTAATATCTTCCCTCCTTTAAGAAGGTCTACTCGTGATCATGTTGCTCCCAAGAGGTTGCAGGATTATGTATGCAGAAATAACAGGCAAAGAGATTCTATGTCTCAGTCTTTTCTAGCTCAATGTTTGGGAGATGAAGTCAGTAGGGACTCAGAGGTGTTGAACTCTTTTGTATGCATGGCTGCTGAACAGGAACCTTATACCTTCAAACAGGCCTCTCAACATCCTAAATGGATGGATGCTATGAATACTGAAATACAAGCCTTAGAATGCAATGATACTTGGGAGTTGACACAGCTTCCTGTTGGTCATAAGTCTATTAGGAGCAAGTGGGTCTATAAGATTAAGTATAGGCCTGATGGGAGCATAGAGAGGTACAAAGCTAGACTGGTTGCTAAGGGATATAATCAGATTAAAGGAAAGGATTACAAACATACCTTTTCTCCAGTTGCTAAATTCTCTACTGTGAGAATACTTATAGCTTTTGCCACTATGAGAATTTGGAATTTGTATCAGTTGGATGTAAATAATGCCTTCTTACATGGAAGGCTGGAAGAAGAAGTGTACATGGATCCTCCTGAAGGATACGTTATGAGAACTCCTGGTTTAGTTTGTCGATTGAAAAAATCCATTTATGGATTGAAGCAGGCCTCAAGGCAATGGAATTCAGAGCTATGCAGATTTCTCTTGAATCTTGGTTATAAACAATCTTGTGAAGATTATTCCCTGTTTGTTAAGCCAGTGAAATCTGGAATTGTGGTGGCATTAGTTTATGTGGATGATCTGTTGATCACAGGTGATGATGAGAGTGTGATAAGACAGACTAAAGAGGCTCTACATAGAGCCTTCACTATCAAGGATCTTGGCAAAGCCAGATACTTCCTTGGCCTTGAGATCTTGCATAACAAAGCTGGGACCTTTCTTCATCAAAGGAAATACATACTTGACATCCTTGAGGATTGTCAAATGACAGACTGTAAACCTGCTATTTTTCCTCTACCAAGAGGATTGAAGTTGTCTACTGATCATGGAGAAGTGATGCCTGATCCAGAGAAGTATAGAAGACTTGTAGGGAGATTGTTGTTCTTAAATCTCTCTAGGCCTGATATATCTTATGCTGTGCAACATCTTAGCCAGTTCATGGTTGAGCCAAGGCAACCACACTATGATGCAGCTATTCATGTGATCAGATACTTAAAGGGTACAGTTTCCACTGGTTTGCATTATCCAAAAGATCATCCAATGATCCTTAATGCCTTCTGTGATGCTGATTGGGGCTCATGCCAGTTTAGTGCAAGGTCTCTTACAGGTTACTGTGTTTTTTTTGGTGGATCTTTAATATCTTGGAAAACTAAGAAGCAAGTCACAGTTTCCAAATCTTCAGCTGAAGCTGAGTACAGAAGTATGTCTACTACTGCTAGTGAAATTGTATGGGTTGAAGGCATTTTGCAAAGACTGAAGATCAGTGTGCCAAGGCCTATTTCTTTATTCTGTGATAGTAAGTCTGCTATCCACATAGCAGAGAATCCAATATTTCATGAGAGGACCAAACACTTGAAGATTGATTGTCATTACATCCGTGAAAAACTGCAAGAAGGATTCATTCTTCCTCAACATGTCAGAACAGGGGTCCAACTTGCAGATGTGCTCTCAAAACCACTTGGAGAGAAGCAGCATCATTTCCTTGCTTCCAAGTTGGGACTTGTTGGTCTCCCACCATGTCCAACTTGAGGAGGGGATATGAAGATTATCATGTTACTTTCATATCTTTTATGTTAGTTATTTTGCATCAAATAGTCTGGCCAAATATGGCCTCTGTTGGCTACAACTGGAATGTGGTCCTGAACCCATGTTCTCAGCTGTTTGTCATCTTGTGAGGTAAGGGTTTGCTACCCCATGTGCAAGGCACATGTTCCCTACCTTGCATACTATATAAGACAATGCTTTGTTCCCTCAAATGTAGGGTTTTGGGGATTGCAGCCGACTCTCGTTAAGGCTTGATAGCCATTTTCTTCCATTTTGCAGTGTTGATGACAGATGGCTTGAATGTGCCATTCTGTGTTGGTTTATTGCTTTGATTGTGATTGATCTATGTTTTATAGTCTTATTTCTTCATAATAAGTAGCTCCCAACCCTAAAAAAAAATTGTTTTAATTCAAAGTGAAGAGTTTTAATTCCTAGCTAGATCGAATCCTAGTTATAACCAATTTATATATATTGATCGAATTAATTGTTGTTTTAATTGATTGTAAATAGATTTATAGCAAGTACTGAATTATTAGTTTAGGACTAGTGTGGCAGACCCGTGCTACGCCCGGGATATGATTTTATATCAAATACATAAGTGATATTATTCTTGGTGAATAATGCAAAAATTAAGATGGCATAAATTTTATAACAGAGTAATGAAATATCAATAACTTATCTAGCGAATTTTAACCATAATTTTTTAATTACTCATTTTTATTATCATAAGTTACAATTTGATAAAATATTTAGATATATGCACTCTCTTGAACTTATAATATTCTTTTTTAAAATTAAGCATATCAATTTGCTTCAATCGAGAAATTTCTTAGGTGAAACTTTTATTGCAAGAATTTTCTATTTTTTATTTAATGCTTATTATTTTTATAGGAATATATTTAAAAAAAACTAATACGGAGTAATATTCTATCAATTTTTAAAATAAAAAATATCATCTTAATTTATAATCATTCAAAAAGATCAAAATGCACTCTTGTTTATATATCAATTAAGATTAAATATAAAATATCATTTAGATATGACGTCCGCCCATTATTTATATGAAAAATTATTATGTATAATTTATGTATTTTTCATTATTTTCTCATATGGTTAATTCAATTATTTTTTTTATAGTTCTGTATATTTTATCTTCACTTGAACTCCGTTTTCAATCATTATTTTCCTTTTTTTATATAACTTATTGAATTTATTGATAAAATGCTACCTTTTGGATTTTATTGAAGGCTCCTTTATAAAATCAGCTTCTATTTATAAATATATCTTTACGTGGAGAGAATTGTATACATATATTTTCTTATTGACATGATATATACAATAATCATTGTGCTAGCAATATAATGTTTTAATGAGATGATAACAATATTGACGGTGAATGAATCTTTTGTTAAGAGGAAGGTGGTAGGATTGTTCATATAACCCAATGTGAATATAAAAAGAATGAAATAATAGTATGTATTTTAATTAGAAATAACAAAATTAAAATATTACTATAAAAACAAAAAAAAAATCAAATACTACATACGTACAAATGCAAGAAACTAAAAAAAAATCTAGAACCATAAATAAGAGATTTGAGAGAATTCAAAAAATGGAAAAGAAATATATCTAGAATTTCGGGAATTTAAATTTACAAATCATACATAAAAATACTATAACTATTGTGCTACTTACCCGTTGATCGATTCATCTCTTCATAAGATTTTTTGCACCTACAAATTAAATAAATAGAACAAACATTAGAATACACAACAACAATAATAGTAGTAATAAAGGGAATATTATGAAAAAAATGAAAAAATAGAAAACATATATTATATATATAGCATTAAAATTTAAAAGTTTGAGAAATAAACAAAGGTTTCAACCATAATAATATAATGTGGAAGAATTAAACAAAATCATGACCACTAAAATGCTAAAAAAAATGTGCTACAATATTAAAATTAGAAGTCTAAATCTCCCAATATTCTTCACATCTTTCTCTTTAAGTATAAAAAGTAAGGTTTGTGCACAAATGCATGACCTCCTCCTTCTTATATATATAAGCCCTTCATTATTTTTAGTCTCTTGATATTCCCTTTGATTAAAATCTTGAAAAGATAAAAGGTCACAACTACACAATAAATTGCAATTACTTTTATTTTGGTAAAGATGAAATAAATTGTAATTAATACTATTATTTAGAAGGTGGAAGATCTTAATTAGAAATTAGAATTACTATTTTTTAAGAATAATAATATTTTTATTTTTTTATATGTTATTTAATTAGAGGTTTTCGAAAATTAAATAAAAAGATACAACCACACAATAAATTATTATTTATGATAAATTTGGATTAATTTTATGATTTGGTGTGGATTATTTTTAAAAATTGTTGATAAAATACAAAAAAGTTCGGAATGAGAAAAAAATTATGGCAAAAAAAAGATAAATTTAAATTAGGTTTTTATTGTATAAGACATAAAGTATATACATTTATGAAATGGAGACATTTAGGGTATAAAGTTATGGGTAAGTTTGAGAAGGTGAAAGATCTCCACAATAAATTGAAAATAATATTTTGCTTAGGGTCAGTTTGGTAACACGGAGCTGATGGGGTAGCTGAAGCTGATAGAGTAGCTGAAGCTGATGGATTAGTGTGTTAAATATATGTTAAATTGGAGTTTTCATAAGCTAGTAAGGTGTTTGGTAACCCAGCTGATAGAGTAGCTGATACAAAGTAGCTGATCAGATAAGAGAAAATGAATAGAATTCTAAAAAGCTTGCGGTAAGTAGCTGTTGAAAATCCAATTTCAAAAGTTAACTAAATTAAAACCTTATATTTAACTTATTTAAAACTATAAATTATTAAAACCAAAAGCTCTGAAAAGCTACATGCATTGCCAAACGGACCCTTAGTAATTTTTTTCAAACGTAATATTTTGTTGGTCTCTTGATATTTCCTTTAATTTAGATTAGATGTTTTGGAAAAGAAAAGCCTACAAAACCACACAATAAGTTGTAGTAGTAAATTGAAAATCAGAAATTATAAATTATTATTTTTGATAAATTATATTATATAATCTAATGCATTTAAAAAAAGAGTTAACAACTACTACCATTTTGATATAGTTTAACATTTTAATAAATTATATTTTTGATAGATTTTAATATATATATATATATAATAATAATAATAAACTGATAAATTTTTAAGGTTTAGATGAAGAGGTTATTATTATTATTATTATTATAAAATAATTAGATTAGAATGTCATTAAGTAGAAAATGACAAAGTAGGAAAATAAAATAAAAGATGTAGTTGTTAAGATTCGAACCTTGGTTGGAAGGATTGATAAATTATAATATATAATCTAATGCATTTAAAAAAAGAGTTAACAACTACTACCATTTTGATATAGTTTAACATTTTAATAAATTATATTTTTGATAGATTTTAATATATATATATATATATAATAATAATAAACTGATAAATTTTTAAGGTTTAGATGAAGAGGTTATTATTATTATTATTATAAAATAATTAGATTAGAATGTCATTAAGTAAAAAATGACAAAGTAGGAAAATAAAATAAAAGATGTAGATGTACGTTAAGATTCGAACCTTGGTTGGAAGGATTCTCATCAACAACTACTACCATTGGGCTAAAGAAATTATATTGATAAAATAGCAATTTTTTTGTGGAGTTAATAATTAATAGCAATAAATTGCCCATGAACACAACTTTTTATGTTATATATATATATATATATATATATATATATATATATATATATATACACACACACTAGGACATGATTAAAACGGGAATGATTTGAAAGGGAGGTGAAATCTGAATATCCGGGCCTAAATGCAATTTGCAAGATGTATATAAAAATAATATATATGTATTTTGGAAGAGGGAAATGAATATATAATGGGATTTGGGGGGCAAACAGTAGTGGACATTACTGCGATTGCTAGCATGGCAAGCATGAAATTAAAGTGGCCGGGACGACTCTGTCGGCCAATTAATGTTTACGAACTCATTTGTAATTACTTCATTAATCAATAATCAATCCATCCCCACGTATGTATTTAGTACGTAATTGCAATTAGCCCATTAGGCTTGGTCGGCTATTTAACCACACATATATATATATATACTAGGTGGGGTAGGCGCGCGAATGCGCGCCATAGCAGATCCATTGTCAAACCATAGCAGATTGAAGCTACAAAACATTCTAGTTAAAATGAAGTTAGCACAACTAAAAAAATCTGTGTCAACAGTTTGTAACTACAAAATTCTGACAACATGAAGGACTGGAAAAAAAGTATACAATTCTAGCACAGTAGGTTCTAAACATATTAAAACAGCCCAGTGTGTTTTCATCATATTTAAGCAGCACAATTGAAGTTAACAAGCCATTGAGTTACACTTTGCTGAGCTCGTCCTTGTGCCTGTCAAGTTGATCTTGAAGTTGCCTCCTTCATCCTTCTATAAGTTGTTTTTGATTCTTAATTATAACTCTACTTCCATTGTAGCAATATCCTGTTGCAGCCAAGCAAAACATTGAGCAAATAAAATTACTGTTTTTTTTTAATTTATATCAAGAAAAACGGAACTGAAATACTACAACTACAACCTTTCGTAGCATCTCAGCGCTGCTACTGCTTGGATTCTCGCGTTGCAGTGCAATAAGATATAACTGGAGCTTCTTGGCAGTCTCCATAAAGTCTCTTGCATGATTCTCTACATCAACTGAACAGCAGGACATAACACTTCCAGTAACTCAGCAAGTTGATTCCAATTCAGTGCCGTATTTGCATTCGATATCACAAGTAGACAAGAGAACCAACGAATTTATGTCTTCCCTACTCCTTTCAGTTATGAAACTTAGAGTTATAATATCACATTAGCCAACTGAGATACAACAGTAACTTTCCCGGCTCAAATTACATCAGAAAATAACTTATATGTTCTAACAACCCTGTTTATCATTAAAGGACCAACAATTCCATATAACACGGTTAATTCATTAAAGCAGAATTAAAGAACGTCGATAATAATCAAACTAAACTGAGAGAAACGTAATTAAATAGGCCAATCAAAAAAGGCATTTGCAGAAGTAGACCAACTTGGTGTCTCAACTTCTTTGGAAATGGCATTAGGGGTGTGCAGAAAAACCCGAATAAAACCCTAATTGTTCTATGATATGATAACAGCCGCACTCTTTCTCTTTCTCCATATCCACCGTAGTCCCATTCTCCTCTCTTTGTCGGCGGAAGCCTAAACCTATCCAGGTTGTTGTTCTCCATGCCATCCATCGAGATTCTTTAACACTTCTTTCTTTCCTCCCATCCTCTTCATCTACTATCTCCATCCCTCTTTATGCTCGTCTTTTTTTTTTGCATCTGCAGACCCGCTGTACATCATCTTCTTTGCATCTATAGAGGGCTTCAAAGCCCTCAAATGTCAATTTCCCATTTTCTCTCTTTATTAAACATCGATTGATACCTCTATTTTGTAGATTTCATTTTCGATCCGGATTTAATTTTGAACCGGTGCATTCTATGGGTTAGAGTGTTTGGATATGGAATCTGCGGATTTAACATAAGTATTGGCACCCGAATCCGAAGTGTTTGGATTTGATTTCATAGCTTTTAGTCCTAATTTTTGTTTATTTGACTTCAACAACTGATTGTTCGTCACCTTCCTCTAATCCTCTGTTTCATTGTGGTCTGTCTGTTCTTTTCTCATCCGAGATCCGTGTCGTGGCGGGTACCCGCATCAGATACACGAATCCGTTTCGTGAAACCGTGTCGGGTATCCGTCAATTAGCGGATCGTGTTCGGATCGGCACTTTGGGAGTTAATGGTTCCGGGTATCCAACACGAATATCCGGTTCGTGTCGGTTACCCGTTTATGAACAGCCCTAAATGGCATATCACAAGAGCATGCATGTGCAAATATTTAAAAACACCACATACGAAAATCCTCAAGCCAGAAGTTCTCAAAAGTTCTAGACAAAGAAAATCAACGTAAATCATGGAGGACAAAGAAGTATAGAACCCTTAGCCCTGGCCTGTCCAATTTTTATAGCAAATCCTAGACACAATCTCGTGGTGACTCGTGAATGGTGTCTAAGCAACCATCCGCAAATTTTGATTCAATAACTTTACAATGACTACACACCGAATAAGTTGCCTATATTTATTGGCAAATTTACATCCACTCAGGACTTCTGCAAGTTTATTCAAATCCAGTGTTGTCATTGCATCAAATGCCGCAAACATATAAGAGAACCAATATATTACCTTTCTACTACTCATCGTCTAAAGTATCCAAATCCTAATCTCAAAGCAAATTACATTAGAAAACAGCTACAATTTTTATGAACACATTATTTGACATGCACATGCCAAAGGAACTCAGTTTCATGACATCAAATAGGAAGCATTTAACTTATCAGCCATCTCGGGTATCCTAGGTAGTGGTTCGGGTCCTTAAGAGCAATAGAGCTCCTTTACAGGAGTAAACAGCATCCATGATAAAACATTAAAACCACAATTGAACTGACATAAATGCAACTAAATAGGCAAACTTAAGATGCCATTTGCAAAAATAAGCAGAACTTCGCAAATCGTCCTTAAACAGAAGCAATATATCAACAAATGATATTCACATAAAAAATTCGACATCAAGATGATCTCTTTAAAATTGTGGGCAAAGATGACCAAGCTATATATAGCTCAGAGGACATAGAACAATTAGACCTTGCCTAATGAATTTTAATTAAAAAAACCCTAAGCACTCATCCATAGAACTGATTCAATCGTTAAAGATTAATTTCTTTCCAGATTTCAAGAAGCATCACAGGATACACATTCCTCAAATGCAGATCCCACAAACTTTTGTCACTCCAAAAATAAATTTGTAGAGAACTAATTAATTAAACCTTGATTTGCACACAGAATAAGTACGTAGTGCCTATGATTTCTCAACAAACTCTGATGAGAAGGGTGATGAGAGCGGTCTATAGCTTGGAGCTCTCTCGTGGGCAAGCATGGGAGCAAAGGTGCTTCTAACGAAATTCCTGGACTAAAATTCCAACAAACACATCCATTATAATCTTAATTGGGGTATCATTATGGACAACATTAAAAGGGAAAAAAGGGCAGAATTATGATAATAGCCAAAATTCCTGGACTAAAAGTGGCCAATGATACCCCAAAATACCTAAGCAAACTATTACACCAATTAAATTCAAGAATACATAAATTAGTCCCTAAATTTTTAGAAAGCCGAATAAATCAAAGAGGAAAAGATTTACCTTGTCCATATGAAAACTGAGGCAAACACATAGATGCATCTGAATCCAACTGCCACATAGCTACAATGGTGAAAATGGAAGAAGATAAAAGGGGGAAGAAATCGGATATATATTGGTGAAAACATAATCGAACAATTCAAACCCACCTCTCAATCCACAAGAAAAAGGAAGACTTGAAATTAAGGTCAAAAGGAAGGCCAACAATCGAACAAAAATAGAGTGGCAAGGAGATAATCAAGCAAAGCGACAACAAGAAACACAAATAGAATCCAAAATTAATTATGAAATCGAGAAGATATGGGTTCAAAACTAAAACATAGAGAAATAGGACTCACAAAATGAATCAGCGCCGAAGACGGTGGCTAAATCGGTGGTGGCTAGCGACTGCGCTAAAAATGTCGGAATCGAGCCCCAATCATGCTTCCCGGTCTCTAACTAATTGAATTGAACTAAAACTGAGAAAGATGGGAGGTCTGAGATTCAAAATGAAGAAGAAGAGTCCCTTCGCCCACACTCTACCCCCGTCGCCATATGAGAAACAAATGACCAAGAGGTGGAACTAAAAAGACCGAATGGTACACCAAAACAAAAAAAAAAGTTTAAAATTCAAACTTTGAGGGCCAAATAAGATATTACACCTTCAATTAATTTGAGCCATTAATTAGATCACTTATCAAGAGTGGACGATCAGGATGACATAATTGTAGACAGAATAGTACCTATTATAATGTACAGTAATTTCCTTCCCACACATTAATAGTAGTAGGGATTTAACAAAATTAAATTATTGAACAAAAATATTTAAACTATAAATAAATAATAGTTTTAAGGTTATTTTTAACTCTATAAATAGAAATTGTGATTTCTAATCATATTATAAATAAAATAGTAATTTACATAATATTTTAAAATTTTATTAACATTTTCAAACACAAATTAAGATAATAATTCTAGGGTATATTTATTATTATTATTTAAAAATAAATAAAATGATCCATAAAATATAATCCAACCCTTAAATTCAAATTTTGAATATAGTTATAATCAAATTTGAGTTTAAAAATATTAAAATATAATATATTTAATGATAAATTAACGAAAATAGATAAAGGGGTGTCGTGAGTTGTAAATAAAGAACCATTAAAGGGTGGTTTGCTATAACATTGAATTTAAGGGGTGGTTAAGTGAAAACCCCCATGTTCAAAGGGTGGTTTGCTGTAAATTTCCCTAAAAAAAAAAGCAAAAAAGACCCACCAAATTGAACACAAAATTATCCCAAAAAGGAAAAAGAATAAGTTTGAGAATTAGACCTCAGTGGCAGCATGTGTTAGCAGGTTTGAAAATCTCTTTAGCAATGCATTCAAGAATGGTGATCTTGTTCTTTTTAAGGATGGCAGATGCTATATGAAGCAGTTCAGCCCTTTTCCAAAGAGGTATCTTTGCCTACACTTTCTGTGCCATCTTGGCTGATTCCATCACCTTGGTTGCCTCTTCATGAGTGTATACTGTTGCAATTTGACATTGAGAATCATCATATAAAACCCCAATTACAGAACTATAATCCATCAAAGTTCATTTAGGCATTTCATCATTTTTTTTAGAAAAAGCATTTCATCATGCATGCCAAGCAAAGTAAGCAAATAAGTATCAAATTATTAAAAAAAGTTGATAAAAAAAAAAGTTAATATTTTACTATATTTTACAACAGTACGGAAAATTCTGTCATTGTAGAAGTTGTCTACGAATACTTCTAATACCACTGCAGTTTAACCAATTGATTAAAATAAAATAAAAAACATCAAATATAATAAATAGATTCTTTTAAAAAGAGAGTTGGATTCCACGTACGGTGCAAGCATTCAATTCTAGAATCTGATATTTGAACCCCAAACAGATCCAAATGGGCTATCCCAGTCAGACCTAAAGCATGGAAAGAAAGGTTCACATTAGCACCGTAGTACACCATATAGAGTTACCAGTTATCAGACATAATGACCTGTCTTTGAAAAAGACATTTTGATAAACGGACTTGGATGCAAATGGGAGAATGATGCTTACTCATCACATCTACGCCTATGGCTATCCTAAAAAGTTTACCTGGGGCAGCACCTTGGCATATTTCCTCCTCACCCAAACAGTTCTCATGTAAGCAATAATCTAATACGATACCTCGAAAATAGCACAATAACTATGGAAAACTTACATTACCATGAAGGGACATTTCTAACAAATTTGCATCTTCGAAAGGTCTCGGGAGCATTATGAACAAATGGAGTTTCCAGAACTTTAAAATCATAACATTAATAGCTCTAAAACCTATTTTAAACAAATGTTGCTGCTTAAGTGAATATCATTTTCTAGTCACTACTCATCTCTTAATACAATTCCATAAGAGAAGTTGAAGAAATTTAAATAAGTAGTTCATTGCCAACAAGTCAAAATATGCATACATGATTTAGAAGATAATTACCATGTAAAAATAGCCAAAGAAAGCCACATGTTATATAGATGAATTTCATTGCATGAGTTCCAACTGATATCCAAAACTATTGTAGCCAAATGTAAGAAAGTAGCCATAAAATTAACCAATTTAACACAAGCACAAAGAAAATCAGATATCAAAGATTCAAGGGGAATCATTAATACAACAAAATTAATCGAATATTGCACCTCTAAAAGAAAAGCAAGGAAGAGATGGTGAACTTCTGTTTGTGAAGTTCTACAAAATATCCTTCAAATTGGTGACGTAAAGTGGCCTTCAAGAGCAACTTGCCTAGGTTTCGACACATTCCATTCCTGCAACTGGACATAAGAAATTTAAAGTGAAGACGAATTCCGAAATAAAAAAAAAAGAAACAAAATACTTGGCTTGAGAAAGGAAGGAGAATTGGAGTCGATAAACCCAACAACGGTGGTCGTCTAAGGCTACGGATGCAATTGTCTATTACAATAATCAGCACATATTCCCTAATCATAAATAATTAAACAAACCAATGAAATAAAAAACCCAATTCATACATCACTCTTCAAATCTCAAGCCATAACCTAACAAAACCAATTCAATCCATTTATCCAGATCAACTCAACTAAGTGCAATTCAATAAAAGACTAACAAAATCAAATTAATAGATTCTCAAAGGCATAGGAAGCGACAATCAAGGGTTACAGATGACAAAAAGGCAAACACAGCAAGACAAGGGTCTCAGTTCCAATCACACAAACCCACAGATAACACGAGGGAAATAACGAGGAACTAAGGCGATAATGAACAACAATTGAATCAATGTTATGAATTACTGAATAAGAATAATTAAACAACACAAATTTATAAACTTATATCGACCCATTCAACCCAAAATCTCTCTTAAACAATCTCTCTTAAACATTTCTACGAACACCTTGAAAGCACAACAACAAACAATTCAACGATGCAAAAAAAGTAGAAGATGTTCACCTGAGGTCGGATTCATCAATTGGTGGTTGAAGTGTCGGAATTGAGCCCCAACAAATCATGTTTTTCGATCTCTAAACGATCGGATCTGAAGTTGAAAGAGAGTAGAGGAACATAAGTAGAGAAATAAACTCCAGAAGGCGAGTGGAGTTAGATGATGGGACAGACGGTGGAAAGCGGAGATTGGCGCGCGACCACGAGGAAGATGACGATGACTGATGAGGAAAGGACCAGAAGGCGAGTGGAGTTAGATGATGGGACAGACGGTGGAAAGCGGAGATTGGCGCGCGACCACGAGGAAGATGACGATGACTGATGAGGAAAGGAAGGAGATGGAAAGGGGTAGCCAAGATCAGGGAGGATATTAGGAGAAGATGAAGACGGTGGCCCGAATCCCGATTGCCCGAAGAGCAGATGGAAAGAGAATGGGAAAAGGTGAAGCACAGGTTTTAAGAATTAGATGAAAATACCAAAAAGGATATTGAAAGAAAAAAATAAATAATTTTAAATTCAATGTTTCAAGGGCAAAAAAGACAATATACGTCAGGGGAGATGTCAGCCGTTGATCCCATCCCCTTGAGTAGATCCAACGGTTATTTTAGCAGAAATTTTATGAACAGTTATTCTGGAGTTGCTCCTTTTAGGGTAGGAGATATATATATATATATATATATATATATATATATATATATATATATATATATATATATATATATATATATATATATATATATATATATAGGGAGTGGTTCCCTTGTGCACACCCCTTAGGGTGTATCTAGTGCACAAATCCTGGCCATTGATGGAGAGGAAATGGAAGGCAGGAATTAAAAGGAATTTTTGTATTTTTCTTTTTAATGTAGTGGGACCCACCTGCCAAAAAAAAACCACCTTCTTTCTTTTGTACGTGTAATCCACCCCCACTCCATCTTGCTTTTTTTTTTTGGATAGTTTTTTTTTTTAAATGAAAAAATGGTGGGACCTAACTTCAAAAGACTGACACGTTTTTTTTATTTTTCCGGATGTGAATTCGCTGTTTTGGAAAATTGGTTAATTCTACCGAATAATGTTTCACATTCTACTGAATAATGGGTGATTTATTGTTGAGACTCACCTAATTTTGTTTGTTTCAAAATTTTACAATTCCACCGAATAATGTTTCACATTCTACCGAATAATGTTACATTATTTTTTTCTATCCAATTCAAATCAAAATTTACCCATTCCACCGAATAATTTGTCACGTGCTACCGAATAATATTTTTTCGCCCATCAATTTCAGATAAAAGAAACCCAAAATCTCTCAACAATAATCATTTCACCGAATAATACTTTTATTCCACCGAATAATCACCGAATAATACTTTTATTCCACCGAATAATCACCGAATAATACTTTTATTCCACCGAATAATACTTTGTTGTTTGAAAATAATCACCGAATAATACTTTTATGCAATCGACCTTCAAAGAGATCAAAGGCAGTACGTCAAATTCACACCGATCAAAGGCAAAACGAAAATACGGCATTTGACCAGTTGATTAATTTCATTAACAAATCAAAAATCATTCACAAATCAATTACAGATTTACATAATTTCACACACAATTCCCAAATCAACTACCGAAATCCATCTTTCAGCACACCATTTCACATTGAAGAGCAAAAGAAGAAGTAGAACACTGAAATTCAATATCCAAATTGAAGGGGCCACCAACGCCGAATACCGATCAAATAAAAGAAAAGATCTAATTTTGCTCTGCAATTGCTTAGATCTTTAGGGATTTGGAAATTATAAATCAGAAGCTTTAATCTCACAGAGAATCGACCAAAAGACAACACGAAATACCAAAATCCATAACGATCGTTAGGGCTTCCTTCTTGCTTGAATAGCCTCCTCGACTCCATCTCCATCGCCCTCCGCCACCACCGACACCGCAACGGATCGATTAGCCTGGAAAACAGACACTCGCACCGCTGTCGATGGTGGAATCGGCTTGTCAATCGCCTGGCCCAGAAAGCAGCACCGAGCACCACCTCGCTACGCCTCCGTGTCTCCTCCGCTCGCCTACGCGTCGCCTCCGCGGGCGGGCATGGATGGATGCCCATCTCCCTCGTCCTCGACCTAATCAATCGCAGCAGCGGGCATCTCCCATCTCCCTAATCAATCGCAACAGTGGCCATGGCTGCATCCCTATCGGTGCTCGTGCAAAAGGATTCCGGTGAGGAGGACGGTCGGGGAACCTCGGCCTCAATCTCACTCTCACCGACGTCGGCCTCAATCCCTGAATCGCCTCCCCACCTCTGCCTCGCCTAGGCTCGCGCCTCCGCCTCACCGAGCTCGCTTTGGATCCACGGGTCCTCATCGATGAAGAAGACCATCTGGACTCGATTCCGGCTAGCCTGGGCTCGCCTCCACCTTGCCTCCTCGCTGAATCGTTGTAACGGCCCAGAATTATAATTTCCGGGTTACGTTTCAAGGGATGAAACCCCTTGAAACGTAACCCGGAAATTATAATTCTGGGCCGTTACAAAGATGGTATCAGAGCTGAGGTTGTGCAATTCGGGTACACAAGGGTCGAGTGTATGTTTTGGAAAACTGCCCATGAATTTCAAATGATTTGAAAGTGTTTTAAAGGGGCAAAATGAACTTAAGATGCCTAACTGAAATTGGACTAAGTAATGAACTTGACTTGTAATAAAAGAGAAAAACCGACCAAACGGGGACACGAGTGGGTAATAAAGGCGCTAGACCACCCCTATTGGGTGTAGTTGGGAACGGTAGACAAAATATCAGCTTGTTCTTTACAGATGGGTTGGGAGACTCCAAGGAGATCATTATGTGTTTTATTAACTGGTTATGTGCTGAATACTTGCTATGCTAGAGATTTGATTTGGATGCCCTAACTATGAAATGTGTATTGACTTACTTGTGCAAACGGGATAGCGGGAGTACCTTTATTTCTATATGGTCAAGTCCAGCTTGTGTGAAACAGCCCTTCAACTATGTTCTATCGAGTCTTCCTCCCAGATGTCAGTGTCTCCCACGGGGAATCGGGTCGGTAAACACATTGTGTCGGAAACATGTATGGATATAAAGGTGGTTTGAGTGAGTATTGAAAGGTAGTTCTTGATGTCATTTTGAGTCGAGAGTAAGGTGTTTATGAGGCTGTCTTTCTTGATTTTTATGATGGTTAACCAGTGTTTTCCTACCACAAGAGTCGTACCAAAGTCCCACGGGAAAGAGGAGTGATGAGTCGGTTGGGAAAAGTCAATGGTTGCCCTTAGGGATCTCTGTCCGGTTGTAATTGTGACTCTCTCTGAATTGCATGACATAATTTTATAATCTTTGGCATGTACCCTGTGAATAACCATTGGTAAAAAGCTACTCATGTTGTTGCATCTATGATTGGTTACATTGCTTAGGTCTTGTGTTATGTCTTGGCTTCTACCATGATTATATGTTGTCATAGCATGTTTGCTTGGCCTATTGATCGTAAGATTGAATGGAAGTGTGAGCTGCATGATTTTACTCTACTAGGTTCATGATAGTGTGATCGTTAAATTTTGATACCCTGATGAAGCAAGTTCCTTAATTGATACGTGCTACAACTTGATGTCAACATGCCATATATGATACGTAATTCCCAATACATGTTATGATGATGATCCTTAATGTAAAATTCGTGGTTGTATGTCATTCTTTATCCATGTTGGTCACATTGCCTAGGTCTCATATTGCGTCTCGCTTCTTGTCATGATTATGTGTCGTCTTCGCATCTATAATTGTACTATTGTAATGATCGTACTACTGATTGATTAGAAGCATGAATGTCATGATATGAGACTATGTGATTACTGCTTCCTCCCGGATTAGGTCCATGGTAGTGTGATGAACTGCCTTTGTATGAATGTCATAAGATGATCTCCTCAGCATGAACGATTAAATTAGTAGTTTTTATTTTGATCCTTCTATTTGAAGCGATATCTGGGTAAATGCATGCCTTATCCGAGTGGTTGTTGATTTGGAGCACATGCCCCGTATGCTAGTCATATTGCTTCGTTGTGCAGGCTTGTATTATGCATCGCTAGATCCCTCCCATGCTTCTATATCGATGGACCATGTTAACGTTATTTCTTACACATCGTTGTGTTAGTTAATCAAGTGCATGTATGTACCAAATGTCATGTTATGCCATTAGCATCATGTAGGACCCTTGATTGTAACTTGTGCGAATTTACATCTTGCCTACATTACTTTTGATTTTCTCTGAGCTAGGTCCCTGATAGTGTGATCCTTCTCTTTTCCTATCATCTTAGATTGTTTTACTCACCCTGATTAGATTAATGTTGAGTTCGATGATTGACTTGCTCTCCGTAATTGGGTAATCCTAGCATGCTTACATGTTATCGCTCGGTAGTGTTACCCTATTGTTCTATGACATCCTCTCGTGCTTGCATAGATGTATGACTTGACACCTCGCATGATCACACACCACGCTATACCATGATTCCGCATACGCATGACACCTGAATGTTAGAATGAATCTAGTCGAGTTATCTTGATTGTGTGCATGTTCGATATGTGCCAGTAGTGTCATGTAGGGCTTATGATTCCCAATATGACTCGCCAAATGATCACGTGTTGTACTTGTTCTATGATGTGATGATTATTGTATCGTGAATGTGCTCTATGATGGTTCATTCTTAGTATGATTATAATGTATCGCCCATGGTGTATTTCTTGTTACTTTTGACGATGTCTCATGTTTCGTAAATATTATGCTGAACTCCTCTTGATGGCTCTTGACTATGCTTGTATCACATCATGTATCACTAGTACCATGTAGGACCCATGCTTTCTAAATGTATCTCGTCATATGATTACGTGCCATGCTTGACCTATTATACGATCATTGTGTCAGATAAGATAGTTACTATGTTGCTCTTACATGTCCTTTTATGATGCATACACTACGCTCGTGCATTATTCATATATGTGATAATTGTGATGCCTATTTAATCCTGCATATCTTGCTTAAGTTGCTAGGCCTATCTGCTTTCATGGGATGATAGACTACTATCTTGTCTCGCATGCATCCGTGTAGCACATGAATATGTCTTTTTGAAATGAATACGTATGTCGTGCTCCTCGAGATAGGTACATGTTAGTATGGATTAAAATGATTGATATGCCCTTATGATGAAATTGTGTCTGCTTGTCACCATTGCAACCTAATAGACCTCCATAAGGGCGTTGTTGCTATTCTCGGGTTAGAGTCTTGTCTCTAGTATTGTCGTCTTTAGTTGTGGTCCGTGTTTTTCCCCGAAAGGAATTTGGGTTGTCTTCTCCCGTCACTCCCCTATCTCCGCTAACTTTGGCTCCCCCGCGATATTTGGATGAGCGATCACATGAGAAAGAGAACGGAAGGTGAGATAACGATAGAGCGGCGCAGTAGAAGCGTGGGCCCATAACCCACGAGCCTCAGGATCAATGATGTCAGTGGAACAGGCACGTGTCGAGGATTGCGGTTACTGAGTGCGATATGACTTGCAGGCAGAAGTGTACTCCGTTCGAATTGCTAATCCTTCTGAATTCGTTGATGATATTGCACTGACCTAGCGATGGGAATTACGTGTTGATGTGCTGACTTGGTGATTATTGTTGCCTGATTTACTATTGTCTATGATGGTATGATTTGATGCTTTATAGTTCTAATGTGCCATGATGCCTTGATGTGTTGATACTCTGAGTTGCTAAACATGATCTAAATTCCTTGCCTATAAAATGTGAACTGCAAATGCTGAGAAACTTGAATTGTTTATTTGATAAGGTTTTGATAAAACTTGCTAGCCTAATTTGATGATGTTCATATATGATGTTTGCTATAAATACTGAGCATGATAGTGAATTGAGACTTCGTGATAAGATTGTAATGATTGAGGATGTATTAACGATGCTATTATAAATGCTAGCTAAAATGATGCATGCCTTAGGTGTTATAATTTTGATAACTGCTTTTTTTTTTTTTTTTTTACATGTGGGGGAGATTCTCTTGTAGAGTAGTCTGAGTGCAGTGAAAGAGTTTGAGTCATTAGGATGTTCGATGGCGGTGTGAGGTAGAGTTGATGTGAGGATTGTTGGCTTAGGTAAGACTGAGTGAGCTTTGAGATTTATGAGAGGCAATGTTGGTGGTCCTGAGGAGCCTTTAGGGGATGCTTGTGATGCGCCGGGTGGTACGAGGAGTGTAAGAGAGGGCTCGTGAATATTTAGGACATGGTGTTAGAGGGTACTTGGGTGCGAAGTTTGAGATAGGAGTTGGGTTCTTAGAGGTGGATGGTGTGGTGGTGATCGGCAGAAGGACGGGTGAGATTGGAGTATCGAAATGAATTGGGATTTTCTTCAGGGGATTTTTGTCGGAGTTAGTGTTGTTGAGTCTAGAAGAGAATTAATCTTGGATTGAGTGTGGAAATGGGCGAGTGAGGAATGTGTTTTATATCGGACTAGTGTGA
The DNA here is from genome assembly GCA_963922045.1 of Persicaria maculosa. NCBI lineage: Eukaryota > Viridiplantae > Streptophyta > Magnoliopsida > Caryophyllales > Polygonaceae > Persicaria > Persicaria maculosa. The sequence goes on from OY998262.1 coordinate 70,093,781, forward strand.
TGTGAGGATTTTCTTGATTATGTGATTTATTTATATCTGCTGGCATGATGTTAGATAGTGACCATGATGAAACCTGATATGGAATGACATTACATGTCGTTATGCAATACTGAAATCTAATTTGTAGTGACTAGTGTTATCATGATATATTGAAGCAATACTACCCTGTTATGCGTTTTAGAAGCATGTTAGGACGTGCTGTGATATGATATGTGAAGTAATGATGAGTATGAACTACGAGATAATGATGTGCTATATATTATGTTGAAGCATGATGTTCCATTATGTTGTAGTAAGCATGATAATGTATTATATGGTTGACTAGCACGACTATTGATTATGTAAATGATGAAAATCACTTGAAGTATGGACATGATTCGTATATATATGAGATAATGGTGCATGATTTCTAAATGATCGTTATATGGTTTTACGACGAGTTAAGGTGATGTCTTTTAGGGCATATTGACATTTTGATGATTTATATACTACTTGATCTCCCTTTTTCTGAATCTTAATAGCATGACCTTGTTGTGTTGATATGTTAACGTGATGAATCTGTTCTACTTGTGTTGCGATATCGATATGCGATTGTGAGATTTGATGTGTACTGATGTACTAATTCCATAACACCTAACCCATTGACTTCTTGACATTGTGTGCTTGCGTGATAAGTTATGAGAATTCGATGATGCATTTGTGATGCTTTCAGTATGATATAGATATACCTTATGATTCGCTGAGATTATCATGGTTGATGTTGAGTTTTGCCATGTGAGAGATGGCTAATGATGATTTGAGTTGATCGGCTTATGCTCATATTGAGTTGAGAATGATGATTGAATGATTCTGGAAACTAGGAGGAGAATATGGGATTAGCCCTTAGAGGTGGATGATTCCACCTCCGAACTTCTGAATGTGATTGATTGTTATGCGGGAAGCTGATTTGGTTTTGGAGGATTTTGACGAAATTTTGATCGATACGATTTGACTTGTTTGGTGTAAAGTTGATTGGTTAAACTTTGGATTTGAATATTTTGAGCGGTTTTGAAAGTGACCAATTTGGATTTTAAAAGAATAAACGATGCTGAGAATTTCAATGATTTTAAGGCCAATCCTTTTCAATTGCGAAATCCCTTTTTAAACTTCTCAAACCCGGTATTATATTATAACGCCTCACGAAGTGGATACGAGCATTTTATAGGGGCGCATATAGAATGCTTGCTAAGACCTAGTGGGGACGTTATGATTACCTTTCGAGTTATGATGTGACCGAAAGGTCGGGGTAAGGGTGTGATAGGGGCCCATATCACATACTTACTACGACCGATTGGGAATGTTATGATCACGTCAAGGGTGCTATGAGGATCTCATACGGGCCCCTATGAGGTTCTTATAGAATCAATGGCATGATCCTTGGACTCACCAATTTCAAACTCCATCCCCCTGTTTTAAGGTGATTTTAGTCTCGGGGACGAGACTTGTTTTTAGAGGTGGATGATGTAAAGACCGGAAAATTTTATAATATTAAATTATTAAAGTAATGATTTATAATCATCTCGCTTTCTAAGATTCGGGAAGTTTCGAGAATATCTGTCCTCGAGCAATTATTTTATTCAAAATCATTCGAAGTAAATTCCGGCATAATTCTAAATTGGATTTTCAGAGGGATTTTATTCCGCTTTTATGTTCCGAGATTGGGAAAAATTTCTTATTAAAAGTTTATTAATTTATTTCGGTTCCAAGATTTCGATTTAAAATTTACATGAGTCGGAATTGGGTCAAGTGAGCAGGTTACGAGGTTTAGATTTCGGGTACTTTGAATTTTGACCTTGGAACCACTATAATTCCATTTCTTTTTTTTCTTTTCTTTTCCTTTCTTTTTCTCTCTCTCTCCTCCCTCTCTCTCTCTCTCGTTGCCAGCCACTCTCCTTGTCTTCTTCTTCATGTGAACAAGACAACAGCTACCCCTTTTCATTTTAAGCTAGCAGCTCCCCAATTTTGGTAAAGGGTCAAACAAACCTTGCTTTTGCCTGTCAGCCATGCCAAGACAACATACCCACACCTCCTCCTTGTTCTATGTTGCTGAAGCATCTCCCCTACCTTTTTTCTCTGTATGGCAGGAAGAAAGAAACACCATCATCCCCCTCCCCTATTCGTTCCTCCATTCGAGCCCAGGCCACCGGAAACACAGCACCACCACACTCCACCTTCTCCCTTCGAGTCGAGCAACAGGCGGAATCTCCTCCTCCAACCGCTGAGCTGAGAGCCCAGGAGCGGCACCGGAGCAGCGCCGAGCCGCTCGAGCCCCCTCCTCCCCCTGTTTCCGACACCACCGACAGTCGAGCCTCCCCTCCTCCTTCGTGTCCGAGCAGCAACGATTGCTTCCCCGACGTTCCGGCAAGCCCAGGAGCAGCCAAGCCAGCCGTCGGAGCCCCAATCGCGAACCATCACCGGCCTGTTTCGTCTCCAAGGTCGATTTCTGATTTTCTTATTCGATTCCGGTTCAGACCTCATCAAAATCCCTCTTTTCTCATCCCTTACCTCTTCCTAGGACTTTCCGGTGTTGATTCCGCCCTCGACGAAGCCGAATCGAGCCCCGATAGGCGTTCTCCGGCGGAAAATCAGCCCTCACTGTAAGCTCGCTTTCCCTTCCTATTTCTTGTCTCGCTTTCTCCTCTGAGGTCGGGTTGTGGTCGGAATTTTATCCCGGTCGGATTAGGAGCGGTTGGGGCCGGAAAACAGTCTGCCGGCGCCTGGGTCTTCTTCTCCATCATCCTTCGTTTTGTCGCTGCTGATGCTCCATTCAATCGGTGAGGAGACGGGATCCCTCTTTCCTAAGCGTGGGCCTAATTTCCGGGTTATGGGCTCGGGTCGGATCCAGATCTATCCGGGTTATAACCTTTTAAAAAGGGTGCTGGGTTGGGGATTGAAACCAGACCGGGTCACTCTCCTCTTTCCTTTTTTTGGGCCGGGTTTGGGGACTGAATTCGGGTAAGGGTGTTTTGGGCCTATTTTCTGGGTTGTTTTAAAAGCGAGTAAAGTGGGCCGGGTTTGAACCTTTCTTTTCTTTTCTCTTGACCCGGGATCTGTTGGGCCTTTCTTTTGTTTAGTAAGAATTGGTCTTAGTTGATTTTATTTAATTGATGTTAGTTATTATCATCATTACATTATTCCAACTTTTGAGAGAAATATAATTCTGGGATTTATATATATTATAAAAGTATTTGGAAAATAATATCATTGGGATAAGTATTGTATAATGCTTTAAACATGTGATTTTTGGATTTTTGGAAATGAATTATTAATAAAGTAGTTGATGTTGATTATATATATTGATGATAAATTATTTAAAAAAAAGGGAATTTTCAAGTTTCGGAAATGTTCTTTAGGGATTCATGTTTGGAAAACCAAAATGCCGGAATTATTTCTATAACATGAATTGAGAAATTGGTTTTAAGGTTTAAATGTTTAATGTCGGGATTCTTCGTCTTGGTTTGATGATGTTGGTTTTGAGAAGGAAGTTTGGAAATAGGATTGGTACAATTTTATCAATGGGTTGATTGGAAGTAAATGGTTTTGGTTGATGTTGGTCGTATCGGGAAGATTTTAGAAAATGGTTTTACTATCGATTGGTTTTAAGTATGTTGAGAACTTGGAGTTCATGTGTATGAATGATGGGCTGGTAGCTTATGTAAATGGCTTGATGATAGGAGCGTATTGCTTCTGGATTGCTTGGACTTACATTTGGGCCTTGCTTGTGTTATCTTGTTGTTCTGCATCTTCAGGTAAGTTCCCTAGGGGCTTACTCGGGTTGGACATTCATGCCTGTTGTTGCATTTTATGTTAGGTGTTTCATATGCATAAAAGCATGCCATGTAGTATCATGTTTAGGTTGCACTAATTGATTGAGCATCTGTTTACTTTATGCGTTTGAGACAGAACGACCGTTATCTGTGATAGTCCTAGAGTCTTTGCTAGGGTCATAGGGTAGCCCAGCCTCATCGGGTACCCTGAGTCAATCGAGTCATGAACTTCCTTATATTATGATATGCCTGCGGGCTTTATTGTGGAGCGGGTTAGGCATGCGTGCCCCCCGATTATGATGGAATGCATTCACGAGCTGGCCAGTCTCCGCCCTATCGGAAGGGGGTGGAGGTAGGAGAGGGATATGCCACTTGGCATTGTCTTGGGCCCTTTACAGTATTTCTGCACATTATTATACTTAGGGGCATGCTAGTGTGTTTGACTTTCGTACTGCATTAGAGCATCTTTATTAGGTATAGCACATACTATGTGGCCTCAGCGAGGACTGCCGGTCCCGCATGAGTGGCTCGATCTGACTCCTTTCCCCGTTCTTTTTTTTAAGGTATTTTCTGCAGATATTGTTTGCTCCTTGCTTCTGTGACGGGAAACTCTTTGGCGAATCGAAGAACCTAGCTAATATTCTAACTTGGTAAAATGGTAATCACTCGCTTATGATTTGGTTTTGACCCGGCTTTGTCGTGGCATTTGTATCTTAACCTTGCTTCCGCTTTACATTCGTTTTTGAATTTCGCGACATAGTCTTAAGATAGGTTAAGGGTACCCAGCGACCCTTCGTGACTTTTAGGGTTTGAAATCCCTCTTTCCACTAACCTTAAAATGAGTTTGAAACCTCGACCCGTACCTGGATTGCAAGATCCGAACAAGGGGTTTCATCCCTTGAAACGTAACCCGGAAATTATAATTCTGGGCCGTTACAATCGTCTCCTCTCCGCCTCGCCTGGGCTCTTTAATCTCTTCACCTCCAGAGAAAACAATTGTGGATTTAGGGTTTTATTTCCCCCACCACGCGCTACACGCACCAAATTAACAAGTTTTAGATTAATTATCAACATTTTTTTATTTAAACTCATGGGGAACGTGGCAACATCTCATCCCTCCATTTACAATAGATCAAAGGCTCAGATTTGTGCACAAAATACACCCTAAGGGGTGTGCACAATTTACCTATTCCATATATATATATAGTCTTAGATTAATTAATCCACTTTATTATCAAATCATATCGATCATGCGTGCTGTATCTGTATGTATTTATGTATGTACCGGTCCTTCTACATTTTTTCAATTAAGCTAGCTAGCTCTAACTATAGCTAGCTACTTCATAAGACAACGAGTGATACATAGTCGATTTAATATATCTCGTAATCTAATACTCCATCCGTTAATTACTTGTCGTTTAGTATTCATACAACACTTTTTTATAACGATAAAAACTATATAAAATATTAATATTTTTTTACATTTGTTTTTATAAATTCATACTTAATTGTAATAAGTATAAAATTATTTTAAAAAATTATTAAAATTTTATATATTTTATATATTTTTAACGCCTAAAAAAACCAGCGTGAATAGTAAAACGTCAAGTTTTAATTAACGGAGGGAGTATTTACTTAGCTTTATATATATATATATATTCAATCCGTTCGGCAAAACATGTCGTTTACTATTCACGCGCACTTCTTTAGAATGATAAAAACTATATAAAATATTCTTTTTTATATAAATTTTTTTTAACAAGTTTGTATTTATTAATAATAACTACGAAGTTGTTAAAAAAATTATTAAAAAAATAGATATTTTATATAGTTTTTATCTCCTAAAAAAACGTGTGTAAATAGTAAAGTGGCATGTTTTGCCGAAAAGAGGGAGTACACACTCCCTCGAACCCTTAAATAAAATATATATTTTTCACGTATATATTAATAATATCAAATTAATTTCGCTCCGTAATATCAAATTTTTTTTAAAAAAAGGGATGGATAATTGCAATTTTTCGCCAATCAGTTCATATTTATATATATGAATATATAAATTAATGTCTTTTAATAAATAAATAAATAAAAGCCTATTTGTTGTATTGTATCCATGACCAAGTTAATAATGTTCAAACATTATATAGATATATAGGTAGATAGACCCGCCTAACAATTCTCATAGGTTTTGGGACTTAGTATTATCAACGCATATATAGCTAGTTATCAAGTATTCAAGTGGTTTTATCGATCACGTTGCATTTATGATTGTTATTTTGACTATATATGTATATAGATATAGATAGAAGCTGCTGATCGATTGATTTATATGATTGGATTGCTTGAAGACACTTATAATTATATACTTACTCTTCGTTTATTTTTAGTTAGTGACAAGCTAGTAATGGTTATGTGAATCTATTAGATCCATATTTAGGTTAAAATTCATTAAATATTAGGTATAATTTTACTCGAATGTCTGGTAGCTTTTTGAGTTTGAACTCGGTGATTTAGACTTAGGACTCAAAAACGACCCAAGTAATCCAACGATTTTAAGGTCGAGACTCGATGACCCGTTCAGTCCTTTCCCATCACCTTTCTCTTATGAAAAAGCTACAACTTACAAATTTATAGTTATAATTGCAAATGTGAGACAAAATGTGAAAAAAATAAAATAATAAAATGAACTATTGTTGGTGTGTGATGACTGAGATGAGGCCTTTGAAGCAAATCTCACTCCTGTGCCCATCATAGAATAAAGAGTAGTGAGTACTGAAAACAAATTATAGATAAGCCCCACAATTAAGCTACACAATGTATCCTTTTTTTTTAAAAAAAAAATAGAGGTTATTCAAAATATTAGAAAGAGCTAAAGATTGTATTAATCATTATAATATATATATATATATATATATATATATATATATATATATAAAGATAAATAAGAAAAACCCTTACTTTAAACATTTAAATAAAGCAGCAATAAACAGCCCGAAATAGAAGACTCGAAAGAAGATAAAAAAAAAATGGTCCAATTTAGTCTAATCCGGGAATTTTTTTTTCTTTCTAAAAACAACAAATTAAAGAAAAGGTACAAAATAATTCCAATTGAATGACAACCATTATAACTAATTGTTTGACTTCTGCGTGAGTGTTTAAATTTACTAATCAATCGACCAAAACTATTACTGTACTACTTGATTAGCAATTTGAATACTTTTATAATTTCATGAGTTCTTCATTCCCTTCAATCATTGCACTCCTAATGGCCCCATCTTCTTTGAATTTGTAAATAAAGAGCGACCCATCTATATAAACCTTAAAAGTTGTGTTTATAGGCAATTTATTGCTTTTATGAACTCCATAAAAATTTTGCTATTTTTTCTTATATATTCAATTTAGATCAATATATTATCTTTAGCCCAATGGTGAGAGTTGTTGTTGAGAATCTTTTCATCCAAGGTTCAAGCCCTAGCAACTACATCTTTTTTTTCCTCATTAAATGCTAAATTGAAAGCAAAACTAATTGTACGTTTTTTTATATAAAAAACAACTCCTTTAATGATTAATCTATAAAGCTATAAAAATATATTGTTAATAATAATACACTTATATTTATGGTTAAATATATAGTTAAGAATAATCCATTAATGATTAATCTATAAAGCTATAAAAATAATAATAATAATAATAGTGATATAATAAAAAAATATATGAAAATAACATACTTATGTTCATATAAATAATTCTTATATTTAAATTAAATTGTGTGGTTAAAATCAAACATTTTATATTTAAACACATGCATTCATCTATAAATTAAAGTAATAGATCTATCTACATAACAAGACATCAAACGTATTTAATTTTTGGAAAATCATCATCATTATAATGAAATAAAAAGTTGGTCTTTTTTTTATATTTATTTACTGCACATTCTACTGAATTAAATCAGCTAATTAATTAATTGTTGTTGACAAAAAAAATATTTTTCAAAATTTTGAAAATCTATTTATATAATAGTATAATCTATCTATATAACCTATAAAGCTTTTTGCCCCCATTAATGCCAAATGATGTGCACTAACATTCTTTTGTTTTTTTTGCTTGACAACTAACGTTCTTTCTATATATCTACAAATTGAAACACATTAAATGCTAATTTGTATACCTAATATATATTCCTTTTATTTAAAAGCATATATGACTTTTTGGCTTCTTTTATATATTAAAGAGATTGATGTAGGGGAAGAGTTTTGGTTTTTGGGTGGAAATATATATGAAAAGTTAAGTCAGTTTTTATTTTGACATGTGATATATCTTTTCACATTCTAATTAATTAATTTTTTTAAATCACATTAATTTTAATACTTATCATCTTTTGAATGTGTAGTATAAATACCAATTGATCCTTCCATTGATCAATGATGGACATCATCCCTATTGTGTTGTGAAAAAACAAACCTCTAAATTCGATCTTTATCAAGAAATGGAAAATCTATATTTTTTTTGCTTCATTTCTCTTTGTAAAATTTAATTGTTTGCTTATATATTGTTATGGTTCTTATTACTTTCTTTATACTGATTTGGTTTCATTCACCCTTTTTTGTTTAATAATCAGGAAAAGTGGAGCTTTAAGGTGTTCTTCATCACTATGTTGATAAATTCCATTTTGATTATGCTTGAGGTAAAATTAAATTTGCAATGTAATGTAATATTATTGAAATATCTTACCTTAAGAACTTTTATATATATTGACATTTTTATATACTCTAATTTGTGCATATTATTTTAATTATTTTGAACGAGTGATATTTTGATTTTATAAATATGATTAGTTAGTATTGATTGTTTTAGGTGTTAGGGTGATTCTCTCAACAAAAAAAAAAGGTGTTAGGGTGATAATTAAGATTTTTTAACAATTTGACCCAATCAACAAAGAGAAAAATAGACAAATTTAGTAAGGAAATTTCTAAAAAGTTTTTTCTTCCAATAATAATAATAATAATCTTATATATCTTATATTATCTTATATTATATAGTTTTTGCTTTTTGTCCATTCAATACCCACGTGGCCACGTACCATTGAACTCTATTAAATGCTAAATTGCAAGAAAATTGATTTACCTTCCCCCCTTTTTTTAAAAAAAGCTACTGTATAAAATAATGATTTAATAAAGCTTATATTTATAGTTCAATATATATTTAACAACAATTCATTTGTGTAGATAGTTAAAATATGCGTAGTATCATGCAAATAAAGCTTATATGTATATATATAGGTGTTATAATAATAAATATATGTTCATATATAACTACCTAAATAAAGCTTAATTGAATTAAATGTGGATAATTAAGTTAAAAACAATGATTTAATAAAGCTTATATTTATAGTTAAATATATAGTTAACAACAATCCATTTGTATATATATATATATATATATATATATATATATATATATATATATATAGTTAAAATCATGCATTAGATATGTATATATAGATGATATAATAATAAATATATGCTCATATGTATAGCTACATAAATAAAGCTTATATTTAAATTATAATGGGAAAAAGAAAAGTTGCCAGATTTAGAATGCATTAGTTTTTTATAATTAATAGGCAAATGAAAAGTTAACGGGCAAATGAAAAGTTGTCCACTCTACTTAATTGAATTAATTATGGATAATTAAGGTAGATTGAAAGACAATTTTCTTAAATAACGGGAAAATGAAAAGTTGTCAAATTCATACTACCAACTAATTATTTATTCATCTTAATTAAGTTGGCTTTTATATTCATCTTCGTTTGGGAACTTTCCACCAATTCCTCCGTAGCTTCTCACTCTATGAATTTTTTGTATTTGTTTATTTGCTTTCATGAAAATTGATCTTCTTTTAATTTGATTGATTTTGTTAACCCCTTTCTTTTTCTTTTTTGATGCAGATGTCTATTGATTTGAAATTGATTCACTCCTTGGATTTCGACAGAACTAAGATCTAAAACGATCTCATTCCCCGATAAAGACAGCAATGACTGACTAGGAATTACTCCGTAAACCATACCGGTAAATCAATGATATTCATTTCCATCATCTATGATTATCAATCCTTCAAATCTACATTATGTTTTATTTCTTTATTTATTTATATACTCAATCCAGTCAGACTTGCATATTTGAAACAAACAATGTTCCGTGCATAACACCGGTCTGCTACCCTAGATCCTATTATCCTAACATTCAGAAGTGTGTATTATTTAAGAATAAAATTGTTGTCTTTGATTTGGATGAACAAAAATCCTTGATTTTGATGATTTTGGGTATGTCGAATGATTGTACATTATCTATTAATCAATTTGGAGGAAAGTAGTAGAAAATTAATGACATTATAAAGTGTGTATTATTTAAGATTAAAAATATTTTCTACGAAATTAATTGTGTTAATTTTCTTTTTCATAATCAAGTATTAAATGTCTACTTGGAATATTCATATCCATTGTATTTTTTCAATTTAAAGAAAATTACAAGTAACTGCAATGTGGATAATAGCAAACTCTTGATCATTTAAGCCAACAAAGGTAAGAGGCTTAACAACATTCCATGAAATATTTGTACTTTCATATTACTGATAATAATTACTTACTCATAAATTCATAAAATTAATAGGTCATTTTTTGAAAATTTAAAAATTAAATAAAATAATAGGTAACTTTTTTGAAATAATAACAAGTAAATAAAGTAACAGGCAATTAAAAATCAAATAAATTAATATGCTCAGTTGTATTATATGAAATAGTTTTAAAAATACAAATATTTCATTTTACCTTTAACGACTCTATATCCGAAATAAATAAACAAAATTTCAAATTTTGTATGGATATATTATTAAATATCATATCCTCTTACATAGCACGCACGTTCAATCCCTACTCATATAATTGATTAAAAAAATACATGTCCCGTGCGTAGCACGGACATGCCACCCTAGTCTTCCACTATGAATAGGATCGACGATGGAAATTGAATTAATTACAGAAGAAATATAATTCACATTAATGATGATTCACATTAAGCGTTAAGTTATATGAAGTGTGGGTTCAATGTGAAGGCCATCAAATTAAACAAACATGTATATATAATATATTAATGATTAATGATCTCTAGATTCTAAAAGGGCTCCTTCACTAAAATGGATAAACCCAAGCTAACTCCTATATATCTCATGTTTTTCTCCTAATAACTACAAATATAAGTTTGTTTAATCACGCCTTCATTAGTTACACAACTATCCTCAAATGGTAAGTAGAACTAAGATAAGTTTATATACCTAAAAGGACGTTTGAACAACAAAGGGCATTATATATATAAGGAACGAAAGTTGATCCAAAATCATCCCAAGTTCAAAAAATGGACAAATTAGCGCACTTTCTTGAAAATATAGCCAATTAATGTGAACATTTGATAATCCAATTTCCACATCGAAAAGTTGAACATATCAAGCCCTAGTATACGAGTCGGTGGACTACTCTTTTAGTTATGCCTAATATAATCTAGATGCATGTGTATTAGGGTTAATGGATACTTAAGATGGATATGCTAGGATCTAGGTTCTCAAGACCTTGATCAAGTTGAAGAAGCTCGGCTAGGCTCAAAGGTTCCATGGCGCCAAAGGCTACTTCAAATGTGTTGAGGACTAAAGCCAGAGCTTAAGTCGTCGGCCCATGGCCCAACTCTCTGCTCACTCGGCCCGCACACGCCTCTGAAGACGCTCTAACAGTTCACTTGTGTCCTTGCTAGTTGAAACGCTGCGTTTCCTTTAGTGAGGGCTCGGGTATAAAGCCAACGCCTTCGGAAACCCTAGCGGGTTGAGAGCTCCAGTTAATCGCTTCCGCTTCCGAGAGAGAGAGAGAGAGAGAGTTGGAAACCCTAGAGGCGATTCGGCGACGATCCCGGTTCCACACCCTGACGAGCTTGTATCCCAAGCCCTTTATGTGATCTAAGGAGTCCTTGCTCGACTTAGGAAAGAGACGATGCTTGGTGCTCAACCTTGGCTCTTCACCAGCTTCTGTTCATCTTCGTCTTCAGATGGAGTGAAGGGAGTATCTGTTCTTATTTCGTGTTTCTCCTTGATTACCTGTTGCTTGAGCCGCTAGATCTAGGTTCGTTTCTAGTTTATCCGTCTATCTGTATCCATGACTTGTATTCGATCATACTTAGTGGATTCATGAGTTTGAGTCTCTCCCTTTTAAGGCTCCGCAGAGTAGGGTAACCGAACTGCGTCCCTAATCCTTGTGTTCTCTCTTGCTTTCGTTTATCTGTGTTTAGCTCTCCATTACATCTGCTCTAGGGTTTAGATTCGAAATATGTTTTTAACACTTTCTATCGACAATTGGTTTTGGGATGGAACCTCCCTGTGCTTATGTGTTGGGCTTATGTCGGACTTTAATATGCTTCGACTCCAATATGCGCAAAAGGAAATGAATTAAACAACAAAATAATTGCACGTGCACACGACCCCCGGTTATTGGTCCGAGTCAGACTTTAATATGCTTCGACTCCAATATGTGCAAAAGGAAATGAATTAAACAACAAAATAATTGCTATATACAATCCTTTTTGAGTGATCGAACCAACTTAATTTTCCTTTGCCATTTAAAGGCCTTCGATCGGTTTTCCAATACTGGTTAAAATTATTCATCAAGAACAAGTTTTAGATTTGTGGTCCATAAGTGGTGTGTAGGTTAATGTACAATTTTAGATGTGGTCACAAAATTTAGCCGTTGCAAGCACGGTGTTGGAAATAAAAATCCTTTTTTTTTTTTAAATTATTACGACGAGGAACCCAAATTCGGTGGCAACATCTTATACTTTCCGTGTTAGAATTATATTTAAATCTTATAATATAAGAAAATTAACTCGAATCCCATTTCATATGACTTGCACTATGATTAGACCTGATTGACGAGTTTCATTCGTTTTCAGTTGATTACGAATCGTTGAAATGTTGATTTTTTGTTTATTTGTTTGTCTTTGATTGTAATGATATTTTCGTCTATCGATTTACCAGCCTCTCGAGAATCATACATGTCTGATCTCGAATTATTTTCTTATTAAAATAAATTGATTAGACCTGGATTCCCAGAATTGAATAAATAGATGTCATGACTTGTTATATTGTAACTTTAACTTGTCATAAAAATAGGGTTCACTCGTGGATCAAGACTAGAAACTAATCAAGTTGTTTGGTGGCAAGTCAATTTTGATGGACACTCCGTGGCCGAAGCCCATCTTTAGACAGATTTACTTGCAAATGGGCTACTACCACTCACCCTCTCCTATCCAATATGGGCCCAACCCAACACCCGACATGGCTTATGATTATGAACCCCGATTTTTTTGGGCATCCCTTAAATTTAAAATTACATAAAACCACTCTATAAATAAAACCACTCTATAAATGAAATTTGTTTATAATTCACCACTCATTCATATATTTTCGTTTATTTATCATTAAATATATTATATTTGAATATTTTTAAAATCAAATTTGATTGTAAATATATTCAAATTTTGAATTTAAGGGCTTGATTATATTTTAAGGATCATTTTATTTATTTTTAAAAAATAATAATAAATAAAGCCTAGAATTATTATTGGATATGAGAGGGTGAGTGGTAGTGTGTAACGCGACGTCTCCTCTATTCGAGTTGACTGTTTCCCTTGAGTTCGTCTTCACTGCCCACAGGATGATCGGGTCCTGATGCATCGCTGGTCTACGGTTTTGCTTTAGTGTGGGGCTTGGCTTCGTCCGACGTTTTTTACCACATCCAGTTTGGTGTAGATCTGCTTAGTTTCGTTGTATTATAGAGTGCGTTTGCTTGAATTTGCACCTTTACGTATTGTTGTGTGATTTTTGTTTGGCTTTAAGACGGTTCTTCCGTCTGTCGGCTTATCCGACCTTCAAGTTTGAGATAGGTCTGAACTCGAATTCTTATATAATTAAAAAAAAAAAAGAAAAAGAAAAAAAGAAGAGAAAGAAGCAACCCCTTCGTATTCGTAGTTTAAAGCCATCGTTGAATAATCTTTGCCGCACGGTTTGAGGAAAAAAGAACGCGTCTACCTTCTCCCCACGCGCCCCCAAATTGCTTACCAAAACACCAAACCCTACTCCAGATCTCATCCAATCCCATGAATCTCCTTCTCAAATCCCTCCCTGTCAAGATTTTGGCCATTGTTTATGGCTTCCATCTTCTCTTGCTTACTAAAATTTCCTTTCCCTCATCTGCTGTGAGTCTCAAAGAGTTGGCTAAACAGGGCTTGGGAAACCCTAGCCTATGTCGGAGTTGTGATTTCCATCCGAATCCATGCGATCCAAACTTCTTCAAGGTGGTATTCAAGGCTTCTCGTGTCCTTGAGGGCCTTGGCAGCCTCTTTGTTGCGTTGGTGAAGCACTCTCCGTGTGGTGGGTCTTACCGAGGTCGAATAGGGAAATCGTCGGTGGCGGGGTGGATTCCTCTTGCCCCTGCCAGGAAAAATTTCAAAAAGAGAAAGAAAAGACTTGAAGTAGGGATTTGTAGGCGCAGAGATGGTGATGACGGGAAGTTGTGGCGGTGGAGGTTTGCCTTGCTTTGGCGTCGGCGGTGCTGGCGCCTTCAGTGGTGGTCGGGCCTCTGGTATCCTCTCTATCTCTCCTTTGATCAAACCTGGATCTATACTAAAAATCTCACCTTTTGGGTGAACAAAACCATAGAGGGACCTTGTGTCCTTCTATCGCCTACATCCCGAAAGGGCCCTCAAAACCTTATGTTGATTCCTTCACCTGATGGGATTTTGTTCCTTTCGTTTGGTGTTGGAATCTCCCTAAAAACTACTGTCGATCTGTGCATCTTGAACAAACCTGTGTTAGGGGTTCTTGCCCCTCCACCCCCCACATCCCGAAAGGGTTCTCAAAACATGTTGAAAATTAAATTCACTTGTGTATCTTTGATCGATAACACGTCTTTTTGCTGTCATCTTATGCTAAAATCTTTGATGGGAAACACACCGAGTAAATATGTTTGTAGCTCTGTGATGGAGGTGTATGCTTCGTCACTCTTTACCTCCCGGAAGGGTCCTGACCAAACTGCGATTAAGGTGATCTCTCTGGCAAATATAATGGTACTTTGGAGCTCTGTGTTGGATACTGCCTTCCAGGTAACATACTGCTTGATGGCTAAAATCTATTGTGTGAAAATCCTATCCAAGAAACCGATACCCTTTTCGGGTTTGGATAATCATCCCCTTATAAAACTGTCTCAGGCTATTTTGAGTTACTTTTATATTCTCGTCTCCCCTCACAACCCAGATGATGTTATTTTGGGTATGTATGCCTCGGATTCTCCTAAAGCATTTCTTTACCTGGATGCTGATGAAGTTACTATTGGGACAGAATTTGTGTTTACTGAGTCTCCCAATCTGTGGAAAAGTTTCCTTGCCCCCTTTGTTGCTCCTTGCACCTTTCCTTCGGGATTGTGTAAGCACTACAAAAAAAAAACAAATTTGCCACCCCTGGTAGCAACGGTATGGATTTGCCGTGGCCAATAAGACAATAATTGCCACGGCAAAGCTACGGTTAACATGAAGTAGTTGAGATTTGCAACGGCAATGTGTCTCCGTGGCTAATTTTTGTCATAATTGAGCAAAATTTGCCATGGGAAGGGATTACCGTGGCAAACATATCTGACTTTTTTTTTTTAAAAAAAAAAAGAGAAAACTAAACTTAAAATAAAAGACCCACCCGATGACACACTTGTAACCCTAATGTATATTCGATCTATTGCTCCTCCCATTTCTCTCAGATCTACTGCATCTGCAAATCTCTCTCTCTTCTCACACGCTCACCTTCGTTCTCATTCATCTTCTCAGGTTGCCATCAAAGAGGCGAACCGAAACTCCTTCATTCAGATCTGGAGTTGTCGACATAGAACCAACCAGTTATCAATGGATTGACGCCGACAAAGGAGAGAGAAGGATTCACCGTTCGCTTCATCACCGTCGACCTTCGATTCCGCCTGTGTCAGAGCTCACGATGAGGAGCTCGCCTTGATTCCGCCTGAGTGTGTCTCAACTCGACGTGGCTACCTCCTTGTGCTGCTGGTTCACGCGCGAGAATAGGGAATGTTCATCTCTCTTCCTCAGATCTCCGGTATTCTCTCCAACTATATTTTGAGGTAACCTCGTTAAATCCCTTTCTTTTCAATTTAGGAGCTTGATTAGTGTATGGTTAGGGTTTGATTTGGGGAAATAGGGAATTGGAAAGAGCGACAGCCGAATTAGGGTTTGAAATGGAATCTTAGTTTGTTTTAATTTGGAGACTCAATACATCCATCCATAACTTGCCTATTTTTTTCGTTTGGGGATAGTGACCTCTAGAATCGTAGTTTGTCATGAATGATTTCCCTTTTAAACCTGGCTTCCTTGAATCAATCCTGCTTCTTTATGATTTGTTTGATTCTGTAAAGTCTGCTTCTTTTAGTTGTTGTTTCTAATTCTTATTTCGTTAAGGACAGCGTGATAGATTTCTCTTGGCAGGGAACTAAGGACTCGGGAGCAGTTTTTAGCTTGTCAAACTAATGGCGGTAAGATGTCTTTTGGTTTTTATGATTTATGTTTTATTAAGAATTGAAATAATTCCCGTTGAATAGGTCTTGTTTGATATCATTGTGAGTTTTCACATTGCTGTGTTAGAATATTAAGCTGTGAGAAAGAAGGGTACTCCAATGCATTTAAAAATATTTCTACTCCTTATACAATAAAACATAGTGCCAAGGAGTAGAAATATAAAAGTTTTATATTATGCTTTCAAAAGTATCGTAACTTTGGACATTCGATATTTCAAGTGCTTAGGGAATCAATAATGGTGAAATCTACCAAGGGAAAAAATAGGTTTACCTCTCCTTTTCCAAATTTATCCTAGCAGAATTTCATCTCTTAATCTCACCTTTTTTCTTGTCAATTTTCTGAATTTCTGTCCTGTAAAATATGCTGATGTATGTTTTACTATCGTCTGCTTTCTAACCTCGATGAACCTTCATTACTCCTGATTCAGTGATTCCTAAATGTAATATCCTTTGTTATTTTCCAGAATGCTGCTGAGCATCGAAAATTGTTGAAGGAAGAAAATGAAATGCATGAACCTAATGGTGCCCGAGCACCAAGTCTTTGCATGATTTTGCTGAGAGAAATTACTTGGCTCGTCTAAGTTCTATAAGAACACTTTCAAAGTTTCCTTGAAGGTAAGTAACTCTTTAGATATTTTATTTCCCTTTGTTGCACTCTACCTTGGGGTCCTTTATTATCGAAGAAAGAGAATGCAAATAACTGGCTCATATTTTTAACTAAATAAGAAACCTGATATGTTCACCCCGCAAAAGTGATGTTGCATCTTGTGAGTTGATTTAGAAACTGGAATTTCAATTGAACATCCATATGTCATTAGTGCATAATCAAATCTTAATGGTTTGTTTAGTTTCGTTGGGATTTGACCATATATGGGTGTTTAAGGGGCAGATTTGGTCGATATTCATATGACTTACGTATCAATGATAAGATCTTGGTTGGAGAAAGAAATTAATACAGTATATATTATCTGCAGTAAAGTTTGAATTTAGCCTACATTCGGTATGTCTTAGTTTGTTTTTATGGTTTTGATTGGATTTACTTACCACCCCTTCTTCCTTGTATGGTTTCTGGTTTGGAGTTGGTTTCAATTTTGAATTTGATATTCTTAATTTCAGGCTTGTCTTCACTGTCTGGTTCGAATTTGTTGAATGATATCATCGGGCTTCCTTGTGGCCTAATCACAGCTATGTTTTTCTCTCTTCAATTCAATTCAATTCCTGTTTTATTTCCTCTTCAATTCAATTCAATTTCTCCCCTTTTCTGACTGAAACTAGATTCTGATCACTTGATTTGAGATATGGGATATTCATTACACTCAGCTTACTTGCAAGAAAAATATAGGCCTTGTCTGTAAAGGGCTGATATCTTTGTGCAAGGGCTGATATCTTTGTTCTACTAAGCAATTAACAACTGTTGATGAATTAAATTGCTTTTAGATTATGTCTTGATTATGTTTCTCTCACTTGGAATCTTGATTAATTTACAATTTCAGTAGAGGCCTTGTATGTAAAGGGGCTGAGATGCTTTTGGTTTCTGTGCTGCGATTTGCTTTGGAGCAACATGAGAATGTGTTTTAACTGTGCTTTTAGCTACTAAGGATTCTAATTATGGATTGCAACTTACAATTTATATCTTACATGTGTATAGGATAAAGTCTTTATATTTTTTTGGATTAGAACACTTGTCAAGCATTTATGTTGCCAATTAGAATGGTTACAGATTGTGCTTGAAATGCACTTGATATTGCACTTGAAATGGAACCAATATTGCACTTGAAATGCACCAGGCGGAAATATAAAGGAGCTGAAATGGAATCGATATTGCACTTGAAATGTAATTGATGCTGTCGCTTTCTGTCTTTTGGTAATTAGGTCTTTATATTCTATATTCCACATGAGTGGATTCTGATGCTTACATAATTATCCTCACTTGCCAGAAAAAAAAAAGGCTTCTACACTATACAGTGCAAGCAGAGGGCAAAAGGTGCTCTATTAGGAGTCTCCAAAGGTTATAGGTATGTCTTATTCTTGATTGTGCCTTCCGCAGTTAGCTGGCTTAACCGCGTGATTACTTTACAGTTAGAATATTTGCTAGGATGCATGGAACTGAAGCGGTGAGATCTAATATAGTAATTGTAGAGAGAAGAAACAGATCCCACTCTATTTTTATGATCTTATCTAATTTATCATAGGACATGATGCAAGTAACTAAGTAAGACTTCTGATATTCTCACAAAAAAGATTAGGTTTTTCGATATGCTCTTCAATTCATTCCTTACCTTGATTCTTAGACAGTTCAAGTTAAGTCTCACATTACATCAGATCATCAAGCAAGTCGCTCTCATTAGGCTTTTAAAAAACAGCTCATTAGGGCTAATGTTCCCAATCACATCCGGATCAGGGAATGTTTGGATGACCATTCCACTTATAAGAGAAAAGGAAACAAAATTAGCTCGTATTGGTTTGGAATGCTTGCCATTATATCCTTGATTGCTCTTGCCAAATTTCTGCTGATCTTTAAGGCCTTCCTTATGTTATAGACTGTTGTTTTTGAATGTATGATCTATGAATACTATACTAGCTGCAAATACAATGTCTTTGCTTGAGTACATCTTTCTCAGAAGTGCTTCCGTACTTTAGATTTTTCCGTTAGTGCTGTAAGATGCTAACACATTGATTCTTTAATACAAAACTGTTCATTTCAAGTTTGATTTCTTGTACAGGTCCTTGAATTAAAAGAAGCTGCAGTGTTACAACTTAAGCTGAAAAGCCAGTAGTGTTATCTTTCAGTTAAGATCCTATTAAGCACTAAATTTTAGTAAATAGTTTGAAAGGCAAACCAAACAGGTTCTAAATCTCTTCCTTACACATAATAAAATTCAAATAGGTTCCTCAAATGCTATCACTACCTCATTGTTTGTTGCATATTCAAGCATTTTGTTTGATTTCAAATCTTTGTTGTTCGTTTGATTGCTACTGTTCTTGTTCCTTTTCGATTGTTGCTGTTCGTGTTTTGTCGATTGCTTTGTTCGCCTTGTGCCTTGTTGTTCCCTGATGCTGATCGATTCTTGCTTTTATATTCTTGTTCAATAGCTACTGTTCAATTCTTGTTCCCTTGCTTTTAGTGTTGCAAAGTATACAATAATAGGAATATATAGAGTTTGGAGTTTTTCTCCTTCAAGTATCTACTGTATTTGAGAAGAGTCGAGTTAATGAGATAATTTGTCACTTTCAGGCGGATGATCTGACTGTGAGCTGCTACTATATTGACACTGAGTTCAATGCATACACCTTATCTTCTGCCCAGGTTAGCTGATCACTCTTTCGTTGTATACAGTGTTTGCCTTTTCGATATTTTTTTTAGCTGTCTGAGATCTTGGATTAAGGTTTTCTATTAGTAAAATGGGGCGGGGTGGGAAAATGCGTTTAGTTAGAAAGCGTCTAGTCCATATAAGGTCCTTGAAGGGATATGTATCTTAAAAAAATGTTATGTATCTTAAAAAAATTCAGAATTCAGAATTTCTGTAAATTTTCATGAAAATATAATGGACAGGACTTGCACTTATATTGGGAAGATCTTAGGTAACGGGCTGCTAGTCGTATTTAACTGGTGCATCGTTTAATCTCTGTTTCACAGCTTTGTTGGGCATATTTGTGAGGCATTGGCTAGATTATCTGCTTTCCTTTTGCTGTCATTCTTTAATTGGTTTTAACTGTGCTTTTGACATTATATTCACAATTATGTGTGTCTGTTTTGCTGTAATTTATGTCTTTGTGATTCTGATTCATAATGTCTTGCTTTCATTCTAAGCACCTAATCCTTTTTTTGTACTGCAAATAGTGACTGGTACCTTGAAGGGATATGATCAGTTGCTGAACCTTGTTTTGGATGAAGCTGTCGAATATTTAAGGGGTAAGTGGATTGTTATTTCATTTATGAAGATTGAATCTGCTTATGTATACACATATCTGCAGAAAATGACAATCAAGAGAAACTGTAAATATGAAAGCAGGCTTGCAACATGTCTATCAGCTACTAAAGTATTAGTCTAAACTTTAGTTCCTCTAATAGTAAATCTTGTACAGTTTAATTAGAATTTCTCAATTTCACAATGGTCTGTGCTTTCCTGGCTTTAATTTTATATTTGATTGTTTCGTGGAGAAAATTAAGATCCTAAAGAATTGAACCCTTTAGGACTTTATTAGCTGCATCATATGTGCATGTGAAGGGTTAAAAATGGTGTTCCACTTAATGTTTTATACTTCTCTATTATACAGGATGACTAGAGGTTCTCACTTAAATCTCATCTTTGGATAGGCCTTAGAAAAAACGATTCTACATTTTATTGTATATGTATATTGCATAATTATGTATTTTTATTCTATATAAATTATTTAGTTTTTTGACATTTCATTATAAATGTAAATTTTGTATAATTAATGAAAATTTATTATATAGGTAAATTGTGTGTATTATTTTAAATTTTTTTTATAAATATTGGACTTTTTAGCCCGGGTCTAAAGAATCCGGGTTAAAAAGCTGTTTTTTTTTTATTTTCCACCCAGACCTTAGCTACGACAACCTACCGTCGCAAATATGTCGAGTCTTTCATATGGGGTCGCCTAGCCGTAGCTATGCCGTGGCTAGGTTGGTCGCCACGGCAAGCATCCGTAGCTATTAACATTTTGCCACCGCAGACTTGGCCACCCCTAGTTTCCCGTGGCTATGTCCGTGGCTAAATAGGTTTTGCCACCCCAAATCACCTTTTCGCCACGGTAAATTGCCGATGCTAAATTGTTTTTTTTTTGTAGTGAAGTATGAGCAGCAGGGGGCGGGGTTGCTGTTAAAAACGGAATCAAGCAACCGTTCTGGAATCTTTGGTGAATCCAAGGCTTCGTCCAATCTGATGGGTTTGATCCCTAACTTTTTTGTGGGGGATTATTGTGTGCTCTTTGTCAAACCTTTATGTGTACTATATGTCTCTAAACTGCTATGGTCTGAAAAAACATCTCTTAATAGCAGTAATCAATATCAACATTGCATTATGAAGGAAAAATGGTTTCCCTTTGCTTGTGAATATTGGTCTACTAGATGGTTGCTGACCAAAACCTTGCAATCATCTCATGGGTACTTAAGTTGTTATGCAACAATTTTTGGAATGAAGGATATAGTTTGGATGTATGAGATGTGGCGTAAGAGATCATTTGTTTGTGTACAAATTCTTTTCTTGCTTTGTATCTATGATTGGACTAGCTCTCGAGTAAAACTCTTCTGTGTTCCATTGATAGCTAACACGTCTTTTTGCTCTCATCTTTTGCTAAAATCTTTGATGGGAAACACGCCAAGTAACAATGTTTGTAGATCTATGATGGAGATGAATGCCTTGCCTCCCTCTATCTCCCGAAAGGGCCCTAATCAAACTACGATTAAGGTGATCTCCCTCGCAATTTGGAGCTCTCTGTTGGATACTGCCTTTCAGGTAACATTCTGTTTGATGGCTCTAGCCTATTGCCTGGCGGGGCTGATATTAACAACTGAAATAAGCAACTGTTCTGAAAACTTGGGTGAATCTTGCTGGGTGTCGTCCAATCTGATGGGTTTGAATTCTTATTTTTGTTGGAAGGGTCGTTTCATGCTTTGTGTCAAACCTTTATGTGTACTCTATGTACCTAAACTGATATGGTCTGAACACACATCTCTTGGGAGCAACAACCTTTCTCAGCATTGCATAACGAAGGAAAAATGGCTTATCTTTGCTTGGGAATATTGGTTAGCTAGATGTTTGTCTATCAAAACCTTGCTACCACCTCATGGGCACTTTGAGTGTTATGTAACACATTATGGTATGAGGGATATAGTTTTGATATATGAGATGTGGCATAAGAGATACGATATTTATGTACAAATGCTCTTCTTCCTGTGCATCTATGATTGGACTAGCTCTCGAGTAAACTCTACTTGTTTTTATTCAATTACTTGTTGGCCAAGCTCCGCCTATGAACCTGGTCTTGGGCTGCGATATGCGGAATTGAGAAATTACAAGCCTATCATTTGCAATCAAGATTTATGTTTTAGGGGATTTGTGGAAAAGTTTTGTCAAATATGGTTAGATAAAACTCTCCTGCAAGTGCCTAGTCTTCGACTAATGGCTTATTCTGTAAAACATTCCATTTGGAGAAATACAATCCCACTTTGGAATGATTCCCCGAAGCAAGTAATAGTGGAAAAATACGACACCTGTAGAAAAGTTCGCAAGAAAATCACACAAAAATCCCATCTTAATACGCCAAGGAAAATCATTGAAAATGTAATGAGTGGGTATGGTAGAGATCACCTTATGCTCGACCATACGAAAAAGAGTAAGTTATGATTATAAGATACTGGAATTGTAGGGGAATTGGTAAAAAAACTTTCTGGACAAACATTGAGGGGTGGCGTACCTTAGATCATATACAAATGCTTATTTTAGCAGAAACTAAGACTGAAACGGAACCAAAAGAATCTCTATGGAAAAACGCGGGATTTACAAATATTTGTTGGTCCCCGGCTTCTGGTCGCTCCGGGGGTATTGTGCTGCTATGGAATGAAAATTCCCTTGTAGACGAGGCAATCTCGGTGATAATTCACCTTCCGAGAATTATAGGAGTAAAATATGAAAACGTAAAGGAAAATTTTATATGTCTTATGCTCTTTGTATACGCACCCCCAAACCCTACAGAAAAAGAGGATTTTTGGAGAAATCTATGCAACCTAATTATCCAAAGTAACCTACCTTGCTTAGTGATGGAAGACTTAAATGAAATAAGCCAAACATCGGATAAGTGTGGTGGTGCAGAAACTTTACCAGGAAGATTCCAACGTATATTGGAGTTCAAAGATGTGTGTTCCTTGGTTGAGATTCCCTCTATTGGTAACCCATTTACATGGAGAAAGAAACAAGGAGGCCCGGATAACATTTGGGAAAAATTAGACAGGGTATTAGTTCATCATGAAATTATCGATATGTTCCCAGAATTGGTAACAAAAAATGGGGCATTTTCAAAATCTGATCATTGTCCCATCACAATTACCTTCTCCAAAGACACTACCTTCAAACCACCCCCATTTAAATTTGAAAACATATGGCTAAAGAGAAAAGACTTTCAAAATATAGTCAAGCAAGCATGGAGAGCTTCATGCGCAGGTTCAGCATTGTTCCAAATCATCCATAAATCAAAAATCCTTAAACAAAAAGCCAAATTATGGAACAAGAAAACATTTGGAAATATCTTTCGCCAACTTCAAGAGATAGAGGAGGCGTTGGTAGAACTACAATCAAACCCTATCACTACCCAAGACCCACACACATATGCAAAAGAACAGAATCTCCTAGCAAAGAGAGAAAATTTACTCCTCTTCCATAAAACCTACTGGAACCAAAGAGCTAAATCAAAACATCTAAAACTAGCAGATACTAATTCCTCCTATTTTCATAGGGTAGCCACAGGAAGAAGAAATCGGAAGATTATTAGAGCAATTACGTCTGCGGAAGGAACCCAAATCATAGGTGATGAAAACATTAAAAAAGAAATACAAAAAGATTTTGAAAAACGATTTAGTAGTGAACAGACTTACACGAACGCCCAACTAGAAGAGTATCTCTCGACAATCAACTCGAATATTACAGAAGAGGAGAACATGCTACTTATTCAGCAACCTACAAATAGTGAAATAAAAAATGCGGTCTTTTCATTAGGTTGCAACAAATCTCCCGGACCGGATGGTATGACGGCGGAGTTCTATAAAACATATTGGGGCATTGTGGGTTCTGATATTATCAAAGCTATAAAAGCTTTCTTCCACTCAGGCAACTTATTAAAACAAATCAACCACACATTTATCTCCCTAATACCAAAAAATGACAACCCCTCGATGACTACACATTATCGACCGATCAGTCTATGCTCCACGCTATACAAGATTATTTCTAAAATAATTACGGATCGGTTGAAAAGAATTATGGGAAAGCTTATCCATCCTCTTCAAGGCGCTTTCGTATCCGATAGAGCAATACAAGATAACATCCTAATAGCACATGAAATCTTCCACTCCTTCCGCACTAGAAAGGGTTCTAAGGGATGGACTGCAATAAAACTCGACATGGAGAAAGCATATGACAGAGTAGACTGGCAATTTACGAAATCAGTGCTCCAGAGATTTGGTTTCCACCAAAAATTTGTAGACATCATTATGGAATGTGTGACTACAGTATCTTTCTCTGTATTAGTAAACAATGGACCAACAGACCTGTTCAAACCAACGAGGGGTTTGAGACAAGGGGACCCCCTCTCCCCTTTCCTCTTTCTCCTCGGTGCAGAAGTCCTAGCTCGAAAACTAACGGCGGAGGCAGAGTCTAATCACAAAAGCGTCGGATTTAGATTTGGCCACTCGGGACCCTGCATCCCTTTCCTAGCCTTTGCGGACGACATAATAATATTCTCCAAAGGAAGCAATGCAGCATGTACAAAAGTTAAGGAAATAATTGAAGACTACTGCAAATTTTCTGGGCAAAAAGTAAACTACCATAAATCGTCTTTTCAAACTACACCTGGAATTATTAGACCAAGAGCAAGAGACCTAGAAGGTATTTTTAATATACCCTTAGAGCGAAACTTGGAAAAGTACTTGGGATGCCCGATCATAAATGGGAGGGTTACCAAGGAAACATTCGGAGAAATTATATGCAAATCAAAAGATCAGCTGAGCAAATGGCGTGCAAATGCCCTATCACAACAGGGCAGAGCAACACTAATAGCATCTAACATGTCAGCAAAACCTCTATATGCAATGCAGAGCTTCATGCTCCCAGTGGCGGTTCATAAACAATTAGATCAAATCAACAGAACTTTCTTCTGGAACAAAGACGCACAACATAGTCCACTCATCAGCTGGGAGAAAATTTGTAAATCAAAAGCGGCAGGCGGACTAGGACTACGAAAAACCAGAGACATGAATGAAGCACTCCAACTAAAACTCCTATGGAAAATCCTGGCAGAACCAGAAAATAATTGGGTCAAAATTATACAGTACAAATATTTAAAAGAATGCCACATCCTTTCCTACGCTAGGAAAGACAATGCATCTTGGCAATGGTCAAAACTCAGCTCACTAGTTCCGAAGTTTAAATCAGGACTCATCTGGTTGGTGGGGGATGGGAAATCAATCAAGTTTTGGAAAGATAATTGGGTAACAACGACACCTCTTATCGATAGAATTGACTCTCATCATAATATAAATCTAAATGACTCTGTTAGTGAATTCATCATAGGAAAACAATGGTGGAGGGAAAAGCTACTATCTGTTCTCCCACTCTCTTTAGCAGAAGAAATTATGAAAATCCCTCTTCCGATCAACCCCTTTGAAGACAGATTGTATTGGTGGCCCTCTAAAAAGGGCTGGTTCACCACAACAAGTGCCTACAACTTAATCACATCCACAACACAAAGAACAACAGACGAGTTTTCATGGATCTGGAAAATTGACGTTGCCCCAAAGGTCAAAAACTTTTTATGGAAGATTAAACAAAAAGGCTTGGCCACGGCCAGCCGCTTATCTCAAAAGGGGGTTGCGGTGCCAAATACATGCACTTTCTGTAATCAGAGTGAGGAAGATGATATCCATCTCTTCATAGAATGCCCAATCAACAATTTCCCAGAGACCTATCTTTACGAGTTGATTCTCTCCTATTGGAGAATAGAGATATGAATCAAATTCTACAAATCTTAAGCTCCTCCCTTGAGATGGACATGAAACAATATATAGCAATCAGATGGTGGACTATCTGGTTTATCAGAAACCAGACTATCTTTAGAAATGCCAACATCCCCTCTGCTGAGGGGATTAAGAAAATGATAGGAGATAATATTGAAAATTGGAAAAGAGCTAGCAGTTGGAACTCATCTGACATAGAAGATCTACCAAAACAGAAAGGAGGAAAAGGCCTCGCTAAAAACATCAAAAAAGCTTACCGTTGGAGGAAACCCCCTATGGGCAAGTACAAACTAAATTTTGACGGATCATTTATATCGAGCTCAAATAGCTCCATTGGATACATCATCAGAGACTGGCTGGGAAATCCTATTAGCTTTGGAGGTGATACCATTGGCGGACACTCCCCTCTCATGGCGGAAGCCCGAGCACTACGACTAGGGGTAGAAAAAGCCAAGGAACTAAAGATCACGGATTTAATAATAGAAGGGGACTCTAAAACCTTCACGGATTACCTAAGTAAAAAGGTTGGATGTCCATGGGAAATAGAAATGGTTATGTCCGACATACAAGCTCTTCTCAAGGGAGTACCGAACGTTAGTACATCACATATTCCCCGCATTGGTAACCGGGTAGCGGATAAGGTTGCACACCTTAGCTACTCTACCAAGGGGCCAGATTTATACCATCATTCAGGTCTTCTAGACCTCATCCGGCAGGATGCTTTCGGATAGGGTTCCCCTATCCGAATTGTTCTGTTGGATGCTATCGGATTGGGTTCTCCATCCGAATTTTTACATAATAAAAAAAAAAGAAAAAAAAGTTTAAAGCCGTTTGCATTGCCATTTTTCCTTTATCTGAACCAACGTTCTTCTTTCTCCAATGGCGGATCAGATAACAAGAGCCGAAACGTTTGAGAAAAAGGCAGAAAAAAAGATCAGCGGATGGGCTCTGTTCGGATCCAAATTCGAAGACGCCGCTGAGTTGTATGAGAAAGCCGCTAATTCCTACAAGCTTGCCAAATCTTGTAAGCTTCCCTTTCTTTATCGTCGGCGTTATACCTCGTTCCTCCATTTATTTCTGTTTGATTCCTGAATCCGATTTCATTCCCAATTTTCCTCTAGGTTTTCTAAAATCTTTTCGCTGCATACTTGTTTGTTTTCGCCTGGCGATCGATTGTTTCATTTCATCGATTTTTATTGCTCGAAATCAAACATTCAGATTGCTTTGATTAGTTGTTTACCATTGAGAGGAATTCAATCATCCACCTGATAGGAACGCTTGGTAAACAGTCGGACTCGGACGAAAAATAAAACTCTTTGGAGTCTGTGAAATAAACCAGGCCATATAAACAAGGAATTAGTCTGTAAGAAGATCGGTGATCGTCTGTATAGATTATAGAAGAGTCATCATGTACATTTCTTTATTTACCAAATTCAAGGAGATTGCATAAAATAAATCCGGTTTGTCCATGTCCCTCTCGGTATGAATTTTATATTGTTATTAATTCGACAACCATATATATATATTTGATACAAGTTTGTTTATTCAAATTACTTTTGTTTGTGATCCGATGCATAGGGGAGCAAGCTGCGACAACTTACAAGAAATTGGCTGATTGCCATTTGAGGGTAGATTTCACATTTATCTTACTGATTGTCAGATAATTCATTTCATTTTACACAAAACTAGTGCTAATAGCTCGGAAATTTTAGACTGGTAGCAAGCATGAGGCTGCAGGCGCTTATGTGGATGCTGCAAACTGCTACAAGAAGATCTCTCCTACACGTGAGTCTTTCATTTTATGTTGCCGTCAGCTCAGGTCTTCGTGTTGATATCAAGTGCATTGTCAATTGGCTAACTTGCCTTTATGTATCAGAGGCCATCTCATCCTTGGAGCAAGCAGTTGATCTATTCTCCGAAATCGGGAGATTTAACATGGCTGCGCGATATTCCAAGGTAGAAGTTTTCTTCTTAGAATTAGTGTGCTTCTACTCTCAGACGTCAGTGCAGGCCATGGTGCTCTCTATTACACTTCATGAAGAGTAAGACAGTTATGCTTGCATGTCAAATTTTAGCTTTCCAGTTCCAAGTACAATGATCTGAGGGAGATTTTTATGGGTATAACTTGAATATCGCATGCTCCAAGTACCAATTAACATGAAAAAAATCAATCTTTTATGAGATTTATCGTATTTCACTCATATAAGTACGTTGTGTGAGAGATAATATGAAACTCCTTAAAACAACTTCCAGGAGAAGATAAACTCACAAATCTGATTTCACATTCTTGTGTTCAGGAAATTGGGGAGTTATACGAGCAAGATCATAACCTTGATCAGGCTATTGTGTATCTTGAAAGGGCTGCTGACTTTTACCAAGGTGAAGAAGTAACATCATCTGCGAATCAATGCAGGCTGAAAGTTGCACAGTTTGCTGCTCAGGAACAGCAGTAAGAATATATTGTCTTTTAATACGGAGTAGTAATTTGTGCAAAACTTTGCAACTAGCTTGACTAATTGTGTTGTTTTATACCGTATTTAATTAATTTTGACATTGTTTCAGATATGTTAAGGCGATTGAGATTTTTGAGGATATAGCCAGCCAGTCAGTTCACAATAACTTGCTGAGGTATGGAGTTCGAGGCCATCTTCTGAATGCTGGAATTTGCCATCTGTGCAAAGGAGATCCCGTTGCAATAACCAATGCGTTGGAGCGTTATCAGGTTATAGTTACATTCTTTGGTTGTTCTAGTAGAAGCTTCAGCACGTACAGTTATTTTTTCTTTTACGTTTTCCTCTTCCTTTTTCGGAGGGGCTATTGCCTTATCATTATATGATCATACAGGACATGGATCCCTCTTTCACAAGGACTCGGGAATACCAACTGCTAGCTGTAAGTTTATATTAATATTATGTGTATACAATAATTGCTCTCTCACGTACTTTTACCAAACTTGAGTGTGTCGCTTGTGGAAGTAGCCTGATTTTGCAACTGATCCTTGTAAAAAGAAGGGGTGAGGCGGGGGGTCAGTACATTGACAAACAAAAGACTCTCAATCTCATGTTCTTGTTTATAAATGGCAATGCTGGTGAACAATGGGCATTTTCTTGTTCTTAATTACGTTTGACGCAATTGTCAAGGTTAGCCGATTTGATAAACACCTAGTCCTTAAACAATGAAGTCTACCAATATTTCTTATCAGGATTTAGCAGCTGCAGCTGACGAAGAGAATGTTGACAAATTGACTGATATTCTCAAGGACGATGATAGCTTGAGCCCTCTGGTATCTCTTTCTCTGCACACATTTCGTCTATTGGTTACCTGTTTGTGCTATTTTGGCATCTGATCGATCTTTCTGAATGATTTAGGATGCATGGAAAACAAACCTGTTGCTTAGAGTGAAGGAAGCCATGAAAGACAAGGAGCTGGAGGAGGATGATCTCACCTGAGACTTAGCCATACTCCTCACTAGGGAAACTTGGTTTTGTTTCTAAGAATTATGCTCGTAGCTAGGAAACATAATCCCCGGTTGGTTCAACTGGTTTGAGCATGATGTACAGCGTTGCTCTTTTAACACTTGCTATAAAATGTTGTTACTCTTTTTTGCACTAGGGGAATAAAATGACTTGTTATATTGTCAATTTAGTACACCTTTCATAACAAGTTTATATAATAATGTGATGTTTTTTGTTTGGAAGTGGATAGTGATTGTGTAATTTATTAGTCACACTCACAAACACTATTAAGAAGATGCTGATTGCTGAATATGCAATTGACAGGATGAAAGGAACACCATTAAACACTGAATGAATGAAGAAAACACCTTTATCCGTTTTACTTTCACAATTCACATTGAATGAAAGAAACACCATTAAACAGTCGCACCATTAACACTCGCAACGAGGGTAGCATCACTACCAACTTAGTACCTGTTGGAGAAATGTTCATTGTGGGGGTTTTTAAATATGTCTTTTGAACTTCTCTTTTGTCCCACATTGATTACAAAAGTGTTGGGGGGTTGTTTTTAAGGAGGAGTTTTTCAAGGGGTTATTGAGAGTTGGGATAGGGATCACACACGCGTGCACCACCACCACCGCTGGTCCGTGTTCGTGACACGTGCGGTAAAAAACTGTTTTGATTTTTCCGAGATCTCCGCTGGGTGGAG
The DNA here is from genome assembly GCA_963922045.1 of Persicaria maculosa. NCBI lineage: Eukaryota > Viridiplantae > Streptophyta > Magnoliopsida > Caryophyllales > Polygonaceae > Persicaria > Persicaria maculosa. The sequence continues at coordinate 70,124,164 of OY998262.1, forward strand.
CCGCTGGCCTTCAGTTTTCAACACAGAAATCGAAACTCCTCCTTCTCTCTTCTTTTTCTGCAACCGTTCTGGGTCCTGGGTGGTTCCATTGCTTCGACGGCGAGTGCACGCCTGAGAAGCCGCTGTGTACCCTTGGGGGGCGACGCCAATAGCCGACCTGCACCGTGGTGTCGGGGCGATTTCGCTTCTAAGACAGTGGTCTCCTTTATACCACGCCACAACAAATCAAACACGGGTTTTAACATATTTTAAAGCGGTTTTCTCAAACACATTGAGGCTACATTTCGCATATTCAATCCAACAATTTAGAAGCGAAATCTTCAGTTTCTGCGATGGCCTTCCAGTTCTTCAAACCGCTCCTGGATCTGTCGAAATTGGACCCGCTGGATGAGACGAACTACAAGCGATGGTCGCAAAAGATGCTCATCTTCTTCGAGCAGTTGGAGATCGACTACGTCCTTCTTCAGGACGCCCCTGCTGCTGCGGCAACCTCCTCTTCCACCACTGTCGGCGACAACAAGGCTGGTAAGACCATCGTCGTTGATGACGCTAGTGATGCTGTCGACAAGGGTAAGAAGGTTGCTGATGATGACCTCGCACGGGCTAAACAGTACGAGTCCGACAATAAGTCAGTGCGAGGCCATCTTCTCAGCCATGTCTCGAACCCTATTTTTGATCTGATCTCAGTTCATAAATCTGCTAAATTTATTTGGGATCTGCTGGAGAAGAAATATGGGGCTGACGATGCAGGGAAAAAGAAGTATGTTGTGGGTAAGTTTATGCAGTTCAAGATGGTCGATGATAAGTCTATCATGGTCCAGGTGCACGAGTATGAGAATCTGGTGGCTGACATACTCTCCGAGGGTATGAAGATGTGTGAGATCCTGCAGGCGAATTTTCTGATCGAGAAGTTGCCTGATTCGTGGGGTGGCTATCGCAACCATCTGAAGCACAAAAAGAAGGATCTGACCTTGGAAGAGCTCGTCGGTCACATGAAGATCGAAGAGGCTAATCGCCTCAAAGACAAACCTAAGCCTAAATCTGCTGATACTGTGAAGACTAATTTGGTTGAATCTTCTGTGAAATCTGATAGGTCCAAGCAAGGAAACAAGTCTGGAGGTTCTAAGCCTAACATGAAACCAAAGAAAGGCCAGAAGTTCAAGAAGTCTGGCAATCAGCCGGACAAGCAGCAGAAACAGGGAGGCACTGTGATCGGCTGCTATGTCTGTGGCAAGCCAGGCCACAAGGCTTGGCAGTGCCGCAATCGGGCTGACATCCAGAACCAAGGACAGCAGCAGAACAAGCCCGCAGCTCCAGCCCAGCAGCAAGCCAACGTTGTCCAGGACAACAACCAGCTGATAGCTATGATCACTGAAGTCAACCATGTGGGCGGCCAGGTTGATTGGCTCTTGGACAGCGGAGCCACTCGACACTTCTGCGCCAACAAGGACCTGTTTGCTGAGTTTGAGGATGCTACAGACATCGACCAGGTCTACATGGGCAACTCGAGCATCTCTCGAGTGCTAGGCAAAGGGAAGGTTGCACTCAAGCTCACCTCATGGAAGTCTCTTACCCTAGTGAATGTGCTTTATGTTCCTTCTCTGCGCCGAAATCTGATTTCATGTGGTTTGCTTGAGATAGCTGGAATTAAGCAAGTGACTGATGCTGGCAAAATGGTTTTAACCAAAAATGGAGAATTTGTAGGAAAGGCTTATAGGGCTGATTTTCTGTATGTGCTTGAGACCATGATTGAGAATAATGAGAATGCTTCTACTTCTGCTTATATTGCTGAGTCTGTTGATTTATGGCATGCTAGACTAGGACATGTGAATGCAAAATCTGTATGTCGATTGCATGATATGGGTTTGATTCCTAGCCTATCAAAACATGACCATAGCAAATGTGAAATATGTGTTGAGGCCAAATTTCATAAACAACCTTTTAAAACGGTGTTAGAAAGGACAACTGAATTGCTGGAGTTAGTCCATTCTGATTTGGCTGATTTTAAGACCACTGAGAGTAGAGGTGGCAAGCGCTGTTATATCACATTTGTGGATGACCATTCTAGATATACTAAGGTATACTTGCTTAGGTCTAAAGATGAAGCAGAAAGCATGTTTTATGTGTATAAAGCTGAAGTAAAAAACCAATTAAATCGAAAGATTAAAAGGCTTAGATCTGATAAAGGCGGTGAATATGTCACTCATTCTTTGAGAGAATTTTGTGAGCAAAATGGCATTATTCATGAGTTTACAGCTCCCTATAGCCCACAACAAAATGGTATTGCTGAAAGGAAAAACATAACTTTAAAGGAAATGATGAATGCTATGCTTTCTAGTTCTGGTTTGCCTGATAATATGTGGGGGGAAGCTGTATTGTCCGCAAATCATATTTTGAATAAGGTACCTCACAAGAAGCTTGACAAGACACCTTATGAGCTTTGGAAAGGGCATCCGCCTAATCTGAAATTCTTAAAGGTGTGGGGGTGTCTAGCTAAGGTGGGGTTACTTTCGTTCAAAGTTGATACTATTGGGTCTAAGACTTTTGATGCAATTATGATTGGTTATGCTGATAACAGTGTTGCATATCGTTTTATGTGCTTGAGTGATCGTACCTTGTGTGAATATCGTGATGCTGTTTTCTTTGAGCATGTGTTTCCTTTAAAGAAATCTGCATTGCCTGCTAATGATTCTTCATCTCATGATACATCTTCATCCATGCCTAATACTGTTGTGCCTAATGCTCAATCTGATCATGATGAACCTAGGAAAAGTAAAAGGCGTAGGAAGGAAACTAGTTTTGGTCCTGATTTTGTGACTGCATTTCTAGTTGAACTGAATGATTTAAATGAACTAGATGAGACGTTCATTAGTCTTCATATGATAGAAGATGATCCTAAGACCTATGATGAGGCAATAAGTTCACTAGATGCTAGTTTCTGGAAATATGTTATTAACAGTGAGATAGAATCCATTATGTCTAATCACACATGGGAACTAGTTGATATGCCTAAAGGAAATAGAGCCATTAGTTGTAAGTGGATCTTTAAGAAGAAGCTTAAAGTGGATGGCTCAGTTGATAGATATAAGGCAAGACTAGTTATAAGAGGATTCACTCAGAGATATGGCATTGACTTCTTTGACACTTATTCTCCTGTTACAAAAACTGCTACCATTCATGCATTGTTTGCTTTGGCTTCTAGCCATAAAATGCTTGTTCATCAGATGGATGTTAAAACTGCATTTTTCAATGGTGATCTGCATGAGGAAATTTATATGGAACAGCCTCCAGGGTGCATTGTTCCATGACAGGAAAACAAAGTGTGCAAGCTACAGAAGTCATTGTATGGACTCAAGCAAGCACCAAAGCAATGGTATGAGAAGTTTCACACAACTATCCTAAGCTTTGGATTTGAGGTAAACGGATCTGATGCCTGTGTCTATTCTAAGAGGTTTGGTGCTGATTGTGTGATTATATGTTTATATGTGGATGACATGTTGTTATTTGGATCACACATAAATGCTATAAACACAACCAAACAGTTTTTGTCATCTAAGTTTGAGATGAAAGACATGGGTGAAGCTGATGTCATTCTAGGTGTTAAAGTAACTAGAAAAGAAAATGGCTTCATATTATCACAATCTCATTATGTAGAGAAAATGTTGAAAAGGTTTGATAAATTTGATGTTGTGCCAGTTAGAACTCCTTATGATGCTAGCATGCAATTGAAGAAAATTTTTGGAATTGGTGTTTCCCAAAATGAGTATGCTAAAATAATTGGGAGTTTAATGTTTCCGATGAACTATACTCGGCCTGATATTGCATATGCCGTTAGTAGACTCAGTAGATATACCCATAACCCCAGTAGGGAGCATTGGATTGCACTTAATAGATTATTGAGATATCTTAAGGGCACCTTTGATTGGGGTTTACATTACGTGCACGTAACGTAATGTAAACCCCAATCAAAGGTGCCCTTAAGATGAGGTTAGCTCCACTAGTGGTTATGTGTTCACTTTATGTAGTGGTGCTATATCATGGAAGTCATCAAAACAAACTTGCATTGCTAGATCAACTATGGAATCTGAGTTCATAGCATTAGATTTAGCTGGTCAAGAGGCTGAGTGGTTGAGAAGCTTACTGGCTGACTTACCTTTGTGGGGGCATAAGACCCCAACTATTTCTCTACATTGTGACTCACAATCTGCTATTTGTGTAGCTAACAACAATACTTACAATGGTAAGAAGAGACACATACGGATTAGACATGAAGCTGTGAGACAGCTGATTGCTACCGGTGTTATTTGCTTGGAGTATGTGAAGTCCGAGAGGAATTTGGCAGATCCGTTGACGAAAGGGCTAAACAGAAGGATGGTCCTTGAATCGTCTAAGGGAATGAGGCTCAAACCCACATGAGCTGAGATACACCATACCCATTCCCAGGACAGGTGTATGAGAAAGGATGAGTCTAGAACTCTTAATAAGTCCATAACCCAGAGTTGGGTGGTCCTATTGAGAAGGACTTGATGGATTCACCGAAAACTGTAGAGGTTGAGCCTTGTGCTCTTAATGATACCATAGCCCTGTAAGGGTGGTCCTATTGAGAAGGACTTGATGGAATCACCTACGAGAGTGTGAAGGGTTGGTCGCCTTCTATGGAAGACTAGGGTTGTCTTTCTAGAGCACTCTTCAGCACCCAAGGTATGAGATGACTATTACAGTTGACAGTCAGATCGCGGAACCACCAGGGTAGTGGTGAAGGTATGTGCTGTTGAGGTCAACTCATGAGTCTGGAAGTTCAAGATTCGTTCACTTCTATGTCTTGTGAGATACTCAGCTTCACTATGTGTTGGTTCAAGATTCGTTCACCAGCATTTAAGTACTTTCTCCACGAAACCAACTCAAAACGATGTTTTTGTCTTAAAACCCCAGTTCCTCACATTTGTGAGGGTTTTCAAATATGTCTTTTGAACTTCTCTTTTGTCCCATATTAATTACAAAAGGGAAGAGTTTTTCAAGGGGTTATTGAGGGTTGGGACACCGCCGCCGCCGGCGGTCCGGTCCGTGACATGTGCGCGGTGTGGTAGTAAGTACCAACTCATACTCTGTATGTAAGTTCACAATTTGCGGGTGATAGTAGCTCCCTCGTTTGCGATCGCTCCTCCCTTCCCCCAGTCTACATTTCCCACTCCTCTCGATGGCGCTTCCCTCCAAATTCCCAATTTCTTCCGATCCACTACGCCCCCTCCGACTTCCTATCACCACCACCCATGATTTTCCACTGGTTCCCTCGCCCCCTCCGATTCCAGTTTCTCCGCTGAGGCCTAATTTTGGAAATTTAAGCTGCTACATCCCGTCGTCGTCGTCGTCATCGGCGCGGGGTATCCGATTCTCCCCTGGGACAGCGAAAACCGAGCTTTTGGTGGAGGATCGGAGCTCGGAAGAAAGGAACAAGGAGAGGGGAGAGAACGGGAGAGTTCTTCGAGTTGGTTTGCTGTGCGGTGGTCCCTCCGTCGAGCGTGGTATCTCGTTGAATTCCGCTAGATCGGTTCTTGATCATATCCAGGTGAAAAGTTTTTCTCCTTCAAGTATCTACTGTGTTCGAGAAGAGTCGAGTTAATGCGATAATTTGTAACTTTCAGGGGGGTGATGTTACTGTGAGCTGCTACTATATTGACACCGAGCTTAATGCATACGCCTTATCTTCTGCCCAGGTTAGCTGATCACTCTTTCGTTGTATACAGTGTTTGCCTTTTCGATTTTTTTCTAGTTTAGAGAACAACAGGAAACGCATTGAATATACAAGTGTGTGTAAAATACTAAAAATTATCCAGATTTCCAGTTATTGGATCACTTTTATCTCTGTGCTTTTGCAGTTATACTCCAATACACCAGCTGATTTTGATTTCAAGCTCCAAAGGCAGGTTATGAATTCGATTATTAGTCTTAAGCTGTTGCCTAATTTGTTGCTATCAGTATTAAGCTGTTCAACATTGTCATGGTAAGCTGTCTTTGTTCACAGCCTTGCACAAGGATTCAGATCCTTGTCTGAGTTTGCAGATCATCTTGCAGCTTCGGTGGACATTGTCTTCCCTGTTATACATGGACGGTTTGGTGAGGATGGTGGTATCCAGGTATTTACTTTAGGTTTCATATTCATGTACTGATTTTGAGAAAATCTTGATGAGCTAAAAATAGATGCTCTTACCTTTATGTATTCCATTTTTAGGAGCTACTGGAGAGGGCAAACGTCCCATTTGTTGGCACAAGGTCCAGAGAATGCTGCACAGCATTTGATAAGGTATTCCATGCAGAACAGCACCTGCATTCCCCAAACCCCCTCCCCCTTTTAATCTATTTAAAGCCTTTTCTATGGCGTCCTGATTATCATTATTTTAGTGCACATCTCATTACTCATTCTAGTTAAAAGCTTTCTCCCTTTTGTTATTTGCTAATCATTCGCTAATTTTATAACTCAAATATTCTATCTGTTATTTTAATAAATCTTAGCTCGTCACTCATTCTATTGAAAGGCTTTCTCAATTTCTCCTTTTTATTAATCATCAGCTAATTTTATATCTCAAATGTTATACCTGTTATCTTAATATATCTTGGCAGTATGAAGCTTCAGTGGAGCTTGATAGACAAGGATTCTTGACAGTTCCTAGTTTTCTGTTACAGGTATTACCTTTACTAATGTTCATTTGATGTTCGGATTTTAGCACCATTACTTGTTTTGTGATGACTAGTATTTATCTTTGGAGTTTCAAATCTTTTTGTTCTTTTTGAACAAAACAATAACTTTGTTCTTTCTTTGAAATTTCTGAAACTTGAAAACTTCATTTGTTATTGCTTTTGGAGTTTTTCCAAGGAGGTCCATAATAAAAACAATAGAAAATATCAAGTCCTCCCAGAGGAGAACCAAGGATGGTACTTTTTTTTTTAATAATTGTTTTGGATTCTCATAAATCAATAGTCATCTTACTTTGATTTTTTGTGAAAAGTTTAGTTACTATGTACTATAGAGAACAATAATAGAACTTCTTTAGCATGAAAAAAAGAAAGAATGTTCGATATTGATGGTGGATTCACACGCGTGTACAGATGAAAAAGTGGATAAGGTGGCAATAGTTTGTCATTTATTTCCTGTGTGGAATATTTGTGGATTTAGTTGAAACGTTGCTTATATTCTAGCTGTTGGTTTACACACATGGATGGTTATTTTAATTTTAAAGATCCTCACTTGACGGGAATGTTTAATATCTAGCTATTTACTTGTGGTTGAAATCGCAATTACTTAATGATAAAGAAGTTGAATGACTGCATCCACATTTTGCAGTACATGTGATTCATGATTGAATGTGCATATGAATTTCCCTTCAGGGCAGTCAGTCAAGTAAAGAAAACCTCTCAAAGTGGTTTCAAGAGAACCGGCTGGATACCAGACTAGGGAAAGTTGTGGTAAAAATCAGATTTCATACAACTTCTACTTATATGATGATAAAATGGGCTTTCATATTAGGATCACACACATACATGTTTCAAGAGTGCGTACATCCTCACCCCCCAGACCCCGCTTAACCGTGGGATTTACTGGGTTGTTGTTGTTGTTTGTTGTAGGTTAAACCAGCAAGAGCAGGATCAAGCATCGGTGTTAGTGTTGCATATGGAGTTGATGATTCATGGGCAAAAGCTCATCAAATTGTCGCAGAGGTAGGTTTTTCTTGTATCCAAGTGGGTGTCAAACACACTTATTGAAATCTGATACTAATTAAATTTGTCAGTTTGCATACAGAATGTTGTGTGTAAGATCAGAGATATATTGTATCAAACTACAATGTACAAACTAAATTTGGAGATGATATAGTGGCTGACCTCATATTTTGAATCTTTTGTCTTCTTTCGATTCCCATCTGCAGTCTTTTTATGAATAATTCTGAAATTCCCCAGCATAGAATGTTGAAAGATTGTGAAGGAAAAATTTAATCAACTCGAGTTAATTTACATTGATCAGGATAATCTGTCCTCATTGTTTCACATGTTTTTTCGGTTCTTCCTTAATACCCAGCCACAGCCGCAAATACCAAGTTAAAGCATGGTCATTTCATTTGACAGCAAATTAACAGAGTACCTACTTCAGGACAGTTGTTTAATTTGAGGATGTAATCTTTTTCTAATTATCAGCTTACTGATTTTGTATTTCCTTTATTGCAGGAAATTGATGATAAAGTCCTTATTGAGATTTTCCTTGAAGGTGGGAAGGAGTTTACTGCAATTGTCCTTGATGTAGGTCCTGCTTCAGATTGTCATCCCGTTGTTCTATTGCCAACAGAAGTGAGTAATTTTTTTATTTGATTTTATCATTTGCATTTGCTAGCTCTGATCAGTGCCTTTTTTAAAACAAGAATGCTGACCTTGTGATATGTCAGGCTTCCATTAACTTTGCGTATGCATCAACTCTATCATTGTTGGTCTTCATCTGTTGAAAATTTATATTCATTGAGCAAGTGGCATGTAAAAAGTATCTGAATTCTCTTATCATAGAACTGGCTCAGATTAAAGCATTCTAGCTTTGCTTAGTCTGAGCTTTAAAATTTAGGTCTTTGGCACAGCATCCTTACCTCTTATTGTATTCCAACAATAATAATAAAAAATGGCAGGTAGAGCTTCTACTCCAAGGTAGTTTTGATGGATTGGAGAAGGATGCAATACTCAATTACAGAAGGAAGTATTTGCCGACCCAACAGGTGCACAAAGGCGTGAAGTTTCTTGTTACTTATGTACATCCTTATTTAACATAGTTTGATCTTATAATTGGATAGTCTTTGATATAATTAATTTTGGATTTTGTATTCAACAATTTTTTCTGTTAAAGGTTGCCTATCATACTCCACCACATTTCCCTCTGCATGTGATTGAGAGCATCCGAGAGGGAGCAGCATTGTTGTTCAAACTACTAGGATTGTGTGATTTTGCCCGAATTGATGGTTGGTATTTGCCTTCCTCTTCTCATATATCAACCGAAGGAAAGACATTTGGAAAGACTGATCATGGACTGGTATTATTCACAGACATCAATTTGGTGAGAGCAATGTGCCACCTAGATTCACAAGGCTTTACTGCTTTAGAGCATTAACAATGTGCTCGCTTAATACTCTATTACTTTGTATGTCTTTCCAGATTAGTGGGATGGAACAGACCAGTTTTTTATTTCAGCAAGCTTCAAAGGTATCATTTCGGTAACATACAGGGATGCCTTTGATTTTTTTTCCCTTCTTGTTATCATAATTCAGTCAGAGATATGTTGCTTGGTTCATAAATTCCCATCTGGACTAGAATTGCATGAACCACAACTGGACGAAGCTAGTCCGGACTGGACTGGAATAATTTGTTTTCACTTATAAATCTTATCTTCTTTTTGGGGGTTGGGGGGAATGGTGAGATCTATTCTTGTAGCATGCTGTGGGAAGTGGGAACACTGTCAGCTGCTTTTAAAGCACATTATGTGAAACTCCAGGTTGGATTTTCACATTCAAATATCCTCCGAAGCATTGTACAGCATGCATGTTTACGGTTTCCCAATCTTGCATCTTATGGTGGTGAAGTGAATTCCTTACTTGAAAGGTCAAAGTACTCTGAGATAGCAAAGACAGTTATCTCAAGAAAAGAAGCTCGTAAAGTTTTTGTTATCTTTGGAGGGGACACTTCAGAGAGACAAGTATCCCTAATGAGTGGGACGAATGTATGGCTGAACTTGCAAGAATTTGATGATGTGAGTATTCGTCACTTTTCTGCCTCGTTGATCTAGATATCAAACCTGTGAAATGGGCAGGACAAAAATTAGCCATTTCTGTTTAATCTGAAGAAAATAAAACTTGGTTGTATTTTCTTTAATGATATGACTTCTCACATTAATACCGAGGTTATAAAAAGTTTTCTTGTGTGGCTATAGTGCTTCAAACCACATAAATATCTACATAATGCATATAAGATGTTTTGAAGGTATTTTGGTGTTATCTGGAACAATGCCACAGTTCATTCTCCTATCAATAGTCTGTAATTTAGCTCAAGTTGAATTCTAAAGTTTCACCTTTCTTTTTAATTCCAAGTTGATGACACAAGTGAAAATTCTCTCTTCCAGCTTGATGTAACTCCATGTTTGCTGGCACCAGAAGGTTCTTCATCTTCTACACAAACTAATGAAAAAGATGTGGACATGGGTTCTAAATCAGTTTGGTCTTTGCCGTAAGTATTTATCTCTTCTTTCCAACATCTTTTTGATGTTTTATAAAGTGAAAATTTTTTATCTTCTATTTTCTTCATGGAAATTATTTACCTAGTATTTTAATATGGAGATTGATTTGAGTAATTATATTAGAAAATGCCTGATCCTATGCTGTACACCTGTGCCTGTATAAATTTGCAAATAGCAAGGTTGTATCCTACTGGAAAGTGGATTAGACCGACTCAATTGATGTAGCTTGTTCAGGGGACTGGAAATCCTTTATATTGGCATCAATTTTCTCTGCCACCTTTTCTAATTCCAGATTAAAGCTTTGTTGGATGATAACGATCCATGCATCGGAAACCTTGTGCTGCCATCTAATCTTTTTTTTTTCCTAATCCGTATAGTGATCCAAACAGAGAAAAGTTGTCAGGAATTTGATTCATAAATTTTAAGATGCTGTAATGTTCTAAACTTCTAATGTGTGGTATTTTTTGATTTCAGCAATATTTTTCCTTACTACTTTCTTTCATCCATGTAATGTGCATTAATTCAAAATGATGAAGCAGTTTACTCAGAGAATTTGTAATTTTGAACAGTTTATCACAATTCTCACAGGAGAATTATTTCACAAAAAAGAGTAGTGATCATATTTGGTAGCATCATAGAGGAGGAAATACTCTGGGTTCAAAGCAGATTAGAAGTAGCATCAGTTGAGGGGCAAATTGCCTGATGCAGGAATTTTCCCTCTTTTCTTTCTTCTGTTGCCTAACTAACTGCTTGCATCTCTACTTTCAATCTGATGCTGGTTTTTTCATACAGCTATTCTCTTGTGCTGAGGCATACAGTAGAGGAAGTCTTGGAAGCATGTGCAGACGCAATTGAGCCCGCTTCTGCTGAATTGACATCTCGCTTAAGGAGAAAAGTAACAAATGATCTTATGGAAGGCTTGAGTAGCCAAAGCTGGTTTACTGGGTTTGATATATCTGATCAACTACCTCGAAAGTCTTCACTGGTAGAGTGGATCAAGCTAGCTAAGGAAGTTAATGCTATAGTCTTTATTGCAGGTTCTTTTTCTCTTTATACTATGAATATCTTATAGAATCATAATTACTATTGAGTTTGTGTATCATAATTACTATGTACTAAGTTTGTATGCATTAATGGGGATTCCCTGTTTTCTTTTCATGCATGTTGTTTGGTTAGTCCGACCGATTCACTTTTAATACATGTAAAGGCCTGATAAGTGAGAGTTAAATTAGTTGTGGTTGTTGATGTATGTAAAAGTGAGAATTAAATTAAGTGTGGTTTCAGAATGATGAGTCTCGAAAGTTTATCATCATAAAAACTGGAAAAGGACTGAAATTACATTCAGCTAATTAGGTGTGATTGCCACGCCGAGGATGTTGTTCAGCTGTACACATTTGCAACTTTTGAGATGCTTTCTGATTAATTCTATATTCTTTGTGGCATTTGGGATTGAAAAAACCGATACAATAGTGCATGGAGGCATTGGTGAAAATGGTACACTTCAGTCTTTGCTGGAAGTTGAGGGAGTTCCTTATACAGGTATCATGGTGAAATATGGGTAATATTCTAATTAGTTGTTGTCCTGCTGGTGCTAATAAAATAAGGGTTAACGTTTCTATTAATTATGTGGTTCAAAGGTCCTGGAGTTATGTCTTCAAAAATGTGCATGGACAAAGTTGCAACGTCTATGGCTCTTCAGCATGTATGTTGGTCCAAATAATTTATCATCCTAGATAATTTTTTACTTTCTATATGAAGTTTGATCAGGTATTTCTTTGAAATCACAAATTCTCTGTTCTGTTCATCCCATTCTCTCTTCTTTATAAGAATTATGAATATTTTCTGTTCTTGTATCTATCCATCTACAATCAACTAATGGTCAACTTCTATATAAAAAAAAAAATCTTAAAAAAAAACACTAATGGTCAACCAATTTTCATTTGCTGTATCGCTCTTCTGATCGTAATACCATTTTTTTTGTGTGATTCTCTGGGGCTATTAGCTTGAAGAGCATGGAGTTCTTACAATAAAGAAGGAGGTGCTGGCAAGAAGGGAACTTATCAGTTTATCCATTGCTGATACCTGGCGTGATTTGACCTCAAAACTTCAGAGTGAAACTTTATGTGTTAAACCTGCCAGGGATGGATGCTCTACTGGTGTTGCAAGATTGCGGTATGTTGTTGGATTAGATAACTAGGATGCATCTGGTGGCCTTTTACTTGCAAAATTAGTTTAGTTGATGAATATTAGTTTAAAGAACGAAAACCCTCCCTCCGAGTTCCAAAATACATGGGCTTTTAGCCATTTGCACAAGTTTTAATAAAACACTTCATTTCTAAAAAAATATCATCATTCCACTAGCTTTTTTTATAAATTTTATTCATTTTTAATACCCACTACACATTTTTAATACCCACTACACATTTTAACCAATCAAAATCTTTTAAAAAATCAACAGCACGCAAATCATTACCTACCACCATCTATTTTGAAACAAAATCTATCATCTAAAAACCCATCTATTTTGAAACGGAGGGAGTATAAGTTTTTTCAATATTCTAAAGTCTACACCCTATAAAAAATTGAGATAAGACCCAGTCTACACCTTTCTGAATGAGAATTAGTACATGAATCACTTGAGGAAGTCTGACATGTTGGACATAATTGCTAGGCACTATATGTGTAAAAAGTATGTTAGAACTAACAAATCTGCATGATACATTTGCCTTGAGAAAGTTCCCTTCAGCAAATAAAAAATAAAATAAAAAGACTTTTGTGGTCATTCATGGCTCCTAATTACTATCTTCTCCATGAAATTCCCTAGCTTCCATATAGAAAGATCACATTTGCCCTCCAGCCTTTAATTAGATAGTATAGGTTATGAGTATTTTAATGTGCTTCTTGTGATTTATTTTCATCTCGGTCTGCTAATATTTGCACTCACTGGGCAGCTGCAAAGAAGATTTGGCTATTTACATAAAGGCTCTGAAGGACTGCCTTCTACAGATTCCTTCAAATAGTTTCTCAAAGGTAGAAACCGTTTTAGACACGTGTGCTCTATACGTCAGAAGGACAACTTGGAAATATCATTTATGGGAATTGAAAACTGCTTCAGATTTCCTGTTGGAAGAACTTATTTTTTCATGATTGCGGGAAATACTGAGTTGTTGTTGTTCAACAACAACAACAAACCCAATATATCCTGCTCAAAGCGGGGTCTTGGGGGTTGAGGTATATGCACCCTTCCTCAACCAAGTCTAGAGGGTGTTTCTGAAAGACTTGGTAACATCATAAATAAAAATGCAAGAAAGACCAAGGCATTGCAAGAAAGACCAAGGCATTGCAAGAAAGATGAAGAAGTATAACAGGAGAAAAAATATGTAATAGATACATCTTGCACCATTTCCTCAGGAGAAAAAACATTACGTATTTAATGAAATGAGTGACGTATTCTGCCCTGGTTCAAACCTTGGTGGTTATTGTGCAATCCATGAGTCCTGCCCTATAAGAATTAATAAGTGCTGCCTAAAATCAGAAATTGGCAATTTAAGGACGCAATTTCAAATTGCGTCCTTTAATGATGCATCTGTGCACTTCCAGTCGTCCTTTTTTTTGTTCTCTCTAAGCATAACTGTAACATTCAGAGATTGATAGACTCTCTTTCATATTTCTCTATTCTCATTTTGTTAATATCAGGCACATGGACTGATTGAAATGCCAAACCCTCCTCCGGAGCTCATAATATTTGAACCTTTCATTGAGACTGATGAGATTAAAGTGTCATCCAAATCTACAAATTCTAGTGGCCTTGTATGGGAGGGGCAAAGTAGATGGGTGGAAATAACAGTTGGTGTCATCGGAAAACGTGGATCAATGCATTCTTTGAGTCCTAGTGTGACGGTTAAAGAAACCGGAGACATCTTATCTCTTGAAGAGAAATTTCAGGGTATCCTCTTTCTTTCTTTGGTCACAATAGATATGACATCACCATCAATTTCTTCTTTTGCTTATGGCTACTTTTGCTGTGTGAATGTGCCACTCATCTCCCGAGGAATGGAATTACGTGACAGGTGGAACTGGCATCAATCTGACTCCACCACCACCATCAATTATTAGGCAAGTTGTGAATCTTAAACTACCCTCTTCTTGAGCTGAAATTCCCATTTCCATGCCTTGACGTTCTGTGACACAAATATGTGACTGATAAAAAGTACATGCATTTTCGGAAGTCTGGTACTCTGAATTCTTGAAACTGCATCCACTTATATGTTCTTTATGCGTATAAAATTATAAATGCCCTTGGTAGACCTGTTCATTTGTGCATGATCAAGAACTGCACGAGCTCATTTGATTTGTTTTGTGGATGCTGAATTTTATGTTTGGTTCGGTTTCCTTCCATCACATTTGTAAAAGCTGATATGCTATAGTCCATCTGAAGTCATTGAAATTGTAGAGAGGGCATAGATCTTTTGTGCAATTTCTTGTCTGTATACTATGGATATGATAGTTCTTGAAGATGCCACCATTGTAGCAGTACCTAGGAGAGATAAATTTCCATGTTAAGCCGCCAATAGGAGAGTTGTATTTATTGTCCAATTTGTCCTACACAAACTGCCAAAACTGTTTGAATGCATTAGTTGTTGTTTGTAGCACTAACTTGTTCTTCATGGATCAGTAAGGAGGCTCTAGAGAGATGTAAACAACGTATTGAACTTATAGCCAACACTCTTCAGCTGGAAGGATTTTCACGCATTGATGCATTTGTTAATGTCGACACTGGGGAGGTGCCATCATGTCTCTCTATAACCAAATTTTGTTTTCTACTAGAACTTTGTTATTTATTTTTTAACTGTATCTTTCCAAAAAACGGTTCCACCTCTTCTCTTCTCTTGATCCATGGAGCAGCGTGCTTCATGATTTACCCATCTCTGTAGTGGGTAATGAGAAGTTTCCAAATCAATTTCGCCTTAACACTTCATGCCAATTGAAAAATTGCAGGTGCTGATCATAGAAGTTAACACTGTTCCAGGAATGACGCCGTCCACAGTCTTAGTTCATCAGGTGAGCTGAACTTTTTGTGTTTCTTAAGAGAGAACTGAGCATATATCCTTCCTGATGAAACTGAAAAATTGTCCTCATTATCGGTCACCTGAACACATGACATGACCATGGCAAAGTAAGAAAGAGAATCCAAAACATGCATCCCTTGTTATTGATCAGAACAGGAACCTTTTGTTTGCTGTGTAAACTAGAAAGCTAGGTTGGGTGCAGACATGGTTTTGAGAAAAAGGTGGTTGTTGTTTTCAGGCGCTAGCGGAGCAGCCTCCTATGTATCCTCGTCAGTTCTTCCGCAGGGTCCTGGATTTAGCGCTGGAGCGAGATAGAGAGGTGTCACAGTAGTAAGTTTTGAAGGATATGAATGCTCAACTGGTGTGTGAAAATTCAGCATACGGTCATCCTTGTTTTGGAGGGCTCCAGTTGAAACATATGGTTGAGCAACAAGTCTCTTGCCGACTCATCCCACCTCCTGTCCTGTGGTAACAGTCTCAGGTGTGTAGAAGGGGAGAAAAGAGCCTGTGGGTTTGGTGTTGTAGACTTGTAGTAGTAACGGGCTTATAGGCTTATAGCAGTCAATCAGGAAACAATAATCGCATTGTGGAAAGTAACCGTCCAAGAAATTTCTTCAAATGAATTAAAAAGGTGGTCAGATTTGATTTAGACTCTACTCACTGTATAAATTAAAGCTGTTCAAATGTAATGTACTGTATTCATCTAGAAGGTGGAGTTATTTTTTAGCTGCGGCCTGCGGGAACAGGTATAGTATCACCCTTTTGAAACCTTCAACTTCAAGTTTTAAGCACGTCTGTCACAAAGCCCTAATACTCTTTAATTGAGAAAATTCAAAGCGCGGTTTTCAAGTCGCTTTACCATTTTAAACTCTTTTTTTTTCTTTTTGAAAAGGAGCGGGCCTACCCATTCTTCAGTTCAAAGTTCAAACCAGTTTCTAGACAAGAGATGTTAATTTCCTTTATTTTAGCCTGAACCCAAGTACCTGCGTGCTCTCTCCTCCAGGCTCCACAGCACAGCGCTGCCCCTTTCCTTCCTCTTCAGCTTGGATTTCAGCTTTAGCTTCTGCTTGCTCTCAATTTTCCCAATTTCGAGGTTCTCTTGTTCAGGTTTGGCTTTTCACCTCACTCCTCCCTCCATCTCATCTGGGTTTATTACGAGTTACTCCGTAGTATCAAATGCCGATTCCCGTGTGTATTTTCTGTCGGTAATTGTAAGAAATCTCTGTCTTTACAAGATTGTAAGACATCTGTCTTTTCAAGATTATTGTAAGTCCAAACAGCTAAATTTGAGCTAAAGGTGCTTGCTTTATGCTCATATATTTGCCGTCCTTGTGCTAATTACAAGCTCCCCCTCTTCCTGGTGGATTCTTTGCTTAACTGTTGAGTTTTCTTTTAAAAGCGCACTTTCAGTTTCACTCCGAATCTTCTTGGTTTTGTTTGCCTCGTACGGACTAGGGGAAAAAAAACTTTAATTGATTGTTCAGTTGATCTGTGTTTTCATCTACTGCCCACATAGCTGAATTGCTGCTTGTAAGTCAGATTTTTTCAAGTTGAAATCTGCAGGTTCTATAATTTATCTTAACCTTTCATAGAGGGTTTTCTTGTCCGTGTCCCTAAGAATATGCTGGTAGAAAATACACCAATTAATAGTTTGATGCATTTTGAGGCTTATTAGCAAGTGTTTGTGTCTTTGCAAGGAACTCTTGCTGCTGCTTTGAGTACAAAAATGGACCTCTGCCTGTGATTGAAGCTTCAATAGACATATGCTTTCATGTCTGTTTTTCATGAAAGGAGGTTGTAGGTTTTGAAGTTTAAGCTTCATACTGAAGGAAGTTAGAAAAATCTTTCCTTAATAATATTGACTGTGTAATGGCCTTGAGTTGTAATGGCCAGGAACTTGGAGTTTGTGGGGAAGAAGTTAGGAATGATGTGGCCTCAAATGGCTATAAAATCAACATCGTGGCTCCTCTTAGTCTTAGTGTATCGACGTCTAGGAAAGGATTACTCACTGATGATAATTCTCCAGCAGAATCTAGTGAGCGCCGTCTGAGTTATATCAACAAGTTAAAGCTGATCAAGTTTGGGGGCACTGGGAATTTGGCTTCTCCTTCAGCAAGGTTCCGACAGATTGCTGAGAAAAGAGATGTAGTTTCTCGCTTTGTTCCTTCGGCGCCACGAGGTCCTAAAGAGGGCTTCAGCTATGAAATGGTGAGAAGCTTAAATTATAGGTCTATGCTGAATATTGGCAAGGAATGGATCAAGAACCCTTTGAACATGGCCCTACTTGTATGGGTAACTTGTGTTGCTGTATCGGGTGCAATATTGTTCCTTGTCATGACCGGGATGCTAAATCATGTAATTCGGGGGAAGTCAGAGAGAGATGAGTGGTTTGAGGTGAACAACCAGATCCTCAACGCCCTCTTCACGCTTATGTGCTTGTACCAGCATCCGAAGCGCTTCCACCATCTTGTGCTGTTGTTTAGGTGGAAGCCGGAGGATATTACAAGACTGAGGGAAATTTATTGCAAGAATGGGAGTTACAAGCCACACGAGTGGGCACACATGATGGTGGTGATCTTGTTGCTCCATCTGAATTGCTTCGCTCAGTATGCATTGTGTGGCCTGAATCTAGGGTATAAAAGATCCGAAAGGCCTGGTATTGGGGTTGGCATATGCCTTGTAGTAGCAATTGCAGCACCAGCAGTGGCAGGAGTGTACTGCATTGTCAGCCCACTAGGAAAAGAGTATGAATCTGAAGAGATGGATTGTGAAGCTTCAGGTAAAGAGCATGAAAGGAGGAAGACAATGGAGAAGAGGGAGAGGGAGGAGGAAATGCGGAAATGGAAGGGCAGCCTGTTTGATATGTGGGAAGATACGAGAGTAGCGTACTTATCGATATTCTGCACATGCTGTGTGTTTGGGTGGAACATGGAGAGGGTGGGATTTGGAAACAGGTACGTGCACATAGCAACGTTTGTGCTGGTGTGCACGGCGCCATTCTGGATATTCAACCTGGCAGCTTCAAACATAGAGAATGAGAGGATGAGAGAGGGGCTGGGAATAACAGGGATACTGCTATGCTTGCTGGGTCTGATGTATGGGGGATACTGGAGGAACCAGATGAGGAAGAGGTTAAACATTGGTGGTGGTGGTGGTGGTGGTGGTGGTGGTGGTGGGGTTAGCGTTAGGAGGGAAATAGAAGATTGTATGGACTGGCTTTGCTGCTGCTGCTGGTGCTCCCTGGCTCAAGAGGTCCGGACAGCAGACTACTACTATAATTATAAAGATGAAGATGGTGTGGATGAGAAGAAGAACAACCATCTGGCTCTGCCACGACCACGACTGAGCCCTCTGCCACGGGAAAGCGCTCAATTCCGGACTCACCCAACCTCTCCTCCTCCTGGACCTGCTTCTGAAGCAGATGGGATCATGAAATCCCCTTCGTTAGTCACAATAACAAGAGGAGAAGAAGAGCACTCAGAGGACAAGGTTTAATTTCATTTCAGGAGCTACCAATTATTCAACAACCGTCCATGCATATTCTATTCTAGTATTCTATATATATATATATATATATATATATATATATATATATATAGATATATGGCACTTAATTACTATGTGCAAGATGTTATATGATCGATCAATCGATCGATCATGACTCACGAGTAGGCCGGTTGTTATGTAGTGATGCACCGCACATAAGACAAGGCCTATGCCTACCTCGATGATGCTCTCAAGTCACAAGTAGCTACTTGGGCCATACTGGGTTCCGTGTTCGGATTTGGGCTGTTCTGTATCTATTCATTTTCAAGTCAGCTTCTTTGTTTTGTTTTGTTTTGTTTTGGGCTACACGCCTACACCTATTTATGTGACTAAGTATAATCAATCCCCTTTTTATTCTTTTCTGTAAATGATATATGATAATTGGTGCGACCATGCTTAGTTTTAACTTTGGGGGTGGTCATACGAGAGAGGGCGAGTGGCTAAGGGGAGCCTCATGTTCAGCGGAGCGGCAACATGGTTGCACACGCACTGGCTACTCATATACCTTGTTTGTGTTAGTTTAAACTTTAATGAATGAAGGTGGTTTCTTCTATTAACCTCTCACTACAGAGTACAGGTTACTGCTCACTAGAATTAATTAAGTGGACTAATTTGCTAGTGAAAACAAATCTCAATACTTTTGATCATATACGGAGTATACACCAAGTGAAAAATATTACTAACATATATGCCTATGGAATCAATGAATACACAATTACACATGCATCTTATAAAATTTTATATAGCATTTCAAAACGGTCTTCACTATCTAATATACAGTATATACTAGTATTACTGAGTAGTACGGTTTTACAATTGGAAAACCAATTCTGGTTCTGCCCTCTCTAGAATAGTAGAATCTCGTGAAACCCTCTTATCGGCTTGCAAATGGGTGGCTTCCGGAGTCGCCTTTCTTCAACTCTATCCCCTATCACCATTGCGATGGCTTTCGAGGCCTCCTTCTCATTCTCGGAATCACTACTCCCCGCTCTAGTGGCGCCATGGCGGTTTTGTGTGTGTGGGGGGGGGGGGGGGGGGGGGGGGGGGGGGGGGGTTTAAGAGGTAGAACCTGACCCAATTTTTTGGGGTCCAATATATATTTTAGGGAAATTCCGTTTGGTACCCCCGAGTTTTTGACAATTTCGGATGGTGTCCCACCCTTTTTTTTTGTCCGGATGGTACCTTTGAGTTTTGTCAAAAGTACGGCTCATGCCCAAAACTCATAGTTTCTTCTTTTTAAGGAATAAAACCACCCATTATTTTTATTTCTTCATAAATATGCCCATTTACTTTTAACATTAAACAAAACTACTTATCATTTAACTGAATTCAAAACAAAATTGACAAAATCACCTTTATTTTTTAAAATTAATAAGATCACACATTATTGCCAAAGTTGTAGCAAAAAATACCCATTCTTTCCAAAAATTTTTTTGAAGAAAATCAACTATTATTTTTGACATTACACAAAAGATCCGTTACATATTTTTCATATTTTATAAAAAATAAATCTCATTATTTGTCAAATATTGCATGTACATAATCACCAATTATTTACAAAATTTTGCACAAATCCACTATCTTATTATGTGAACAAAAATAGTTAACCTATACATTATAAAAAAATACTTTGTAAAACCATACTTTGTGTAAAACCACCCTTTATGCTTTAAAAAATGCACAAAATCATTTCTTGTGTAATAAAAGAAGGTGTTATTCATTTCTTTTGTTTGGAATACATAAAACCTAATAAAATAAGAATGATTAATCTCTTATTATATTTTTCTTTTACAAGAAGAAAAATAAATAAATAAAATTTACTTTTCTTTTTCAAAAAAATTATAATCAAGCATTTGGTTAAATTGATCAATCACATTTACAAATGTTTAAAGTTAATGAGATATAAGTTAAATATTGTTTTGAAAAATAATATGTGTTAAAAATATTGCAATAAAAAAATTTGGAAATATTGCAATAAAAATTTTGGAAATATTGATCAATCACATTTACAAATATTGCAATAAAAATTTTGGAAATAATATGTGATTTTGTAAAATTTTAAAAAATAAAGTTGGTTTTGTCACTTTTGTGTTGAATTTTGTTAATTAATATGTAGTTTTGTTCAATGTTAAAAGTAAATGGGCATATTTATGAAAAAATAAAAATAATGGGTGGTTTTATTCATTAAAAAAAAGAAACTATGAGTTTTGGGCATGGGCCGGATTTTTGACAAAACTCAGGGGTACCATCCGGACAAAAAAAAAGTGTGGGACACCATCCGGAATTGTCAAAAACTCGGGGGTACCAAACGGAATTTCCCTATATTTTAACATTGTATAAATATAAACCGTCTTAAAATGCACAAAATAGCATGTGGTCCTTGAATTGGTAAATAAATAGCATGTGGCCCACTGTCACCGTATTGTCCTATCGGGCATGGTTCGACTCCCAAATTCAACCTTTTCCGCCTTTCATGTAATTTTTCTTAAGCCTTTGTCTTTTTCTTTCATTTTTATTTTGAACGGGTCCATCTCAACATTTCCTCTCTTTATCACTTTCAATTATATTTATTTATGTAAAGGGTAAAATCCACCTATGGTCCCTAAACTTTAACCAAATGTTCAAACGAGTCCTTGAACTTTATTTTTGTTCATTAAAGTCTCTGAACTTTGATATTTTGTACACATTTGGTCCTTCTATTAGTAAATTCGTTAAAAAAGTGTTAACTAATGACATGAAATCAATGTATTTTTGTATATTAATGGCATGAGTTAGGTTATACACATATAATTGCTTGGTATTTGTTTTTACTAAAGTAAAAAAATTATATTATATTAAAAATATATTTTTATAAAAATATTTTTTATAATAAAAAAGACTTTCTATTTTCCAACTAATTAAATGGTATAATTTTCTGATGATATTTTATTTTAAAGTATTTTAATGGCCGAAATTTTCTTATTTAATAAAAAAAAATGTTTTGTTAAAAAATAAATTCTACTTTGTTATAAAAAATAAACTCTATTTGTGTTAACAAAATAAACTCAATTTTTAATTAAACTAGTTCTTTTCCCGAACCATGTTCGGGTTTTGTCATAATATTTTTGGTCGAGTTTGACGCCCCACACAAAATACTCGGCCACACCAATTTTTCCACAACATACCATTTTGCCCATACTCCTCCCCGTGTTGTTTTTTAAAATCTTTGGTTGCCATGGAGAAGTTTTTTATCGAAAAGATCGATACTTCGAATTTGATAAAAAAAAATTGTAGATCGACCGGTTCTACACTTCTCTAAACATCTACATACCCTACTTGAAAGCAAAGAAAAAAACTCTTGTAGTTCTTGGCCTAAGAATCCAATACTCCTCACTAAGGATCTGAAACAACATAAAGAAACCCATACTCCTCACCATGGAAGAGGATGACCGGATAGATAATCTTAGTGCTTCGAAGTTGTGGTTCAATGTTGAGAAAGCTACACTCTTTAATCTAACACATAAGTATATCCATAGTTAAGATATTAATTCATACTCCAAGCTAGCTAATATATTAAGGGTCTGAAATAGCATGTGATTTTTGGTATTTGTTATTCCTATTG
This sequence comes from Persicaria maculosa, assembly GCA_963922045.1. NCBI lineage: Eukaryota > Viridiplantae > Streptophyta > Magnoliopsida > Caryophyllales > Polygonaceae > Persicaria > Persicaria maculosa. Next base: position 70,146,635 of record OY998262.1, read on the forward strand.
TATTTAATATTCAAGCCTGATTTTCATCGCTATAATATATTTCACACCATGCCTATGAATCAGACTGAATAAAATGAATGATTTATGTTGTTACTCGTTTTAAAGTTGTGTGTATTTTCATGGGAATCAAATTATTCTAAATTGACCTATAGTAGGCGATTTATTTTTAGATGGGACTTTTGGTTTTTTTATTCTTATTGTATTTAATATTGAAACATTATTTTACTCACCATAATATATTTCACACCATACCTTTGAACTGGACTGAAGAAAATAAATTATTTATGTTTATACTCATTTTAAGGTTGTTTGTATTTTTAATCGGAATCTAATTATTCTAAGTCGACCTATATTAGATTATTTCTTTTAAAAAGTTTATGATTTTTGGTTTTTTTAATTCATATTGTATTTGATATTGAACCTGATTTTCATAGCCATAATATACTTCACACCATGACAATGAAAAGTACTGAAGAAAATGATTGATTCATGATTGTGCTTGTTTATGATTTTTTATATTAATATTGTGTTTTGCATTCGATTTACATATTGGTTTTGCTGATTTTTAGGTGATTGTTGTTGCATTTTTTTTTGTTGTGATGCACTTTGTTTTTCTAGGAGATGAGGTTGTAGACTCCCTGGTGGGAAAAAAGTTATTGCAGCTTTAGTTCACTTGCTATCATAAAAAAAAATGAAAACTTACATTTTACTTGTGGTCACATACGGACTAATGAGAGTATGAAATAGAGTTCACTCACTTTCATAAAATTTTAGTTCAGGTGTTTTTTTTTCACTTGCAATGACCAAATCATAGGTAATTTGTCCAAGTTATCATTTTTGTCCACACCATTAGTTAAAATCTCTAGAATTTTTAAACATTAAAAAATAACAATAAAGCATGAACTGTAATTATGAGGAGTAGAGATACCAAATGAAGCTTCAACTCTCTTACTGTCATAGGATTTTTAATGAAAAAAAATCAATAAAGCTTGAGCTCACTTGCTGTCATAAAATTTTATGATAAAAGCCAATAAAGCATAGGTACCAAATGGAACACAAACACAAAGTAATATCTCTATAACCCACAACTATAAAATAATAGCTCTTTTACAACTATAAAATAACAGTGACATGCCAACTCTCATCCATAGAATCCAAAAAAGAGCTACAAGTTTTTACATCAAAATGGGTAGAAGATAGTCATATCAACTTGCTGGTGAAGTTAAAATTATGTATTAAGTTACATATCAAAGATAGTCATATCAACTGAGCTTGTTGAATGTATTTTGATAACATCACATATGAGTCTTGAACCTACAAAATGCAAGCAACATAATATTATCACCCAATTCAATTCGAAAGACAAAAAAACAGTCACAATTGTTCAGGAAACAGATTGAATTTACTAAACATTAATGACACAAAAATAACATATGTTTTCACTAAATAATACAAATGAAGATTCAAGCTAAAACCAATAAATGAACTCAAAACTAAAACAAAGCAGGAGTAAAATCAAAACAACGGGCAAAGGAAATGAAAGGAACCAAACACCACATTGATTGAAGAAGAAAACATCATCAATTTACATAAAAAATCATAACAAAAACATCCCACGAAAGCAGCAACAATTTTCATAAAAAATCAGAACAAACACCACATTGATTGAAGAAGAAAACAGCAGCAACTCTAAACCATGAAAGCAGCTCAACCGGCTCATAAATTAGTTCAATTTACATAAAAAAAATCAGAACAAAGACATCTCAATATCCTTTTGTCCTAATTTCAGAATCAAGGTTGAGATTTTAGAGCACCTCTCATTTGCTAAATGCAAAACTTTCATTCATTAAAGAGGAAATCAAAGTTGAGATTTTAGAACAACTTCAATTCTTTGTCATTTTGGCTACAAAATTGGCATATAGCAACCCTTTGTCTTGTCAAAACCATTAACAAACCTATAGAAGGTTAAATCACAGTGAGTAAGGTAGCCATCACATAAGTGTAATATTCACAGAGGTCAAGCAATGTATCCCTAAAAGTCATCACATATTTCTATATAAACTCAGACTCGGTCATCTTAGTGAGTGCAACAATTTTGACCATAGTTATCATATAAAAGTCATCACATAATTATATCTCCCTTTGCTTATCCACAAACTCAGATGAATCAACACAAAATTCAAAACGGGATTATGAAATCACATTCACAGGAGGTATCAACAATCACAAATCAAAACTTCACCAAATAAGCATTTAATCGAACACCTTGTGTGCAACAAATTAACCCCAAATACTCCAACTTAATCAACCTAGTATATAGATCCAGTTGGTAAGCAAAGGGCGAACAGAGAGCGGTTTACCTCAATTTGACGCATCGATTGCAATCGAGTGCCACCTCCAACCACCGATTCCACCGCCCCGACTGATTCCCCTCGCCTAATACATCCGCCTTTGCACGCAGTACCCGGCTGAATCTACTTTCCCCGACTCGACGTCATCTGCCATCCGCCCGATTACCACCTCCTGCTCACCTCAAGAGGGCTTGGATGTGGTTTTTTCACCCTCACATCAGCCTTAGCCTTTACGCTTGCACTAAATTCCGTTTAGGGTTCATACCAACAAAATGATTAAAGCACCTGCAAAGGGCAAACAAATCTTCTAGATCCCTTGAATCTTATATATGTTCCTAATTCACCAAAAAAAAATGAAAGGATATAATATACCTGAAGATCGACCACGCACGTTCTTCACACCACGCACACCACCATCGGGTTCTTTGCACCACCCTCACCGGCGTCGAGTTCGATGGTTACTGGATTGTTCTCCATTGTCAATTGGAACGTCAATAGGCATCCCGACATTGTTGGTTCCGTTGTCGACTCTAGGGCGTCAGACAGTCCGGCAAGAAAAGGGATATGAAATTTGTGGTCGAAGGAGAGAGAGACCCGATAGAGAGATGGAGAGTCGTTTGAGGTGGTGCCTGGGCTTGGCTTGACTTCGTCAGATCCATCGTCAGGATGAGATGCGAGTAGGAGATGTCATGGGAGAGCTTCAGATTTGGCTTCGAAAGAGTAGATGAGACGCCATGAGAAGACGTTTCGAGAGAAAGAGAGGGTTTTTGAGAGAGTGGAATGGAACGTGGGTAAAAGTGGTTGAAAACTGTATTTCTTAAAATTGCTCGGCTATTGACACGTGGCGCAATCTTTTACAAAGACATTGCTTCTGAAATTATAAGTATAAGGGGTGGATAAGGAAATTTGGGAAATTAAAATACTTTAAAATAGAATTTTATTGGAAAATTATAACATTTTGTTGAAAAATAGAAAGTGTTTTGATAAAAATATATTTTAAAATATGTTTTGTTTTAAGAAAACTCTATTATATATGATGACTTTTGAGAAGAAAAAAACTCAGTTTTTTACTTTAGTAAAACAAATACCGGACAATTACATGTATATAACCTAACTCATGTCATTAATACAAAAATACATTGATTCCATGTCATTATTTAACATCTATATAACAAATTTATTAAAGGAAGGACCAAATGTGTACAAAATCTCAAAGTTCAGGGACTTCAATGAACAAAAGTAAAGTTCAGGGATCCGTTTGAACATTTGGTCAAAGTTTAGGGACCATAGGTGAATTTTTATAATATTATATTAAAAATAGTTAGAATAGTGTGGAATTGTCTCCTTATTTCTATATGGCTAATTTAATTTATTGTATAAAGATATGTTCTTTTATAAATAATGTACAGTATGAATTTAATTACGACTATACAAAAACCGTAAAATAGGGCATAATTCTAGTTATTGCACCGGGCCACTATAAACATGGGACGGCCCTGCTTGGACCACACAACACGTACAACTGTTTTAGTTTTAAGTTTTAGGTTTCCCTTTAATCCCAATTCGAAGATAACTAACTTTGAGGCACCGAATTGAATTCCAAGTGGGTTAAGTGGTTGACAATACATGACGTACTATGAAAATTCCATAAACAATGACTTTGAAATGAAGCTAACCTCCATCCACCCGTCTTTCTTAATTACACTTCTAAGCTAAGTTTGCATTATTATACCTCTCTCTCTCTCTCTCTCTCTCTCCCCGGGAGGAGCTCAACTTGATTATCATTTTTTTAAAATATATATTAGATCTATTTTTTTTAAAGAAGGTATTAGCAAAAACGTGTAATTTAAATAGGTATTTTAAGCTTAAAAGGCTAAGAGGTGAAAAATAAATTCCACAAAATAAAGTTATTGAGATTTGAACTCAAAACCTCATGATTCTAATTCTCACCCTCATATCAACTAAGTTATACACACTTTTTAAAATTTCTCTTTTCAACCTTTTTTAACTCTTAAATTATCAAAGATAGATTTTTTTAAAAATTTTTCTTCCAAGCCATAAGGGGGACTTGAGCCACCTCATGCCCTCGTGTGTATACTAGTGTGTGTATATATATAGAGAGAGATTAGTTCCGGTGTATACAACCCTTATTGTACGCATAAATTATTCATTTATTTATTCATGATTATTCGTTTGTTTTCACATCATTATTCGTCTGTTTTCGCCCCCGTGTGTGTATATTAGTATATATAGAGAGAGGGGTTAGTTCTGGTGTATACAACCCTTATTGTACGCAAAAATTATTCGTTTATTTGCTCATGATTATTCGTCTGTTTTCAAATTATTATTTGTCTATAATTATGTAATTGTTCGTCTATATAAATAGTTTAAAAATTGTAAATTTTATTCATTAATTTCATTCCGACGAATAATCTCCCAATACCAACGAATAATTAGAAGCTTTTATTCTTATCCGTTGATTTTTTTTTAATTCAATGGTCCAAATTTATTATATGTGTGTGCGGCTATATTTTATACTCCATATGGTTAATATATTTTCGTTGCTATTTCTTTGATTCACCTTAATTATTACAGTAATTCACACAATCGCAGTTTAGTCCTTAATTCATTTAAAGTGACACCAGCCTGGCGGTGTGTAAGTCGGCGAGTCGGCGACCAATAGAGAAGGCATATATGGGTTTAACCAATTTCCCATATATTTGCCATCAATTACATACCTTCCAAATTAAGAGTATGTTTAGTGTCGGGTCTAGTCGGTTGGCATAAGTTGATTTACTTAATGTTTGGTTTTTGTTGATTGAGTTATGTACCCGAGATTTCCTATCGAAGATGGATTACCTCAACAATGTATATATATAAGCTAGCTAGTTCTCAATTATTTGATTTTTGTAATCTAGCTATGTCCTTAAGACATAGGTTAAGGGTTTTTTTCTTAATTCAACTCATTTCAACTATACTTTTAATTATTTTCCTAGGATTTAAACATCTAAATTTAAAGAAACTTTTCCAATATGATTTGTTTAAACAAACTATTAATGAACTAAAGTGTGTCAAAGTTTTCATTAATAAATTTTAGTATCACTTGTTAATCTTTAAAATTACGAATGAATAATATGGAGAAAATTAAATTAGTTAACAAAAGTAAATTAGTTATAATAACAATTCTCATGTGTCAATGTTAATTAATTGTATTAAAATCCTAAAATGACTCATATATATTAATGTTGATCAAATTTTATACTCTAAAGATGCACAACTTATATTTATCATCGGAAGGAACGAAGGAGTGTATTATTCATTATAAATATATGAACTGAAGAAATACTATTTAATTTTCCGATCATATGCAACTCTAGAATAATTGATGGAATTTTAATTGTTTATATATATATATATATATATATATATAGGGATTGACTCCGGGTAAAACCTCAAATTGTGGTAAAAACCGTGATGACTACTTTATAGCTTGGTTTATTTGAAACCCGTGCTAAAAACCTCAATCATACAGTGACTTTACAACTCGGTTCAACCTAAAAACCGTGCTAAAAACTCCAATTTTAAAATAACACATGACTTTATAGTTCAGTCAAGCCTAAAAATCGTGCTTATTAAAAAACTCATATTTTAAAATTACATAGTGACTTTATAGCTCGGTTCTATTCATAACCGGGCTAAAAAAATGGTTCTCACGGGTTTTTACCGCAATTTTAGTTTTCACCGAGCGCACCCCTCTCTCTCTCTATATATATATATAACAATGGCATCAAATTAAATAATAGAATAATTGTTGGAATTTTGGAGTTACTTGTGGACCTTGCGGAGATGAGATGGTTGTTACAACCTCGCATGTTTTGGTGAAATTGAAAACGACATTTTTTGGGTGCCAAAAAGAATATTAGTTTTGTATTTTATTAACTTGTTTAGGTTTTGGACACGTTGCTCAACAACTTGTCTAGTTGGCTTATCAAATTTGATCGCCCTCCTCCCTAATTTAATTATTTATTTTTGAGTATGAGTTTAACTTTTGACAAAATTCAGGGGTATTATTCCGCGTTTCGATTTCCATCTCATGCTATGGATTCAACTCAGCGTCGGTTGACGAGCGCTTGATTTCCGAAGTGGCTTGGGATTTTGGAGATCATTGAGGATTCTGATTTCTGAACCTCTTAGGGTTTTCGTCACTGACCGATTACTTTTTTTTAAAAAAATTATTAGTAGTTGTTTGGCTTTCAATTTTGTTAACCTCTAACGAATTCCATTGTTTTGAGAGGAATTGGAAGTCAACTGATCTCTGCAAATTATTTGATGCAGTTCTAAGGGGATATCAATTTGGTCCAACTCTCGAGTGCGGTGTCGCATCCACTCGAGGTCCTGTACAAAACCTCTATTTGTCTATTTGCTAAAGAGAACACATTCATATTACGTATTTAGATTGATGAAATGATTAAAGAAGTTGTCCAGAGTGACTGCACTTGTTACGCTCCAGGTATTGAAATAATCAGTGTGCGAGTCACAAAACCTGTCATCCCTGAGAGTGCGGAAATTTGAACAGATGGAGGAGGAACGAACTAAGGTACTCTTGATTTGTATTGTGGTCTTTGGTCTTAGCTAGATGTCACTCTACACCCTACTATATATGGTTACTTGTGATTTGTAATTGAATGTTTTTCAACTATAGCTGCACTTTTAATGGGCAATTGAATGACGGTGAATTAGTTCTTGATTAGACTTGTGTGGAATATTTAGGTTTTAATAGCTATTTAAAGCAAAAAGGTTGCATAGAAAGAGGCAGAGACACAAAAAAAGATGGTCATATATGAAGTAGAGAGGAAGCTTATGGAGAGAGGAAGCAAAAAATGGATGCAGCAGATTGAAAACGAGATTTACCTTGAACGGGAAAAAAGAGTCTGACTGATGCCAATGCCTACAAGTAAAAGCTATGTAGATATCTTTCTCATGAATGCATATGCTATATATAGTGACCATAAACTAAAAATCTCTTTGTATTCTCAGAATGATGAAGTTAAAGCTAACAAACTTCAACTAACACCTCCGTACCTCAAGCTCAAATTCATTGAAGCCATTGCAAACAATTCAAAAATTTTCTATGGAAATAAGGTACTTTAACTTATAAATCTTCAAGAACCGTCTTCTCCTTCCTATTATGCATTGTCATCTCATAACAACCTTCATTTTGCAGTTGCCGAATATGATATTTGATCAAAAGTTGCCTGGGAGCTTCTTGCAAGACTTTGATGCTAGATCAAACTCGGAAAGCTGAATTCGCTTCGTCGGTAATCGGTATGATCACTTTCACGTTGGTTGGTAGCTCATACCCTTTGGACACTAGAGAGTATTTTGCAGATTAGCATACCGTGTTTCTATTTACAGTGACCCTTCCCTTTCTCCATGTTCTTGGCATATACATATAGATGATACTAGTATCATCTATCACTAGTACAAAATTGAGTTTTTGTACTAGTGACTGTAGTAGATTAGTAATCCAGAGATGCAGAATCCTTGGTAAATGAGGGAAACGGCTACAAAACAATAACTTTTTGTTGAATTGATTTCATTTTTTGATTCGTTTTGTCTTCAGTGAATAGATTGGAATTTTTTTTGGATTCTTTCTCCAACAGCTTTAGGTCTGCAGTTTGGCAGGTTATTTATGATACCATGTCTACTCCCTTCCTCTACCTTATAGCTATCCATTGCATGCTTGAGCTTAGTGTTTAGGTTTCAAGCCTGTTTTTGAAGCAGACTAAAGGTGTGATCAATGGTCATACCGCATCACAAGATTAACGGGTTTTTACTGAGTAGAGTGGTGCTTCCATGGTTTTGATATTATTTTGTATATAATTCTTGGATGGTTATATCACCTTGTATTGATTTCATTGATTCCACATTATACTACTTACATTGATGCATTTTTTTTAGTTGATGACATGTTAATAGGTGTTTTTACATATACAACCAATATTAATGTCGTATTTTCAAAGACCTTGTGTTTTTATATGTGCAATAAGGTGTCAATATTTTGATTCCACGTTTTAGTTAAGCTCCTATGTCATCAATTATATAAACTTGACATCATAAACAATTGCGATTAATGTAATGTAATAACAAGTGTCATTAATGAATAGAAGTTGTCAATAGGTAATCAATGAAATGTAATCACATTTTATGCTCATATGTCATAAATTGTATAAAAATGTAATAAAAATGTCATCAACAAAAGATGTCATCCCAAATGAGTGAGATCATTGAAGCGTAATCACAAATGTAGTCATCAATAAAAAAGACGTCATCAATGAAGTTTAATCACATTTTATGCTGTCTTCAATGTATAAAAATATAATAAAAATGTCACCACATATGATTGCATCAATGAAGTGTACTCACAAATGTGTCATAAGTGAATAAAAGTATAATCAATGAAAATATATCGATATACAATTGATTAAATAAAAAAGTGGCATCAAGTGATTTGATTAAAATAGTGGCATCAAAATACTAATTCGATAAAGTGGCATCACATTAAAAAATGGCATCAAAACACTACTTTAAAAAAATGACATAACGGTAAAAAAAATGACATCATGGTAAAAAAAATGACATAAAAAATGTGGCATAAGTGATCAACGAATAAAAAATGGCATCACAAAAAATGTCAACAGCATTAAAAAAAATGTTATCAAATTAAACCATTTCATTGGAAAAGTGGCATCAAAGTGAAAATAAAATATCTTAAAAAATGACAGCAAAACACTACTTTGAAAAAATAGTATCATTGTAAAAAATGACATCACATAAAATGTTATCAAAAACATGTCATCATCATTTAAAAAAAACGAAAAAATTGGTCAATGTTGACCGGTCAATGGTCAACCGTTGACTGGTCGCCGGTCAAACAGTTGACCATTAACCATTACTACATTAGTTGGATAGGGTACATCTCCACCTAATTTTATTTTTGAGAGGCATAATTACCTAATTAGATTTTCTAAAAGGTATATTTAGCAAATTCACCCTATATTATATAGATATTCTCTAAATTAAAATATATAAATATATCAATTAGTTCAATTGACAATGTACTATTAAGAAGCTCGTGACATTCTTTAGTAGTGAAGAAAGATTATTCTTATTCTCCGTTTGAAAATATAAGTTATTTTTAAATTTTTTGAAAATTAAAAACTATATATAATATTAATTTTTAATTATTTTTTATAAAATAATTTAATATTTATTGATAATCATTATAAAATTATTTTTAAATATTGATAAAAATATATCTTATATAAGTTGTAGATCCTTAAAAAAATATATTAAAAAGTTAAAAAGATTTATATTTTTTTTGGTTAACGGAGAGTATTGTACTCCCCGTTCGGTAAAATATGTCACTTTACTATTCACGCACGCTTTTTTAGGAGATAAAAACTACCATAAAATATCTAGTTTTTTAAATAATTTTTTTTAACAATTTCGTAGTTATTATTAATAAGTAAAAACTTATTAATTTTTTTATATAAAAAATAAATATTTTATATAATTTTTTTTATCATTCTAAAGAAGCATGAGTGAATAATAAATGACATGTTTTATCGAACGAGGGAGTATAAAACAATTAAGATTAGTACTTTGCCGAAGGGAGGGAGTATAAAACAATTAAGATGAGTATCTTACTATAGTTCCCGTGATCCAATATAAACCGTCTAATGTGGAATTGGGCATTTAATTTTCTTCAACTATTTGATAAAAATATTTAATACAGCACTGTGAGAAAAAAGGGGAAAAAAGCTCTCCAGGAAATATAATCTGTATGTTTCTGCGTTTGCAGGTCAAGCAGCTGCAGCTGTCCCTTTTCTCTCTCTCATATAAAATATAAATTCAGTTGAAAGGGGACTCGATTGATTTCACCGCTATGGTTGAAATTGAAATGCAGAGATACAGACGATTCCCTTGAGTTTCATTCACTTCGAGATAGCGCGACAGAGAGAGAGGGTGAGGGAATTAGGGTTTGTGCCTTTTAAGGAGTTTTTGAACTTGGGAGTTGGAGACGGTACTCGGCAGGGATGCCATTGAGCAGGTACCTGGTGAGGAACGAGTACGGATTGGCTGATCCGGAACTTTACAGGGCTGCCGACAAGGATGATCCCGAGGCTTTGTTGGAAGGTGTCGCCATGGCCGGCCTGGTTGGAGTCCTTCGCCAGCTCGGTGACCTAGCTGAGTTAGTTCTCCCCCTCCCCACTTCTCCCTCTCTGTACTGGTTTTTGCTTTTATTCTTCACGCTTGAACGAAATTGAAAGAGGAATTCAGGATTATTTTGTTCAGTTTGTCCGCTGGTTTTTATGAATGTGAATCGAATAGATGGGATCTGCTTGATTTAGAACTCTAGTGATTATAGTCTTTGCTGTTATGGTTCGTCCATTCTCATTTATCGATCTAATGTTTAAATGTAGATTCAACATCGTAATTGGTAATTAAGCTACTATTTTAGTCTGGACTCTGGATAGCAGTGGATCTCCGTTTTCTGTTGCCCCCTGTTTGGATTTAGGGATTTAAAAGGATAGCTGTGGAAAGGAAGAGAGGGGACTTGGTTTAGGATTTTTAATTGTGGGATTTGGGGGCTCTGAGATGAGTTAATTTGACTCTCCACAAGGATTCCTTATCGAAATTGCTACATATTTGGCAGGATTCGCTCAGTTTTATATCCTCTTCAATTGTCTTTATGTCCATCTAGTGATTCAACTTTGTACCCTTTCACCAAGAGTACTGCTTCAATTTTTGTGCTTATATTTGATCTCTCTAAGCTTATTACCTCTAATAGTGAATCTGAAAAGAACTGAAAAAAGTTAGAAAGGATGAGTTATAAATAAGCGGTTTGTTTCGAAAAAGATAGCATATCTCTACAGTAAGCCTACTCATGGGAAGCCTATTGAAAACCCAAATCTTGGTTCCATTCCTACACTGCTTTCATTCCTATATTATTTTCGTCATTTGAGGGAGATTAAGATGTCATGTTTTGCCAAATATCTGAAAAAAGCTCCACTTCCTTCCTTAGAAAAATGATAGCATGATAACTCTGATTGCATACTCATCATGATACTGAACAGTGAAGTTTCCATAACATCAAAATGAATCCTTTGCAATGGATCCATTTTTTTCTTTAATCACCACTAGTCTTCAAGTTGCCTGATGGAAAAGAAGGTTCCCAACAGAACTTAGAAAAGTACACGAGTCGTGATGCATCCTTTGCAATGGCTGAGACGAATAAAGCAGGCTTACAGCCTCTAGTACTAAATACTAGGTTTTTGTTTGCTCACATAATATATACGTGGTTTCAAGCAGGTCTATGTATTGATAGAAAACTACAGGTAAACTTATAATCAGGCTTGTCAATTTGATCAATTGCACTGGTTAGGTAGTCTGGACCTCACGAGCTTAAATTAATCCCTAACAGGACTTCCAAGATATCTGATAGATGAATTTGTCAAAACACATATTCTATAGGATGTAGGGTTCTTGTTATGGATATTGGATACACCCTTTGTAGACTGTGGTTTATTTTTGTGGGTTATTTTGGTAGCTAACTGTTTTATTTGTTCGTAGCTTAGCATTACTCTTCTTTTCCCTGAAGGTTTGCTGCTGAGATGTTCCATGATTTGCATGAAGAAGTAATGGCCACAGCTTCCAGGGGTCATGCTCTTATTGCTCGTGTTCAACAACTAGAAGCAGAATTTCCTTCAGCAGAGAGAACAATTCTCTCTCAAACTAGTCATATACCTTTGCTATATAGTTCAGGTGCAAAATACTCTCACAACTCCAATCTTGCTGGAAAATATAAGATAGTTTTTATATTTTCCACTTCTTATGCATCTAAGTTTTTACCACTTCTTTGTACCTTTAACCGTTTGTAGAGAGTTGCTTTTACCACTTCTTATCTCAAACTAGTCATATACCTTTGCTGGGAGTAAAGATAAGTTAAAACCATTCCGGAATGGCTCACCGGAAAGGACTTGTGGGTAGTACCCATAGGTCCCCGGTTCGAACCCCGGAATGGCCGCTCTTTATTTACCTATTCAAGGAGTAAAGATAAGTTTTTATATTTATATTATGCATCTAATAATTGCAGGGGTTGACTGGCATCCAAGCATCCGCATGGATGAGACTTTAGTTACTCAGGGTGATATGCCTCGATTTGTAATGGACTCTTATGAGGAATGTCGAGGTCCTCCTCGATTGTTCCTACTGGACAAGTATGATTCTTTTTCTTTTGGTGCATCACGTTTTTTGCAACGATCCTTGCAATTTAAATACATTGGTGATGTTTTGCTGGCGTTGCAGATTTGATGTTGCTGGTGCTGGAGCATGTTTGAAACGCTACACTGATCCTTCTTGCTTTAAAGCAGAATCAACAGATTTTAGCATTAAGAAATCAGAAGGTCAAAGGGAAAAGAGAATTCGCAAAGTTAAGGTATTAGGACTAACCGACTTTAGCATTACTAAATTTTGATATGCTTTTTGCAACATTAGTATATTTCAGCATTTTTTTTTTTTTTTTTTTTTTTTGTAATTTTAGTATATTTAGGCTGCAGCTGATATTAGGATGAAGTAAAACTTGAAAGTAACTGGTTTTCGTCTTTGGGGACTAAGAACCTCCGATCTCTTTTATGAAAGCCGTTTATTTCCTTGGTCCAATGTTCCATGCAAAGATAGTATGAAGTAAAAAATAACCACATTGCTTTTACCTTTTAAAAATCTCCTTGGTCTGAGTGATATATATTCACGTATCTTAGCAGAGGAGAGGATTGCAGTGGAGAAATGGAGATACTCCAGAGACTTTTCCATCATCACATGCCAAGTATGTGTCTTCTGCTTGCAGTCTGTGTTTTCTTGTCATAGTTTTCCAGAATTTTTGTGTAAACTGTTTAGCAGTGACATTTTATCATTTTTGTTGATTCAGGTTACATCAATTGCTCCTGGAAGAGCGTATTGAAACTGGTGCAAATGATCCTGAACGTCGTGTGAAATTGAAGAAGAGGCAATTGGATGGATTCAAACGCGAAGATAAGTTAAAAAGTTACATGCAGAAACTTATGGACACTTATCCATCAGATAATAAAGTTGTCCATGAGATTTCTCTTGACCTTGTGCCCATGCATTTAGAATCAACCAGTGATACCTGTCAATCGGGACTTGAAATAGTTGAAATGGACGCTGTTAGTCCTCGAGAACCATTCTACAGAGATAAAGCAGCTTATTCCCCTTTCAATAAATCAGAAGGGGTAAAACCATCAGTCAATGAGTTAAATGAGGTCACAGATGCTCGAATCATGGAAATTCCTGGCACAAATTACGAAGCTGATGTAGATAACCTTTCATTGTTTAATAAAGATATAACTCATGAAGAACTAGCTGCTGATACGGGCAGCAAATCAGAAGGCAGTGTAGGGGAGTCTAACTCTAATGTTGATGATATTGCAAGTGAGATTGAAAATTATGTTGATGCCCTTGCTACCATGGAGTCTGAAACTGAAACAGATTCTGATTATAGGAACAAAGGAGATCAACGATATCCAAATAATGTGAAGAAAATGATAGATTCTGATTGCAGTGAAGATAAACAGCAGCAGAATACATTCTTGGACTATCATTCAGTAGGCAACTCTACCATATCCGATGATGATGGAAGTTTGCTGAAGAAGGGCATAGATAGTTTTTCCTTCTCAGACAAAGTGAGCAATTTTGCTGAAGATACTACTGTAGAACCTACTGCAAAATCCTCTACTGCAGGGCCAGTGAATCCTTTAGCAGATAATGAGAAGTCATTTACCAGGGAGGCTCAGGGAAATAAAATAGGGGAATATATAGCTTCTGTTGATGCAGAAAGTATGCACAAGAATCCACTGGTTCAATCTGCTAAATTTAAAGAACTACCCTGGATTTCTGTTAATGCTGGTACTGCATTTACAAAAAAAGGTAACGAAGGGACGGAGCAAACTGATCTAGAGTCAAAACAACAAGCTGTAGCACATGCTGTGCTAAATGGTGGCTATGATCATCTTATGTCTATTGGAATTCCCCCAGTGGATGAGATCGCTGAAGCAAGCTCCGTTTCCTCTTCTGATGTCTCACTGAGACATTCACACATGCCCGAAGAAACTTCATCGCACCCTCAATCAGAATATGATAGAGATGGCGAGTCAGCTTTGTTCATTGAAATGAAAAGTTCTTCTTCAGCTAGTTCTCCTGCAGGAAATTCCGTTCATGATTTGAGGCAACCAGTAGAATCTACTTCAGATGGTTTAACAGTGCCTCAGAATTCATTAGTTTCTGTTCTTAATTACTCGGAAGCAGTTTATGTTTCTTGTGAGGACAATGATTTGATACCAATTACTGAAGAAAAATCAGAGGATCAACCTCGGCTTTTGGGTGCGGTACTGGGTCATGAACAACCAAAGGGGCAGGTTGCCGGAATACCAGATGTTTGTATGCCTGGTCAACTTGATTTGTCAGAAGATGCCCTTCAGTCAGTGGCTGCTGATGTTGATATAACAGTTGAGCCAAGGGTTTCGACAGCTGCTAATAATGAAGATTCATCTGCCCAAGTTGCTGATAGAGAATCTCCTGCAACTGAAATTCACTACTCTCCGGAACCTCTGTGTTTTGATAGCTCTGAGTCTATTGGGAGACATGAATTTGATTCTTCAGAAAATAAAGTCACTCTTTCCGTAGATGAATCTAGTGGTCGAGTTTGTGAGTCTAATGGTGAAAAGACAAGTATGAATAGGGATGATTCCAGTAATTTGAACCTTGTGGTGATTCCCTCTGAAGTTCACAGTCAGTCGGACCAAGTCTCACATATTCCTGATGCCCCTGTACTATTTGACAGCCACATGGACAAAGCTGGTGGTTCAGCTTCTGCAACTGTTGCTGATATTGAAGATTTGTCCAAGTCAATCAGTTTTGATAAAGTTGAATCCCATTTAAGTCTAGACGCTATTAGAAATCATACTGATCACACCATGTATCTGGACCAGCCAGGTGCAGCACCAGTAAGCAGCAGTCATGCATGTTTGGTTTATGATGTGATTGAACCTTTACAGGCAAAAGGGGGTACTATTTCTTTTGACGACATAACTCATGGAAAGGATGCAGCTATTTCTTCTGAAACTACCATTGCTGATTCTCCTTCTGAACATTTACCTGAAGGGAAGAATGATTTAGACTTGGAACATTCAGTACAAGTATTAGCTCCCTCAGAAACTACTCTTTCTTCAGTGCTCGATAGCTCGTCAACAAGGTATGAAGAGTCTCTTTCTACTGACGAGGGTCCATATCAAAACAAAGAAGGGAACCAAATACAGTCGTTGCAGTGCCAGGCAGAAGTAGATCCGCAGAGTTATGGTAGGAATGACTATTTGAATTCAGATTCCACTGTATGCAATACCTCTTTTGTTTCGAGGTCGGCTGATAAAGTCCCTGAAACTTGCTTAGCTGAGGGTAGTCAAACAAGTCTATATCCAGTTAGTCCCGAGGAAGCCCCATTCTCTTCTGTAGAATGTGTCCAACACTTGGAGAGAACTAATTCCAGTCACTATCATGTAGAATATAAGGAGCATTTAGTGGATGCGTTTGATAATGTTCACACAAAAACAGAGATTTCCCTGGACAAAGAAATAGAGACTCAAGGTACTGAAATGATTGTCAAATCTTTTAATGCAGTGGGGCCATTGGAATATGTTGAGAAAAATCTACCTCCAAAAGACAGTGGCCCCATTAATCCTATTTCCATTTCTAGTTTATGTGCACCTTTAAGCCAACCTATGGTTTCTGATCTCTCGGTGCATTCAGGTAATTACGAAGTGGAGAGTCAACTTGTGGAGGGAGAGCCCTCAGCCTTCTCCATTTTAGTCTCACCTCCTAGTGAGCCATTGGTAGCTGAAGTGTCAGCATCATCAGCTGATTGTAATCTGCAGAACTCTTGGCAAGCAATGGAGAAATCGCCTACAGACTACTCTTCCATCAGTGGATTTCTTGTTGAATCTCAAGAAAGCCTCAAAATTGAAAACACAGGACGAACTATGGATCTATTACAAGTGAACCTACTTCCATTTGGTAGATCATCCAATCCAACTCACATCAAACCAGGGGAGATGCCACCTCTTCCACCTCTTCCTCCTATCCAGTGGAGACTTGGCAGAAACCAGCATACTTCTCTAGCTTCTGAGTGTTTCATGCAGCAGCCGTTTGGCCCATCGCAAAGATTGGATCAGCCGGAAACAAGTGATAATGTTGGTCTAAGATCTCAGAGTTCTTTGGGGGCTCAACATATGAATCCATTTTTGTCATTATCTGGTGAAGGCACAAACCCCCTACATGTGACAGGATATTCAGATGGTCATGTTCAACAGCCAACAGTTTCTGTGTTTTCTATGCCAAATATGTGTCATGAAGATGCTCAACAATTCACCATCACTCTTGATCAAAGACAAGAGGCTCAATTATTTACGGGGTCTCAAGGTAACTTGCTGGTTCCTGCTTCAGATGCACCGGTGAATAAGCTCAGTTTTACTCCCTTGCATTCTGGATTAATGGTCGATGATACCACTTTAAGAACCCCTGAATTGATCCAGACGGAAACAACGGCTGCACATGAGCAGTGTGAGCATATCTCCTCTTCAGCAGGGCAAGAAACAACTGTTGTAGGTGAGCAGCTTGAATATCAAGAAGAGAAGGAAATACCAACAACTTCTGCTCAATTTGAGCCACCAGTGGCAATGCAATATGGGAATCAACTTGCACATGGGTTCGTGGCTCCTAAAAGACAGGAAATATGGCCAGCAGATGTATTTGACACAGCAAGACCTGAAAATGTCAGTGGCTCTTTGCAGAAGAAGATTCAAAGACCTCGCAACCCTCTTATTGATGCAGTCGTTGCAGTGGACAAAAGCAAGGTATATGTTGTCTTATCACATGGAAGTTTCCTTTTCATTGTTGTACAAATAAAGTATGGTCTGTTTATCTCAAGTAGTTTTGATGTGTGTGTTTCATGTGACTTTATTTTTATTATTATTATTTTTTTTTGCAGTTGAGGAAAATAGGAGAGATAGTTAAGCCTCAGGACCAACCAGAAGCTGAAAAAAGAGAACAACATCTACTACAGTTGAGAAAGGTTGGGGAAAGAGTTAAGCGACAGGATGCAGTCAAGGATGAAGAAAGTTTTCGAAACTTTCCACCATTGAGAAAGACGGGAGAAAGAATTAAACCTCAGGATTTACCATCAGCAGAAGATATTGCCCAGCACCTTCCACAGTTGAGAAAGGTCGAGGAAAGAAGCAAACCTCAGGATGAACCAAATGCTGAAGATGAAAAACAAAAGTTTCCGCCATTAAAAGGTGTAGGAGAGGGGCTGAAACATCAGGATGAACCACAGCCTGAAAATAAAGATTGGCTGCAGCAGATAAGAAACCAGGTTAGCCCACTAGAAAATTCATTATAACATGTTTGTTTCCCTTGCCAATCTGTTCATGTAAACTAACGAGTGTAGTGATTTTCTGACCAGTCCTTCAATCTGAAACCTGCCACGACAATGTCGACAAGCAGGCCAAGCATTCAGGGCCGCCAAACCAACTTAAAGGTTGCTGCCATTTTGGAGAAAGCCAACATGATTCGCCAGGTACTTTTAAGAGTTTATACTTCACAATTGGCAAATACCAAGCATTCATAGGCTTTTTATCAGGGGGTGTGGCAAATATTGAAATATATATAATTTTTTTTGGCTGTTAAAACAGGCTATAGCTGGAAACGATGAAGATGATTCAGATGGCTGGAGTGATAGTTGAAAAATTGATTGTGCCATATAGTTCCACATTTGCTGTTAATATTGCGAAAGGTAGCTAAAGATCTGTTTCAATCTATAGTGTATAGGAAGAAGTTTGTTATCTGTGTAATATGTTACCTTGTTCTGTTGGTGTTTAATTTCTTTAGCTTTTCGTTAATCTTTACAGAGTCGACTATGCATGCATGGATGCATGCCCATATATATTAATTCACAAGCAAGGCTCAGCGCGCAAGCGCTGGATTAGTATGCTTTGCATCTTCCTTGTCTGCTTACCATTTTTTTTTTTTTGAAATTTTTGTCTATGATTAAACGTTGATTTAACCATGTACTACATTGATAATTGATTGGTATCGTAGTGATTACGGATTACTGTGAATTTGTTGGGGCTAGACTCCCAAGCGAAATTTAAGGGAGCAATCACTCTCTGCCTCTAGTATTAGTTGCACAACACGCCCTCCTCCTCTGTGCACACTTCTAATCAATATGGTAAACACAAAATTAAAAAACCAATCTCTTGGCGCAAACCCTCTACATGTACGTTCAAACTCAACTTTGACGAATCTACCCTATCAAACAATAAATCTCTTCTGGAACTGTTATTCGGGACTGAAATGGAAAACCTATACACATTGACTACCAAATTCTGGGTAGCCAAACCCCTCTCAAAACTGAAGCTTTAGCCTTGAAACAAGGCGTTACGGAAATCTTGCGGCTACGCCTCAACAAAATTCATATTGAAGGAGACTCTCATCATAATTAACCACTGGTTGGGCAAACATTTCTGTCCCTGGGAAATTGAAATGTGTTAGAATATAGAGGGCAATTTTGTCTTTGTCTTAGACAGTTGTATAGAAGGGCTATATATACACACTCTCTCTGCAATTGTAATGCTCAATTACTCACGGAATGACAAAATACTAAGAGGCACTTTTCTGATTCCAAAATGGTGGATGCTCCACCACTACCTCTGCTGCAATACTGACATTTCCGTTACCTGCTCCCCATTTCCTCACACCCACAAATCATCATCATCGTTGCATTTCATTGTTTTGATTTTAAACCTTTTATACAGATTGTGACATGGTATCAGAGCGAGGGTGTTAATCAAACTCTACTTCAATGGCGGCCAACACTGGTGCTGAGAGCGAGCTGTTTCTTCACCATTCAGACCACCCCAACTATGTCCTGTCAACGAGCCTTCTCAATGAGCGCAATTACAGTCATTGGAAGAGATCTGTAGAAGTTTCTCTGATGGCCAAGAACAAGATGGGTTTCATCACTGGGGCTTGCACGAGATCGACCACTGATGTTCAAGCTGGAACCAAATGGGACCGCTGCAACTCCATGGTAATCTCTTGGTTACTTCACTCTGTTGAGAAAGAAATAGCAGAATCTGTTTTATATTGTCGTACTGCTAGTCAGATCTGGAAAGAGCTTGGCAATCGCTATGGAAAACCCAATAGAACTAGAATCTATCAGGTTCAGCGAGAACTTGTTTCAGTTAATCATGGAAATAACTCTGTTTCCACTTATTTTACTAAGATGAAGAAACTCTGGGATGAGTATTCTTTATTGCTGGAAGATACTGCTTGTGCTTGTGGATCAAAAGCAGTTGTGAAGAAGATCATAGAGGATCAGCAGGTGATCCATTTTTTGATGGGTTTAAATTACATCTACAATGCTGTGAGGGGAACAATCCTGATGATGACTCCGACTCCCAATTTGGATCAAGCATACCAAATGGTTTTGCAGGAAGAACAACAAAGGGGCATTGGAAACCTTCTTAAAGGTGAGACTGAATCCATGGCTTTTGCAGCACAGAAGAATTCCACTAGTTTTCATAAGGGTGTTCAGCAAAAGCAGCTTTGTGACCATTGTAAGGTGGGAGGACATACAATGGAGAACTGTTGGAAGATTCATGGATATCCCAACACCACTCCAAACAACAATGGTGGCTCCTCAGGTTTTTGTGACCATTGCAAGGTCAAGGGTCACACCCTTGATAAATGCTGGAAGATCCATGGTTACCCTCAAGGGAAGGGAGAGTCCAAGTTCTTTTGCACTCATTGCAACACTGGTGGACACACTGTTGACAGATGCTGGAAACTACACGGGTATCCTCCAGGAAAGGGACCTTCAGCAATGGCTAATGTGAGCATTTCAGAGGCTGCAACAAGCACATCTTCACCTCCTATTTCTCAGAAGCAGTATGAGCAACTTGTGAGCCTGCTGAGCAAGTATTCTCCAACTGATGGCATCTCTCATGCTGCTTTTATGGCTGGTAAAACTTTCTGTCTCTCTTCTTCATTCAGTGATTCCTCTTGGATACTTGATAGTGGTGCAACCAACCATATTACTCCTCATCTTCATTACTTTAATACCTATAAACCTGTACAACATCCCATAACCATCACTCTTCCCACTAACAAAAATGCTCCCATATTACATGTTGGTTCCATCATTCTTTCTCCCACCATTACCTTGCATAATGTGCTACATATCCTTGATTTTCACTTTAATCTCCTTTCCATACATAAACTTACCACAGATCTTTCTTCTAATATCATTTTTACACCAAAACTTTGTTTGATCCAGGCCCCTTCGATGAGCAAGCCATTAGTGATTGGCCATGAAGCAAATGGACTATATGTGATTGACAAACCAGCATCTCTTCCTTCAACTTTTGAGCCTTCTGCCTCTACTGTCTTGCCCATTTCTGCTTCCACCTTTTGTAATAACAGTAGAACAAACACTTGTGAATTGTGGCATTGTAGAATGGGACACCTTTCCTTTGATCAGTTGCAACACATTGAGAATGTTGGTTTCAATTCTAAATCTCAGTTTATTTGTGAAATCTGTCCTAAGGCTAAGCAGCATCGAAAATCATTTTCTAATTCTACTTCTCATGCTGCTAAACCATTTGATCTCATACATATGGACACTTGGGGTCCCTATAAGCATCACACTCATGATGGTTTCAGGTTTTTCCTTACACTTGTGGATGACAATAGCAAAGCAACTTGGACATTTTTAATGACACATAAGAGTGATGTCTTAACTCTCCTCAAAACTTTTATTGCCATGGTCTCCAATCAGTTTCAAACTACCATTAAATGCATAAGATCAGACAATGCCCTTGAATTTTGTGACAAACTGTCATCTTCTTTGTTTAACAGTCATGGCATATTACATCAGACCTCATGTCCTTACACACCACAACAGAATGGTGTGGTTGAAAGAAAACACAAACATCTTTTGGAGGTTGCTAGAGCTTTGCTCTTTCAATCCAATTTGCCTCTACAATATTGGGGAGAATGCATTCTTACCGCCACCTACCTTATCAACAGAAGTCCTCTACCTTCCTTGAACAATAAATCCCCTTATGAACTCCTCTTCAAAAGGATCCTTGATTATAGTTCAATTAAAGTGTTTGGTTGCCTTTGCTATGCTAATTCATCCACAAGGAATCGAGATAAGTTCCAACCAAGAGCCATTAAATGTCTTTTCTTGGGATATCCCTATGGAAAGAAAGGATTTAAAGTCCTTGATCTTCACATAAAACACATCTTTATCTCTAGAGATGTTACATTTCATGAGTTCCACTTTCCTTACCATATATCACCTCCTTCATCTAATCATTTCACATTGCCTACTCCCTCCCCTGACATTCCCCACCCCACCATTTTTACACCCACAAAAACCACATTGCCTGTCCCTCCTGCAACTGATCATGATATGTCCCCCACACCATCTCCACCACCTCCCTTGAGACGCTCTACAAGAGTTCATGTCCCTCCATCTCACCTCAATGACTATGTCTGTTTTTATAGTCCTGTTGAACCAATCACTAGTGGCATCATTGCTCCATTTCAGCTCCCCTCAGCTTTCCATGTTTCTTTATCCAAAGCCATATCCTATATTGAACCAACATCTTATGCACAGGCTTCCAAGGATTCTAATTGGGTCACTGCAATGAATAAAGAAATAGAAGCTTTACAAGCTAATGGCACATGATGCTTAGTTAATTTGCCTGCAAGAAAACGTCCAATTGGCTGCAAGTGGGTGTTCAAAGTCAAGCTTCGTTCTGATGGTTCTCTTGAACGTTATAAGGCTCGTCTAGTTGCCAAATGATTCACTCAACAAGAAGGCATTGATTACCATGACACTTTCTCTCCTGTTGTCAAAATGACAACCATCAAAACACTCATTTCTATTGCTTCAGCCAAGGAGTGGCCTATGATAGGCTTGAAACCTACTCCCACAAGTGTATGGGATCGGTTGTAGTATATCAAGGTGTCGAATCACAGGGACTTTAGGAGTATTAATCGAATCTTTGCAACCAGTTGACTAAGCCAAAATAGTAGAGATCGAAATTGAGGTTTTATGATATAACTAACAAAAATAAATTAAAATAGGCAAATGGAAGTGTTGGGCAAATATGGAGAAAACATTCTAGAATTGGGGATTAGCCACCATGTGTCGTCGATAGACTTAAAAGATTTTTCTCGCTCGAATGAGTTTGATTCTGTATGAAGGTAGGTTGTATAAGTTCATTACTAATCTCCTATCGGTCTCATAGCAAATTGTACCTAACCGGCTAACAATCACTCTCGTGTAAAGTTAAACTAAAGTTAGGTCCATTACGCTCTTAGAATCTAAGCAAGTTCATTCAAATGTCTCCTCTCGGTCTCATTTAGAACAAACAAACCTAGAATTTCTATGACACCCTATAAATCCTCAAGAGATCTTGAATCATGCTATTGTGTCACTCATAAGCAAACATCAATGTCTCAGGTTCAATCCTATAGCTC
Organism: Persicaria maculosa; assembly: GCA_963922045.1. Classification (NCBI taxonomy): domain Eukaryota; kingdom Viridiplantae; phylum Streptophyta; class Magnoliopsida; order Caryophyllales; family Polygonaceae; genus Persicaria; species Persicaria maculosa. The sequence goes on from OY998262.1 coordinate 70,169,668, forward strand.
CAATGACAACAATCACCTCTCGGTCTCATGCAATCATCTATCTTCCTATTAGGGTTATCTCCTCTCGGTCTCAACCCCTAATTGGATCTAATTGATTATCAATTAGGCTATACGCTCAATAGGATTAAATCAAACAAAAATCAAACTACATTCAAGCAATAGTAAGTATGTTCTATCTCAACATAGCGGAATCACCCCAACCCTAGAACGATCGAATTAGCCAAACATGATAAAAGAGAACAAATCAAAAGCAAGATAAGAAGACATAGCAAAGAAGAGTAAGAGAAATACTTGGTCTTCTATAGCGGAAATCGTCTCAAAGCCTTCGATTGCAATCCCTTATTATTCAACTAATCTAGGGTTCTCCAAAGTTCTTCCCCCAAAGTCTCAGTTTTTCCAGCCCTTGTCCAAAAACGTAACCCCCCTAGAAATCTGGAAATTCCATTGGTTTTAATTAATCCAAAATAAATTAAAGAAACAACCGGAAATCTGAAAGGTCTAGTCGTATTTGGCACTGCGACTCGTGAAGAGTCTGTCACGGGTCGTGACAGCCTGCAGAAGTCACAAAACACACGGGTTCACTCGTCACGACTCGTGAAGGCTTCCCACGAGTCGTGACAGCTTGTTGTAGCTGAAAATTGCACAAACTCTCTTGTCCCGCGAGTCGTGCTACATCGACTTGATCGAGCTCCTATAAGTGATTCACTTGATATGCTTGCTTCTTGTCTCGTATTTTAGCTCATCTCTCGACCCCGTTAGCCCGTCTTTGATGACTTTTTTTCACATGAAAGCGCCTCTAATCACCTCCCTTATCCTTTAGCTCTTGAATCGGCTCCAAAATCGCTCAAAAGTAGCTGAAATTACAACAAACTAGCGGTAGACACCGATTCCTCGAAATGGGACACTAAGGGCTAACAAATAGGTAGAATACTCTAGTAAAACGCCCTAAACTTTACACAAGAGTGCCCAAAGAACAATGCTAGAATAGACGCTATCAGCCTATGCATCAGCTTGATGTAAACAACGCATTTTTGCATGGAGATCTTCATGAAAAAGTCTATATGACTGTCCCAGAAGGTATTCCAAACCATCACAATCAAGTCTGTCTGCTCAGGAAGTCCATCTATGGTTTGAAACAGGCCTCCCGCCAGTGGTTTCACAAACTTACCACATGTATGCTCTCTTTGGGTTTCACTCAATCAAAGAGTGATTATTCCCTCTTCATTCACAAACACTAGGACCACACAACCATTGTGGCCATTTATGTGGATGACATGTTGGTTACTGGCTTCTCTTTAGATGTCATTGACAAACTAAAGATCATCATGGATCAACACAGTTCAGCATCAAAGATTTGGGTCCTCTCCGTTATTTTCTTGGCCTTGAGGTGACTCCTCTTGCCAAAGGTATTGCCCTCACTCAATCAAAATTCACCACAGAATTACTTGATTTCTCTCAATTTCCCCCTTCCACACAGTCTGTAGTCTGTACACCCTTACCTTTAAACCTCAAACTTAATAACACAGATGGAGACCTTTTACCAAATGCCACCCTTTACAGACAAATTGTTGGCAAACTAAATTACCTTACTCACACAAGGCCAGACATATGTTTTGCTGTTCAATTACTTAGCCAATTCATGCAACAACCCCGCACACCTCACCTTTTGGCCTTACATCATACACTGAAATACCTTTCTGGGACCATTGGCTATGGCATTCTCCTCCATGGATTCACCAAACCTGTTATTACAGCCTATACAGACTCAGATTGGGATGCTTGTCCTATGACCAGACGCTCTGTAAGTGGCTTTATGATCCTTCTTGGTTCATCTCCAATTGCTTGGAAATCCAAGAAACAATCAACTGTTTCCAAAAGTTCCTCGGAGGCTGAATACCGTGCTATGGCTCAGGCTACTTCCGAGCTCACTTGGATGATAAGGCTTCTTGAGGAGCTGGATGTTGGTCCTCTGCTCCCTGTGACACTGCATTGTGACAATCGATCTGCCATTCAAATAGCTCAGAATCCCGTTTTCCATGAAAGGACCAAGCACATTGAGATAGATTGTCATTTTACCGGGGAGAAAATCATGGAAGGTCTCATTGAGCTCTGTTTCACACCATCCTCAGAACAATTAGCAGATGTTTTCACCAAAGTTTTGCCTTCCACTGAGCAAAATTATATTTTGAGCAAGCTGGGGATGTTTCATCCACCAGCTTGAGGGGGGTGTTAGAATATAGATGGCAATTTTGTCTTTGTCTTAGACAGCTGTATAGAAGGGCTATATATACACTCTCTCTGCAATTGTAATGCTCAATTACTCACAGAATGACAAAATACTAAGAGGCACTTTTCTGATTCCAAAATGGTGGATGCTCCACCACTACCTCTGCTGCAATACTGACATTTCCGTTACTTGCTCCCCATTTCCTCACACCCACAAATCATCATCATCGTTGCATTTCATTGTTTTGATTCTAAACCTTTTATACAGATTGTGACAAAATGATTATGACTGATATTAAAATCCTACTATCGACTGTGAAAGAAGTCTCCTTCTTTCACATGCCTCGATTGGGCAATAGAGTGGCTGATAAGGTTGCACACCTTTGCCGCTCTGTCCGAGGCGTTGATATCTCAAGCAATTCTGGTCTTCTTGACCTCATCCGCAAGGATGCTCTCTGTAAAGGACGAATATTTTTTTTATATTATTTTAATGTCATTCTAATTAGATATATTATTATTTTATCTAATTTGTGAAAGTGGAATAAAAACCCGTCCTCGGGCACCAAGTTTCGATTTTAAAATCCTTCCGGCATCGTTTTAGGATTTGAATTTTGACGAAATTTGATTCCGCTTTTGGGTTCCGAATCTTGATAAATTAATTTGATTTCAGAGATAATTTCAAATATCGGTTTAAATTGTCTAGTGGCGGGTGTTCATTTTATCGAGCGGGATGAGAATTAAGGGTCGGGATTTCAATTTTATATCTTTGGACTATTTCTCAATTTTCATTTTATTATTTCTTTTCTCTCCCTCTTTTCTCTGTTGTGCACGGCGGTTGAGTATGGTTTCCTACCCTTCTTCTTCTCTTCGCTGGGGGAGCTGGATACGGATGTTGTTGCCTTGCTAAAGCGGATTCAGAAATTCTCATTATCTCAAGATGTTGGAGCTCGTTCTGCAACTTTTATTTTTACTAGACTTAACTTTGTTATCGCTAAGGGAGTGGGTGCCCAGATAGTATTTCGGCTACCCACTAATTTCCTGTAGTATGTAATTATTTTTATTATAAAATAATAATAATAATAAATAATAATAATAATAATAAAGTAGATGAAAAATATAAATAGTGAAAAAATAACTTAAGGGCACAAGACTCGGGCTCTCCAATGAGGGTGCAAATATTAAAAATTTGAAATGAAGGTCTTAAGCTAATGAGCCTAATGTGACAGGGAGAAAAATAAGTTAAGAGTCCGAGTTCGGACCCTTTGATGTGCATGCTGTTAGGCACACAGTGTAGAAGCTATTAAAGGAAGGAACGACGTCGTTATGGTTGTTAAACACGTTGACCGAAAAAAATCCAAACCAGTGGAAAAGGCGTTAGGGCTAAAATTGAGCGACCAAAATCAAGGCCCCAAACAAACCAAAGGATTCGATCACCGCCTCATCGCAGTCGTTGGACACCGTTCTCTGAATCCAGACACCCAATTCTATTTCCACATACAATACAAGGGTCAAATCTTTACAGCCGTCGCCACAACTATTCTCTTCTCCGATCACGGAACTGGTATCAATGCAATACAACGGCAACGGCGCCTCCGCCGCCACCTCCGCCGCCTCTACAACCACCTCCGAGCCGCTAGGCAACGGCAACGTTTCCTTTTCCGTTTCCAGGCAGCCGCTTTCGAAGGTTGTGGCTGATTGCGTCCAGAGGTGGTACGCGGACACTCTCAAGGAAGCCAGAGCCGGCGATCTTAATATGCAAGTCCTCGTCAGCCAGATGTATTACACTGGCTATGGCGTTCCTAAAGATCCCCACAAGGTTTCCACCCCCCTCTCTCTTGGCTTTTGGGGTTTTAGGGTTCTGCTGAGCTACTTTTCTGAATAGTTTTTGCATTCTTCCTAATTCCCATTGAAGGTTGCCAGTATCTTCCTTTCCAAATACACTGGCTAATGGCTATGGCGTTCCTAAAGGTCCCCACAGGCTTGGATCCCAATTTGTGAAAGTGTTTTGCTTTGTCTGATCTTTGGGGGGTATTGTTATTGATGCTTTGATTTCTTTCTTAGTTGCCATAAACTATTGCGCTTCAAATTGTTCTATTGTCTGAATTATCTAATGATAGATAATTTAATTTGCTAGACTTAATCAATAGTCCTTTATTATATGTTTTAAAAATGGATTGTTGCCTGTGGTCTAAGGAATTGCTTCATTGATATTGAAAAATGGATGTGTTATTCAGATTCATCCTTTATGATTGTTGACTTGGGTTTTGCTATATCGTGAGCTTCTTCTTGTTCTTGTTCTTCTCATTTGTTATTTAGTTGTGGACTTGTGGTTACTAGAATTTTCTCTTATGCCTGTGGTCTACAGGGAAGATTGTGGATGGCAAGAGCTGCTAAGCATAGATCATCTGTCTGGAAGGTTAGTGATAAGCGTCCAGGTATGCCCAGCCTTTTTGCTTGTGTTGTGCGTTTCACTCTTGATGCAGGAGCATGAACCGAAGTTGGTCCTTACTGTTTAGTATGCTTGTTAATTATCTCTGTAGGGTATAATGCAAGTGATTCAGATTCGGACGAATTGGAGGGTGCATCATGATACATTCGGGACTTGCCTCGTGGTGTCGATTATTGGCAAGAAAGTGAGTTCTAAGTTTCTCTGTTTCGAAAAAGAAACTAGTCTATGTTTCTGTTGGACTTTTACTCGAACAACCATTATTTACTTTCATGTAACCTTTTCCATTCTGTTGATTCATTTGTTTATAAGGAATGGCTGAAGCTGAAGAATTACTAAGCTTAAACTAATCTGTCAGCTAATTCCTGTCTAATTCGGGCTTCTTTCATTACTACCTATGATGACAGTGAATTCGATAAATATGAGCTGGGTGATCATCCAGCATATTATGTCTACATTTCTTGTAGAGCATTTGCAGGGCTGCTTATTTCTCTTTTGGTTCCAGCATTTTTTGTGTAATCTCTATTGCACAGATGTTAGTATTGCCATTGGGGTTTGTTTCTTTAGAGGGCGAATTATCATATTTATCTCTTGGATTGTGGCTTCAATTCTCAATCTCATTAAATTGCTATTCATATGTCTCTTTGAGTATTCTGCTCCTGCAATATTGAATCACTTTCCATAAAAGTCTTTAGCTGCCCACCATTAAAATCCTATCATCAGAGGGCGTGGGATTTGAGAATCATGCAACGAGTATCAACTGGGGTATTGTGGAAAAACATTTCAACACTATATCCAAAGCCTGTACTGCTTAAAATCTTTTCACCAGAGGGCGTGGGATTTGAGAATCATGCAGTGAGTATCATCTGGGGTATTGTGGAAAAACATTTCAACTCTATATCCAAAGCCTGTACTATGTATTGATGGTGTCTTGTGGTATAATCGGTGTAAATAGGGTATGGGAATTCCGCCTTTGAAGATGGGGACAAAGGGCATATTTTCATATGAAGATACCTTAGAGGTTTAAACTGAACCAATATTTCCACATCCTGTGATGGATTCTCCACAGGACGTTTTCATCTCAACTTGTTTGGTTGATTTGCTTACATGGCAGCATTTACCGCTCCTGAAGCTGTTCTCTGAAAGCTTACACTTTTCATGGATTCAGATTTGAGATGGTACTTGAGTTTAATTTATGTTGGTATGTATTTGCAGGTTATGAAATGCATTCCAACTACTCCAAAGAAAACCTTTGCAGCCAGACAGACTTGTGATGAAGGGTGGTTTGTGTCATACCCAACTCTCTTCCTTTATTTCCCTGCTCTAAGTTTCGGTCAGAAAAATGTGTAACCCAGGAAAAAAAAATTCTATAATGACGCATAATTGTACATTTGCTGTGACTTTTTGTGATTTCATTGATGTACTTCAAGTTCAAGCATTCTTTTCTTGACGTTTTGGAGCTGCAATTGCGTTTCAATTTGCTGATTGGAAAACAACGTTTTTCCAAGAAAATGATGAATGATAGGTGTGGTTGTTAGACTTTGGCACTTTGCTCAAGCTTTAAGAATGGATTTTGGTCCAAACCTAATTTCTAGCAACTTGCAATTAAGTAATCACTAATCTGGCAGGCTGGATATTGTAAATTAAAACACGATATTTTACTATACATGCATATTTTTGTAGATGTTAAAAACTATATAAAATATTGACTTTTTAAATAATTTTTAAAAATAATTTCATACTTGTTAGTTGTTACTACTCCGTATTAAGTATGAATTGTAAAAATAAATGTAAAAAATTGATATTTTATACTCTCTCCGATAAGATATATATTTGATGTTTTAGAGATATGTATGGAAATTAAGAAATGTCAATTCCCTTTAAATACTCCACCAAATAATTTTTACTCATCCATCACATTTATCAAGCACAAATGTAGTAATTGGTTAAGAAAAAAAAAAGTACAACTTATATTGGTATTGGTGCAAAAGTAAAAAAGAGTGTAATTATTACTTCTAAAACATTACATATTATTGATCAAATTTTACCTCCTAAAACATCAAATATTTCCGATCGGAGGAGCATAGTTTTTAGCAAAAAAACGTACATAAATAGTAAACGAGAGAATATCAAATTATTTACGTTTATGGGTAAACAAGTGACTTTTTTATATCATACACAATTTTTTTTAGTATGGTAAAAACTACGGAGTATATAAAATATCAAAATTTTAATTAATTTTTTAAAAATAATATTGTATTTATATAACTAGAAAAAATCACTTATTTACCAGGGAAGGGAAATAGAGGAAGTACTTTTTTTTTCCTTTCCAGTTCACATCTGAATCGGGTTACTGTAGGCCCATTTAAGGGGTTGACCCTCCCACTCACAAGTCACAAGCGTCTCCGTGTTTCCACGGGGATTCGAACTTCGAACCTCGAGGTATGGAATGTAGCCCCATAACCCCTACACCAACTTGTGATTGGTAGAGGAAGTAATTACTAATATTTACATATTTACATGTACTTTAAACATTTCAAATTGATCAGCCTTAGGTAGTATTACTCCGTATTAATACGGAGTATTATTAATAAGGCTATAGATTACGGAGTATCGAAATTCAACAGGCAAGAAATGGCTAAAATTCAACTTTTGGTGTGCTACTCAATGAAGTAAATTCAACTTTTATTGCACTTATTCCTAAAATTGATACGCTTAGTAATATTAACCATTACCGTCCGATTAGCCTGTGCAATACTATTTATAAGGTTATTTCAAAACTTTTGGCTAACCGTTTGAAGCCTATATTACCACGTATTATTAATCCTTTTCAATGAGCTTTTGTACAAGGTAGAAATATTCAAGATAACATATTAATAGCTCATGAGGTGTTCCACTCTTTTCATAACAAAAAAAAGGTAAAGCTGGGTGGATGGCGTTAAAACTCGATATGGAGAAAGTCTATGACAAAATAAGCTGGAGTTTTATTCGCATTATTCTAGATAAATTTGGTTTTGATTCTAGATGGATTGATTGAGTTATGACCTGCCTAACTAAAACTAGCTTTTCAGTTTTAGTTAATAATTTGTCGGGCCGTACATTTCATACTTATAGGGGAATTCGACAAGGAGATCCTCTTGCACTATATATTTTTGTATTGGTTATGGAACTATTAGGAAGAGTGTTGCAACAAGAATCATTGGAATGTGACCCTTTGGTTGGAATCAAACTTACAAATAATAGTGATCCTATTCATTTCCTTTGCAGATGACACTTTAATTTTTGGACGAGCTGATGACTTAAGTCTTCATACGATTAGAAATCTTCTGAATACTTTATCCAATATGTATTGATTAACTATAAATTATAACAAAACTTCTTTACAAGTTTCTAAAAATATTTATGTCAGTAAAGTCCAGTCCCTTGCTCAACAGCTAAATATTCCAGTTACGAAGTCAATGGAAAATACATAGGTATTCCACTTATTAGTGGTAGGGTTTGTAATGTCTTGTTTGATGAGGCGATTAATAGCTTTAAAAAGCAGTTGTCCAAGTGGAAATCTAACGCTCTCTCTCAAGCTGGTAGATCGGTACTAATTCAGGCAAATTTAAATTCTAAAACAAATTATTTAATGCAATCTTTTCTTATTCCAAAAGGAGTCCTAGAAAAAATTGATCAGATCAACAAAAATTTTTTTTGGAATAAAATTCAATCTGATAACTATCATTCTCTAATTAGCTGGGAACATCTGTGCACTCCTAAAAAAGATGGTGGGTTAGGTTTTAAATCGGCTGAGCAAATTAATATTGGCATGCAAATGAAACTTCTATGGAGAATCATGGCTGATCCTGATAATATTTGGTCAAAGGTAATCACGGATAAATATCTTTCGACAGAATCTCTTATGGAAAGAGGTAGATTCAAAACTTCTTGGCAATTTGGTAGGCTTCTTAATATTAGAGATCTTTTCTCTAAAGGGTTGCTCTGGTTAGTTGGTAATGGGAAAACCATAAATGTGTGGTCTGACATTTGGGTAGATGCGCAATATCTACATAGGTTTCGGAATGATCGTGATCCTAATTTAAAAGTCTGCGACTTATTTACAAATACCAAATCTTGGGATACTGATAGGTTAAATTCTATCTTTCCTTCTCATATTGTTCAAACAATTACTAATATCCATATTCCTGTAACTGATATCCCAGACAAGTTAATTTGGATTTACAATAATAATGGAAAATTTTCTGTTAAATCCACATCCTCGCTTTATAAAACTAGGAATATGAAGAAAATTCCAGCAAATTGGATTTGGAAAATTAATATCCCTCCGAATATTAAAAATTTTATTTAGAATTTTTCTTAGTATCTTGCCCACAACTGTCCGGTTAAATAGATATATAAATAGAGTTCTTAGTATTGTTTAATTGTCAAATTACGAAATCCCTTATTCAAAATCTGGGTGTTAAGTTGAAAAAATGTTTCATTATACCAAATTTAACAAGTGATGTTCAAGAGAATATTCTAAATACTAGGGCTCTTAATCTATATTTTATAGATTTATGTCATTTATGGCATTCAATTTGGGAGCTCAGAGATAGAATTATTTTTCGCAATACTTCGGATACAGGTATGATCTCTGTGTTAACTCGAGCTATTGATAATATCTCTTGTTGGAATAAAGGTCAGGTTAAATCGAAATTACCTAAACGTGTTAGGCCTCCTGATAAAATGATGTGGAAATGTCCTCCAATAGATGTAATTAAGATCAATGTAGATGTTTCGGTAAAAAGTGATACTCAACCATAGGTTGGTTGTGTTGTGAGGAATAATGACGGTCAAGTTATTCAGATACATAAATGTAACGTTAGGATGGGTTCTGTCACTTTGGCAGAAGCTTTTTGCTGTATATACAGGTATAAGACTGGCAGCAGAGATGGGGGTCCGAAGATTAATAGTTGAGACTTGAGAGTGATTGCGCTATTATCATCGACGTCATCAATCATGCAAACAATATCCCATGGGAGGTCATTCAAATAGTCCAAGAGATCCATTCATTAAGAAGAGATTTTGAGAGCATCACTTTTCAGTATTGCTATAGAGAGACCAATGGAGCAGCTGATTTTATTGCTAAATCTCAGTTCAATTGTAATTTTATTTTGAGTGTTTTTTGTTGTGAATTCCAGAACATCATCTTGCGAGATGATCATGGGTGTCGGTAGTACATCAAATCTTTTGCCTACTGTAAAAAAAGAAAAAGAAAAAAGCGAGAAATGGAAATAAGTTGGGTTGACCTTTCCAGTCAAAATCAAATATTCTCCGTACTAACTATTTTTTTTTTAAAAAAAAAAAGAAGAAAAGAGGGCGGAATTAATTTGACGGGCTGACCGGCGACCGCCGCCAGCTCAGCTGGCCTCTCTCTATTTGCTCGCTCCCTCGCTCTTCCTCTTCCTCTTAATGCGTGCCTTTCTCTCCATTATCCTCTTCGGCCATCTCTCTCAATTGCTCCTTAGCTTCTCTTCCGTCGCACCGCAACCGCGATCGAAGCTTTCCAGGGCGATTGGACCTCTCTTGAGGTAAGCTTTTCCCCGCTAAATCCCTCCTGCAGGTTCCTTTCAATTCTCTCCCTCCGACGCTGCCTTTTCTATGTTGTTTATAATTGTAGACGCGGAATTTGATGTTGTTGCTATCGATTAGGATAAGTCGGGGTTTCTACGGGGTTTACGGAATTGGAAAACAGGCACTTTAGATTTCGGATTGCCTTCTCATGTGCTTGATTATCGATACGATTCATTGGATAAAATTAAGCCATTTTCTACCCAGGAAATTGCTTCAATTCGTTGGAATTCGGTGAAAGTAAGCTAAGATGATTCCAATGTACAGAAAAATAAAAATAAATCAGATGATTCCTTATCAAGTTGCTGCTAAGCTTTTCCTTTATTTATCTCAGACAGTTTCTTAATGATCAATATTATGGTGAAAATCATGGTTGAATGCCTTACCTTTCTTAAACAACTCCTTTCAATAATTTCATCTTTTTTGTAGGAGTGGTCTACTATATAACCCCTGCTTGTTAACCTCATAGGGAAGGAATTTTTCAACAATTACTATTACAGACTATGAGAGTGAGAGGTTGGTTTCTCTTCTTTCAAGTCCTGGTTATCAATTCTAAGACTTGATCCAACTTGTTCAACTTCTACTCGTTCTAGTACATGAACGTTGCTCTTGTCCATTTTGTTAGTTACATGTTGGTTATCATTCAAGGGGACTTGTGACACCAGTTTACATCTTTTTTAGCCCCTAATTTCAGTTGCTATATCTCAAATTTTAAAAGGACCCGGAAAGCATTAGTTTTCCACTCAAAAGTTTAAGCTTGGCCCCTACTTGTTGACAACAATATGCGGCCTTTTACAACCTTGCTTTCAGTTAGTATGTAATATTTATTTTGTCTTCTTGTTGCTTTCAGTTAATTTTGTCTTCTTGTCTGCGGCCTTTTTTTGCACTGACCAGCTGTCCTTTGATTTTAACGTATTTTTCTGGTATTCTGGAAATTCGGTTTGAGGTATTAGCCTGAGCTAAGGAGCATTGGTTGATGGAAGATCCCAGTCAGCTAAGACGTGCTTTGGTAGATGCCACGGCAGGAGCATTTTCTGGAGCTATTTCACGGACAGTTACCTCACCATTGGATGTTATCAAGATCAGGTTTCAGGTTGATTTTACTTTCTTGTTGCTCCTTACAAAAATGTTTCTGTTGATGTCACTTCATGTGGCAATTGCTGTTTTTTACGAGTGTCTTAATTGTCCTGTTAGCATTCTAGTTTCTTTTATCCCATCAAAATATACTTATCTAGGTCGCTGCTCATTTATTCAAATACTAATGCAATAACTAGGTTTTTTGTTTCCTTTATCAGTTTAACACTTCCAGTTCCAGCAAAGTGGTCAATGGAAGTGGTAGTATAACTTGAACACACTCCCAATGCCATCTGTATGTGTAGAAGGGTGAGCTCTAGTGAAGAATTAATGTGGTTGCCCTTCCATGTGTTCTGACATGAAGAATCATAATAATCAATTGCTATATGTTTTCACCTTTTGAACCACTTGAATCCATTTTAGGATATTTTGTTGTTACGTTAGGTTCTGGCCTTCCGAGCATGATTACATATATACAGTTGTGTTGTGATTGGCATGTTCTGCTGTTTTGACACATTTAGGATTTCCGGCAGGTCCAACTTGAGCCCACAACTAGATGGGCATTGCTAAACAAAGACTTGTATGCTCCATCAAAATACACTGGCATGCTACAAGCATTTAAAGATATCTTCAGAGAAGAAGGATTACCGGTACTCATTTTGGCTTATGTTTTCCCCTTCCTCATGAGGCTTATGTAACCAATCTATTTGATACTGCAAAAAAATAGGATTGTTTGAGAAAAAAAATTACTTTCCAATGTGATTATAAATTGAGAGATGTTGCCCAAACTCAGATCTCCAGGTTAGTCTGTGTGATTACAACATGAGGAGTTTTCCTAATGGAAAATAGGATAGGTTAAGAAAATAGATGAAAATTACCTTACAGTGTGATTCTCTTAACAAAGATACATAGTTCCTTGTACTTTGGCCTGTCAAGTGGCTTGCTGCTCAGTCTTGATGTGTTTGTTATCTTTTCTTTAGCCTTTCCCCCCATTCGATGAGATTTGCCTCTTCAAAAGAGCAGCATGATGTGTCTCTAGTTTTCTTGTCTGGCCAAAATGTGGTTACTGCTCAACATGCTGTTTTCTACACCTGCTAATTAATGCTTAACTGTTTCTATTGGACCTGGAGACTTTTTCCCTGGCAGTTCTAATACTTCAAACTGGAATGATCTCACATCGTGTATAATGTTTGGATTTTTCATCAACTGCAGGGTTTTTGGCGTGGTAATGTGCCAGCTCTTCTTATGGTTGTGCCTTACACATCCATACAATTTGCTGTTCTCCACAAATTCAAGACATACATGGCTGGATCTTCAAAGGCAGGTATATTTCATGTCATAATACTAGGTTCTTTTTTACTTTCACAACATGCCATAATTCAACTTTTACAGTGACAATATGGTTTCTGAATCATGTTTGACAATATGATTTTAGATTTTAGGTATGTACATGGTAGCTGTTACTCCTATTAGTAATTTAGATGCTGCCCTGATGTGGCAAGCTGATATTATTGCGTTGCAACTATGAAATTTCTTTCCAGTGTTAGAAATTGGAAATGTAAGAAACCAATAGCTGGATATAGAGAAGCATGATGTTGTGCTCTTTAGGTGTTTTTCTACTGACAACTTGCATTTTCTTCACGGCCAATTGTTTGTTGCATACAGAGGAGCATATCCATTTAAGTCCTTATCTATCTTACGTCAGTGGAGCATTAGCAGGATGTACAGCCACAATTGTTTCATATCCATTTGATCTAATAAGAACCATTCTAGCTTCACAAGGTGAACCAAAGGTATGCTAGTCATTAATTGTGGAATAAATTGGATTTGATATATATGTAATCATTATGTGATGAACAGATAAATTTTGTGATTTGTTTACTCAGAACATGAAGTAGATGTTAAAGAGTAGATCGCCTAAAAGCATATGCATCTGACTCACATGTGCGATGTGTCCCAGACAGAAATTAAGCCTAGAATGCAACCCCTTTGATAGCTATCGGAATCCCATGCTAACAACGCCTTGAGCTGGTTTTCTTACTAGATAATAAATGGTTGCAGGAAGTTTAGGACAATCTAGAACCCTTCACGTCAGTAATAGGCTAATAGCCCATAGGCCTTATTTAAGGCTCAGTTACAGATCCTACAATTGCCATATCTACTGAAATTTGCAAGCAACACTGTCTCCTACTGAACATGATCGACTTAAGAGAAGGTTTAACGTACCTTTGTCAAAACCCATTTTATTAATAGGCTTTTGAGCAAGAACTTAGCAGTTGAACCCGTGAGTTGAGTTGGGGAGAATCTGCCATGTTACAAGTGATGTGAGGTGTTGGGGATAAGAGAGAAAGCAACAGTAATCTTAATACACATAATTATTACTATTTTTTTCGAGCTTTAGCTTTCTGTTGTTTATGTGCATCCACATTGTGTACCATGCATGTATTCATGCTTTATGCCCCCTTTTACTTTGAAAGAACTTGGAAGAATTTATGTCCTTCGTAAACATTCTTTTATTGAATATGGAGAGGCACTTGTCTTGAGCATATTTGTTTTAGGAGTCTATAGTGAGATACCTTAATATTATACATCATCAATTACCTGTAAGGTTTATCAAAAAGAAAGACAAATTTATCAAAATAAATGATAATAAAAACTCAACTAACAATTACTTTGAGTCATTACTAGCTTTTGTGACCGACTAGATGATGTCAACCAATGGCAGAGCGAGGGGGCATGTGGGACACGTGCCCCCTCCTTATCCGACGAATTGCTTACGTGTATTCTCCTCGTCGATAGATTCGTTTTGATATATAATACGCTCTAATCCGGTATCTGAGTAAAAAGTTATGAATGTTCGAAAATTGAAGATATGTTAATCATTTTAGTATTATTTCAATAAACTAGAATGCTTTTATATTTTACTTAGATTGACATTCACATACGATAATTCATCTCGATAGCTTCAAAACGAGAGGTTATACTACTCATTTTGACGATTAGGGAAGAAGTTATGCAACTTTATTTTTTATATATTTAGTTATACATTATTATATGTTAAGAGTACAACAAATTACAAATTGACTCAATATTTATTATATTGCATTTTCTATCCTTATTATATATTTTTTTTCCGGCTATTTCATTTATTTATATTTTTTATAACGAGACAAAAGCAACACCATTTTATCATAAACTTTCAATGGTTTATCATAAAATAACATCATTTGTTGTTGTATTATATATAGTTTTTTATACCACTTTCATCCAAAATGACACCACACATATATGATTGTGCCACTCCGAAATTTTTTTGGCTCCGCTACTGATGCCAACTATATAAACAATCTAGAGCAGTTGAGATATGCCAGTGGATAGTTCATATCTCAAAAGTATATTATCCTTTGCTTAACATTAATATACGAATGGATGTACATCATGATTATTCATGGTGCTTCCTTTTTTTCTCTTCCAGGTGTATCCTAGCATGAGGTCAGCATTTGTTGGTATATTTAAGACACGCGGTATACGGGGGTTATATGCTGGTTTATCACCCACTATGGTTGAAATTGTCCCGTATGCTGGTCTTCAATTTGGCACGTATGATACCTTCAAGCGTTGGGCCATTGTAAGTTGGATTTTCCTTGATATAAGCCTCTCGCTTGAATTGCTTTGGGAAATTGTCTTTATTAAATTTAGCTTTTTTCAGTTTGTCTCCAATAATCCTAGCATATAAATTAAAACATTGTCAATGTGCTTGTATAGCAAATAAACTTGACGTTTGTTGTTAGCTTCTGTTGAGCTCCTATGAATCAAACTTGGATGTTATTAGGCTTGGAATCAGATTAGATCCCCCGAGGGAGGGGCTGGTATGGGTACAGATAGTCTTTCAAGCTTTCAGCTTTCCGTTTGTGGATTAGCAGCGGGTACCAGTGCCAAAGCAGTGTGTCATCCTCTTGATGTCGTCAAGAAGAGGTTCCAGGTAAAACAAAGAGCAATTGAACAAGTATATATTACTTATATAGGAAGAGGTTGTGTTTGAGTTTATGAATCTAATAAACCTTATGGACTGCATCCTTAACTTGATTTTGTGTCGTGAATGAAGGTGGAGGGGCTTGAGAGGCATCCAAGGTACGGGGCAAGGGTGGAGCATCATACAAACAGAAACATGATTGACACCCTGGACAGGATCATGAGGAAAGAAGGTTGGGCAGGGGTTTACAAGGGCATTCTTCCTTCAATTGTCAAAGCTGCACCTGCTGCCGCAGTCACGTTCGTTGCATACGAGGCTACTTCCGGATGGTTAGAAACCATCTCCTCCTCCTGAGTTTGAAGCTTATAAATTACTCCTAGACTAGTGTTTTTGGTTTTTCACTTAATTCATAGGACATTAAATCCATCTTGTAATTGATTCATTTTTGGGAGCTATATCGGAAGACTAGGCCTTAATCCCGACCCTGCCTAGAAAATCAAATACCTGGTCTGTCTAAACTCTGAAGGGACAATGTCCAATGCTAATGTTTTGAGGGCCAAAGGTTTTTACTCGATACTTTCGATGATAATAAGAGGAGTAGTCCACCAACATACGTAGTATATATAAGACTTGTGTAAGTCATACTTTCGATATGGAATACTTATGCCCTCGAAAATGTAATTAGGAATGATTCATTGAGTTGTTACTTAGACAATGAGTAACTTAGACTAGAATCGAAAGATGCGTTGTTAGGCTTACTGCCCGCTCTCATATCATATCAAGGTTCCACTCGGACCAATGACCGAGAGTCGTGTGCACCGACGCACATACACTAGTAGTCTAGCACACAAGTCGAGTCGTGTGTACCGACACACATGCACTAGTAGCCTAGCACACAAGTCGAGTGAGGTTATATCCTAAATTCCTAAAAATCAATTGGCAATATGACCCATAAACTTAAATATAAGGCTTGTTTACTTTATAAGTTTGATGTGAAACACATATCGACATAAATAACATACTCCATAGTCCATACCCATTGGTCCGAGTTGCAATCTATCGACTTATCTATCGACTTTTTAGCAAGCTATTGTGATGTGTGAGTTGCAATCTTATAGAGATAAGACATCAGTTTTTCCCTCTTCTCTACGCATCTCTTCTCTATTCTTTCGATTTATCACAATTTAGTCTTTTTTTTTAAGTTAGGAAAATAATTATATTAGAAACAACTATAAGCGAGACATGGTTAATTGGTTGAAAACCGTCACTTATGAACAAAATATCAATGCAGATCTAAATTACGCCAAAGCAACTAACTAGTGGACTAAGAAAAATCTTCAACGAAAAACAATAAGGAGAAACCTTTGCTTGACACGTTCAAGCTCAATTTTTATGGACGAACTCTTGCAAATAACTACTCTACTAGTTTTATTATACACGACTGAGAGGGTCGTCCCATTCATCTTGACTACGACAATGTAGGTAACTAGAGACCCCCTAAAGACAGAAGTCATGGCTCTAAGACAAGGCGCCCAATCATTGCAGATGGGTATAAACAAATTACATATTGAAGAAGATTCCCTAATATTCATAAATCACCTTAAAACACAAACCTAATGCTCTTGGAAAATCGAAATGATTAATGTCAAACATTAAAACCCTTATGTCGAGAGTGAGAGGTGTTTTTTTTTTCTCACATACCGCATAATGAAAATAGAGTGACTGATAAGGTTGCACATATTTGCCGTTGTCAGGGCTCTCAACATTTATAACGATATAGAACTCTTACCTAATAAAAAAAAATTATAACCGAGTAGGTTCCTTTAGAGATCGTTGACATGTTTAGTAATTTTGTATAACTGTTTTTTTTTTGGTAAACACATAAAGTAAATATTTTTTTTTTCGAAACAAGATAAGATTTAGGGAGGGTCCCGACGAGCGGCGAGCCTTCCGACCGCGTCCTTACGGACGAGATCGATCTGTAGAAGATCAGTCGAACAACTATCCTCGGCAGAGTTACTATAAGTAGGTCGTGCAATCCTGTCCGCTACAACATTGGATTCCCTAAAAGTATGACGAATAGCAACATTACTAAAGGTAAAATTACACGTAAAATTACATTTTTTTTTTACTTATACTTCTAGGGAACTAGAAATTTTCATAAATTTGAGAAAATGTAGTATTTGGTTGACATTTTTTTAGATACTTGCATAAATTTAAATTCCTTATATTTAAAAAAAGTTTACTTATCTGATTTTTTTATATTAAAGGTCTGTTTGTATAACGATTTTTTACTCGTTTATCGTTTTCCGTTCTATCTCTTGATTTCTCAGATGATTTTTCACTAGTTTGTAAGATTTCTGAATGTGGTGGTTGAGATGTTGAATTCCTTGTCTTCATCCAAAATAAAAAATAAAAAATAAAAAATAAAAAATGGTGGATGGGTGGAAAATGTCACCCGAAGTATACTCCCTAAGAACATTTTACCCCGTAGGCTAGAATAGCTAATGGAAATAGCCTACCAAAAGAGAATATTCTATAGAATTCTCTTTTGGCCTATTAAATGGTTTTGTTGTTCCCACCGCAGGCCAAATTTGGCAGGCAAATTTTCTATAAATACTCATGTAATTTAGAACTTTCACACTCATTTCCGTCACTCGATTCTATCGTTATCCTTTCGATTTGAATCAACAATGAATTCTTCTCAAATATCATCATCATCTCACTCTTCAAATGAAACTATTGAGATTACTAATTCAATCTTTGATTCATTTGAACAGGATCAAAATGTCTTACATTCAAATATGTCAAATATTATAGTCATATATTCATATCGAATAACTCTTGAATGTCTTAACAATACTACAAATTTTATTTTTAATTGGAAATCATAACTATATAATATATAGATTTATAATTGTACTCCCTCCGTCCAACAATACATGGGTTTTTAGAGGTAAAATTTTGTCCAACAATAGATGGCCTTTTATGTTTTCTAGGTAGGAAGTTGTAATGATTTGTATTGGTTTGCGTGCTGTTGACTTTTTAAAATAATTTGATTGGTTAAAATGTGTAGTGGGTGTTAAAAAATAATAAAATTTATGGAAAAGTTAGTGCAATAATGATGTTTTTTTTAAAAGTAAAGTGTTTTATTAAAATTTGTGCAAAATGCTAAAATGTCATGTATTTTAGGACGGAGGGAGTATTATTTATAAATTTACTTCATATTATGGTTTTGATGTGTTTTGGGATTTTTTATTATTATTTTCAAATATAGTAATTTATGCAACTCGATATTTATTTATGAGATATGATTTTGATGAAGTATAATATAAAATGAATATGTTTTTCTAAAGATATTAATTATTTATGCAAATTTAATCTAAACATATTAAATATTATAGTCATATCAAAGAACTCATCAATATCTTTACAAACTATAACTTTTAGTTTTGATAAAAATTATAATTAGATAGTTTATATACAATTAATTGTGTGATTTATAAATTTATATTAATAATGAACAATTAAAAATAAATAAAAAAATGGTGGAATTCACATTTGGCCTTCTATAATTTCAAGCCAAAATTGGCCTTCGTTTTAGAAATAGGCCAAAATTTTTTTTGACCAAAATGGGTTTTGGCCTATGATGGGAGAAAAAAAAGAAGGCTAAAACCCATTTTATAGCCTATGGTGGGAGAGGCCCTAAGGAGAGAGCGGCAAATAACAAGGCATACAAAGGCAGTACTGAAGGGTCCGGATCTGCTGTGCCAAATTGGACTGTCTCCCCCTGGCCCCTATCCCCTCTCTCATCCCATCCCATCCTTCACCTTTTTTATAATTTTTTTAGATTTTGATTATTTTAGTTTTTTTTTTAATTTTGGGGGGGTGAGGAGGGACATTTACGGGGCAGGGTTTTTGGGTACAGGTGATCTCAACCGAGTACTGAAGGGATCGAGTATTTGGTACACAGATTTTACTTAAAATATTGATATGTACCACTGTCTTTGAGTCTTTGACCCTTCCAAGTACTGTACAATTTTTTTTGTATACAACTTTTATAATGACAAAGATTTTTTTGCTCACCTTAACGCCAATGAGATTATTTGTGTCAAAACTCTTTTACTCTTTAAACATCCCTCTTCACCACCCAAATTTTTTTTTAAAAAAAAACATGTCTAAGCATTAAACATGAACACTCTCTAGAAAAATATTTGGGATGTCCAATCATTAATGGCAGAGTCACCAAAGCTACTTTCGAGGAACTAATTTGTAAATCCAAGGATCAACTATCCAAATGGCGTGCAAACGCGTTATCACAACAAGGCCGTGCGGTCCTCATCAATACAAACCTTGCTGCCAAACCACTCCATCTGATGCAGAACTTTCTCCTTCCTGCATCAATTCATAAGGAGCTTGATCAAATAAATAGAACATTCTTCTGGAATAAAGACCTGCAACACTGTCCTCTTATTAGCTGGGATAAAATATGCAGACCAAAGAAGCATGGGGGCTTGGGACTCAGAAAATCAAGAGAGATGAATGAAGCTCTTCAACTAAAACTATTATGGAAAATACTTGCCGAACCAAATAACATTTGGGTAAGCATTATAAGATATAAATATCTTCACTCGACAAATATTCTGGAATATAAGAAACGTGGCGCCTCTTCTTGGCAGTGGGCCAAACTAACGTCTTTACTCGAAAAATTTAAAACGGGACTGATTTGGTCGGTAGGTAATGGCAAAACAATCAAATTCTGGACCGATAATTGGGTCTCCACTTCCCCCTTGTTAAATAGGGCAGATTGCCCTACTCTTGTGAATAAGGACGAACTTGTCAGAGATTACATCTTGGGGGGTAAATGGTGGATAGAGAAATTAAAGGCAACCCTCCCTGAGAGCATAGTAACCAAGATAGTAGACATTCCCCTTCCGACATCGGGTCTAGAAGATAGGTTATATTGGTGGCCTGACAAAGAGGGTTGGTTCACTACCTCAAGTGCATACAAATTACTCACTAACCATGCTGCAATTTGTCCGGATCCAAATGCCTGGATCTGGAGCTTGGACATCCCTCCCAAGGTTAAGAATTTCCTTTGGAAAATTAGCCAAGATGGACTTCCCACTGCTGCAAGACTCGCTTGTCGCGATGTCTCTGTCCCCCCTTCTTACAGGTTTTGTAACGCCCTCGAAGAGGATGAAACCCACCTATTCTTAGAATGCCAACACACTAACCCGCTACTCCACTTACCCAACTCCACCATCAGCTCCATCGCTAATTTATGTGCCAATTCGAGAGATTTTAAACCGATCCTATCTCTACTTGGGAACAACCTCTCTAAAAAGGACTTGGCTAATCTTGCCTTCACCTGGTGGGTCGTTTGGTACGTCCGTAACCAATCTACTTTCAGAAACATACCAATACCCAATATAGACAATACGAACATCATAATAAAAACACATATTGAAAATTGGCGGAGAACATCTCATCTAGAAAACAACATGGAGTTAACCACGAAGGCGCCAAAGAAATGTCCCAACCAATCAAAACCCAAAACAAAACAACAAAAAGTTGTCTGGAAAAAACCTCCACATAGGTACTATAAACTCAATTTTGATGGGTCTTCTTTAGCAAATGGCAACAGTACCGCGGGGACTATTATTCGAGACTGGTCCGGTCTCCCAGTCCATATAGGATACCAAAAATTAGGACACAAAAGCCCTCTTATGGCGGAGGCGCTAGCTCTTAAATTAGGAATACAAAATGCCTTACAACTTCAAATTAAAGATCTTATTATTGAAGGTGATTCGCTCACGATCATAAACAATTTGGCCAAACAAGCCAAGTGCCCTTGGGAAATAGAACTGATTATGTCTGACATACAAACCCTTCTATCAACTGTGAGAAATGTTTCCTTTTCTCACATTCCCCGGTTGGGTAATAGAGTGGCTGATAAGGTTGCACACCTTTGTCACTCTATCTGGGGGGTCGATATTCAAAACAATGCTGGTCTTAAGGACCTCATCCGAAAGGATGCTGCAGGTTGACTAGTTCACCTGAATTATTTCCTAATCAAAAAAAAAAAAAAGGTGAGGAGAGATAGGAAGGGGATAAGGAGTTTTAGGGGTAGTGAATCCTCACCGAGCTCAATGTGGATGGGTTATACACGGGAGATATATTTTCACCGCTAATTTTTACTATTTTCACCGCTAATCACCGGATAGGTATGCGGTGAGTTTAATGAGTCAACGAACCGTCACCATAATGGTCCAAAACCGTCGCCATGCGGTGGGTTATGGCGACGGTTTTGGACCACTTCTACAAACCATTTTCAATTGCCCAAACTGACCGCATGTATACGGTTAGTGGCGGAGCCAGGATTTCGGGCAGGGGGTGCTAAAAAAAATTCGTGAATTTTTTTTTGGGTGCATACTTGATAAGAAGATTTTGTATAAAAAATATTGAAAAAACACTAAAATTGTGATTTTTAATGTTTTTTTTTGTATTTGAATAGTTGAGAGTAACCAAAAAAATAGAAGAGAAAAAAAAAAGATAAAAATGATGAAGAATTATTTTGAAACCAATATTAAAAGAAAGGGTTTATTATATAATTTAAACATAAATATGACATTATTGAATGAAGTGGTTGATAAAAACAAAAAAATATAAGGAGAAATTAATAAGAAAGAGATAGCCTCATTCAACAGGAATGATAGAGCAAAACAAATAAAAATATAAGGAAGTGGGATTTGAAACCCAACACCTTTTTGATTCCCTTTACTTTCTCCTTTACCACTTGAACTAGATAGAACTTTTGTTTCAATTATCATTTAAATGTATTATATTACCTTAAAAATACTAAATATATGCAAAAAAAAAAAATTTTTGCGTTTTTTTTTCCGAGCCAGGAGGTGCTCGAGCACCCCCAGCTCCGCCACTATATACGGTCGCCATAACCCACCGCATACCTATGCGGTGATTAGCGGTAGAAATAGTAAAAATTAGCGGTGAAAATATCCGCCCCGGTTATACATAGGGGTGTTATTCGAGCCGAACGAGCCGAGCTTGGCGTGTTCAAGCTTGTTCATTTTTTAAACGAGCTCGAGCCGAGCCTAATTTTTAAACGAGCTTTTTATTTTGTTCAAGCTCGGCTTGTTTAGGAAATGAACGAGCTCGAGCCGAGCTTTTTTCGAGCTTTAAGTAGTTCTACTTAGTTATAACATGTTAACTTAAAGGAAATTTTTAGAAATTTCATAGAATTCGAGCTATTCGAGCTTTATTCGAACGAGCCGAGCTTTCAACCGAGCTTAAAATTTTGTTCAAGCTCGGCTTGTTTAAGTAAGTGAACGAGCTCGAGTCGAGCTTTTTCGAGCCGATCCCAAACCGAGCTCGAGTTGTTCAGTTCATATAACAGCCCTAATTATACACTTATACTCCGTATTAATTTCTTGTCTCAAATTTGGTCATCATTTTTTTTGGAGGTTTTCCCCCCTTTTTGGATACCATAAACTTGTTGCTTATCAACATATTGTGTGATAATTTGTTACACAATTTGGTGTGTAATAGTTTATGGTATATTTATCCCCGCTTTTTTTTTTGATTAGGTAAAAATTCAAAGGTCAGACAAGCCTGACTCATCGAGAGGCCGACAAAGTCGGCAGACGGCGAACCGTCAATTCATACAACATAAAATAAGGAAATACAGACAACAAGCGAAATGAAACAAACAACAATAAACTCTAAAACAGAACGAATCAAGAAGACCAACTCCAAGAAAGCTGAGGAAGCCGCCGAAGAACGAAGCCAAGCACCGCCAAACAGTGATACCGCGGGCTAGCGGTACAGCAGGACTCTAACTCATGTGGGTAGTGCAGACGAACTCCAAGGAAACACAATCCCGGATACGAAGTCGCCCTGAGCGCACCACCTCGACCCCAGCCAGACCCGACTCCAGACTCCACGCCCCTCAACCAAGCAGAAGACCCCCTCGAAACATCGGAAACAGAGCCGTAAATTGCTTGAAACAAAACGCCAACAAGATTTCACCTACAAGAATATTGTCAATCCCTTGTGGGATATACTCAAACCCTTCCGGGTGGATTTACTCAAACCCTTTTTATCCCCGCTTTCAAATACAAGTAAAGTTTAACTTAAATAGCCTAAACTCTGACTAATTAACATTGAGAAAATTTGCGCCAAAGGCGCAAATTTTCTCCCTAATTTAGTGATTGTCCCCCAAGTTCGGCAAATTGGGGTTTTGTCCACCTAAATTTTTCTGGACAAAATTACCCTCTAATCTCATATCTTCCAACTCTTTTTCATCACCAAAATTAAAATTGCCCCTAAACCTAATCTCCTTCTCTCTTGCGCGCTCTTCTCTCTTCTTCGGCCCTCTAATCTAGCTCCTTCTTCCGCCGACTGAGAGCTTTCAACTCCTTTTGAGGGCTGCCTTCCTCTTCCACCTCTCCCCCAACACAGATCCGCGCCACATCCGCCCTCCTCCTCCTCTCCCCCACCACAGATCCGAAGATCGACAACGAAGATCGATTGTTTCATCAATCAACAC
Organism: Persicaria maculosa; assembly: GCA_963922045.1. Taxonomy (NCBI): domain Eukaryota; kingdom Viridiplantae; phylum Streptophyta; class Magnoliopsida; order Caryophyllales; family Polygonaceae; genus Persicaria; species Persicaria maculosa. The sequence goes on from OY998262.1 coordinate 70,193,569, forward strand.
AATCACCTCCCTCCCTCCAGACGAGATTGGCTAGATCGAAATCGCTCCGACACAACCACCTCCCTCCGATTTGCCTCGTTTCCTGCTCCGCTCCCGCCGAAAAATCCAGGTGGAGGTGGAGTGCGAACGATTTTCCAAAAGTTCGTTCGCAGAGGGGAGGTGGAGTGCAGATCGATGATCTATTGCAACAAGCGGCGGTCAAGGAGGCGATCTCTGAGCCAATGTGCCACCGATTGAAGATCTCAACCTCCGAGCGACCATTGCGGCTCCTTTCTAGGTCTCCTCCGATTCGACGACGAGAGTAGCGAATCGATTGCTGCTGATGCTGCGTTGAAGCTCGTCAGAGGTTTTTCAAATCGCCGTGGACTTGTATTGTGTAATTGCTGAAATTCTGCTGTTGTGGTTTCCGCATCTCCTCCGATGCTCTAAGGTATTCTCGTTGGTGGACTTGCTGAAATCGCCGGTGGACGTGTGACTGAAATCTCTCATGGCTGGTTTCCGCATCTCCTCCGATGCTCTGAGGTATTCTCTCTTTCTCCCGCTACCTCTCCTCCCGCTACCTCACCGGTGGACGTGTAATCAATGAGCCATATAGACGATGCGTAATGTGATGAGTTAGAGTATAAAGAAGTGTTTGAAGACAGAAATCTAGGGATTGAAATAATGGAAACGGACTTTAGGTAAGAACAATAGTAACAAACACCATTAGATTAGGTCGATAAGGTGGCTGCAGGTAGCTGTTCGATCGATCGATCTAGTGGCAAATTCCAGCAATGAAACTGTGAAATGGACCCTCCCTGGGAATAAATTGCAGGGGCAAATGCATACATACAAAACAATTAAACAAATATATGCATATGGGGGGAGTATTAATTGGAATTAGGTAGATGTTATGGTGTGAACTTGTTTTTAGTGTTGTTTGAATACAATACTTACCTCAGTTTCAAAAAACTAGATGAGATTTTAATCCATTGCTAAGATTTTGTTATATTACTGAGTTAGTTCTTATGTTTTATCTGCGATAAAAACCAGGATGTTAAATTGATTAGATATGATCCATGGAACCAAGATGTGAAATTGATTAGATTTCAGTGCAAGGGAGATGTGTTTTACTGATGGGTTTGTAAGAAGCCTCATGTTAATGGATGGTCTAAATTTGGTTGATAATAAACAAATTAAAGCTATGTATGATGCTACCATTTCTAATGATGTGTTCAACTGTATTTCTCTATGCAAGATTTTGTTCGTTAGGTTGAAAGGCTGAAATTAATTCTTAAATATATGATTTGCATAGTTTTATCGATATGTAATAAAGAGCACGGTTTCAGCATCAGCAACAGTGCTGAAATTGGGGTTTCAGCATCAACAAAAGCAAATTTTTTTGTGGGATCTGAAATGCTGAAATTACTCTTTTGGTGAGGACTCTTAGTTTGATCCTTGAAATTGTTGTTGCTGAACTTGCTTAAAAACTAGAATTTGCTGAAATTGTTGTTGTTGAACTTACTTTAAATCTCCTTTAAAAGCCTCTTAGCTCAATGGTAGAATGATATGCTATGCGCAAATATGTGGGTTCGAATCCCGTATAGGCTAAATTTTATATCCCGTAACACGGTTTCAGCAACAATTTCAGCATCAACAACGTTGTTGAAATCAGGGTTTCAACATCAACAACGTTGCTGAAATCGGGGTTTCAGAATCAACAACGTTGCTGAAACCGGGGTTTCAGCATCAACAACAGTGCTGAAATCGGGATTTCGACATCAACAACAGTGCTGAAATTGGGGTTTCAGCAACTCCGGTTTTGGCAACGTGAAAAAAAAAAATAACGCAAAAAAAAAAACTGCTGAAACAGAGGGTGACACAGGGGTTTCAGCAACTCTGGAAACGCGGGAAAAAAAAGCAAAAAAAATAATTGTTTTAGCAACTCTGGAAACACAGAAAAAAAACGAAAAAAAAAAACCGCTGAAACAGAAGTTAGCACAGGAGTTTCAACAACTTTATTTTAGGGGTGGACATTTTGCTAATATGGAGAGGATGTTGGACATTTTCTTAATAAAGCCCAAAATTATGGACATCGAGGTAATCACCCCATTAACATTCTTATATATATATAAAAGCCATTATCTATTTATCTTGATGAAGCTTAATTATATATTAATGCATTTGGTGTTTTGTTTGGGGGACTGAAATACAACTTATTTAGCTAAATACTCAGTAGTATTATTTTTCCATGAGTGACTGCTTTTTTGCATTCTTCTTCAAAGTATGGAGATGTTCATTGAGTATTTGTGTTTGAGTGCCAAATATATTATAAATCAATTATTATTTTTATCTCGATTTATATGAGGTTTTGATTGTATAGATAGAAAAAAAAAAATATAAATCCAAGAGAAAGTAGTAATGCAAATTGAAGTAAAATAATTTTAGTATAATAGAATTCATTAATTTGGAATCAAAGCACATATACAGTGAAAATTGGGTGATATAACATAACTTTGATGTATTAGAAATTTAGAAGAGATAATTGTTAGGTATTTGGTAGATCTTGTACTAAAAAACAATAATCTTGATTGACCATGCATGAATAATGAGAAGGAATTAGAACAAAAATAAAAATAAAGGGAAGAGGAACAGATAAAACCTTCCCCAGCAAATATAAAGGGGAATATATCTCGAAAGAGCTTGGAAAATTTTAATAAGTAATAATAAATCTCCCCGGACTTTATACTAGTCCCGGGACTTCTGCTCACAAATTTTCGTCGGTGGATTGATCTTCCTTGTTTTGGCCCGTATTTTGCTTCGTCGTTTGGCTTCGAGTCGCTGCCTTGGTGTCGTTGCGTTTAGTTCCGAGTTGGGTTGCAGTATCGGGCGTCCTGTATGATCGAGAGGATCGTGGCTGTGTTCGTGGTCTTCGAAGATCCCTCATTTAGGTGGGGGCAACGTCGGTAGTCCGCACATCCCCAGGATTCGCCTTTTCCGGTGGTGGGTTACTGTTCTCCGCCTTCTCGGCGTCGAGACGCCGTGTGGGTCGTCGCACTCGCCCGTATTCTCGGCATTCGTGGCTCGTCTAGGATCTTCATCGACTCCTCCGCTGACTGACGTCTTCTATGGGTTGTTGGGGTTTTTCTTTCTTCCTTGTTGATTTGTGTTGCTTATGGTTGTATGTTGACGGTTAGTCCGTCTGCCGATTCGTCGGCCTCTCGAGTTTCAGGCTTGTCTGAGCTCGAATTTTTACCTAATCAAAAAAAAAAAGAAAAAAAAAAAGGGGAATATATGGAACGATGGATCAATCTGTAGTCTACCGTGGGCTTGTTTTTATTTAGTATACTACATCCACTCTTAGACTCTGCAAGGTGGAATTGGGGTGGGCAAACCATTTTGAAATGGCTCACTGAAAAGGATTTATGGGTAATATCCAAAGGTCCTAATTAGAATCCCGGATATAGGCGATTTTTATTTACAAATTCAAAGAATTGTACAACCACCTGAGTATTTTTTAAAAGTTGAAAATTAATATAAATATTTTAATAATAAAATTTTACTACTCTCTCCGTCAAGAAATATAAGTCCTTTTAGTGTTAGATTTTTGTTTGAAAATATAAGTCTTTTTAGGTTTTCTAGCTATTAGGATATGAGAAATGTTATTTTTCGACTTTCTGCTCAAATTTTATTGGTGGATAAGAGTTGTAGATAATTAATGAGGGGTATACATAGAATAAGTTTATGATTTTCTTAATTTATGTACAAATGTATAAAAAGACTTATATTTTTGAACGGAGGTAGTATTAAATATAATTAATGAACTGAAATAATAAATGTTTAACGGCCGAAGAAGATAGGAGGTAGAGGTGGAGGTGGAGGTACTATCTATTATCTAATCTAAAGTAGTAGAAGTAGAAGTAGTAGCAAAAAGAAAAGGAAGAAGGTGAGAAAAGAGAAAACAAGTGTTCCCTGGCTGTGTAGCCTCCTCCCCCGTTTAATATCTCCCCCGAACAAGTGTTGTCCTTTACTTTACCTAATGTTTTGCCCTTCCGTCCTTTCCCGTCCTTCTCCGTACCATCCTCCTTCCTAATTCCCTTTTTACCCCTCTTTCCTTTTCTATCCTAACAAACAAGAGTAACTGTTACTTGACTATTGAGTAAGTAAGTGAGGCGCAAACTTGTCCACATTGAATAATCAAACGACAAAGACCTAACTTATACGGATTACGGAGTACTCCGTAGAAGAAAGCAAAGCGGTGCCAAAGGACACCAATGTAATTTCCTCCTCTTCTTCGTCCTTCTCCGTCTTCTTCTTCATCCTCATCTTCCTCTTCCTCTTCCCAAATCCCACAAGTTTACAAAACCCAGCTTCCCCTCCCTTCTTCCACATTTCTACCAATTCCCATCCGTATCTATCCCTTCACATTCTAATTCTAATAAATGAAGCGTCAAAAGCCATTTCCCACTCCCAACCCATTCCACCTTCTCTCTGACGAACTCGTCTTCTCCATCCTCGACCGCCTCCACTCCATTCATATCAAGTCCTTCTCCCTCTCCTGCAAATCCTTCCTCTCCCTCGAATCCCGCCACCGCAAAACCCTCAAGCCCCTCCGCTCCCACCACCTCCCCAAACTTCTCCCCCGCTACCCCACCCTCTCCAACCTCGATCTCTCCCTCTGCCCCCTCATCTCTGACCCCACCCTCTCCTCTGTCGCCTCTTCCCACCTCCGCTCCATCGATCTCTCCCGCTCCAGGGGCTTTTCCCCCACCGGCCTCGCCGCTCTCGTCTCCACCTCTCTCAATTTAACCCAGATTGATCTCTCTAACGCCACCTTCCTCAGAGATTCCGCCATGGCTGCCGTCGCCGAGGCTAAGAATCTCCAAAGATTGTGGCTTGCCAGGTGTAAGCTGCTCACCGATATCGGAATTGGCTGTGTAGCCGTCGGGTGTCCCAAGTTGAACCTGCTTAGCTTGAAATGGTGTCTTGGGATTGGGGATTTAGGGGTTGGTCTCATTGCTATCAAGTGCAACCAGATTCGGTTCTTGGATCTCTCTTATTTGCCGGTTAGTAATAGTAGGCCCTTTTCTCTTTTACTCAATTAAGTCTCAATCAAGCTAGCTGGCATTTATGTTGTGGATGCGACTTTGTCCAAGGTTTCATATTTGCCCCATTTTCAATTGTTTTGTGCAGATTACGAATGAGTGTTTGCCCGCAATTTTCAAGTTGCAATATCTCCAAGACCTGATTTTAGAAGGTTGTTTTGGAATCGATGATGAAAACCTTTCTTTCCCCAACCAAGGGTCAAAATCACTCAAGGTACAGTTTGTTGCTGTGGCTGTGGGTGGGTCTTTGCTGTTAATTTTGGCTGATAATTTTATGGCCTTTTGTTTCCTTTTATTATTAGTCCGGTGTCCGGAGTATATGTATATCCTTGAATTTCTATATATGGCTACTGGCTGTGGGTCATCCTTTGGGATTTTCTCTATAAACCATCTATACAACCACTTTCATGGTGCTGACACCAGTTTCTGTTTTACCTTCCACAGACTCTTGATCTGTCCAGCTGCCAAAATGTAAGCCATGTTGGGTTGAGTTCCTTAACAAAGGGAGCAGGGTGTCTACAGCGACTCCTGTTAGCATATGGTTCGCCTGTAAGATAATTAAACTCCATCACCTTTTCTTTTGTCTTCCAGGACCGGAATTAATGTCTTTGTAAACTGTTGGTTAATTCTTTCTGTTGGGTTCAGGTGACTCATGATCTAGCAGACAGCTTGAGGAGGCTTCCCAAATTGCAGAGCATCAACTTAGATGGTTGCATTGTTACATCCTCTGGTCTTAAAGCCATCGGCAATTCGGGTATTTCACTAAGAGAGCTAAGCCTGAGTAAATGCACAGGGGTGACTGATGAAGGCCTTTTCTACCTCGTAACAAAGCACAAGGAGCTAGTGAAGCTGGACATCACTTGCTGTCGGAAGATAACAGACGTATCCATTGCTCTTATTACAAATTCATGCACACGTCTTAGATCTTTGAGGATGGAATCCTGTGCAACGGTTTCTCATAAATCCTTTGAGTTGATCGGGCAGAGATGCCGCTTCCTGGAGGAGCTTGACCTCACTGATAATGAGATTGATGATGAAGGTCTAATCTTTATATTTTTTTTTTCAAAATGCTATTATTCACTTTTGATCCCAGTTGATGGATGAAGTTCTCATTCTGATATTGCCTTGTAGGTTTAAACTCCATCTCAAGATGTCGAAATCTTATAAGCTTAAAGCTAGGAATTTGCCATGATGTAACTGATGAAGGGCTTGTCCAAGTTGGCATGTGCTGCTCTAAGCTTGTTGAACTTGACCTGTACAGGTTTGTGGTTTTAGATTTGTTGTTTGGCATCTCAATTTCATTCAACTTTAACTTGCGGTGCGAGTTGGCTGAAACGATACTCATTCCCAAAATTATATATATAAAAAATGGTTACTCTTGTCCGTTGGTATAAATATATATAAAAGAACTTCTGAAGATTATAGAGCTAACCTATATCTCTTCTCGCGACATCCTGAACTGAAGGCAAGAATGGATGATTATGTAAAAGAGCGGTTGCACTGTAGCAGAATCGCTTCTGATGGTACAACAAATTCTTACAGCTCGAATAAAACGATTTTCTGATCAGATCAGAGCAGATCTATTTTTAACACTCATTGTGAGAAGGGTGAAATCTGTTCAGTTTTTGAGCTAGGAATAAGATTTGGGGTAAGCTTTCGAGTATGAGAAACAGGATGATGGAGCTAGATAATCCTAAATTAGTTGTTCTTCACATTTACTCTCCTTTTATTTACTCATGCACATTTGGCTAAACCTGGTGCCTTTTCTCAGGTGCATTGGGATCACTGATTCAGCGATATTAGCTATTGCTCGTGGCTGTCCTGGATTAGAAATGATTAACATGTCTTACTGCCAGGATATCATGGACAACTCCTTGATGGCTTTGTCAAAATGCTCAAATTTGAACACCTTAGAGTGCCGAGGATGCCCTCTTATCACATCTGTGGGACTAGTCGCCATTGCCGTTGGATGTAGGAAACTGTCCAAGCTCGACATAAAAAAGTGCTATAGCATTGACGATTTCGGGATGATTCCTCTTGCTCACTTCTCTCAGAATCTCCGACAGGTAAAGTTACCCCCATCATCCTTGTCTTGCATGATTGATATCTTGAGCCAAAATTGGAGACGTTATTCATTGTCTATTAATGGTCTGCAGATAAACCTGTCGTACAGCTCAATCACAGATGTTGGGCTGTTGTCCCTGGCTAGCATCAGCTGCCTCCAAACCATGATCATTTTACACTTGCAGGGCTTGACCCCAAGAGGTCTAGCTGCTGCTTTGGTGGCTTGTGGGACACTGACGAAGGTTAAGCTCCACTCGTCCTTCAAGTCTCTTTTACCACAATTGATTTTTAAACATCTAGAGGCCCGTGGTTGCATCTTCTTATGGCGAGAAAAAGAATTTCAGGTCAGTTTTATTTACCTTCACTTGCCCATAACATAAAGGGTCCATAAAAGAATAAGTTCGTCCTTAACTTTAAAGAAAAGCAATAACAAAGGCAGCGCTGCTTGTAAATTGTCTTTCAAGGGGCCAATTCAGTCTGGTAGGTAGAATCTTTACGATAAAGACTTAATTATTTACTCAATAGATCTTAAGATCATGTTCTCCCTTCATACATTGATCTGAAATGTACTTCGTATGTTCGGTTGCAGACGTATGCTAGCATTTTTAGCAGGGGGTTTCAGGTGAAATTGTATTGAGTTATTGTTTGTGCACTTAACTGGTGCAGGAAGAATTGGATGCAGAGAGTTGGAAGCTTCTTTTGGAGGAATTGGAACATTGATTCTTCATAAGATCTCCAGATGAAGCTTTTTTTTTTCCCGGGTGTACTCCAAACGGACCTTAGTTACATCATCTTAAGATGTAGAGTTTTAAATCACAGGATGTGGTGCTTACTCCCCAGATTTTAGAGTTTTGTACATAGCAATAAAAAGTCTCAGAGAGTAATTAGTTGTTGAGACGAGTTGTAAGCGGGGCACAAAATCTGTATATGACGCATTGAATATCTATATAGGAGATATTTTGCAAAAACAGTATAAGCATATAAAACATTAGCAACAACCAACAAAATGAGTCAAATTGAATCATGAAATAATATGAATATGTCTAATGTCTGTCTCTTTCGTAAAACATTTAAAACCTATTCATGATCAAATACAAGAGGGTTGCAAATACTGAAGCATCCTATGAACATTTTTGGTTCTCAACAATATTGATGTCAAAAAAGAAAAGAAAAGAATGAACGAGGGAGTGAAACTTGGGAAAGCAAAAAAAAATAAAATGTATGAATGGAGATATACCCGTATATATGATATGATGGAGTTTGCAATATGCTTGGAAGAAGACAATATTCAGGGATGAGACTGGGTAGATAGCTTATATCCAGAGATGAGAGCTGAGAGGCCGAGGCAGAAGAAAGCAAGGAATGACATGCTAATAGCCGCGGCTGATGAGTCTGTGAAGATGTTATCGGATCCCTCCCTCATTCTGTTGGTGATAGGAACCGCCGAAGATGCTGAGGAGAGCAACAAGTATGCGACAATCTGCAGTGCATAGCAGACTCCCATTTTTCATTTTTGTCAAAAGAGGATGCCCAAATTACATGTTGTGGAATTCCACAAATCAACAATATCCATATGAATGATACGGATCAATCACCAATACGTAAGCTAAGCTACCAGTAAGTTCTGAGACAAATTCTAGTCACTGTACATTTCTGCATTGGAAATGTTGTGAGCTTTCGAAGCCTAACAACCAGAACTCCTCTTTAATTAAAACAAGAAGCAGATTTGGTAGAAGCAGGCAATTGATTTTTACCTGATCACCAAAGAAGTCGATCAGAGCTGAATTCGTAGAAGCAGGCAATTGATTTGAACTTGAAGTGGTAAAGAGGCGAGATCGTATTGACTGCCATCCAGTGTACAGCGTCGACATTATTGCAATTGCCAACACATACCTGCCCAGTGCCCATCCCTCGATTACAGATTACGTACGTTCAAACCCTAATTCAATTATCATACTCGGATCCGTATTCTATAAAGGCCAGGCCAATCAAATCCCAAATTGACTGCTTAGAGATTGAAATTATTGCAATCGCCAACAAGATCACATACCTGTACTCTTCATACTTGTCAAAATCCTTCCAATCACCGTGCTTGTTACTGGCCATGATGATAAAGGAGAGGAGAGATAAGACAAGAGCCACGGCTCGCAAAGCCACCGACCCTTTTCTGAATAAATCCTCCCTCCGCCACCGCCGTAGCACTGACGATACACCGGTTGGAACCGCTGCTGCCGGAGATTGGGTTTCCGATTGAAGCTTTTGGGGAGCTGGCTCATCGGGATTCGACATTAGATTGATTATGGAAGAAGAAATTTTACAAGGAAGCGGAAGGGGGTAACAAAGATATATGTGAATTTAAGTGGAAGAAAACAAATTTGGAGGGCGTTTCCGTTGAAGTTTTTACTTTTTAGGATGAGAAATTGCAATTGAGTGAGCTGTCTTAATTCGCGTTACTTCCTTTCCTTCCATGAATCATTCAACCACATATAATCCTATATTGGATTCATTCATATAATAATCAATATATTGGATTCATTGTGTTACACATATTACCTTAACGATTTTTCTATCATATGTCCTAAACATAAATAAGAAAAATTGTGAAAGATTCCCTAATGAAAAAAAATTTATCGACTCTGAATCTAATTAAGAGAAAGAATAAAATAATTGAAATTTCAAATATAATTCTAAATTAGAACCCTTATTCTATGCCCTTGAGGCAAAAGATTCCCCAATAATTCTTGTAGTTAAATTTCCAAATAGTGTACAAACACCTCCATCAGAGTGATTAGACCAACACAATTATTATGGCCAAATATCAAGCATGTGTCAAGTAGAAAAATTGAAAGCCATCGAGATATCCCTAATCTCAGTGATTTTTGGAAGTCCTGGGAGAGGGCTGCATTACAATACGACTAAAGGAGAAATGCTCGTTATTTTGGCCAAAACAAGAGCTCCATTCGTCCAATCATCCCATTTGAGCATTTTTAGAAAGCTAATTTCAGGAGCTCCATTCGCATGATGGTTCCATTTGAGCACGTGTCCATTTTTCCATTAGCTTTCCATCTGGATAAATATAATTTTAGACTTTTTTCAAAGGGTTAGTCCACGGAAATCTCTCGAAATCTCAAAACAAAATGAAAAGAAAGCCATGCTGTCGTATTTCAGGCAAGACCTCTATAAAACACTCACCCATTAGGTCTAAAAAAACTAAAAAAGAAGGTAATGTTGATACATTAGAGCATCCTCAACAACATCTCTATTATAGAGAAAAATAGAAATTTAGCAAAATATTGAAGTTTTTTCCACCCAATAGCTAGCTCATCCATTATGAATGCAGTTCAGTTCAATCTTGGAAATCAACAACCCTCTAAAATCACCTCGAACACCTTCACAATGCAATATTAGTTATTGACCTAAATTGATTCAATGCTTGAACCTTTTCGGAGTTGTCGTAGGAGACACATTGAAGCATTCATAACCATGATTGATGTCATGATGCCTAATTTGGTTGATTCACAGCCTTCACTTGCTTGCTTTCTTGAAATCGAAGAGTTGTCATTTTCATCAATTGCTGAAGCAAATTTAGTAACTTCGATCTCCCTTAATTTTCAACTTTGTTATCTATAATCTATAAGACCCTCCCTTAATTATGACTGAATGCTGATCAGGGCTCACTTCAGATATTTTGTTGTTGAATTAGAGCGCTTTCTCATCCATGTAAGTTTTAATTTTTTCCCAATGCATTTACAATCTCTATCGTTATCATCTTCACCAAATTCAGCGTTGAAGGCATTTAATTTCCTTACCTCCTCTAATTTTATTTTATTTTTCCTCACAATCTGGCCTTTGTTGTACTTAAAAAAATCCGATCTTCAATCTTTTGATATGGTTTCTTTTCTTATTTCACATATTTTTGTGCTGATCTTAATTTTGGATTTTTACTTGTAAGCTTGCAATGTGCGACATTAGTGGGTTTGGTCACTGTGATTGCTTGACCATTTTATGTAGAACACTTGACCAATTCATTTGAAAAGTCACCTTTGACCAGGTGGGGAAAAACACAACTTTTTTTTTTTTTTTTTTTTTGTGAAATGGATGATTTGTTAAAGGATGCTAACCTTGGAAAATATTGATTTGACTTTGTCACTTTCATTCTTGTGAGTTCCTTAGTAAATGATGGTGCAATTGAGTGCTTATTGCTATTTTTTGGGTTGAAAATAACTGCTGATAAAGTATATATAATTCAAATGGAAAATAACTCATTGATGAAGGATCATATATAGAAGATGCTTGGTTTTGATTTATAAATTACTATTATATACATAAGGATCATAGAACATGGTTGGATTTGGTTTGTATATTACTAGCTATCCTTTTCATTACAGATTAGAAATTGCGGAAATTAAAAAGGTTGTTTCTAGTCCTTTTCATTACAGATTTGTTAGAAGGTGTCCTCAACAGTGGCGGAGTCAGAAAATATTTTGGGATGGGCAAGTTAGAAGCCAACGTGAAAATAAACAAATTTATCGGAGATATTTTATAAGAAATAAAATAATTTATACAAATATTGAGAAAAAAAAACTCTTAAATTGTGGCAATTTTAATTTCATTCACTACTTTGCCTAATTTTTCTATTCTAATTTTAATATAATGAAATTATAAAAAAATAAAATGATATTTTATAAGAAATAAAATAATTTATATAAATATTGAGAAAAAAAACTCTTAAATTGTGGCAATTTTAATTTCATTCACTACTTTGCCTAATTTTTCTATTCTAATTTTAATCTAATGAAGTTATAAAAAATAAAATATTAATTAAATACTCTACCGAATTTAAAAATATACTAAACTTGGATATGAAACAAAATAATAAGGAAATGAGAAACAAAATGCGCTGAAGGAGAGTCATACCCGGACCTCATGAGTTAATAAAACACACCTTTGCCACTAGACCAACCTAATACATATGGTTATTCATACTTTCAATGTATATATGTATTTTTTTTCCAGTTTGGGGTGGGCTTGGGCCCATACAAGCCCACCCCTGTATCCGCCACTGGTCCTCAATAAAGTCATTACCCTTAAAGTTAGCTTTCCAACTAAAGTTCCTCCTCCATCAGAGCAATACAACTTCTATTATTTATGGCCAAAATAACCGAGAATATGTGTATCGATCAGTTAGATTATAAGGCTTCAACATGTTTGTTTTCGGAGCTTTGGGGATGTCACGGATGGGGGCTGCATGGCCATCTTGTCTTAAATTGGATCACATCCATCCTAGAGCTGCATTGCTGCTTCGACATGTCCTTATGACAATTTTACTAACTGACTAATTGAGGTGTGTATGTTTATCTGTGCTTATACCTGATCCCATTGAATGGCACCAGCCACCAGCTCTACAATCCATGGATTTAAGTTGAAAGAAGCTGGTGCTTGGGGTTCTCTATGCTTTCCATCCTTAATTCCTTATTCTTGTTGTTGGTTGTGGATCGGAATTTCGGAAAACAAGGTGGCCCTTTTGCGCGCGCTGATTGCTCGATCTGCCATGTTCGTTAGTTTAACCTAATGAAATGAATTTGCAGTAAATGGTTGCTTTCTTGTGCTGCACACGTTTTCACTTTTGTTTGATGCTAAAAATAGGGGTATGGGGTTCAGATTTAGACAAATATGCGTTGCATATTTAGATAAATGGAGCTGCAAAATTGTGATTTTCGCCATGGAGGCATAAAAAAAAAAGGGCATCGATGGAGCAGGGAGGAGGGTGGAGTACTCATTCTCATCATATCTTTATATATTTGTTCAACGAGTCAGAGGAACCCATTTATTTGATCTGACCTCAAAATTTTCCATCCGTGGGAGGTTTTCGTTGCCTCCCCCTCCCCCTTGCCTTGCAGAATCGATATCTATATCTATATCTATATTGTCATAAACTCGGAGAATTAAGAAACTTAAACATCAAAACAATATGTGTTGATTTATCCATTCCTTGCTCATATTAATATACCTGTCCTGTCAAGAATTTGAACATCCATATTGTGTTTGTTTTGAGCATTTAATTTGTAGGTGGATGGTTTTCCCAAAACCTGCTCCTGGCTTTTGGCCCAAATCAACTCAATCTCTCCTGGGTCTTGTACGTTGATGAGCTAGCTCCCAAATTAAAATTGGTGCTGTACGTACGTTTTCGGTTGGCAGGGCAAGATGGGAGCTTGTTGTACAAAAGATGCAAGCTTTGCGGCAATCACAGCCCAAGAAATGGATGAATACGATTACGAAGAAGAGAATGATGTTACTAAGGGGGATTACGAAGCCTCCATAAGATTAAAGGGATCATCCACCTTTGTTTCCATGTCCACACAACAAGGAAAGAAAGGAGTTAATCAAGATGCTATGACTGTTTGGGAGGATTTTACTGGAGAGAAGGATGTGTTCTTTTGTGGAGTGTTTGATGGGCATGGCCCCTCCGGACATAGAGTTTCGCAATGTGTGCGTGACAATCTTCCCTGCAAGATTGGCGCATTGTACAAGTTGTTCCAACACAACCTTCAGAGCACTGTTAATTTGATCCATGAGTCTGATGATTCTTATTCTAATTCTGACGACAACAGCAAAGACGATGCAAATTTAAAGGACCCTGTGTTGAGTTCTTGGAAGCCTAGTATTGTAAGATCCTTCAAGAATATGGATAAAGAGCTTGGCGGCAACGTGTCCATTGATACCTATTGTAGTGGTGCAACAGGGGTAACTGTCATTAAGCAGGTATGTGTATATATCACATATACATATATTCTATATATTAATTGTGATATTAATAATTTTGTTGTACGTTATTGTCTAGGGTGATAACCTAATCGTCGGAAACTTGGGGGATTCAAGGGCGATTCTAGGCACTCGTGGGGACAAGGGCCAAATTGTCCCCGTTCAACTGACAGTAGATTTGAAGCCGAGTGTGGCAATTGAAGCCGAGAGGATCAAACATTGCTCCGGAAGAGTGTTCGCTCTTGAAGAGGAACCGGAGGTTCTTAGGGTATGGCAGCCGGAAGAGGACTGCCCAGGCCTTGCTATGACAAGGGCCTTTGGGGACTTTTGTCTAAAAGACTACGGTGTCATCTCCACCCCTCAAATCTTCCACCGGAAGCTCACCCAAAGGGATGAATTCGTCATCTTGGCAACCGATGGTGTAAGCAATCGCATTTAAATGAACTGATCGAAATTTGAGTGTACGTAACGTACGTGTGTGTGTGTGTTTTGATGTCTTTGGATGGATGTAAATGTAGGTATGGGATGTATTGACAAACTTGGAGGTGGTGGAGATAATATCATCGGCCAAGAACCGATCCATGGCAGCCAGGCTACTAGTGAGTTACGCGCCAAGAGCATGGAGAAGCCGTTACCCGAGCTCTAGAACCGACGACATTGCAGTGGTTTGCTTATTCCTCAAGCATCTGGCGGCGAATGAGCAGTGCACATAAATTAACGCTCTAATATATTCCACTGCATGCAATATGCGGTCCGGATCGATCGGAGATATATAATAGCATGATCGAGCCACCTTTAACTACTCACCTCACCTTCCGGTCAGCTTGAATTGAGCCCTTACAGGCTAGCATCAAGGACGTACGTACGTTGACTGATCGATCGAGTTGCTGCCCAAATTAAAGGCCGGCCCTTGAAGTGCGGAATAGACAGATAAAAGGCTAACAAATACTCTAGCAATGAGGGAAGAATAGAGTGTGACAACTTTTCGCAATTACAGAAATGTAAGACCTTACCACCAGAGATAAGACCTTATCTGAAAAACATGCAGTAACAAGTTAAAATGACGTAGCGAATAAGTTGTAAAGAAAAGACAAAGCACGAATGCAAAGAACAGAAAGTAAAGGACACGATGCATGCTTATTAACGAGGTTCGGCACAACCAGCCTACGTCCCCGCCTAGGGTTATCCAACCCGTAGGATTCAACAACTTTATTTCACTTTATCTTATGAGCCCTAGATACAACCTCTAGAAGACCTTCCCTCTTCTAGACTAACTTCCTATCTAGCAAAACCCAGCACACTAGTGAAACAAAGTTTTATGAGTACCGGAGTACTCTATACGTTTGGGTAAAGAACCCTTAGTATAACCTTAAATGAATTGTACGATAAAGCTCAATGGAAACCTCACACTCTCAAAGAAATAAAACGCTCAAACCAAAGAGAGATGCGAGATCGATGCTTGTAGAAGACAAAGGATTGCAGGAGAACTTGTATGCGCATGGGGTGAAGCTCGTATCGACTGATATCCTCTTCGTCTCTTTATAAAGGCCGACTTTTCCGAGTTTGAAATGATTTGAACGTTTGAATCCTTGTTGCTTGAGATATGGGGAGAACAACCGGGAATTCAAACTGCATTCCAGAAGCTACGCCTGGGATTTTATTTGATTTGGAATGTTGAAGGTTGAGGGCTTGGTCAATCAAATCTCTAAAAAATCTCAACAAACAAGCTAATATATATATATATATATATATATATATATATATATATATATATGGTTAATTAGATAAGATAGAATTTAAAACATATAAACCAAATATATATATGCCAAAGTTTGAATTAATTCAAATCTTGCCCATAAAGCAAATCTAAGCCCAATAATATATTAGTCCAGATAGGGTCAAAATTATAAGCCCATTCGTGTAAAACTTGAGCTACTGTCGGTAAGGTCTTACCAGTGTCGGTAAGGCCTTACCAAAACCTGGAAACCATGGTTTTGGCTTTCTTTTCAAACAATAAGGCCTTGACTTTGTTTTGGTATTGATGATTTGTTTTGAAACGTTGAAGACAGCTGGAGATTGGTTCAATCCAAATCTCTTGAAGATCTCAACAAACTAACAACCTTTCGTTTGATTGAAAGGTACGGTGGACCGCGCCGGCCACCCGCGGTGTAACCTTCGCTCATGTTACACTTAATAATTTAGGCTATAAATTCATATTAAAAAATTTATATTTATATTCTATACACTTATATTAACATATTTATAAAATTTTATTATGAAAAAATGTTAGTAAAAATTATGAATAACTAAAAGATTGATTATTTTGGAAAATATTTTTTTATCTTACTAAAACATACTCCCTCCGATTGGAAATATAAGACGTTTGACTTTTGTGCACGTAGTTTAAGGAGCTAAAAACTAAGTAAAATATTAATTTTTTTAATTATTTTTTTTTACATTACAATACTTATTAATAAGTATTGTAATCTAAAAAAAATAAAAATAAAAATATTTTACATAGCTTTTAGCTCCTTAAAGTACGTGCTCAAAAGTCAAATGTCTTATACTAAAAATCGGAGGGAGTATATTTTAATAATAAAAATTTATAAACATGTTAATATAAGTGTATAGAGTATAAATATAATTTTTAAATTTTTTTAATGTTAATTTATAACCGAAATAATGAAATTTAACACCGAGTGTAACACACAAAGTGTTACAGGGGATCTAAATTGGAATTAATGTATGTCATATAAATATTAATACTCCACAAGAATTAGATTAATTAATAATAACCAATACAGTACGGGTTCGTATGAGACGGGGTTAATAAACTGACTAAAATTATAAATAGGGTAAAATTTATAAATTGTTGGTACAAATAGTTAAAAATTCAAACAACAAGACAATCTCCGTATGAGGCGAAAAACAGTTTATTTGTAAAAAGTGGAGTTTATTTAGTTGTTATTAGGGGTATTGTGGTACTTTTAAACCAAATAAGATAAAAGTAAAGGGGTAAAATAGTACTTGTACAAAATAAACATCCAAAATAACCTCCATTCTGTAGCTTTTTTTTAACACAATTTTTTAACAAGTTTTTTTTTTATTTTTGTCATCCAAACAACCAAAAAAGCTGTTTAAAAAATAAACAACCACAAATGATTAATTTTTAACAAAATAAACACCTAACCATACACACTTTACATCTATCCAAAACATGCTAAACAACTACTCAAACGTCAAACCTATCGAGATTAACCATAAAGTATTCAAAAAGCTCAATCCAATGTTCATCAAATGTATCTCAGACTCTAGCCAGAGATCATGCACAACATATGGGGGTTCCCATCGTGAGAACACTTGAGAAATACTTAGGCATTCCACTTATAAATGGGAGGATAAAAATTTGTGTTTTTGAAGGCGCAGTCCAAAATCTAAAAAAACAACTCTCTAAATGGAAGACTTCTACCCTCTCACAAGCAGGAAGTGCGGTGCTTATCCAATCAAATCTTAACTCCAAAACAAATTACCTAATGCAAAATTTTCTTCTACCGAAAGGAATCCTAGAACAAATTGACCAGATCAACAAAAATTTCTTCTGGAATAAGCTACAATCAGAAAGGTATACACCGCTTGTAAGTTGGGATAACATCTGCAAAAGCAAATACCAAGGAGTTCTGGGTATTAGGAAAGCAGAAGATCTCAATAAAAGCTTGCAAATGAAACTCCTTTGGAAGCTCTACACAAACGAGAACAATATATGAGTTCAGGTTATAAATGAAAAGTACATTCAAAAGGAAAATATTAGAAACCACTCAAGTCATTTTACATCATGATAATTCGGTTGACTTCTTTCCTTAAGAAATAAATTTGAGCAAGGTCTCATTTGGTTGATTGGAAATGGAGTAACATAAATTTTTGGTCTCACCCCTGGGTCCCAAATCAAGATCTTGAACAATTTAGAGGGAACCATGATTCGGAATTGAAAGTAAACCAGCTTTTTAACTCACAAAAACGTTGGAATACTCAACTAGTAAATAGCATCTCCCCCCCGGAAGTCTCTTGTAAAATTATAAATATACAAATACCAAATTGGGATACACCAGACCAGACAAACTTATCTGGAAGCTAGACCCAATTTCACTACAAAATCGATCAAACGCATGACAAATAACGTAACTCAAGCTTCAAAAGATCTTAACTGGATTTGGAAGCTATATCTACCTCCTAGAATAAGAAGCTTTATGTGGAAAATAATGGTAGATGATCTTCCAACCACTCAAAGGCTTAATAAATACGTCAGCCGAACACTTAATGAGAAGCTGTCTTTCACCAGGAAAATAATTGACCATTTTGAGCTACAGACAGGAAAATACTTCAAAAATATGAATATAAATGGATCCCACTCTTTTAATATAGATGAAATTCGACTTAGAAACAAAATTTTTGAGGAACAAGTCTTCATTTGGCAAACTATTTGGAAAATCAGAAATGAACTTATCTTTAGGAATAAAGCTCCGACCCCAATAGAAAATATCATTCAAAGAATCATTGCAAACATCTATGATTGGACCCAAATTGAAAAAAGATAATCATATGAATAAAACTACAAACAAGAGATCTAAAGCTAAATGGAGCAGACCACTGGGGGTTGTCTACAAAATCAAAGTGGATGGCTCTGTTAAACCCACATACGCTTTCCATGTGGGAGAGGTTGCTCGGGACTCCCGGGGCCATGTCATTGATATGATTTACAAGGAAATTGTCAGAGGCTCAGTCATTCAAACTAAAGCTATAGCTATTCAAACGGGTATGGAGCAAGCAATTAGAAAAGGACTTCGAAGAGTAATAATAGAAGGGGACAATTTACAGCTCATCAAAGCCATCACAAACAGCAAAAATGCCAGATGAGAGATTATCACATTGAAAAGAACAAGCAACTGGAATCTGCTTTTGACCTTGTTCAATACGGATATTGCTACCGAGAAGCGAATCAAGTAGCCGACTTTATAGCTCGGAAGGGTATCATTAGTAATAGATCTACCATCCCTTTTAATAGGGAACTTTGCACCATCATCCTTAAAGATGATCAAGGAGCCAGATTACAACTTGTGTAATCGTTCATAATTCTTGCCTACTGTAAATATATATATATATATAATATTAATTAATCAACAGATTTACGATATACCGTAGATTGGAATTTTATTTATCGTATGGTTAATATAATATATAGTGTTTTTTTATAGGTCATTAAATTTTTTGTTTACTGATATACTAGTTATAGAAAGTATCCTAATAAAGTTTTAGAAAAGAAATCTACTATTAATAATTCTAATACTATCATAAGTAAGATATGTCTTTCTTTTGTATGAACATTAAGAGCAATCTCTTAATCAAAGATATGGGAAAAACATCCTAATGTTTACCTTATAAAAAATAAGCGGTATCTTTTAGTTTAATTAAATAACAATTACTAAAATATTATTATTATATATATATATATATATATATATATATATATATATATATATATATATATAGTCTTAACATGTTTTGTGTTAACAAATCTGAGGCGTTGATTGAGTGAAAATGAAAGGTCGAGATTTTTCTGTAATTTTTTTTAATTAAAAATAAAAATGAAAAAAATAAACCCATAACTCCACAAAGTCGCGTGTATCACAATCTCAAACCTAACCACACTCCATCATCTTCAAAAGGCGGAAGCGATGGCGATGGGAACACCGTCTCTTCTATCTCCCTCCTCGCCTCGCCGCAACCCCGACGGCCTCCCTCGCTCGGATTCGAGATGGTGGCCAGCACCGGCATCCCTCCTCGACTCTCAATTTGAGGAAGCCGATGGCAAGCATCGTCGTAGCCGAAACCCTAGGTGGCGACATCCGCGGAACAGAGAAAGCAGAGATCGAGAGAAACGCCATTGCGGAACAATCGCACGTCGTCGGAAACCGCCGCCGCTGCAACCATCTTCCTCGATGAAACGCCGGAGCCGGAGCCGCTGCGGAACAATTGCACATCGCCAGAAACCGCCACTGCTGCAACCATCTTCCTCGAAGAAACACCGGAGCCCTAGGTGGCGACCTGTGACAGTGACGATGACGATGAAACGTTGCGGTAGGCGAAGGCATAGGGGATGGCGCAGTACCCGTCGGTGATGGCGATGACCTTCGGTGGCGATGACTGATGTTGGCGATGGCCTTCAATTCGGTGGCGATTTGCTGGTGTGCGCAGTAATCTTTCTCCTTTTTTTTTGCTGATGGCGATGGCCTTCAATTGCGATGATTGATGTTGGCGATGATGACCTTGAATGAATCTGAGTAAGCCTTTGTTTTTAATCATGTAGTGACTTACTGATTAGTGGATTGCAATTTGTGGATTAATATATGGATTAACTCCATATTGCATTTTGTTTTTAATCTGTATATGTAGTGCGATTAATCAATTTTGTGTGTTTGTCAATTTTGTGCTTAACTAATAATTACTAGCGAATAATAAGATTAATTTAGCGAATAATTACTATAATCCAAGTGAGTAGTTACAAAATCGATCAACCCTTTTGCTATTATTTGCAACTATTCGCTAGGTTGATAGTAATTATTTGCTAGATAAATAGTAATTATTCGCTAAATTCATAGTAATTATTCGCTAAATTGAATAATTAGTATCAATCTAGTGAATAATTACTATCAATCTAACGAATAATTACTATCAATCCGGCGAATAGTTGCAAAATTGAGCAACTCTTTTGCCAATATCTAAACGATAACTCTTCTTTACACACGAATAATAACTATAGGATAGCGAATATTTAATATTACCTTATCGAATAGTTCAAACAGTGCACCGCTTCAACAACTAAGGAAGGAAAGAGGTGGGTCTCATTAATTTTTAATTAAAGAAAAAAGGCAAAACTGTCAACTTGGCGAATAATTACTATCAGCCTAGCGAACAGTTGAAAAATTGACCAACCATTTTGCTATTATTGATAACTCATATTTATAGACGAATAATAACAAACAATTTAGCGAATAATTACTATTATCCTAGCGAATATTTACTATTATCCTAGCGAATATTTTCATCAAACGCATAGTGGAAGCAAAATCTCCTCATCCCAACAAAAAAAACGTTACCTAAAAAAAATCAACGCACGCGCTTCCTCTACAGCAAGTTGGCTATTAAAGTGGTGGGACCTACTCTTTTTTATTTAAATAAAAAGAAAAAATATCAATTAATCTCATCCATCCATTTCTAATCAATCAAAGGCCCAGATTTGTTAACACAAAACACAATAAGGGATGTTAACACAGGACCCAACCTCTATAGAGGTTAGGTCTAGTGTTAACAACCCTTAATGTGTTTTGTGTTAACAAATCTGGACCCTTTATTGTGATGAAATGGAGAGTTGAGATTAATCCAATTTTTCCTTATTTATTTTATTTAAAAAAGCGTGGGTCCCATTGCTACTTTGTTGTTTAACCGTGCGTTGCAATATTTAAGCGTGTGCGTTGTAATTTTTGTTTCTTTTTTTTAACCGTAATACCTTGTTAGATATTTTTTGCCAGTAATTATTCATTAAATTGATCGTTATTATTCGTTTGTAAAGAGAAGTTATCGTTTAGATAATAACAAAAGGGTTGGTCAATTTTGCAACTATTCACCAAGTTGATAGTAATTATTCGTTAAGTCGATAGTAATTATTCGCTAGGTTCAAAGAGTATGTAAATGTAATTCTTGATTTCCCACATCTAATTACCCAAATACAAATGAATAATTCCTTATTATAATCGAATAGTGACTATGAACTTGTCGAATAGTCGATAAATTCATGAACAATTTTACACAGTGTTTGAACTTCAAGAAACCCACATCTATTTACTGACATACAAATGAATAATTCTTTATTATCAACGAATAGTAACTCTGAAGTTGCCGAATAGTCGATAAATTCATAAACAATTTTACACAAAGTAATACAAAAATTAGAGAATGAATAATTCCTTATTATCAACGAATAGTGACTCAGAACTTGCCGAATAGTCAAAATTCATTAACAATTTTACAGAGTTTGAATTTCAAGAAACCCACATCTATTTACCCATATACGTATGAATAATTCTTTATTATCAACGAATATTGACTATAATCTTGCAGAATAGTTTACCTATATACATATGAATAATTTCTTATTATCAACGAATATTGACTCTGAACTTGCAGAATAGTCGATAAATGTATAAACAATTTTAGACAGAAATTAAACCTACCTCTAATTGCCCATCTAACTACCACGTACATATGAATACGAAGTCAAAAATATCAATGTTCCACTAATTAGATCAATGGTCAATACGAAATCAATTAATCAAACTGAATACGAAGTCAAAAATATCAAATCCCTATCATTTTTTTAGGTGCTAATATCAAATCCCTATCTAATTGAGAGAAGAAGAGAAAAGAAACGAAGCGAACAATTAATTAACTTCGCAACCAATGTTGTGAGTGGACAAAATCACAGTAAGAGCCTGAGGGTGTCCTTGCCAATTACAGGGGGAGGATTGTGGCGGCGACTGGAGTAGAGGTTTGCGATCCGTATTCGACGATGAATACGCGCACGAATTCGCTAGGGAGGCGGAGGTGGCGAAGACGCCGGAGGGGTGGGAGACGACGGAGACAACACCAAGGAAGTTGCCGGTGTTGGTGCGCTGACATCGCTACGCAACTGGACACCATGGGATTCATCGCCGTCGGAGGGAGAGGCGGCGGTCGAAGATCCCGGTGTAAAGGCAGAAGAAGGAGGTGTCGATCGGGAAGTTTTGTGAGGATCAGTTAGGGTAAAAGTAGAATTTATAGGGGATTGGAAGACACGCTCTAACAATTGAGAGTTAAACAATTTTTTTTGTGGGCCCAACTTGATTAATTAAGAATTTATTTAAATTTTGAAATAATCTAGACCATCCATTTTCATTCAATCAATGAGAACAACCCTTGAGATGGGCACCTAGGAGTAGGAATAAAAGATTATTCGTGTGAAATGAAAACATTATTCTTCCGAATAGGATAGTTTAGTTTTATTATGTATTAAGATAAAGTGTGAAGACTATTCGTAGAAAGTGTAAACATTATTCGTAGAAAATGAATACATTATTCAGAAATAATTAGTGTTTGTGCAAATGGTGTGAAATTCGAAATATGATTCATCGACCAAAGAAAGACTATTCGTAGGAAATCATAAATTATTCGTCCGAATTGATGTTAAAATTATATTATTCAGTTAAATTAAAAAGATTATTCCATTAAATATGATATATTATTCGGTTAAATTTGAGAGATTATTCGGGTTGATTATAAATATTATTCGTATGTAAGATGAAAATTATATTAGTAATATTATTCAGTTAAAATTATATTATTCGGTTAAACTTGATTTATTATTCGGTTATATTATAGAGATTATTCGTATGTAAGAGGTTGATTATTTACATATTTATTTATTTTGGAATGTTAAAATAGTAATCAATAAACTTGTATATTATTTGGTAAAATCAAAAAGAGTATTTATAGGTACGAGGGAGTTTGAAACAATTATGTATAAAAATTATACATTATTTGATAATTATTCTTTGTAGATAATTTAATAATCATTAATTGGTTAATTTTGAGAGATTATTCGGTTACATTACAGAGTTTATTCGGTTAATTTTGAGAGATTATTCGATGGTCCAGAATTGTTCCTACGTTCTCACCCTAAGGGTGTTCTCATCTGATCCACACTTTATATATATAATGGTTGCCATTTTTATTAACTAAATTTTTATATATAGATAGATAAATTAAATATAACGGCTTTACTTATATTACAATCATATATATTATTTGATACGGGGTTAGCCGTGAGATGGTCCGATCTTCGACAACAAGCAAAAAACTCAAAGAAAGACTCAAGAAACTCAAGAACGCAGCAAACAATAACCAAGATTCGACCAAGAACTTCAAGATCGATCAAGAAAGTGAACAAGACTCGACAAGATTTCAAGAACAAGGCTGTAATTGAAATCGACAATAAAGAAATAACAAGACTCGATGCAAGAATTGATAAAGACTCGAAATTGCAATAAAGATACGACCGATAAGGACTGAAACGATCTATATAGAACAAGATAGAGACCCCAGGCTTCCATAGAAGGTAGGAACCAATACCAATGACTATATAACTCGCCTCTGCAACCCTACACAACCAAGCGGACAACTTGGAGGCACAAGGAGGGGGCTTGTGGATACAAGGATCACCAAGTCTTGCGAAGTTGATGAACGCAAAGCAAACCAAGCTAGATCAATACCAATATTTGCAATTGAAGAGCACAACTCTATTCAATCGACAACCACTCATTGTGTTTCACACAATTTGAGAAGAACTAAATTCTATTCATTGAAATCCAACTGATTTACAAAGCATGTATAGAAATATATAGATGTCTATGGCGGTTCATGGGCCGGCCTAAGCTTCTAAGAAGATAAAAAGAAGATAAACAATGATTTAAAGGAATTAATAAAATAACCTCTAAAGTTTCCTAAAATAACTTAAGTAGAAGAAATACTAAAAATAGTAGCATAAAGGAGCTAATTTTCGTTCCAAACAGTACAGCTTGCAAAGATGTTGATTTTCGGCCAAGCTCTATGTTGAATCTGGAAAAACCTTCAACACCAAAGTTGTAGATCTCTTCGTCCTCGTTCCAACAAGGTATGACACGTCTCAATCCGATAAATATTGAATACGTACGACCCATTTTACAGAGACGTCGAAAAGCTGTCAAACTATTAAACGAATGTAAAACGTCATTTGCACTTTGGATCTTCTCTCAAGGTGGAGCCTTCTTCTTCCTCTTGAGAAGGACATCATCCGAAGGTGTCTTGGATGGTCCCGCATCATTATTTTAATAAACTTTTTTTTATTAGAAGGAGAAGTAAACGACAAAAACATTGCAACAACTAGTTCAACCAAGGGAAGCCCAATCTTTCTAAGAAGTTTGAGCTGACCTCGTATTCGGTAATCGAGTACCGGAATTGGTAAATAGAAATGGTCAAGTCAAGTCGCCAGTGATGTAGAGTAAGAGGGGTGAGAATTGAAGAGGTCTCGAGTTCGATCATACTTTCGCTTATTTTTTTAAGTGAAAATTCAAGATTTGTCTTGCTTCCTACTTGTGGGTCGAGGCGGTCGGCACAAAGTGATTTATTTAATATGTGGCTCTTGCTTCCTTGTCATAAAAAAAACATACTTGATTCTCGATAGGCTTACGAATCGACAAACGGATAAACAGTTAAACATACAATAAGAAACTAAAAAAAACAACCAAACGAGTAGCAAGAACTCTAAATAGGAAGAATCAAAGCAAAACTAAGACTCACAAGTTGGCGAAGAATGTACGCTGGCCAACGGTACAATAGAAATCTATCTCCGGGTAGTGAAGGCACAGTTCCAAGGAATCTCCTTCTCGAACACGGAGTCTCCCTAGCTAATCTCGACTTCGGACGCAAAACGAACCCAACCAAGTCGTAGATCACCAAAGACACACCAAATTCTGAGCCACACACTACCCGATGTCCCGAACCAATTGCACTAAGAGACCCAGCCAATCCTGACACGGATTTCAAATCTTGTTAAGATGAGGGGTATCAATCCTTGCAAAGTAAGGGGTTAAACAATTATATATATAAATTTTTTTCTTCGTGTTTTCTCCCTTTGAGCCTTGACGTGCAAGACCCAACTAGTGCATCTTGCACATCAAGGGTGGATTACAATGCTCTGGCAGGAAACAATCCACCAGCCTACCGACGGTGAAGCCTACAGAGCACTGCGTGCAGGACGGGGTCACCGGCACCGGAAGCAGCCATAGGACCAGAGCAAAAGCAGGACGAAGAGATCAACCTGCCAATACCAACTCGAGTCGAAGAGGGTATTCTTATGACATATTTCGATATATAGTGAACCCGGTTTGCTGACTTGCTGTCATGAGTTTCAAATTCTTGGATGGTGAACCCAGTTATAGGATATTATTGAATGGCGAAATATGTCATTTCGCCATCCAAGAATATTCTTAGATGACGAAATAATCGCAATTAACTCCACTCAAATAACACTGTATTATAGATTTATGAAGGAAGTTTATAATCTAAATTAATGAATTTATGAAAATACATCTTTACATTCTAACTATGATATATTCCCCCCCAAAATAACAAATAACCTTCAAAATACTCCATATACATTATTGTTGAACATCAGGTATGATATTTCGTTTATCTTTGGTGATACATAAAAATTTAGATGTTACATTTTTTTTTGAACGAAAAAAATTGAGTTACCAGACATAGAAATCAGACGAACTAACTTTCATGATACGACATAGAAAATTAGAGATAACGCAAATTAAAACAAGAAAAAATGACACCACACTCAACAAATTAGAATGAAATCGTCAAATGGTGTGGAAGTCGAGGAAGATGCAAGGAAGATCATGAATGCCGAAAATTCGGGCAAGTGCAAGGACTCACACGACGTCTCAATACCGGGGAGACGGATTACTGTAATCCATCATCGAAAAGGATAACTCCTGGGTAATTGAGTATCAACGGCGTTCCCCTCATCTAAATTAGTGATTTTTGAAAACCACAAAAATTTTCATGATCCACTTGATCAAATGGAATGCTCGAAATTACAACTCTTCTGGAACTGAACCCAGGGACACCAAGGAGCGACACCACACCAAAGGACAGATCAAATCATGAACAAAGGCTTAGGCACGCCATTCATCAAGAATTCAAATCGAGTCCAAAATTTTCTAATATCAGAGATGATGTAAAGCACAATTCCTTTATTTTTATTAGCTCCTTGACCTCTAATGAACTCTATCTCCTTGGCCCCAAGGAACTCCATCTCCTAGGGCTCCAAGGATCTTCAACTCGTTAGCCACCAAGGAAATTCAATTCCTTAGCCCCTAAGGGTCTTCACCTCCTTGACCATGCGTGGACTCAAAAGATTGAATTTAGGCATTAGGTATTTAGGTTTGTAGAAGATCGAGGGATTGGTGGGAGTGATATGAGACACCGCCAAAGTCATCAAAATCGTTGTTCAAGCCCTTATTCAGTGGGTTCAAACCCATATCTAACATAAAGATTTAAGGATTGTTATAAATCAGATAATTTTTTTTTGAGGATTGTTATAAATCGATATCCGATTTTAAGTGACACTCTTTTAGGCATGGTACCCTGTAATAGGATTGAGTTTGATGGATTTTAGGTGAGATCCGATGCCTCATGAAAAGGAAGCTGATATTCGGGTGAGATAACATAGATCACAAATATTCCGGTGGTAGAGTGCGGTTGTATTTTTCCCTAATCTTTATTAGAAAAGGTGAATAGTATGGTGCTTGACATCGCTCGCAGTCTACATTCTCAACTTGCTAGCATTAGGTCTGCTATGTTTCATCTTTCGTTATTTGAATTTCATGGTCGTTTGCACCTTTTTTGTATTTTTGTCATATGTTTAACGGTATATTGCCTGTCGATTTGTCGATCTCTCGAGAGGTTAGGCTTGTCTAATTTCCAATCTATATCTATATATACTCTTAATTTAGAACACTTTAGGCTTATGTGTCAACTTCTCCTTAATCCTCTCTTTTCCACCAATCGTGTTTTTTTGTCCCTTTTTTTAATTATTTATTTTCTTTATTTATTATTTTTATTCTTTTTTCTTTATCTCTTTACACTAATCACATTTTTTTTCTTTTATTCTTAACATATTTACTAACAATCTATATCTGTATAAACTCTTAATTTAGAAGACTTTCTGTATACGTGTCCGTCTCTCCTTAATTCTCTCTCTTCCACCAATCAAGTTTTTTTTACCCTTCTTTAATTATTTATTTCCTCTAATTTTTTATTTCTACATTTATCTCTTTAAATCATTTACATTTTTTCTTTTCTTTTTTAATATATTTACTAACTATTTATCTCTTTAAATCAATTACATTTTTTATTTTCTTTTTTAATATATTTACTAACTATTGGGCTTAATTTAAAATATTCAAATTAATCTAATATAACTTCTAAGTCTTTTATATAAACTCTTAATTTAGAAGACTTTCTGCATATGTGTCCGTCTCTCCTTAATTCTCTCTCTTCTACCAATCAATTTTTTTTACCCTTCTTTAATTATTTATTTCCTCTAATTTTTTATTTCTACATTTATCTCTTTAAATCAATTACATTTTTTCTTTTCTTTTTTAATATATTTACTGACTATTGGGCTTAATTTAAAATATTCAATTCAATCTAATATAACTATAACTATAAACTCTTAATTTAGAAGACTTTCTGCATACGTGTCCGTCTCTCCTTAATTCTCTCTCTGCCGCCAATCAAGTTTTTTTACCCTTCTTTAATTATTTATTTCCTCTAATTTTTTATTTCTACATTTATCTCTTTAAATCAATTACATTTTTTCTTTTCTTTTTTAATATATTTACTAACTATTTATCTCTTTAAATCAATTACATTTTTTCTTTTCTTTTTTAATATATTTACTAACTATTGGGCTTAATTTAAAATATTCAATTCAATCTAATATAACTACTGTGCATAATTCAAAAGATTGAATCTATATAATTTAATGCTTACAATTAATCAATATCATTTTAGATTATGATTATGTCACATCACATTTAAATAAAGTCACAATGATATTATTATGATTTTTATTGTGTGATTTTAAATATCTATATTTATGTATGCTATTTTAAATGAGATTTAAAAAAATCTAAAATACTTATAAGATACATATACGGTAAAGATTTTTATGATTTCTATCTTAACTTTTATTTATACATTATAATATAATTTTTATTATTTTATTAAGATTTAGAAAAAAAATCGCGCCATGGCGCGGGAATTGGACTAGTGTTTACTTAATTAAAAAGAAAAAGAAGAGGTGAATAGTTATCTTCTCGTCAAAAAAAGGAAAAAAAAAAAGAAAAAAGAAAATGATAATACTAAAAGGAGGTAAACTTGCGCCCCAAGGAGGCCTGTGAAACTTCTACGGGAATATCCCAGCAAGATCTATTGATTTACCAAATTAGCCCTATAGTCAATATAAAAGGTCGTCCCCCTTGTTCTACAGATCCTCTGTTTCTCCCCCTTCGCCTTCTCATCCCCTCCCCACCGTCGCCTTCTCCACCTCACCGCTTTCTCTCTGCAAAACCCTATTACTAATATTTCCTTCCAGCGATGATGGAGAGCGGCTTCGAAGCTTCCTTCTCGGTCGCCTTCTTCGACGGCGACTCCACCATGGACATGGGGAACGTCCTTGTTGAGCCCTCCCTCGACTTCAAATCCTTCCGATCCATCATCAGCCAGAAAATCGGCGTATCCCCCCACCAGATCACTATCTACTTCGAGCGCGGCCCCCTCCCTTTCGGAAAGGTCGGGGGAGGCCGCCGGATTCCGGTGACCAACAAGTTCAACTTCGCTTCCATCCTCCGCGAGCGCAACTGCTTCTTCTTCGTCGTTTCCAAGCGATCGAGGCGCGTTCGCCGTCGGAAAAACAAACAGAGCGTAGGAGGGTGCTTGGGTACGGAGATGAACTCGCCTAGGAGCTTCGAATTGCTCCGCCGGAACGCCGATCTTCCCTTGGGCTTGGGCGGATGCGGATCGAATTACCCCCCGAACTGGTTCCCCCCTATCGGGATCGGGATCGGGGGCGTTGATTATAGCAACCAGATGATGAGGGCTTTGGAGGTGGAGAAGGAGAGGTACATGATGTCTCTGAATTTGAACTCGAATGTTTATTCTAATTTGGATGTTCTGAGCAATCGGAGCTACTGGGTGTCGGGGAGCGAGATAACGAGCGAGGACGGGGCGTCGTCATATGGTTCAGCGGAGAGGGCGGCCCTGGTGTGCGAGGTGTGCAGCAGCGCGAAGAGGGAAGGGCAAACGGCGCCGTTTCACTGGTGTAAGTGCGATGCGGTTCTGACAACTGTGTTCCGGTCCCCTGCAGGGCCAATTGCTCGGCCAGCAAGAAAGAGGATTGTTGACCCGTCCGGAGATTGATTTGATGGAATCATATTCATAGCTGGAGACAGAGGGGAAGGCATATGCTCTTATCCTACATTGGAAAGGAAGAACTAAGAAGAGGTAAAACCACCAAGTCCGAGCCTGACTAAGAAAGTGCACAGCAATATACTAAATATTATATATATATCTATCCAGTATGGACCTTTGAATCCTATCAGTACATAGTAGATGAAGACAATAGCCAGCCATTGCCATTGCCATTGAGAAAAAGAACGAAAGCGAGCTCTTTGGATTTGGATTTTGTGTGTTAGAATTTATTTTATGTGATTCATGGGGAATGATTTGCATCCATAGCAGAGTTTTGGGGAAAATGATAAAATATCATTTTTTGTTTCTTTTGATGCTAGTAATTTTGGGTGCGGGGTGTGGACGTGATGAGAGATGGTAGGAATTAGGAAATTAGGGCTGAGCAACTGGTTGTTGCTCAATGGAGTGCTTTTGTTTATCAATCCAAGTAGTGTAGGAGCAAGTGTGAGAGAGGGCCTGCCAGTGCCAGTGTCAGTGCCTGGCTACATTGCCATTGTCATTGGCATTGACAGAAAGAAAGAAAGAAAGAATCGGTGTATGAAATGAAATGAAATGATGATCATCTCTCAGTTATAATACTCTCTCTTTACTACTTGTATTATAATGACTTGTTAGTATTGCACTAGCTAGTATTGTTGTTAAATATATCGCCCTCCCTCCAAATGGCAATTGCTTGCTTAAATTAGCTATTAAATTAGTCATGTGAATAACTAATTTAAGCAAGCAATTGAATTCAATAGTAACGTTACCACCTTGGAGGCCAGAGTTAGTATCACTATCGGGGCAGGCCAGCTACGATTGAATTGCGTACTATATATGGGGATGCCGACTAATCAAAAGATGGGTGATTGATTGGGGCTGAGGTTGGGGTTGGAGGGTTTAAAGCAACCAATCCATGTATTATATCCTTGAGTCCTTTCTCATCTTCTTATTAGAATTAGGACTTAGAGGCAGGGCCGTCCCGATGTTTTCGGAGGCCCGGTGCGGTAATTAGAATTAGGCCCTTTTTTTCATGCTTGTTACTATCATAATTATATTTTTTTAAGTAGTGAATTACATCTATTTATTGTATAGGACATAAATGTTGTTATGGAAAAAAAACTATCTATTGTCTATTTACATGAAAACAATGTTATATATTTATATGTATATACTTCTTAATTTTTAGTGTCACTAGATGACTTTTTTGAAAAGAATAATTAAAAAAATAACATACTCTCAACATATTAAAATTTAAATTATTTTATTACTCTTTTTAAAATTTAAAAATAATATAAATATCAATTATATTACCTTTTCTAATTGTATAAGTTATTATATCAAGTAGTCACGCAATAATTAATTGAATGTAAGTAATTAACGAAAAAAACCTAAGAGAGTAGATGGTAGAGAGAGGCCCAACAAAAGAAAAAAAGACTAAGAGACTAGAGAGAAGCCCAACAAAAATGAATACCAAGATTGTGCAATTCCAAGAATCGAACACGGATCTATTACATTTACCAACAAAATGCACACCACCACACCACATTGTTTCACTTGATTTTACTCACCACGTTTTAGATATATACTGACTTTCAATGTATTGGGCCCCCAACGAATTCGGGCCCTGTGCGAGCAGACCGCATGAACCGCCCACCAGCCGGCCCTGCTTAGAGGGATTATGCTATATGATTAGGGATGTCCAAACCCAACCTGATCCGACCCAAACGGCCCGGAAATTTTAGGTCAAAACTCGAAAATTTTGACTCTGGATTTTTTTTGAACCTGAACCCAGAAAATTGGTGTTTTTCTGGGTCAAATGAAGTGACCTGGTTTACTCGGTTTGTTATTTTAGAAATGTACAAACTTATTAAGAAAAAAAAAATACATTTACACCCCGAATTATTACTCTACTTTTTTACTTTCTCAAAAACTATCACTAACAACTATCTAATCATTTCAATTTCCTAAAGTGGATGACAAAATACCTAAATTTAAAGTTTTTCTTAACAAGATTTATTTTCTAAAATGATGAGTTTTAATTAACGGATAGAGTACTATTAGAGTAAGTTTAGTAATTAATATATTATTAAAATTATTTTATTTATAATTATATATTATTAAAATTATTTATGGAGATTCTAATAGTATGACTCGTTGCACTTGATTTCGGAGGATTATATGGGCAGTGCTTCAACTCAAAGATACTGAGATAACAAGTACATGCAATGAAATGCTAGTTGAAGAAGTAACTCACGACGAACTCAAGCACGCTATGTTCTAAATAGGAAAAATAAGTCATCAGGACTTGATGGTATGATAGTCGAATTCTACCAAAAATATTCGAGCATTGTAGGACATGATGTCATCAGAGCAGTTTAAAGCTTCTTCAACTCCCGAAAAATTCTTAAATAGATAAACCACCCTTTTATCTCTCTCATACCTAAATGTGAAAATCTAAACACTTCGAACCACTATAGGTCATTTAGCCTTTCCTCAACTATTCACAAAGTAAAAGCTAAGATATAGCTGATAGATGGAAAAAAGTTCTCCTGAAAATTATTCACCCATTACAAGGAGACTTTGTATCAGATAGAGCCATTCAAGATAACATTTTCATTGCACACGAGATCTTTCACTCTCTCAAAGGAAGAAAAGGTGAAGAAGGTTGGATGAAGATAAAACATGATATGGAGAAAGCATATGACAAGGTAGAATAGGACTTCTTGGTCCACATTTTGAACAAATTTGGATTTTGTGACCGCTTCATTACTTGGATCAAAGAATGTACGTAAACAGTTTCCTTTTCGACCCTCTTCAATTATGGCACATGCGAGATCTTTGGACCTAAGCGAGGCCTCAAACAAGGAGACTCAATTTCACCACACCTTTTCATAATAGGAGCAGAGATCTTAGCAAGGCAGTCCAAAGGATGTGCCACGAATCGAAGAAATCAATTGGATTTGACATTACCCGTTCAAGGACTAGAATCCTATTTCTATCTTCTTCATATGAGATCATGATATTTGATAAAGCGAGTATATAATTCGGCAAGACGGTTAAAAAGATTATAGACGACTACTGCAGCATATCAGGACAAAAAGTGAACTTTAACAAATTTGTATTCCACGTGACATCTGGAGTATCTAATCCACAAAAACATTAACAACTCCAAAGTACTTTGCACATCACGAGCTATTTATTACTAGATAAGTATCTTGGTTGCCCTCACAAGGAAACACTCTCTCGACTTTGTCGAGGAAATAGTGTGTACAACTTGGCCCCTAGACCCTGCCCCAACGGGACAACTGGGAATGTTGTTGTTGTAAGTATCTTGGATGCCCTATCATCAATGGAAGAGTGAATATGAACACATTTGAAGAGACAAATGGGAAAGCAAGAACCTAACCGACAAAGCGGAAAGTCAATGCACTATCACAACAAGGACGAGTGATACTAATAAAAGCGAATTTTTCCATGAAACTAAACTATATCATGCAGAGCTTTATACTTCCATTATATATCCATCACGAGTTAGACCAAATAAATAGAATTTTCTTTTGGAATAAAGACAACAAGTACAAACTGTTAATCAGATGGGATAAAATATGCAAACCTAAGAAGTATGGAGGAATATGACTTCACAAGACAAAAGATGTAAATAAAGCGCTACAAATGAAACTATGTTGGAAGATATTGGCAGAACCAAATAACTTGTGGGTAAGAACCACTAAGGAAAAATACCTGAAAAAGAGTTGAACCTGTGGGATTACAAAAAAAAAAGGAAACAATCATCATGGCATGTGAGGGCTTTTGAGATATTATTCTATCCATTTTGGTCAACTTTTCTAGGGTTTCTAGGCCAACCCTAACATTATAAATAGGTTAGTTTTCTAGGGTTTTTATCATGCATCCATCAACACCACGACTTCTATAGCATTTCAATTCATTCATTAGACATATCGAGGTAAGCCATGCTCAGTTAATCTCGTTGTTAGTTTCGCTTGCATTTCAAGACATGGTTGATGAAATGTTAGGGTTGACCAAGGTTAATTCTATTAAGTTGTTTCAATTTTCTTTGTTCCAATATTGTATATGTTGTTGATTTGTCTTAATTGACCACTAAGATAGATTCACATCGCACTAAGGGTTGTAGCTTCATTCCTTTATTGCGGGCTTTAATCCATATAGTAGCCAACACGTCTTACAGGAAAGATTCAAGAATTTTGATGTTGTAGGAGGATTGGCAGGTAAAGATTGTCTCTTTTAGTGGAAGCAATGGTTGGGTTGACAACCAAATGAGAAGTCGACGATACGGGAGAGATGATGTTTATTTGCTAGGTGTTTGAGACTTATTGCTACTCGCTCCCCATCCTAGAGTAAGGGAGTTAGGTGGTGATCGAACATGTCATATATCTAATTTTGTACACAAATCAAACCCTAAAGTAATTAATCGAAACCGACTAAACTAACGTAAAGTCCACCAAGGATCATAAAATCACCGTTGTTGGGAATATGAGGGGAACTATATTTCATTATTATTACTTTCTCATAATCAATCATCATTGTTACTTCTACTCTCTATTTCTTTTATACAATTGCTTTCTATACTTCTTTCTACTTTCTTATTGCTTGCAATTACATTCATAAAGTCGCACACACTTCTTGTGGGATAGACCTCTACTCTAACATTAATACTAGTTATTGAGTTTGAGATATATTTTTGGAGAAGTGAACCACGACATTCACACGCTACTAACCACATCCAACACCAAGGATATAGAAAAACCTCAGATGGACCAAACCGATATTTTGTGTCTTCAAGATCAGCTTTGATGGCTCAAAGCTCTCATTGGGCGAGGCAACGATAGACCACGTTATCTGGGATCACCAGGGTTGAGTCATATCCACTGACGCCTCCTTGTGCAACTCCATTTCAGCCTTGATGGCTGAATCTCTGGCTCTCCACTCAAGCTTGTTAGCGGCTAGAGACTTGGGCTACCGACATATCGAGCTTGAAGGTGATGGCCTCACGGTGATTAATTCGGTGTCTGGTGTGTGGCAATGCTCCTAGGGGATCGAGATGATCGTCACATACATCCAACACTTACTGCAATGATTCGAGGTTGCTACCTGCAAGCACATGTTCCGAGAAGTTAACCAGGTTGCGGGCAAGGGCAAGGTAGCTCAGCTCAAGCATGCGACGGACCTCAAACCTCTCACATCGCATCCGGAGTTCCTGTTCCTTGTTCTAAAGGACACTATCAAGTGATGGGTTAGCAGGGACTAACGTCACCCAAACTCTTACCTTTTATAAAAAAAAAAGAGGTTTACACTAGAAGTCGATCAGCCTCAGTCTAAGTGATAGATTACATAAGTCTCATATTGTATAGTGGGCTAAAAGCCCGTTAAGGCCCAATACCTCTGTAACCTATATATATGTTATATCAATGAATGGAAACCCTCAAGGAGGACATTACAATCAATCTCATGTTCTCACATGATATCACAGCCTAAGATCCAAAGACCCTAAATTTTTTTCTCTAAACCCTAGCCGCCACTCCTCTCTCTCTCCTCGCCGCCCTCTCTCTCTCCTCGCCGCTCCCCAGCCTCGGCCACCTCTCGCTGCTAGCCTCCCGTCTCTCTCTCTCCTCGCCGTCATCTCACCCACCCCTCCTACCGTCGGCCTCCCCATCCCCTTGCCGCCGCCCACTCTCTCTCCTATCTCTCTCTATCATCCTCGTCACAATGACTACCGAACCCCCCGCCACCAAATCACCATTCCATTCCGCCCTAACCATCTCCAATATCAAAAATTGCATCCCTATCATTCTTGATCATGAATCCAGTATCTACACCATGTGGTCGCACCTCTTCACGACCCATGTTAAGGCTCATAAAGTCCTCCACCACATTGACTCCTCCGCCAAACGCCCTAAAAGAGAAGACGATGATCTCTTCGCTCAACTTGACACCATTGTCCTTCAATGGATCTTCAACACCATCTCAAAAGATCTATTAACCACCATACTGAACCCCAAAGACTCCGCCTTGAATGCTTGGAAGAAACTTCAGGATATCTTTCAAGACAACAAGTCCACCCGTGCTGTCTATCTCGAGCACGAATTCTCAAGTTGCAAGCTTTCTTCTTTTCCGTCGATATCTGCCTACTGTCAGCATATCAAGACCCTGGCCGATCAGCTCGACGCCGTCGACTCCAAACCCAGCGCCACCCGTCTCGTCCTCCAAGTACTCTCGGGCCTCCCTTCCGAATACAATGCTGCTGCTACTCATATACAGCAGACAGAATCTCTCCCTACGTTCGAGAAGACCCGGTCTCAACTGATCCTGGAGGAGACTCGCCTTCAACGTCAGACAACCGATGCCGCCAAAGACAAGACGGCGTTGGTCTCATCCAGTGACATCATCGAGCAGCTTGCCCTCCAGCCCGGCCGCAGCAACGACCAGCAGGGACCAAGGGGCGGCGGCGGCGGCCGCGGCAGGGGCCGCAGCAATGGCCGCCCGCAGCATTTTGATCCCCGCCACCCCTCTTGGTACCCCAACCCTGGCTACCCTCCTTGGATGCCCTATGGCTACCCCGGTGCGTCGTTTCGTGGACCAGCCCCGTATCCCAACCGTCAGGCATACCCGACTGATGTGCACAATGTCTTCTCCTCAATGCAGCTGACACCCCCTGACGCCGCTTGGTACATGGACACTGGCGCTACCTCTCATATGACGAACTCCTCAGGTACTCTCTCATCTCTTTCTTTTAAGGGTCCTGCTCATTCTATTATCGTCGGCAACGGTGGTCGCCTTGCTACTTCGGGCATTGGCCACACCACACTACCAACCCCTACCAACCCTTTGCACCTCAACAATGTCCTTGTTGCCCCCAAACTTGTCAAAAACCTTATCTCTGTCCGTCGGTTCACCACTGACAATAATGTTTCTCTTGTGTTTGATCCGTTTGGTTTCTCTGTGAAGGATCTTACTACGGGGGTTACTCGCCTGAGATGTAATAGCACCGGGGAGCTCTATCCTGTGTCGTCGCCCTCACCATCCAGCTCGTCAAGTCCAGTCGCCCTCTCGGCATCATCATCCAGTCTTTGGCATGCACGCCTTGGTCATCCTAGTCCTGCAGTTTTAGATTTACTTCGTTCTAAGAGTCTTGTCCAATGTAATAAAGAGCATCGCTCTAGTTTATGTTCGTCTTGTCAGTTAGGCAAGCATGCCAGACTTCCTTTTCAGCGATCTTTAAACACTACATTTGCACCTTTTGATATTATTCATAGTGATATTTGGACATCTCCTGTGCCTAGCAAGGAGGGTCATAAGTATTACCTTTTGTTTCTGGATGATTACACACATTTCTTATGGGTTTTCCCTTTGCACTTTAAATCTCAAGTGTTCCCTATCTTTGCCAAATTCCACGCTTACATCAAAACACAGTTTCACACCTCTGTCAAGTGTTTCCAATGCGACAATGGCCGCGAATTTGACAACAAAGATTTTCACACTTTCTTTAATACCAATGGGATCTCCTATCGCTTGTCCTGCCCCTACACCTCTCAACAAAATGGCAAAGCCGAACGAATCATCCGAACCATTACCAATATGATGCGCACTCTTCTTTTCCACGCATCCATTCCCCTCCTTTATTGGCCTTACGCCTTGGCCACCACATGCTACCTCCTCAACATTCTCCCTTCCACCACCCTCAACCATCGCTCACCGTTTCAGGCACTGTATTGCACTTTGCCCATATATGATCACCTTCGTACCTTTGGTTGTTTGTGCTTCCCTAATCAGGCATCCACCGCCCCCCACAAGCTTCACCCACGCTCCACCCCTTGTGTCTTTCTTGGCTACCCGTCTGATCATCGCGGTTACATTTGCCTCGATATCAAGACTCACAGGATCATTCTCTCTCGTCATGTCACCTTTGATGAGTCGCGATTTCCCTTCGCGTCTCCCACACCCCCTGTGTCGTCGACAGAGTCTGAGTCACCATTCCCTCACTTCATTCTTCCCCAGAGCTCTCCCAGTGCTCCTACGTCTCCCCCTCCCCCACCTCCCCCACCACCATCTACCACCAGACTACACACCCGCAGCGTCTCCGGTGTCTTCAGACCCCGTCAGATCATCTCCATGACCACCGACCATCACCCCGCTATCCACCTCCCATCACCTCGCCAAACACCCGCGCCTCACCTACGTGCGGCGCCCGCAGCTTGGAATGTTGCGCCCGCCGCAACCCTATTTGCAGCGCCCGCACCCATAAACTCGTCCCTGACGGCGGCCGCCGCAGTCTATGCTGCGCCCGCCGCCATTCAACAAGCATCGCCCACCGCCTCGCACCCCTCCCTGGCGGCGCCCGCCGCAGGCTATGCTGCGCCCGCCGCAGGCAATGCTGCGCCCGCCGCAGGCAATGCTGCGCCCGCCGCATCTGCACCCGCCGCCTCCTCCTCCCCGCAACTTGCACTTCTTGCCCCCGTCCTTCCCGGCTCCCAGACCTCCCTCTCCCCCATTCCCACCTCCCACAACATAGCCCTCCTCGACCCGAATTGGCAGGCGGCTATGCTCGACGAATACAGGGCCCTTACGAAGAATGGTACTTGGGTTCTTGTTCCTCGCCCTCCTGAGGCGAACGTCATTCGCTGTATGTGGCTCTTTCGTCACAAGTTCCGCTCTGATGGGACATTGGAGCGCTACAAGGCCCGTCTGGTGGTGAACGGTAGATCTCAGCAGGCAGGTATTGATTGTGATGAGACCTTCAGCCCTGTGGTCAAGCCAGCCACTATCCGAGTGGTCCTGAGTCTGGCTCTATCACGCAACTGGGCCATCCATCAGTTAGATGTCAAGAACGCCTTTCTGCATGGTCATATGAACGAGGCAGTTTACATGTTTCAGCCGCCGGGGTTTGCTGATGCTGAGCGTCCGAAGCATGTCTGTCTCCTCAAGCGCTCTCTATATGGTCTGAAACAGGCTCCGCGGGCGTGGTTCCAGCGATTTGCCTCTCATCTGCTCCGTTTGGGTTTCACTGGCAGCCACTCGGATACATCGCTGTTTATCTATTGCCGAGGCTCAGACTTGGCGTTCCTGCTGTTATATGTCGATGACATCATTCTCACCGCCTCTTCTGATGCTCTTCGGACGTCTATCATTTCGCAGTTGAGTGCGGAATTCGCCATGTCTGATCTAGGTCCGTTGTCTTATTTCTTGGGAGTTGCTGTTCAACGTCATGCGTCTGGTCTGTTCCTCTCCCAGAGTAAGTATGCTGCTGAGATTGTTGCTCGGGCTAAGATGGTCAACTGTAATCCCGTCGCCACCCCTATCGATACATCCAACAAGCTCAGTGCTCATTCTGGTCCTTTGGTGGATGATCCGACATTGTACAGGAGCCTCGCTGGTACTCTTCAGTATCTCACTTTCACCAGGCCTGATATCAGTTATGCCGTTCAGCAGATTTGCTTGTTCATGCATGCCCCTAAGGAACCTCACTTTCAGGCTTTAAAGCGGATCATTCGGTATATCAGCGGCACCCTCGAGCTCGGCACCACGATCACTCCTTCCTCTAAGCTTGACCTTGTTGCTTACACTGATGCGGATTGGGGTGGTTGCCCTGACACACGTCGCTCCACGTCTGGTTACTGTGTCTTTCTCAACGACACTCTTGTGTCTTGGTCAGCCAAGCGTCAGTCCGTCGTATCTCGCTCCAGCGCTGAGGCCGAATACAGGGGTGTTGCCAACGTTGTCTCCGAATGCTCTTGGCTCCGCAATCTTCTGCTTGAGCTCCGTTGCCCCTTGCAGAAGGCCACTCTGGTCTACACTGACAACGTCTCCGCCCGTCTATCTGGCTAGCAACCCAGTCCAGCATCAACGCACGAAGCACATTGAGCTTGATCTCCACTTCGTCAGGGACAAGGTTGCCATTGGACATGTCCGCGTTCTACATGTCCCGTCCTCTTATCAGTACGTTGATATATTCACCAAGGGTTTACCTAGACAGTTGTTCATTGATTTTCGTTCCAGTCTCATTATACGGACACCTCCCGTTTCGACTGTGGGGGTTTGATAGATTACATAGGTCTCATATTGTATAGTGGGCTAAAAGCCCGTTAAGGCCCAATACCTTTGTAACCTATATATATGTTATATCAATTAATGGAAACCCTCAAGGAGGACATTACATTCAATCTCATGTTCTCACACTAAGCATTTCTCTCTCGGTCTCAAGTCACTGTTCTGTTTCTACTTTCGTTGGCTTGATAAAGACAAAATGCTCCAGTTTTCTTTTTCACTTATTTCATTTCGTTTTCTCACAATACTACTAGCTACGATAACAAAAACATAGTACGTTTCTGTTTATTTGTTCACTTATTTCATTTCGTTTATTACAATACTACTAGCTACGTTAACAAAAACATATTGCTTTTTTTTAGTAACAACAAATATTCATTAACTACCATAGTCTTTTACAGAATATCATCAATGCCTAAAGGCTAAAGCAAAGTCCTCCACTGAAACAGAAACAAAAGGGACCTCTGGACCTCTGGTCTTATACTAGCTAACAGATGTGCTGCTTCATTTGCACCCTACCGGGCAAACCTCCATCTGTAGGCTTCAAACTCACCTGCCAGCCGATGGCAGTTCGCCAAGATGTCGCCCAAAAAAAATTGCTTTATTATTTATATGTATTTTTTTAAAGTTAACAATTACATAAAATATAATTTTTTTCCTACTGATTTTTATAATTTTATACTTATTACTAAAATTATTTTAAAAAATTAATGGAAAAGTTTATGTTTTTTTTTTAAAATAACATATTAATTTTTTTGTGAACTTTATTGTTTGCTCATACATATTCATTACTATGCATTGCTGGGTCATTTGGTCAATTAAGAAAGCATTTCTTAATTAACAAGCAAAAGAACAAAATCAATATACTCAAATCCTTTTTTTTTTTTTGGTAAACAGACGACGGCTGGAGCCCCCACTCTCAAAGGAGTTTTTATTAAAGGAGAGCAGGGTTAACCTGCACTGCAGTGCTCATCCGGGCCAAACGGACCCGTTGAGCACCAGAGTACAGCAAAATGAGCAAGAGCATCCGCCAGGACGTTTCCTTCCCGATAAATGTGACGGATCTGAACCAGCCAGTTCCTACTAGAGAAGCTTTGGCAGTGCCGTACCAAGCTAGTACAGGGGTGAGTCGGCTTCACGCCCTTTTCGATCATCCTCACTGCAACCTCCGAATCCGACTCACAAACAACTTTTCTGAAACACCGTTTCCAGGCTTCTTCGTGACCATCCGCAATGCCCCAAAGCTCCGCAGCGACAACCGAACGCGAGCCTATGTTGTGTGCGAAACCTGATAGCCACTCACCCTCCTTGTTTCGAATGGCCCCGACCACCAGCCGAGGCCAACCCCGAGTCCTTGACCGCACCATCCGTGTTAAGTTTGATCCATCCCTTGCTCGGTGCCTCCCAGCCTGACGATCTGGCCGCTTTGTCCTTCCTATCGTTCCTCGGCCACGCCTTCCTCCAAGCTTTACTATGTTCAAGCGCCAGGGATCTGCATAGGTTGGGAGAGAGATGCGTTCCTCCATTGTTCTTGAAGACAACTTCATTCCTCTTGATCCAGAGCCTCCAAAGGGTGATCGCGAAAAGGGCGTTCCACTCCGTTCCTTCAGCATTCACCTCCTTCACATGATGTTCCCCCTGAGCCAGGCGGCGAAAGGTAGAGTGTAAAACTCCAACCCTCGCCTGACCTCTTCAACCCGCAACCACAAATCTTTAGCAGCACTACAATCTCTAAAAAGGTGTTCCAGAGATTCAATGGCTAGGTGACATATAGGGCACAACTCGGAGTTACCTATATGGCGTCGACATCGCACTTGGTTAGTCAAAACCCCTCCTCTATTGATCATCCAGATGAAGGATCGCACCTTCTCATTGATATTGAGTTTCCAGACCTCCTTAAAGAAATAAAGATCCGTAGACTACTCCTTGTCGCCTCCATTGATCGCGAGATAACCGGATTTGACCGTGTACTCCCCATCATTGCTCTTATTCCATCCGAGCACATCTTCACGATCCGAGATCGCCATAACAACGATTTTCAAGAGCGTAGCAGCAGGAAGGGAGTCAGAAAAACTCGCCCATTGGTTCACCAAAAATAAAAAATATACTGAAATCTTCCACTATTTATGCTTTTTTTTGCACCAATAATAAATCATTTTGTTTATAATATTATTATTTTAAAAAAATAGTATGTAATAATAACCAAATTGTAAATCAAGGGGAGGGGAATTCATCGAATTTGATTGAAGCTTATATTATGATCCAAGAAAGATGAGATTATGCATTTGCGGACTTTAATTAGTGTTGGGGTGTCCAATTCCATCCTGTGACAGGGACAGAATTTCCTTATTCACATTTCTGAATCTTATCAATTCTTAGTAGATCTGTCAAACGGGTTATTCGGGTCGGGTCACTTCGGGTTTCGGGTAAAACGGGTCTCGGGTAAAACGGATTCCGGGTTTTTCGGGTTGACTCGAACTCGGATTTGATCGGGTTTCCGGTCGGGTTCGGGTCGATTTCGGGTTTGTCAATTTTTTCTTTTTTAAATTAAAAAATCATTATTTGATAATTTTGTGATAAATTTTAATTATATATAAAAAAATAATTATATATAATTATAAATCAACCGGGTCAATCGGGTCAAAATTACCGGGTCAATCGAGTCACTGGGTCGAAACCCAGATTACCCGGAAAATTTCGAGTTTTTCGGGTTCGGGTCGAAAAAAAATTCGGACCAAAATTTTCGGGTTCGGATCGGAAATTTTTCGGGTCGGCCGGGTCGGGTCATCGGGTCGGGTTGTGTTTTGACAGGTCTAATTCTTAGAGTTTGGATACGAAGATTGTTAGTTTATCTAATTTGTAGAAGAATAGCGGTTCGGTTTTGAAGTGGATAACAGTTGTTTAATTTGATATGACGATCGATTGACTCGAAAGTGTTAGCTAGTCAGCATCTCCTAAAACTCCGAGTGTACCCCACGATTCTCACGCTACACTAATAATTATTTTGAATATAATTTTACTTTGAAAAAATTTAAAAATATATATTTATATTCCACATACTTGTATTTACATATTTATAAATTTTTATTAAAAAATAATTTATAAAATTAAAAGATCAATTATATTTTAAAAAAAATTTATGTTTTTTTAAACATGATTTTTTTCAATAAAAATTTATAAATGTGTAAATACAAGATCATTGGGGTCTCAACAACATTGATAACCATTAACTAAATATGTTTTTATGATACAAAATGAATAGACATGATAAAATAGTGAAAACTTTAAAGGAGTAAATGATGGCAATAAATTGCCATGATTTCTGTTTAGCGCAGAGCATTTTGCCGTTTAGCGCATGACCATATGTCAAATGGTCGTTGCAACCATTTTTTTCTTCGAAAACACTACTTGGTCGCAACGACCAAAGGAGGTAGTGGTCGCAACGACCAAGACAGGTAGTGGTCGCAAACTCGCAATGACCAACTTTATTTAAAAAAAAAACCTGTTTTTAGCCCGGTTGTACTCATACCCGTGCTAAAAACCGTCCTTCGATGGCTAGAGAAGGTACGTGATGAGCGCATCTTTGAGAGGCCACACAAATCAATTTTTTCAAGGAATTTTAGTATTTCTAAATTCGCAATTTCCCATATTTGATTCAAAGCACAATGGCCTGAATTTCTAATCTAGATTTTGCGTTCAATCAAAAAATTAAAACCCTAAACCCCAATTTATGAAATCTGGCCAAATTGGAGATTTCAAACAAATAGAACAATACATCACGTAGTTAAAAAACACAAACAAAAATCCAACAATAACAATGGTGTACTGTGTACTAGTATAGACTATAGAGTGTTCACTGTGGGATTGTAGGAGAGAAGACAAAAGGGATTGAAGGGGCATTGGGTGAGGCTGAAGAGGGAGGAAGGGTATGTTGTGTAAATAACTTAATTGTTAGACTCAATTAATTTATGGAATTAATTAGTGTTCTAAATGGGATTTTAACTCTGTTCTAAATAGCAGCCCCCTAAATTGCTCATGAATACAATTTTTAAGGTTTATATATATATTATATTATATTATATTATATAGATTATTGTGTCAAGATAAAAAAACATTAAGAAATCCAAAAAATAAGGTGGCGGTACCAATTTCAGAAAACGCTCTCAAACAAGAAAACCCTAGCCGCCACGGCGCCACCCATTCACCTTCTTCTTCAACACTTGGCCCTTCCGGCGGGTACTTCCAGCGCCCCCCCCCCCCCCCCCCGGCTGGCTAGCTTCCTACACACAATTAGGTT
Organism: Persicaria maculosa; assembly: GCA_963922045.1. Taxonomy (NCBI): domain Eukaryota; kingdom Viridiplantae; phylum Streptophyta; class Magnoliopsida; order Caryophyllales; family Polygonaceae; genus Persicaria; species Persicaria maculosa. The sequence goes on from OY998262.1 coordinate 70,238,011, forward strand.
GTGTTGTGGTGTGGCGCTGGTGTCCCTTAGACGGCTTGCTCCTTGTTGCCGCTCCTCGCCTGATGGGAGTCCGCTTCTGTTGTCGCCCACCTTCTCCTCTCCAACCTCTTCCACTGCCACCACTAGTTTCCACCTCTCTCTCTCTCTCTCTCTCTCTCTCTCTCCCTATGTCCTGATTAGTCTCCCAACCCATCCAACCAATCAGTGGCTCCACCTCAAAACTCAACCCACTCAACTCAACCCTAATTACCCCTCCTATCTCTAGTCGTCGCCACTGCTGCTAGCTACTATTTCCGACGGTCGTCACCACTGCTTCTAACTACTCTTTCCGACGGCCTGAGCGGCGGCCCATCACCACTGACCCTCATTCCTCCTCCTCGCTTACCTCCTCCCTCTGTTTGTGTCTTTCGGTTTCAGAGCTGCTCCCCGTGATCATTCCAGTGGCTAAATTCGTTGGGTTTCAGCCACTAGTGTTGATGAACCGTTTGCTCCGGAGGGTTAACCTCAAATCTTCAAAAACTTTTAACCAAACAAAACTTGAAACCCAAAATTGCACGGAAACCGATGGATTTATGGCATCGTCGGTTCCCACTCCTTCCTCCTTAACTCCACAACAAATCCGCTAGATTGCACCTCTCCACCTAGAAACCCCTAATCACAAAACCAAACACTCAGATCCAACCGACATTGTCATAATGCAAACCCAAATATCAAATCTGATTTTATCCCTAGATCCACAAAATCGAATAACCCAAATCTAATTTTATCCCACCTCCCCTCTTCTCCCAAGTTTGATAAACCCTTTAATAATAATAATAATAATAATAATAATAATAATAATAATAATAATAATAATAATAATAATAATAATAATAATAATAAAAAACCCACAAAATTGAAAAACCCAAAATACTCAGTTGATGGTGCTCAGATTTACGTCCCCAGGGCTAGATCCGTCATCACCTCCACCTTAATTCCATGACTATGATTGTACAACTTCAGATCTCAAGTTTTCGAGTTCTGAGCCTTCACATGCAACAATACTTTTGATTCGCTACCGTATCTAGATCCAGATTAACAATCATCACCGCAACCATCACCGCATTCCAAGCCACAGGAACAGAAATCAAGAATCAACGGCTCCAATTATTGATCGGAAGAAACAAGGGTTTAAATTTTCTAGACATTTTTAATTCTAAATCTTTGTAATTGTAATCTTAGATAATTTTTCTTTTTTGACTGGCGACTCTCTGCGTAGGGTCATCCAACTATCCAAGCCATCTGTTGATGGCTTCAAGATCGCTTTATCGATCTACTTCTTGCCCACTGTGAAAAAAGATAAAAAAAAAACATCTAATATAATGATTGGAAGGAGTATAGATTGATATGAATTCAAATTTTAAAATGAGGGAAAAAATTGTCATCCTAAGATTTAAGAAAAGGATATAGTTGAAGGGTTTTAATTTGTTTAGATTTATTATGAATCAAAATAAACGGTAATTTGATATTGATTAAAAAAAAATGAAATGATCAATTAATCGGTTATAAAGTATAAGGATCCATTCGGTTGAATTAATTGGATAAGTAAAAGAAAAGTATTAATTGATTGGTTAGCTAATATACTCGGGATTTGCATAATCTGTTTGGTGAGTACTTCTTTTATTTGGAAGCAAGATAAGAATTAAGAAAGTCGCCGACGTACGAACTTCTTTCCTGGCGTGTCCGAGCAGATGAGAACCCAGAGTTCAGGATTAGAAATGAAACCATCGTCAACAAGGATGCTATAGGCCAGACGTGCAATCCTGTTTGACGAGTTCAATCTCGCTTGACAAACACGATTTATTTATTTTTTATTATAAAAGTAGGCTAAACAAATTAAAAATGGACCCACTTTAAATCAAATACTTTTGGTGAATAATTAAATAATTTAATTAGTAAAAGTCAATTGAATAGGAAGGTGGGCCCATGATTGAAGGAAAGCTTCCATATAAGCCTAATTTTTAGGTGTTAAAAACTATATGAAATATTAACCTTTTTAATAATACCTATTACTCTTAAGTATGGATTTATAAAAACGAATGTAAAAAAAGTTAATATACTATATAGTTTTTATCATATTAAAAAAGTGTGCATGAATAATAAACGACAAGTTTTATTTACGAGGGGGGTATTAGATATAGATAGATAGATATATAGATAGTTATATTAGATTGAATTCAATGTGTTAAATTAAGCTCAATGATTAGTAAATAAGGTAAAAAATATAAGAAATAATGTGATTGATTTAAAGAGATAAAGAAAGTAGTAATTAATGAAATAAATAATTAAAAAAGGCGAAAAACTTGATTAGTGGAAGAGAGAGGAATAAGGAGATGTTGATAGATACGCCTTAAGTATTCCAAACTAAGAGTGTGCTAGTATTTGCTTCCCGCGCTTTTGCGAATTTTGTTAATAAATTTAATTTAATTATATTTATTATATTAAAATTATTTTTTATTCAATTTTATGTGAAGATTAATAGTTAATTTTTTTTAATAAAAAATTTGAAACGATGATAAAAAAAATAATAGGTTTCGTAACAATTTATGATATAAGTTTGATAATTAATATAAATATTTTGATGATAAGATTTTATTGGTCAAATTAATTAATAATGAAATATTATCATTAGATATAATGAATTAAAATAATCAATCTTAATGCATACAGATAAAATAATTCAATGTACAATATTTGTGCAATAACTTATGGTTATGAAATGATAGATTTTATAACTACTTAAGATATAAGCTGTACTCATAGGACGACATGTGTATAAAATAGATGAGGTAATCGTCTAACATGACTTAAATATATTGGATCATCAATAATTGATCTGTAAAAAAAATCGAAGTCAAATTGCACCAGAAAATGATACATATGCGAATTGTACCAAAGAAGAGTTCAAGTCTCTGTTTTAATATACTTCATCCGTCTCGAAATTTAGGTGGTTTTAGATCTTTATTCTTGTATCAAAATAGATGTTATTTTATGTTTTATAGATAGGGAATAGTAATGATTAATATCGATTTGTGTGTTGTTGATTTTTTTTAAAGATTTTAATTGATTAAAAAATATAGTAGGTATTAAAAAATAATAAAATTTATGAAAAAAAGTTAGTGATATAATAATATTGATTGAGGGGTGGGTTCGTGAGAGTCTTATTAAAACTTTGTAAAAAAATCTTGAGATGGATGGAGTATTATTTATTGAATATATAGATATAGATAGATACTGTAGATTTTATTTTATAACTTAAAAAAAAAATCACATTCAATCCAAAACGCGTTCAAATCTAAGAATTTCAACTGTTGAATTTGAAACTCGACCTATTCCCATCATTTACATTGATAATTTATTATACGGAGTATGTTGTATGTATAAATTCCCTTTCCACGATATTCGACCTCAATTCCAAACCCTAATCCCCAAAAATGTCTTACCAGAAACAGCCCCATCTCAACGGCGCCTACTACGGCCCCGCGATTCCGCCCCCAAAATACTCCCATCGCTCTGGCCGCAGCGGCGGCCGCGGTTGCTGCGCCAGATGCGGCTGCTGCCTCTTCGACTGCCTCTGCGACTGCGGTTGCTGCCTCCTCGGCTGCGTCTTCAAGATCATCTGCTTCTTTCTAGTTTTTATTGGAATCGTGGTCCTCGTCGTTTGGCTGATCGTCCTCCCTCACGAGCCTAAGTTCTACGCATCCGACGCCTCCATTGCTACCTTCAATTACTCCGGCAACCAGCTCTCATACGACTTCACACTAAACAATCTGACCATCCGAAACCCTAACCGGCGGCTCGGCATCTACTATGACGCCTTCGAGGTCAATGCGTTCTACGAGGGACAGAGATTTGCCACCAAGGAGGTAGATCCGTTCTTCCAGGAGACGAAGAACACGAAGGAAGTAGGGCCCGTGGTGTTCAAGGGGCAGAAGGCGTTCTCGCTGGGATCGGAACAGAGCTCAAGCTACCAGAGCCAGAAGAGCGCCGGTAAGATGCACATTGTTGTGAGAATGCATCTGCAAGTGAGGTTCAAGCTTGGCCTCTTCAAGACTGGCAAGTGGAAGCCAAAGGTCAAGTGCGATCTGGCTGTGCCTTTGATTTCTTCTTCTTCGGGGACTAAATTTGAGATCACCAAATGCGACTACTACTTCTGAGCGGCCGTTTCCGGTAGCCGGCCGCCGATTCCGATTTGTTATCCTTCTTATATAATGGATTTTTTTTTTGAGGGATGTTTTCTTTATACACCGAGTCAATTACCAAAATACGCTTTGTTATCCTTTCTATTTTCGCTTACGCGTTTGGAATTACGGAGTACTCCGTATATGTTTTTTTATATTTACCTTGCCCGTCCATATCAATCAATATCATCAATTAATACTTCAATACTTCTCTTTATTTTAAATCATGTAGTAATTGAAATAGTATGCGATGGTGGATTATGGATTTATGGGTGGGTTGCCCAATCTACTTGGGTTCTCTTTTTTTATTTTAATGGAACTTCCCAACGACCTTTTCCATTAAAGATTGCTTATCCTCGTTAATCTGCCATGAGGAGAGGTGGTAATTTAGTTGTTTGAGTCGGGTTCGAGTATATGCATTTGGATTAGTCATATATCAGGTCGGGTCATATGTTGGGTAGTATGTTCGGTCGGGTTCGAATCAGGTCGGGTCAGTGTTCGGGCCGGGTAAAAGCAAGCCCAACAACTTCTCTAAAAATTCTCTATTATGGAGAGAAAAATATCAAAATCTCTATAATTTTTATACTCTGATCCCAACAGCTTCTCTATTTTACATATTTATACATTTATTATACACTATAATAAATGCATAAATTCATAATTTAATCAATAAAATTTCAATAAATTAAATAAATAAATATGTAACAAGACTAACAACCAATGAATAAATGGGTATACATGGGAGAGTTATTGCATTTAATTTTACAGATTTTAAGCCTTTATCTAAATTTAGAGATTTTTTTTCTCTTTCCTCCCATTTCTCTATTTTAGAGATGGTTTTACAAAAGCTGTTGGGGTTAAAAAAACCTATATTTCTTCTAAAATTACCCATTTTCTCTATTTTACATAAGTTGTTGGGGATGCTCTAAGTTCGGGTCAAATGGTTATATTACTTATCTGGTTGGGTTGGGTGAAGTCGGGTCATATTACTTGTTTATCTTCATTATTGACTATTAAACTTCATTTATTTTATTTAGTACATTAGGTCTCATTATATGTAACTCGCGTTATCTGAGTATTTAAAAATAAAAAAAATTAAAGTAATTATAAGGAAGAGTCTTGGGTCGGGTCGGGTTTGTCTATGTTCGTGTCCATTCGAGTATCGGGTCAAAATGGGTCGAGCTCGGGTTCGGGCTGTACATGACACTAGATTTTCGGGTTTCAATCGGATCTGATTTTGGGTGGATTGGGTCGAGTTTTCGGGTTGGGTCATATTTTTCCATCTCTACCCATGAGTATGATGCTGACCAATTGCTGTTGATTAAAGACAATTATCTACACGACCACACTGATGAAGCATACGAAGAAACAGCACAATGTCTCATCACTCCCTTGCTTAATGGGATACAAATCCAGCATTGTCTTTTTTTGGAGCACGTGTCCCAAAATGAGACTTGAATACTTGTGTCAGCTGAAAAAAATTGGTGATAGTGTTTCGCGGCAAGTTGGTGACTAGGAGAGACCTATCATTGTCAACGTAGATGGAAAAGCTTGGCATATCATGGCATCGTTATACTCAGTTATGCCCATTGAGGTCACAAAGTGGCATAGATGATCATCCGGGTCGGTGGTCCCATCATACTTCATCAGAGCAACGTCCCTCCATCTCTTAGGCACAGGGGTTTTGCAAACTTCTGCCGTGAATGTTGACGGAATTGAACTTTCTTCTTGGTCAGTTATCAATCATGTGGGTAAAATCTGATCTCGTAGAAGATGAGACGTTCGCTGACATCTCTCCTTTATGGCACTTGCTCGTATGAATGCTCTCATTTCGCGGGTCAAGGGGTGGGTAAGGAGCCTCATTTGCAGAGAACTAGTATTGTTGAGGCTCATGGTGCCCGTTTCTGTATTGGTTGCCAAAAAGGTATCCAACAAGCCAAGGTGCAGGACCGTGGCCGTGCTGCTGAGCAAATCCTTGGGTTCCGTAGTATAAGGGAGCATAGGGAATGTAAGCCTACCCAGGATGATGATATTTCGACAGTGCGTATACAGGGAAACTAGGGGGCGGCCTGTAGTAACCTATAGCTTGTGGTGATGGTGCCATGGTGCCCCCAATCCTGTTGGTAGCTTCTTGAGAGTTGTAAGCCTCTTCAGGTTCATCAGAAAAGTTCAAAATTCATGATCTATGATTTTGAGTTCCTGGTAAGAGGTTTTTCGATCACTGCGTTCGGATATGGCCTAAATGGTCACGATTGAATGTGTAAATGCACATCTATCAAATTTCACTATAACAATTGAAAATTTGTAATTTAATGAGAGATCGTGTATCCCTTCGGGAACCTCTTAGGGTGAAAAGGTTCCCATAAACGACGCCAATAATGAAACCGACCTTAGAATCCTATAATTAGGACCCAGTAATTGGGCCGAACCGTCCCTACATTACGAGTTTGACTTACCTGCTACGTACTTCACATACATGTAAAGTTTGACTCGGATCATTGCTACCTACGTGCGGATAGATAATATGTAATGGCATTATGGTAATCCGATCCGTGTGGATGATGCAAAATGTAGTAGGGGTGTTTCAACCTTCTTCCCAACGCTTCTTTCAAATGGCTTTCTGATAGCATGCATTTAGGTAGGCATAATAGGTTACATTTAGCTTAGTTAAAATGCATAACATCCATAATTTAAGTAGAATTTATTCATTAAATTTACTTGATATGTTGGTGGAGTCGGAATCTACACATTTTTATTGATTATTTCAAGTAAATGTGAAGAAGAGAATCTAATCGAAGAACAAGTCAGCAGAAGTTTTCGCCCGATAAGCTGAACTCCTTTCACACTTTCTAGAGGCATCGGTTATCCAATTGACTATTATAAGTATGTGTTGGAAAGCTCATTCCGAGATCTACAACTTTCATGCTGAAGAAAAGACCAAAATCCTGTGATGAAGAGTGCGGCGACTGCAGCAAAGTTGCGGCGACCGCTGCGCATAGGTGTGCCCTGAAAAGATGTGCGACGACAACATCATAGTTGAGTCGATCACCGCAAAACTCATGTCGGAGACGCATACGAATCTTCGCGAATTGAGATTTAATATATCCTAAACTACTTTTATCTATCTTCTTATCCTACGCACAGTTGTTTTAGCATTATATAAGAAGGTTTAGCCCTAGGGTTTCAAGGGATCGAAGACAATTTCGTTTATTTTGAGAGTTTTATTCATCATGAGTAAATAAACTCTCTGCGTTCTACTTGCAATTTGAAGCTTTATTTGGATTAAGTTATGAGTTTCTTAATCTTGTTCTTATTTCCTATATTGAATGTTTCGACTTCTTTGTGCTTAAATATTTGATTATTTTATTCTGTCTAGCCCTCACAACTAGTTAGAGTTAATTAAATTAGGGATTTGTAGATTCCTAATTGCAAACCTTAATCCAAGTAGCAAACTTATCGATCTCTTTAGGGCTGATTGAACTAATTGGATAGGTAGGAAGTTGAATATATGTGAAATCCTTCTTTAGGGGTTGCAGATACCTTGACTAATATCTTAACTTAAATATATTGATTGGATTTAACATCTTAATTTTGGGGTCTGCTCAAGAAATAAGAGTTTCTAGGACTGATTGGACTAGTAACTAAATTAATTAGGTACGTACAAGGACATTGATAGGAACACTAAAAGGAAAAGTAAAAGTTACAAGTATTAACCTAACCAAATAAAGTGGATAGTTGTAGATGGAAGGATTTCTCTGAATTGTTTTGCATCAACTTGTTTATAGTTTATTTTGTGTTCTTTCTAATTCAATCTCACAAAACCCCTTTTTTCTAATAATTAGTGAATATACCACACTACATTATTTGATTCTCTATGGAATCGACTCGTGCTTACCACACTACATTATTTAGTAGGTTCGAATTTATTTTGGTACGATTTAATTTATACGACTAAAAACCGCTGATTGATCACTTTCTTCTGAAATTCGACGCAGAGGGTTTCCTTGGAGAGTTCGCAGATCCTAGATATGTTTCACCATCACTTTGTTACCTTGCTTGCATTCGAACGCATAGATATTTACTCTATTGCACTTTCTCTACTAATTTCTCTCTTCTACTTTCATAAAAAAAGTCTTTATATACTATACAACTTGTATAGACGCATACTGACAAATGTCATATTGGATTAGCCGTGTGGCTCACTTGCTTCTCGACGTAGGAGGAGGGCATGCCTGCCACATGTAACGTCTTTCTGGAGGATGAGAACGTGTCATTTAGCTAATGTATCTACGGTCGGTATCACTTAAGAGATTTCGTTGAAACGTGCTAAAAACCTTGTTTCTGGGTCCTTGGGATCCCCTAAGTGCTTCGATCCACGTTTTCTTCTTTGGGGCATATTAGGTTCATCCTACTTTATTGATGACGTGTCATGGCACGTCCAAATAAGGTTTCATTAGGTATGATCTGTATCGTGCAATCTTGGATGCGAACTGCTCGTCCCAACCGTTGACGCTTGGGTGGTGGTGGTATATAGGTGACAAAAGTGATCCAGACAACAACCAAAATCTTCAAAGGAAATTTTCCAACGTGGTTATATCAATTAACAATGAGATGATCCCACATATGGTAGACATGAACTACATACAAACCTAACGGAGTTCCATCTCAAAACCAATTAACAATAAGAGGAGTAGCCACCCAAACTTATATGTTGTTTAAGATATCTCAATATTAATGTGGAACAACCCATATTCCAGTCCCTTCCTTCAATGTTATTTGGGGAAGTCTTGTTGTTGGAGGAGAAGTCTTGTTGGGCCCGACCAGAAAGTCCAACAAAGTCAAACTAGGGCACCATCCCAAAACCAATTGGCATTAGGTGGAGTTGCCCATCTACTTATATGTTAGGTTCAGAATCCTCTCACTTCCGATGTAAGATTCACAGGTGTCCCAACAAATCCTCCTCTCACTTGCGAATCCACCACGATTCACAAGTCTAGCTCAGTTGGAATTGAGACCTCCATGCAACGGGTTCGACTAACCCGTCATCGATAAAGATGTGGAGTCTGTTAATGTGCCTTGAATGATTGTTGAACGGCGACGCATCGGGGGGTCCGGGGGGCTCCACCCTTCGGCGGGGGGGGGGGGGGGGGGCAGCGCCACCCCGCCTTTACGGTATGCGATGTTTATTGGAAACGTGCCTATCGTTTGTCTATTTTGGGCTTTCAGTCCATTTTCTGTTCAGGGTTCCATGAGTCTCTTCATATACTCATGGAACGCCGACCCCTTGTAACCCTAATCTGTTTTGCTTCCTCTAATAAGAAAACTGGTTCTCTGCCCGTGGACGTAGGCAACACACCGTTGCTGAACCACGTAAATCTTTGTGTTGTTCTTCGCTTTATCATTCTCGTTATAACAAACTGGTATCAGAGCTTTGGTTGTTGATTTCCGCCGAGAATGATGTCTGGTTTTGTGTTGAAGATCGACAAGTTTACTAGAAAAAATTCTTTCAGTCTCGCAGACGATGTCATAACAGAAGTTGCTGATCAGGAAACCGCAAGCAAGTTGTGGCTAAAGTTAGAGTCTTTGTACATGACAAAGTCTTTGACGAACAAGTTGCTTCTGAAACAACGGTTGTTCAGGCTGCGTATACAGGAAGGTATACAACTCAGAGATCATCTTGATCAACTTAACACTTTATTACTTGAATTGCGTAATATTGATGTTATGGTGGAGGACGAAGATGCTGCTCTAATTCTGCTGGTATCCCTACCCCCCACATACAAGAATTTCGTTCAGTCGTTCATCGTTTGGAAGCATACCATAACTTTGGAAGAGGTTAGATCGTCGCTTCACAGCAGAGAGTTGCGTCTGAAGGTAAACGCGTCGGTTATAGACAATCAGGCTTCCAGGCTTGTGGCAAACGGAGGCAAATCTGATGGTAGAAAGGGCAATAAAAAGAAGCATCGGCAAGATCGCAAATCAGGCCCTAAACCAAACGATGTTTGTAACTACTGCAAGGAGAAAGGTCATTGGAAGAATGACTGTCTGAAGAAGAAGAAGCAAGAGGAAGAGAAATCTGGGTCTGCAGTAGTAGCTGATCGTGGCAATACTTATGAGGAGGATATTGTTCTCCTAGCTGATGATCACACACACAAGGCTGATGTGTGGTATCTTGACTCTAGGGCGTCCTATCATATATGTTCTAAAAGGGAGTTGTTTGCAACATATAGCCGTGTTGATGGGGGCAATGTATCCATGGGGAATGATGCTCTCTGCAAGGTTGTTGGGACTGGCTCAGTTAGGTTTCGGACAGATGATGGAAAATTTCACACATTAATTGGAGGATGTCAAGCACGTGCCGTCCATGACGAAGAATCTGATATCCCTAACAGTGTTAGACGACAAGGGGCTCAGGTACACAGGTTATGGGGGAAAGTTGCGTGTATTCAGAGGCTCTGATGTGGTTCTGCAGGGAGTCAAGCGAAGAAAGGGAACTTTGTACACCCTACAAGGTTCCTCAGTTACAGGTGCTGCATCGGCTGTTTCTGTTGGGGTTCAGGAAGCTGATCTGACCAGGCTTTGGCATATGAGGTTGGCTCATATGAGTGAAAGGGGGATGCAAATTCTCTCGAAAGCAGATCTTCTGGGAGGCCATAAGGCCCAGAGCCTTGAGTTTTGTGAACATTGTGTGTTTGGGAAATTACATCGCAACAAATTTCTAAAGCAGTTCATCAGACAAAGGGCACGCTGGATTACATCCATTCAGACTGTTGGGGTCCTTCACGTGTTCAGACCTTGGGCGGTCACATGTATTTTTTGTCTCTAATTGATGATTACTCTAGGATGACTTGGGTATTCATGATGAGGCACAAAAGTGAGGCATTCAGTAAGTTCAGGGAGTGGAAGACTCTAGTAGAGAATCAGACTGGAAAGAAGGTCAAGAGGTTGCAAACTGATAATGGTCTGGAATTCTGTTCATCTGAGTTTGATGGGTTCTGCAGAGATGAGGGCATTGCTCGGCATCATACAGTCAGATACACACCACAACAGAATGGTGTAGCAGAACGAATGAATCAGACTCTTCTGGCGAAAGCAAGGTGTATGCTTTCCAATTCAGGCCTTGATAGGAGATTCTGAGCAAAAGCAGTTTCAACGGCTTGCTATCTCGTGAATCGGAGCCCACACACAGGTATCGACTGCAAAACACCTTATGAGTTGTGGACTGGAAAGACTGCTGATTACTCTAATATGAGGGTTTTTGGGTGCATTGCTTATTATCATGTTGATGAGGGTAAGCTAGAGCCAAGAGCTAAGAAGGGAGTCTTCATGGGCTATGATACTGGTGTGAAAGGGTACATGATCTGGTATGATAGTACGATTATACTTAGCAGAAGTGTAGTCTTTGATGAGAGTTCTTTGCTGAATTCTAGGAAGAAGACCAGTGATACAGTTGAGAAAGAGGCTGTTGCTGAGGAGGTGGAGTTGGACTTCACTCCATCTGAGAGTCGGGTACATGATTTGTTCACTAACCAATCAGGTACTATTGAGTCAGACACTGCTGAGACAGAGGCTATACCACTAGACACAGGAGCAGGTGGAGCGACACATCGTAGTATTGCTCTAGATCGGCCAAGAAGGGCTGACATCAGACCTCCTGCGAGATATAGGTCTGATGAGTTGGTGGGATATGCCTTGCAGGTGGCTGAGGAGGTGGAGGATGATGCTCCGTCCACCTACAAGGCTGCTATTTCTGGAGATGAGTAAACACAGTGGCTTGCAGCAATAGGAGAAGAGACGGAGTCTCTTCAGAAGAATCAGACTTGGGAGCTTGTCAAATTGCCTGCTGATAGGAAGGTGATTACTTGCAAATGGGTCTTCAGGAAGAAGGAAGGACTATCAGCTGCTGAGGGTATTAAGTACGAGTAGTTGCAAGAGGATTCAATCAGCGAGAGGGAGTAGACTACAATGAGATTTTCTCACCAGTGGTCAGACATACTTCTATCAGGGTGCTACTAGCAATGGTTGCACATCAGGATTTGGAGCTTGATCAACTAGATGTGAAGACAGCTTTCCTACATGGAGAGTTGGAGGAGGAAATATACATGTCTCAACCAGATGGTTTTCAGGTTCCTGGAAGAGAGAACCATGTTTGCAGACTGAAGAAGTCTTTGTATGGACTGAAACAGTCACCAAGGCAGTGGTACAAGCGATTTGATAGCTATATGGTGCAGCGGGGATGCATCAGGAGTTCATATGATTGTTGTGTTTACCACAACAGTCTGGATGATGGTTCACGTATTTACCTAGTATTGTACGTGGATGATATGTTGATTGCTGCTCAGAACATGTCAGATATTCAGAAACTGAAGGATTGTCTCAGTGCAGAGTTTGATATGAAAGATCTGGGTTCTGCTCGAAAGATTCTGGGAGTAGAGATCTATAGAGACAGGAAGCAGAGAAAACTCTTCTTATCTCAAGAAGGGTACATCAAGAAGATATTGAGCAGGTTTGGAATGTCTTCGGCTAAGTCTATAGATACTCCAATGGCGTCTAACAGCAAGCTGGGAATGTACACACTTCAGACTGAGGAGGAGAAGGAGTACATGTCTAAGGTCCCTTATGCCAGCGCAGTGGGGAGTCTGATGTATGCTATGGTCTGCACTCGACCAGATCTAGCATTTGCTGTTAGTGTGGTAAGCCGCTTTATGGTTCAGCCTGGGAAGGAACACTGGCAAGATGTGAAGAGGATCTTCAGGTATCTCAGAGGCACTACTGATGTTGGTTTGTGCTATGGGAATGATACAGAGTGCTTGGTTGCTGGGTTTTCAGATTCTGATTATGCCGACGATGTGGACAGTAGGAGATCGATGACTGGCTATGTTTTCACTCTTGGGAGTTCTATGGTGAGTTGGAAAGCAACTCTACAACCTACAGTCACTTTGTCTACCACAGAGGCAGAGTACATGGCGTTGACAGAAGCTGCTAAGGAGGGAATCTGGCTGAAAGGCTTGGTCAATGATCTAGGCCTACATCAGGATCAGGCTTTAGTATATTGCGACAGCTTGAGTGCAATATGCTTAACCAAGGATCGAGTTCATCATGAGAAGATGAAGCACATTGATGTCAGGTACCATTTTCTGAGGAATGAGAAGAGAATCAGGGTGAAGAAGGTGGGAACTGCTGATAATCCCGCTGATATGTTCACTAAGCCAGTTCCAGAGAGCAAGTTCCAACACTGTTTGGACTTGCTTAACATCACCAGCTGTTGAGTTGCCCTGCGGGGCAGTCTGGGTCCTTCTTCAAGGACCAATCTGAGGCAGAGAACGTCTGGGCACTTGTCATAAGTGCATCTGTTGCTGAGAGGATTCAAGTCAAGGTGGAGATTTGTTAATGTGCCTTGAATGATTGTTGACCGACGACGCATCGGGGGGTCCGGGGCCCCCGACGGTGGTCTCGCTGACGGTATGCGATGTTTATTGGAAACGGGCCTATCGTCTGTCTTTTTTGGGCTTTCAGTCCATTGTCTGTTCAGGGTTCCATGAGTCTCTTCATATACTAATGGAACGCCGACCCCTTGTAACCCTAATCAATTTTACTTCCTCTAATAAGAAAACTGGTTCTCTGCCCGTGGACGTAGGCAACACACCGTTGCTGAACCAAGTAAATCTCTGTGTTGTTCTTCGCTTTATCATTCTCGTTATAACAGAGTCCATTTCAATCTTCGGAGCAACCGGCCCACCCGCCGAAAACATACAAACCTAATGTGGTTCCATTTCAAAATCATTTGACAATGAGAGGAGTAGCATGCAAAACTTATATGATATTCAAGATATTTAAACATTTAATTTTCCACATGTGATAAGTGATAACCATATTCCAACATTAATACATTATTGATGATTTTCGTACTATATAATTTTTTTTTTTAATGTAGGATTATTTATAGAGAAAGCTTCAAATTGAGTAAAACCGACAACAACTCGATAGGATCAACAATGATATGAAATTAAATAGAACAAAGAGGCATGAGAGATTGAGCTAGGAGTGTCAGCAAGGATAGACTAATAAGGAGCACAATCCTTTCTCTACTTATAGCCTGCTATGCATATGTCTCACACATAGATCAGCTACATTACAGACAATAGTAGAATTATAATCGTATTTGATCTTTCATTTGAACGACATCTATTCATTATTTTTGCTGATCGAATACCAAAAAATGACCATCTTTGAGGTAGGGTGACAGCAAGTGGATACCAATTTTAGGCTAGGTTGGCTTGGCTACCAATTTTGGGTGGTGTACTAAGGATAGAATATGTTGATGGTGTAGAGGGGAGTCTAGATCCAGAATGGTACGAAATTGAGTCCCCTTATCTGTATCATGGTTTATCTAGCGAAGTAATGGCTACAAGAAACCTCTTGAAATCCGCGAGCATTTAGAATCCACAAGACACATCTCGATCTCCCACGAATACTGTATTAGAATAAGCATCGTTATCAAATTTTCAAACTATTTACAAACAATTCGAAAGCCTGGAGCAGACCGTAATTGATGTCCGCGAGACACATCTCATTCTCCTATGAATATTGTATTAGAATAAGCACCGTTATCAAAATTTCAAACTATTTACAAACATTCTATAAGGAATTTAAGAAATGTTAAAATCAAGATGCTAACTAGTCTTCTATTTGCATATTTTTTTTTTCAACAAAACCAAAATTCCTCAAACGAATGAACAAATATTTGGATAGAAGGTGGTCAGTTTGGGTTTTTTACAAGCAGCTGCGCAGTCCTGGCAGCCACTCATGCAGATGGTTTAGTTAAGAATTTGGTGAGAAGCAGCAGATGTTAAGAAGTTGGTTACGCGCGCATTGTTTCCCACTACGATTGATTATGGTTAGGGTTTGTTCTTCCCGAGGCGTAGGCGGCCCAGGCTGGACTTTTTCTTTGGGCTACCATTTGGGCTGGACTCTGTCCAATTCTGGACGTGCACATATTCGGTGTGGGCATCATCCAGCTCCAACTCAACCTTGTCGGCATTAATATTATTAGGAGACAGCGCCACCGAGCGAAAGAAGGTTGACTTGTGGGGAGTGGGCGGCGCTGACGGCTCCGGTCGCCACCTCCTGAAGAAGCCGATGGGAGACGAAGAAGATGAAGATGAAGGGAAGTATTCCATGGGAATGGGCGACGGGGGCGGGTCTCCTGATGCTCCCTTGGCCTTGTCCCGTTGATCCTTGTAGTGTTTTTTCTGGAAGAAGAGGATGATGATGGTGACACTGGAATATTTAATTTAGGAATGTGCTACGGCTGTCCGAGTGTACGTACTTACCTGCAGTGGGTGTGGACGTGCTAGTGGAGGAATGCCAGGTGCACTAGTATTGGGCCTTTGAGACTGAGTTAACATGTAGTCCGTCACCTGGAAAAACGCCCCTTGGCCCAGGTCAGTGCAGTTTTGCCAGTAGTACAAGGCCAGATCCCATGCCCTCAATCTCAGATCCTTAAGATGCCTCTCGATGTCAGTCTCATGCTTCGATACTAGTGGCCGCAATAAGGTGTGATACACATAGCTGGTTCCCTGCAGCAATGGCAAAATCTCCTTTCCTTAATTAGTTTGTCAAGTCCCAATTCAAATGGCATATATCATATGGGAGTAGGTGGATTTACGAGGCTAGCTAGTGTACCTTAGTTTTTGGATACCAGAGGTATATGATGAATGCCAGTTTGAGCTCCTCATACATAGGGAGCCTGTAGTCATATATATGCAGTAGTGTCGATTGACATTATTTTAGCTAGCTAGCAATTTAACCGATTAATTAAAGGAATACGACGTCTGACTACTTGAATTGGTATACTACGTTGGAACTTTGAAGGAGCCTTGTCAGTGGTCACTCACCATGAAATGAATATGTCCCCAAATCTTTCACATACTGACAGCAGGGCAACGATTATCCTACAATACAAATCAAAGATATATCGACTCAGCAACATAACTTACGCACTAGTGCATCTTTCACATGATCGGAAGATGCACATTTATCATCAATTTACATGTATGTAGATGGTATTTGCAATTGGCATTGGTGGGTGACCGGAAATTGATACGTGTCTAATGCATCATTCAATCAGACACGACACGTATCAATTCTTAGCTAATTTGCTTGTGAGTTGTGAGTGTCATTATTCAATTCCACCTCTACCTGTCCAACCACAACCCTCAGATATATATGGGTGCTCTTATTATAGTGGTGAAAGTAGAAATGTGAACCAACTCCCAACCGCCCAACCATTAGGTCAATATATCTGGATGATAGCAGATGGTTTCTGAATCTAATACAACATTACAGATAAGTATATTGTTGACAATGATATGATTTGCCAAACTGAACATATATTATTTCAGGCAAATTACAGCAAACATCGATCGAATGCCACTAAAGGAATTAATATTTAACCCATTATTTTGAGAATTAAAGATGCTCAAATATTTAATGGAAGAAAGGAAAGAGTTTAGGTGTAAAGCTGTTGACGATTATTGAATAAGAGTGTTTTTCGATTAATATTATTGTTAAACTAGTTATGATCTTCGATTATTGCATATCATAAAGATCTGTTCCTAACTAATTTAAATAAATTCAGATTTACAAGCAACTGATCCAAAGCAATACTCTGTACTCTAATCTAATCCAATCTTAGCTAATAACCTATGAATTGAATTTGTACAACTTACCAATACTGACACCAAAATCGAAGATCATTCATGTCAACTCTGTTCTTCTCCAAGGTTTTAAAGCATTCGAGTGCCGGATATGCATATCCCAGAATCATCCTGCAAAAAAGTGAACAAATCAATTGAGGAGAAATCGGGAAAGGATAACGTACAATGATGAATCATTCAGAGGCGAGATTCGATTTGACTTACACAAGCGCTTTGCTGATGAATTCCCCCACCATTTTCGATCTGATTTTAGAAAACTTGAAATTCAAAACTCATATAACTGGTACAATCAAACCTCTTGAAGGACAACTGACTGGAAATCAAAGGTTCTGAGGACGCACCAAATTAAAGAAAGAACAAGCCTGAACCTGTAACCAGGCAACCAACAACAGCAGCAGCAAAAATAACCACCACCAGTCAGCATTCAACATTGGAAAATTCCAAGTAGATCACTTAACTCGAAAGTCGAAATGAATTCAATTACCGCGCTGAATATTCAACCGGGGCGGGAGCAATTAACTTCCGTATGAAGAACGACAAGAAGAATTAACTTCCGGATGAAGAACGACAAGAAGAATTTTTGGGAAGAGCAGAAAAGAGATCTGCTTCTACTTTAGAACGGATCGAATGAGATGAGGAACTCCCAGGTTGACAGAAACAGAATTGAAAAATCGGAAATTTTGAATTCCAATGGGTTTGGTTTGGGTTTGGGTTTGGGTTGAGTAGGTGAGTTTACAAAACAAAAATCCAGGTTGAAATAAAAAGCGACGGGTGAGATCAGATAAACGTGATTCAAAGGTAGGATGATTGCTTGCGAGAGACGCCTATCCAAATATTTTACACACAAAAATGTCGAGTTTGAGATTTCTTAGGATTCCTTCATTTTCCTACTTTAATTTTCCTGCTTTCCACTTTATGTTGCAATTTGAACAAATTTCACAATTTAATGGGCCGAGTTTTTAATTTTACTATTTTTTTTTATTAGGAAATAATTCGAGGCCGGACAGACCCGGACCTCGAGAGGCTGACAAAGTCGGGAGACGGCAAACCGTCTAAACCTACAACAGAAATAGAAAATACCGCATAGAAATAGAAAATACAACAAAGAAACAGAAAAAAAGGTGCAGTACAAGCGGAGAGAGACACGCAAATGCAGTCGAACAAGCGAACTAAGCCCACCAGGCTGGAGACAAAGTAGACAAGAGCCGACGCCAAGCATCACCAAGAAGTGACACCGCTGGCCAGCGGTACAACAGGAGTCCTGTGGGCAGTGAAGACGAACCTCCAAGGAAATTTCCGTCATGCGGAGTCGCCTCGATACACACTTCCTCGACCCCAGCCAGACCCGACATCGGTCGCCAGAGCTCCAACACAGACGAAGAACGCCACAAACAACTAGACTCGCAGCCGAGAACCACCATAGTACGACGCACCAAAAGACCCTTTCGGGATTTAATTGAAGCCCTCTCGGGATTTAATTGTATGTAAAGTTCAATATCAAAATACCGAAATATAAAGTTTTATATGTTTAACTATTTATTTTTAAGTTATCGGGTCAGCTTTGGGCCCAAGGAATTGCCCTTGGGCCCAAAGGAAGGAAATCAAGCCCAGCAGGGTGGGGATTTCACCTACGTCTCAACACCAGCAAACCAAGACGGCAGGAGCAAGGCACGCCAAGGGTTGTGAACACCAGGTCGAACAATGACTGGCGGTGGGGGACAAGAGTTGGACCTGGACCGTCGGAGAGAGGACGGGCCAAAACGGAAATGAGCCAGGGCAGGAGGAGATCTGGCCGCCGAGAGGGAGATGGCCAGATCGGAGATCTAAGAAGGAGGAGAGGAAGGTTGGGCGAAGCAACGAGGAGGCTAGCGCCAACCGTCGGAGACCGGAACCAGGGGCGGCAACCAAGCCCGGAGACCAGACGATAACACCCGGCCCAGGACAAGGTCGATTTCGACCGATAAGGAACCCTAGATCCAAAAATCAAAGGCCAAGAAGCACGAGATTGTTTAGATTGGAGAGGAAAATGAGATCTACATCCATAGAACAACAAAAGCCCCATGATAATAGAGCAAAATGATCGATGAAAATGGGTTGCAAAAGAAAGGAAGTCCAAGCTCCTTGACGGAGATCTTCCCGCCAGGAGAATCAAACCCCAACCAAAGTGGCTCCCGGAGGAGATTTATAAAGCTCCCGGAGGAGATTTAGGCTCCCGAAGGAGATTTGGGCTCCCGGATGAGGTGATGGTTGCTCCCGAAGGAGGTGATTGTTGCTTTAATTTTACTATTATTTGTTAATCGTACGGTTGCGCGTTTTGTTAATAAATTATATTTTATTATATTAATTATGTTAAATTATTAATTGACGTGACTTAAAAAAATAAAACCAAGTTGACGTGGCTCACAAAAATAAACCACATATAAATATATTATAAGAAAAATGACTCAAAATAATACCAATTATCACATATGAACAAAAAATAATACGATCTAAAAAAAGTCTCAAAATAATACAAACTATCCACCTATAAACCAAAAATAATACAAACTTTAAAATCAACTAAAAATAATACAAACTATGAACTTTTAACTCAAAATAATACAAACTTTTGAAGTTGGACTAGGAGAATAATGAAAACAAAATATTATTTACCAAAATTATGAAAATATGTGTATATAGTCACACTTTGCACAAATGCATCCCCTTTATTTTTAAATACACCAAAACCACTATTTTTATTCAACTTTACAAAAAAAAAAACACTTTTTATTTCGATATTAAATAAAATCATTCACTTTATCGATAATTATTAAAAAAAAAGAATCATATCCTAGAATTCATGTAATTTTGTGTAATTTCTAAAAATTGGGGTTGTATTATAAAAAGTTGGATAACCAAATAGTAGGTTTGTTGTATTTAAAATATAAAAGGGGGATTTGTGCAACGTATGAATAATTATAGATTTTTTAAAATAATTTTGATGAATAAAATTTTATTTTGAATCTTATCCTAATTTAAGTTCAAAAGTTTGTATAATTTAAACTCAAAATTTCATTGATTGTATTATTTTTGGTTGATTTAAAGTTTGCATTATTTTTGGTTTATAGGTGGATAGTTTGTATTATTTTGAGATTTTTTTAGTTCGTATTATTTTTTGGTTGAGATTTTTGTAGTTCGTCTATCGGAAACACTCTCTCGACTTGTTCGGGGAAAGAGTGCGTACATCCTGACCCCCCAGACTAGGCCTGTCCATGGGTCGGACCCGCCGGGTCAACGGGTCCGACCCGGCGGGTCACGGGTCGGGATAGGCACGACCCGCACCCAAACCCGGGAAATAGCCGAGTCGACGGGTCAGCTGACCCGGCGAGTCACGGGTCAACCCAACAAAATAAAAAAAAAAACTTTTTAAAAAATTATACTCTAATATATTTATATTTATAATTATTATTATAAATATTTATAAATATAAATACAAACTAGAATATATATTTATAATTCATATTCATATTCATAATTATATTATAATAATTATATTATAATAATTTATAATATTTATATTATAATTATAAACAAAACTAGAATTCATATCTATAAAATATAAATATAAATTCATATTAATATGCAACTTATATGCAATATGCAATATGTAATGTGTGGTAAGATTCATCTCTTGCTTATCTCCTTTTATAGAGTAGGATACTCCACCCACCTATTCTCTCATTTTCGATGTGGGACAAAAAATCTCTCATTTTCAATGTGGGACAAAAAACATGGAACTTGTTCATCACTTGTTTATCTCTTTTTTTGCCTACTATATTGATATATTTGTATAATTGTCTTTGAAGATTAATTAGTTATGATATGTAATGATTAATTAATTCACACAATTCGATTTAAAATTTCACATTTGAAGTCTAGATATGTTGGATACAATAGTTGTGATGGGTAATTTGGGTAATTTGGGGAGGCAAGATGCTTTTATAAGAAACAAGAAATTGATAGGTGAAAAAGAAAAATTGAAATTGTTGGAGTTGTTCACGATTTCGAAAGAGGCAAAACATTCATGCCTATCTAACTCTTTATGAATCAATAACCTTAACAATAGTCATTTTATTATCTTTAACAATAGCCATTTTATTATCTTTAACAATCACTTTTATTATCTTTAACAATAACTTTAATGTTAATATACTTCAACAAAAAAAAAAACTAAATGAGTATGTGACATGATCACATGAAAAGAGTGTTAGTATGTGAGTTCCATCTTCTTTGTCCCACATTGAAAATGAGAGGTTTTTTGTCCCACATTGGAAATTAGATGGTAAGTGGTACCCTAACTTTATAAAAAGGAGTTTAACCCATGTACAACTTATCATGCATTACATATATTCCATATATATTGCATATGAATGCAATATGAATATGAGTTCATATTTATATATTTTATAAGTATATAAGTATGAATTCTAGTTTTTTTTTTATAATTTATATTTATAATTTATAATTATAATATAATTATAAATATAAATTCCAATTTTTTGTTTATCATTTATATTTATAACAATAATAATAATAATAATTATTATTATTGTTATAAATATAAATGTATATTTCAGTTTTTTTTTGACCCGACGGGTTTGAAATATGCTCGACCCTAACCCGGACCCGTAACCCGTCAAGACCCGCGACCCGCTTGACCCGGACCCGCCGGGTCGTCGACCCGCCAAACCCGTTGGGTCACGGGTTGACCCGTGACCCATGGACAGACCTACCCCAAACCCCGCTTTAAAGCGGGATTAACTGGGATGATGTTGTTGTATCTTATAGTTGGTATTATTTTGAATCATTTCTCTTGTATTATATTCAATTTGATCTAACAAGTAGAATAATTGATCAAATATTCTTTTTTCATCTTTTAGAATCTTGATGGCATGGTACATATTTATATATAGATACATTATATCCAACTTGATCTAAAATGTAGAATATATAATTGACCAAATATTAGATAGATTATTTGATATAAAAAGATAATTTTTTTAACTAATTAAGATATAAGGTTGAATATTTATAAACATAAGTGAAATCATTAATTGAGATGATAAAATTATATTGGCTTCGTAAGTGATGTGACTAAAAAAGATAATGACACTAAATAGATTAAAAGTTTCGATCGATTTGATTTCATGCCCAGTAATCACAAGGATAGAAATTTTTTGCATTGAAGTATGTTGGACAACGACCCTGCTCGAACCTGCGACAAGCAACAAACTTGCTAAAGAGCGTTAGTGGATGTAGGCTGAACTCATTTCTGTGTAGGGGCTAGGGTTGCGGTGAAGCGTGGTATGGAGACCACTGAATGAGAAACGTATTTGCCCCCGACAGAGGTGCAGATCGTATGCGAGACAACGTCCCCCAAGGATTTCACCGGCTTCTCTCACAGGTGCACTCGAGGGAGAGAAGATGGAACTGGAACATGCGCTCAGAACAGGAAAATGGTAGGAGAAAACAAGAGAGGGAGAGAGGCGATTGTGTTTCGCTATGTTAAAAGCCAAGTCCTTGACCCCTTTATATAGCTGCGAAATCAATCCTTAAGCCGCAAGCAAAAGGAAGGTTTGAGTCTATCTTCAGAAGATCTTGACTTATCTAAAACCGTTTGAAAGGATAATTTTGTGAAAATAAATCCAACGAAAAATAGATATTCGCGGATAAATACTAACAAGTTTATCCGTAATATCTTCGGCCTCAAGAAAAGATATTTTTCACAAAACTCCATCTCATCCTTTACCTCTCAATGTAGGTGACGGAAGAGTCTCCTTAAAACCCTTTTAAGATACCCTTGAACATTCCATGTGGGATGGGGAAAGTCTAAGAGACGCCTTAAAACCACCTACTCTAGGCATTATATCCAACAATCCCCCACAAATGCCGAGAGAAGGGTTTAAAAACTGAGGTTTTGAAAACAAGTTCTGAGCGTGTCGAGGTTAGTGCTTAAATGCTGATGTCTTGCGACTTGAATCAACACATAGTGAAACTGGCGATCCCTTCGATAAAGCGAATGGCCAGAGGCCTTGAATTCCTCCACTTAGGGGTAAACCAGCAACACACACATTCCATGGGGTCTTGTAACGTTCCACTAAGTCTTATCACATAAGACATCAAAGTTTTGGCACACCTTGGGTGCTCATGAGTGTTCTAGTGAAGATTGCCCTATGTTTCACCTTAGAGGGTTGCCAATCCCTCACATTCACGTAGATTACTTCAACATATCTGTCTCAATACAGAATACCCCCACAATGGGTTATGAAGTCATTAAGAGCTCTAAGGCTCAACCTCTCTTTTTTCGTTCGGTGATCTATCAAGTCCATCTCAAAAGGACCACTCAATGCCTGGGCTATAGAATCATTAAGAGCGTTAGCTCAACCTTACTATACACTTGACATAGAAATGGGAGATGTGTATCTCATATGAGTCTTTCCATGGCTTACGTTCGACCAAATTAATGGTTTCCGCCATAGATTCCTCATCTCACGGGCTTTAGCCCCATTCCCCTCGAAGTGTCAAGAACTAGCCTTCTGCAAAGTCCTTTGGTTAATGGATCCGCAATGTTCCTCTCTGACCGCACATACTCTAGATAGAGTACCCCGTTTCTTATCAACTGCCTCACAGTCTCATGTTGGATGCGTATATGTCTCTTTTTGCCATTATACGCTCCCCTAGTTGCTACTCCAATGGCAGCATGTGAGTCACAGTGTAGAGAAATCGCAGGAGCTAGATGCCCCCACATTGGTATATCTGCAAGTAGGCTTCTCAGCTACTCAGCCTCTTGCCCTTCTAGGTGTGGAGCTATGAACTCTAACTCCATCGTCGATCGGGCTATGTAACTCTGCTTTGCAGATTTCCATGAGACAGCTGCACCACACAATGTAAAAACATATCCACTAGTGGAGCAAATTTAATCAGTCTCACTTACCTAGTTTGTATCACAGTATCCTTCTAGAACGCAGGGAAAACCCTCAAAATGTAATCCTCAATCCAGAGTGCCTCTAAGGTATCTCATTAACCTTCTAAGTGCAATCAATTGTTCTTTTCTAGGATTATGTGTATATCTACTGAGTCTACTTAC
Source organism: Persicaria maculosa (assembly GCA_963922045.1). NCBI lineage: Eukaryota > Viridiplantae > Streptophyta > Magnoliopsida > Caryophyllales > Polygonaceae > Persicaria > Persicaria maculosa. Next base: position 70,262,076 of record OY998262.1, read on the forward strand.
TGCATAAGCTATGTCAGGCCGAGTATAGTTCATCAAAAACATTAGACTCCCAATAGCTTTAGCGTATTCCTCTTGGGAAACACTTATCCCTGAGTTCTTCACTAACTCTATGGTAGCATCATATGGGGTCTTAACTGGCGTCACATCATAGTTGTTAAACTTCTTTAATACCTTCTCTACATAATGGGATTGAGACAAATTATATCCATTTTTAGTTCTAGTCACTTTAACACCTAGAATCACATCAGCTTCACCTAAGTCTTTCATTTCAAAGCGAGAGGAAAGAAACTTTTTGGTTTCATTTATTACATGCATGTTAGTGCCTGATGTCCATGTTTTGTGCCATGTTTTATATCTACTTTTATATCGATTTCTGTATGCATTTCATACATTTGGGCTAGATTAATACAGAATCTATGTAGTTTATGCATATTTGCCAAATTATGGAATCTACATTAGTTTCTGTGATACGGGGTTAGCCGTAGGATGACTCGATCTTCGAAAATGAAGACTCAAAGACAAGAAAGGAAGCAAAAGACTCAAGAACAATAACAAACGACTCGATATCGACACAAAGACAAACAAACGCAGCAACTTAGACTCAATGAAATAATTAATTAAAGACCGATAGATGGGTGATTCGAACTAAAATAGAACGAGGCAAAGACCCCAGGCCTTCGTATAGGGTAGAAACCAAATACCAACGACTATAAAGCCCGCCTCTACAACCTTACACAACCAAGCGGACAACTTGGAGGCACAAGGAGGGGACTTGTGATTACCAGGATCACCAAGCTCTCGCGAGGTTGGTGAACTCAAAGCAAACCAAGCAAGATCAATTACCAATTTACAATCGATGAGCAACGCTACGAATCGATTGACTTATGCTCTATGTGTTTCACACAAAAAGAGAACTGTATTCTGAATAATGGAAGACGTGAATGTTCTACAAGGGTCGGCCGATCTAATATAACCCTAACAAGGCTATTTGGCCTTATTGACGTTGTACTCAGCCTTCCGCATGAGCTGCTGACGCGTTCGTTCATGAAGTTCCTTGACGAACTCCACATGCTTACCTGCGTCAAATGACTCATTCTCTCTCATAGGATATGGAGTAAGATCAAAAGGGGTTAGTGGATTAACACCATACACACATTCAAAAGGAGTAATTTTAGTTGAGGAATGCATTGTCCTATTGTAAGCAAACTCCACATGAGGTAAGGCTTCTTCCCAAAGCTTCAAAATTTTCCTTAGAATGGCTCTAAGGATAGTGGTTAACGTCCTATTGGTCACCTCAGTTTGGCCATCTGTTTGGGGGTGACTAGAGGTAGAAAATAACAATCTAGTTTCCAATTTGTTCCATAAAGTACGCCAAAAATGACTTAAGAACTTAACATCCTTATCACTCACTATGGTTTTCGTCACTCCATGCAACCTAACTACCTCTCTAAAGAACAAATTCGCAACATTGGTAGCATCACCAATCTTATGGCATGATATGAAGTGAGCCATCTTAGAAAATCTATCCACCACAACAAAGATAGAATTCCTCCCCTTCTTAGTTCTAGGTAACCCAACAATAAAGTCCATAGAAATATCCTCCCAAGGGGCAGAGGGAATCGGTAGTGGGGTATACAAACCATGGGGCATAAGCTTAGACTTGGCCTTTAAACAGTCAATACATCTCTTAAGACAATGTTCTACATCCCTAAGCATATGTGGCCAATAGAAGTGAGACTTAAGTGTGTGGTATGTCTTATCTCTCCCAAAATGGCCCATTAAATCTCCACTATGGGCTTCATTCACCAATAATAACCGAAGAGAACACCTAGGTATACACACTTGGTCTTTCCTAAACAAGAATCCATCAAAGATATAAAATTGGTAAGTAGGACCCTTATCTAGGCTCTGATACCAATTTGATACGGGGTTAGCCGTAGGATGGCCCGATCTTCGACAATCAAGACTCAAAGACAAGAACAGAAGCAAAAAGACTCAAGAACAATAACAAACGACTCGATATCGACACAAAGACAAACAAATACAGCAACTTAGACTCAACGAAATAATTAATTAAAGACCGATATATGGGTGATTCGAACAAAAATAGAACGAGGCAAAGACCCCAGGCCTTCGTATAGGGTAGGAACCAAATACCAACGACTATAAAGCCCGCCTCTACAACCTTACACAACCAAGCGGACAACTTGGAGGCACAAGGAGGGGACTTGTGATTACCAGGATCACCAAGCTCTCGCGAGGTTAGTGAACTCAAAGCAAACCAAGCAAGATCAATTACCAATTTACAATCGATGAGCAACGCTACGAATCGATTGACTTATGCTCTATGTGTTTCACACAAAAAGAGAACTGTATTCTGAATAATGGAAGACGTGAATGTTCTACAAGGGTCGGCCGATCTAATATAACCCTAACAAGGCTATTTGGCCGAAAATAATAATTAAAATAATAAAAATACTAAATTAATAAAATAATCCTAAAATCACTTAGAATAACATAAGTAATTAAGTTTCTAAGTTAAGAATCATAAGGGAACCAAACTCGGCAAGGGAAGCCAAGGGCAGCCGCACCCAACAACAAGGTCGCGCACGCCCGCGCACCATGGCCACGCGCCCGCGCACCATGGCCACACGCCCGTGCACCCTACTGCTGGCCTAGGCGCTTTGCTGCTGGCATCCGGCGTCGGTAATCCGGGTTCCAATGCACATGTATGCCCTCATCGGTGGCTCCAGGAGTTGAACCGCGCTTGAGAATAAAGAGCAACTCACAAAGAGAAATGAGTCGCGCTGAAGCTTCTTGGCTTGGGCTCGAGTCATCGGTCCGTCTCTGAGTATGATCGGTGCGTCCGAAGGTGTAGAAGATGGTCCCGCATCATTCGGTTTAATTTCGCAGAAATCGAGGCAATTTACAGCATTTCAAAGGAGGAGGAAAAAGCTCGAAGTCAACTACAAAAGTCCGAGGTCAACTACAGCAGCAGAACCAGGACAAATCAAGCTAAAAGCAAGAAAATTGAGTCAACATAGCTTGGTCGATATCGAGGACCATTAGTCGATATCGAGTAAGTCACTCGATTTGCACCAAAGTTGACCAGAATCGAGGAGGTTGCTCAAGAAGACAAGGACAAGCCAATTTTACTCGACGTCGACCAAATTGGTCGAAGTCGACCAAGCCTGAAAATCGAGCAAGAACCAGGAGTCGACCAGGGAAAGCTGGGAGCAGAAGATTCAAGTCGATATCGACTAAGCCTTGTCGATATCGAGTAAACAGTTGGTCGAGTTTCCCTCCTGGAGCCGGAATCGAGTAGCTGAGCTGAAGACGCTAGAAAAGTTGGTCGATATCGAGTAAGCCTACTCGATATCGAGTTGACCACCAGAGGCCGATTTCGAGCTAGTCCGAGTCTTGTTAAGGTTCTATCCCGAATCCGATGGATATATTTTCGAGACGAGATTTCCAACACATGAAGATTTAGATATTTTTATCTTTTTATCTTTCTATTTATCCTAAGGGTTGAACAATTAATTACCCTAGGATTTATCTAGTTTTATCTAGTTTAGATATATTTATTTCCTAAGTAGAATTATATCTTCTATTTTAGATAGAGATATAGATAGAAATTCCTTCCTTGATTATCAAGGATTGGAAGCCTATAAATAAAGCCCATGGGGCTAGTTTTTATTGATTCAATTTTAGAGGGAGAAGAGAAGTAAGTAGAGAGTAGAGATCGAGAGAGAGAGAGAGGCCGAGTGGAGCAAGGGGAGCAAAAGTGATCTGGCTTTGTTCGGTTTGTACTTTCTTCGGTTTGGTTTAATGCAAGTTGTTTCTTTTCAATCAACGATGTCTGCGATTGCGATGAAGCGCGAGTAGTTCACCCACTTCTAGGGTCGGGGCGAGCCCGACGATAGCCCTGCATGCTTGAGGTAAAGATCCGACCTTTGTTATGTTTTGAGCATCTACTACCTTTTATGTGTTTATTACCCATTCAATGGAGATCCATGCCAACAACTTGGATTGTAAACATAAAATCGGTAGATACAATTAGGGTTTCTTGAAAGAGTTGTCTAATTGTTGGAAAAGGCGAAAGCTTGATCCTTAGATGCGAATTGCATGATTATCGTTATTTATCTTGCCTTATGCATGTTTGGTTATTGTTGTTGCAAACCCCGATCTTGGAAGTTTTTTTTTACATAGTTTATTCCAAATTCCGCAAAGCCTTGTTGTTTATTTTAATTCGTTTAAGTTTCTGTTCTCCTCGACTTTGACCAAAGCTTGGTCGACGTCGACTACTCACCCTCGATCAAGCAGATCATTGTTGCTTGTGTCTCTGCAGTTAACTCGATTTCGACCGGAGTTCCTCGACTACGACCAAACAACTCGACATCGACCAAAAACCCAGTAGCTGCTGCTTGCTTGGATTCGACTTGCCAGGCCCCTATCGACTAACCCTAGTCGAGGTCGAGCACCCTGAAGTCGATTTCTGCCCGTGAGATTCCTCCGCTGCCTGAGATCCGCTAACCAGCTTCCTCGAGGATCGATCCTGACTTCCCACTGCTACATCGGGAGGAAGTCTTGTAATCATTTGCGTGGGCACGAATCTGGTTTGATTTATATTTTATTATATTTTAAACTCAATTTCCTCCACTAACAGTGCCAAACAACAACATATCATCAACATATAGGCACACAATAACACAACCAGAATTGTACATCTTGGTATAAACACATGCATCAGATCCATTAACCACAAATCCAAAACTCAACACAGTGTTATGGAATTCCTCATACCATTGTTTAGGTGCTTGCTTTAAGCCATAGAGAGATTTCTTTAACCTACAAACCATATTCTTCTTACCTGGAACCACAAAACCTGGATGTTATTCCATGTATATTTCATCATCTAGATCACCATTCAGAAAAGCAGTCTTTACATCCATTTGATGTACTAAGAGCTTGTAATTAGATGCTAATGCAAATAATGTTCTAATGGTCGCAATCTTAGTTACAGGAGAATAGGTGTCAAAATAATCTACTCCATGTTTCTGTGTGAATCCTTTGATTACTAGTCTAGCCTAAAATCTTTTCTATAGAACCATATGTTCTAAGTTTTCTCTTAAAGATCCATTTACAACCAATAACCTTATAACCTCTAGGCAAATCAACTAGTTCCCAAGTGATAACTTGTGATAGATTCAATTTCACTATTTATAGCATCTTTAAAAAAAACTAGCATCTACTGAACTCATAACTTCTCTATATGTTTTAAGTTCATCCTCTATCATGTGAACATAAACTAGAGCTTCATTGATTACATTTAAATGACGGAGTTCAGTTAAGAATGCAGTCACAAAATCAGGACCATGGCTAGTTTCAGTTTTACATCTTTTACTTCTTCTAATTTCACTAGTTCATCAACATTGATAGAAGTAGGAAAGACAAAGATGCAGGTTCAGAAACAACAGGAATACTATCATGATCTTTCTTCAAAGGAAAAATATGCTCAAAAAATTCAGCATCAAGATATTCACACATCGATATATCATGCAAGCACATATATTTATAGACGGTATAATTGCTCTCTTTATAACCAACAAGACTAATCATCAATCATATAAGATCCAACGTCATTTCATTTAAAGGCATATATAACCACTTTAGTCACACCAACCCCCACATTTCTCATATACACTAGGTAGACTCTTAAGTCATTTACAAACCTTGTATGAGGTTTTGTCTAACTTCTCATGTGGTATCTCATTTCCTACCTCTGTTGAATCTAAATTATGTTGGTTTTGATCAAGTTAGTTTTATACCTCATATGTCATGAACAAGTCATCCTACATCTTTGAGCTTGGTAAATACATGAACTTGGTATCTCTTAAGATCTCTAAAGATCATCTACTTAATGTGATATAACACATTTGCCTCATTTGCTTTTAGAGTTTCTAAACAATAAAGATCAACCTTTGTTAACTCAAGCAATCTAGTGGTCCTCTTAACTACAGATTGAAAGGGTGTTTAGCAATTTATGCACATATCACATTTGTTTGATCAACAACATCTAAGTTAGATATTAGGAGCATTTTATGGAATTTTCTCAAATTTACCAACTTCTCATGTCCTAGTATCATGTCATCAACCAAGATTCAAAGAGATACATGCATAAGATATATATAACCAACTAATTTTAAATATAAAAATGACGTCGATCACTTAACTTACAAAATAGGTCGACTTGAATACTCAACAAAATGTCCTTTGTAAGACTGAAGAGACAACTCGATTGGTTCATCAACGCACTTGTTTTCCATTTTTGACGTCCCTTTGCCACTCTGTATACTCTCTTTTAGGTGATATGGTGGTGTCGGAGTGCAAGAATCTTGTATGTAGATCCATCTGAAAAATAGGCTTAACACATTTGTCAAAAACACAACAAAACCAAACCGAATCCGGATAAACTAGCAACTCGCCAAATTGCAATAATAATATGCTAACCCATTTTCTGCAAGTTTTCATATAAGCTCATACGTAATAGGCCCAACTTGTAACCAGCCCACTTCAACAAACAGGCCCTTCTCGGTCAAATACGTTGACCAAAAACTGGTGTGACCCGTGAGCCCACTAAACCTCGTGACTCTAGGTCACAAGCTTTCTCGGATCGACCCGAAGACGGCCCGTTGTAGCCCGAAACTTCCGAAAGCTCCTAGCGCCGCCTTCCTTTCAGTCTTGCTCACAGGGTCGGCGGTGACAACTGACGCCAGATACCACCATCACCCACGAGGGGTGGGCAACATCGGCGACACCACTTTGCTCTTGGTCATCATCTCCGGTCGACTTCCGAGTACAAACTCGTCGAAGCCCATCCTCAACCTGCCGCCATGGCAGCGAGCTTCAAGTCGGCGACTTCCACAAGCCATGACCGGCGATGCTAGTGATAACATGCATTTAGAGAGTTATAATAGGTTGCATTTAGCTTAGTTATAATGCATATCATGCATGGTTTAAGTATAATTTGCATCTTTGTTCTCTGTGTGGTTGGAGTCGGAATCTACATGCTTTTATTGATTATTTCAAGTAATAGTGGATCCGAGGAGGAGACATGAGTTGATAACGCATTGGATGAGAATGTCTAGTTGATCGAAGAAGGTTACATGAAGATCTCAAGAGGTCCTGAGAAGAAGAAGCGAACCTAAACGAAGAACAAGTCTACAGAAGTTGTCGCCAGACATGCTGAACTTGTTTTGCACTTTCTGGAGGCCTCGGTTGTCTGATTGATTATTATGACCATGCGTTGGAAAGCTCTTTCAGAGAGCTACAACTTTCATGTTGACGTCGAGAGCTAATTCAAGACGGATTTTCCGTGAAAGACCAATGCAGCGGCCGCCGCATGGTGTGCAGCGGCCGCCGCCAGTACCGTCGCAGAGGAGTTGGAGAAAATTGTTGATGCTGCGGCCGCCACATACATGCAGCGGCCGCCGCATCTGCCGACATCAATTATACACTGCGTTTTATTAAATGAAAACCCTAGAACCTTTTGATTTCTTTTATGGCCGACTTTGATGTTTTAAAAGGCCGAGTTTTATGTTATTTTAATCACTTCTATTCTATTCTTACTTTTCATCAGACAATTAGAGAGAGAGCGATGTTCGCCATGGGCGACTAAACTCTCTTCGTTCTACTCGCAATTTGAAGCTTTATTTGGATTGATTGTGAGTTTCTGAATCTTGTTCCTTATTTCCTATATTGAATGCTTCAACTTCTTTGTGCTTGATTGTTTATTGTTTTGTTCTATCTTGTCTGGCCAACTTGTTAGATCAATTCAATTGCTAGGGTTTTGTAGATTCCTGATTGCGAACCTTAACCCAAGTAGCAAACTTATCCCTTTAGAGCTTATTGAACTAATTGGATGGGTAGGAAGTTGGATATGTTGTTAAATCCCTCTTTAGGGACTGCAAATACCTTGGTTAATCTCTGAACTTAAAGCTATCAATTGGGTTAAATCCTTCTTTAGGGATTGTTCGATTGATAAGGGTTTCTAGGACTGATTGGACTAGTAACTATATTAGGTCGGGACAAGGGCATTCATAGGAAGACTAAAAGGACAAGAGGAAGTTACAATATCAATTCAACCAAATAAAGTGGATAGTTGTAGGTAGATCGATCTTCTCTAAATTGTTTTGCATCAACTTGTTTATAGTTTATTTTGTTTTCTTTCTTATTTCAATCACCCAAAAATCCCCGTTTTCACTAATTGGTAAATACACATTTCAAATGAATACTTGATTCTCTGTGGGATCGACCTCTTACTTACTTGCTATACTAGTTTGTAGGTTTGAGTTTTATTTTGATACGGTTTATGCGACTAAAAACCGTTCATCAGCTAGCTTCCCTCCTCAGTCGCTATTGGTCTTAGGCGGTTGCGCCGCAGCCTCCAAGTGCTACACCGAGGAGCACGAAGGTAGTGGCGCAGCCAAGCCCTAGGTCTTCAGCGTTTTGTGAAGAGGAAGAATGAGTACCAATAGTAAAGCCCCAAATCTCAACCCACATCTCAAAATTCAATCAAATCTACCAAATTTAGCATAGGTTTTGTTGATTCTAGGCTAGAGTTCTGAAATCCGTCCATCTCCGTGCCAAACCAGAGCCACTACGTCTCAAGTTCAAGATCTAGAGGTTGTACGGTGCGGAATCGAGAAGAAGGAGAGGCTCAACTCACTCCTTGCCGCATACGCTCTAGGCGGTGGCGTCGCTACCTCCAATTGCTCCGGTAGGGAGCACGGTTGCAAGGTTGACGCCGCCAAGCTCTAAGTCTGGCCGGGAGATCTCGACCACGGAGCAGAAACAAATCGATCAATATTAATCAACACTTCACCGATGTCCAGTTCATGAGAGCAAGAACGGATCCAGCCCTCTTCGATATCTGCTCAAAATCTCTCAAAACCAAATTTTCAAGGTTCAAGAAATCAGGATCAAAATCCAAAATTCAAGCACATGTTAGATCGAAAATAAAACTCGAATTGATAGACAACAATTCAATAAGTTAAGAAAGATGAGCAAGAGGTTGAAGAAGACTCATCCTTTCCCAAACTTGGCTAGGAGGTATGTTTTGATCGGCTCCATGATCTCAGAAAACTCTTCCCTTGGATTCTCCTCCGATCAACCATGTTCAATCCTTTGACGCATCAGTGCTCGTAGTTCGAGCCATCCAAGGCTCCAACTTTAAGAGATCGAGCAGCTTTCTGTATCCGATCTCCATGGCGATCACAGTCCAACGAAAATACGTTTCTCACTGTCTGTTGGAAAACAACCCTGCTGGAACATGCGACAAGCAACAAACTTGCTAAAGAGTGTTAGTGGATGTAGGCCGAACTCATTTCTGTGTAGGGGCTAGGGCTGCGGTGAAGCGTGGTATGGAGACCACTAAATGAGAAACGTATTTGCCCCCGACAGAGGTGCAAATCGTATGTGAGGCAACGTCCCCCAAGGATTTCACCGGCTTCTCTCACAGGTGCACTCGAGGGAGAGAAGATGGAACTGGAACAGGCGCTCAGAATAGGAAAAGGGTAGGAGAAAACAAGAGAGGGAGAGAGGCGATTGTGTTTCGCTATGTTAAAAGTCAAGCCTTTGATCCCTTTATATAGCTGTGAAATCAATCCTTAAGCCACAAGCAAAAGGAAGATTTGAGTCTATCTTCAGAAGATCTTAACTTATCTAAAACCGTTTGAAAGGATAATTTTGTGAAAATAAATCCAATGGAAAATAGATATTCCCTGATAAATACTAACAAGTTTATCTGTAATATCTTCGGCCTCAAGAAAAGATATTTTCCACAAAACTCCATCTCATCCTTTACCTCTCAATGTAGGTGACGGAAGAGTCTCCTTAAAACCCTTTTAAGATACCCTTGAACATTCCATGTGGGATGGGGAAGTCTAAGAGACGTCTTAAAACCACCTACTCTAGGCATTATATCCAACAAAGTATTGCTTCATTAATTAATTAACCGACTAAACAGTACTAGATTCTCTTTCGAATAGGCCTCGAAAGGAGAAGGGAGATCGACTCAAATGCCAAGAGGTATCTATTCTTGAATTCACTCATTCGGTCTATCCTTTGAATGCATTTTTGCGAATATGTCCAAAAGACCTGGATTGTGGGTGAGATGTGTTTTGTGGGTGTGGTGCGAGAAAGATATCATTTGGACTTTGGACGCACACGCACACGCATATGGCAGGGTTTGGGTGAGAACAACTCTACCGGTAGAACGAAAGAAGTGATTCCATTAGTCTACAAGGGATTAAAATAATATTAAAAAATTAAAACACGTGCAGCTATTCCAAGGGTTCAAATCCCTTGTCCCCATTCTTGTCCCTCTTCCCTGTCCACAACAACAATAACAACATTCCCATTTTATCCTGTCGAAGTAGTTCCTTAAAATTCACATCTCTGCTAACAAATATCTTGTGTGACTCCAAGTCCCATAACTTGTATCCCTTTTGTCCAAAAGGGTAACCAAGTAACACACATTTCTTACCTTAGGCTACATTTTATCTCTATTGTCATAGGATACTGGAGCATAGCACAAGCTTCCAATGACCCTCAGTTCATCATAAGTAGATGGCTTCTTAAACAACCTTTCATGAGGAGTCAACCTTTTCAAGATCTCTATGGACATCTTCTTTATGAGATGAGTAGCTACAAGCACACCAAAATTTCAAGGGTAAACAAGCATGTATCCTCAAACATCTTACTATTCTCCCATTCCGCTGAGGGGTGTAGGGAATAGATTTCTGATGAATAATGCCCTTAGAGGCAAATAAATCAACACACTGCATCTGTAAAAATTCAGTCCCATTATCTGTTGATAGCATGCATTTAGGTAGGCATAATAGGTTGCATTTAGCTTAGTTAAGATGCATTTCATTGATGGATTAAGCACGATTTGCATATTATTTCTCTATGTTGTCGGAGTCGGAATCTACACGTTTTTATTGATTATTTCAGGTAATGGTAGATCCGAGGAGGAGACATGAGTTGATAACGCATTGGATGAGAATGTCTAGTTGATCGAAGAAGCTTACATGAAGATCTCAAGAGGTCCTGAGAAGAAGAAGCGAACCTAAACGAAGAACAAGTCTGCAGAAGTTGTCGCCAGACATGCTGAACTTGTTTTGCACTTTCTGGAGGCCTCGGTTGTCCGATCGACTATTATGACCATGCGTTGGAAAGCTCTTTCAGAGAGCTACAACTTTTATGTTGACGTCGAGAGCTGATTCAAGACGGATTTTCCGTGAAAGACCAATGCAGCGGCCGCCGCATGGTGTGCAGCGGCCGCCGCCAGTACCGACGCAAAAGGAATTCTGATGCTGCGGCCGCAGCATACATGCGGCGGCCGCCGCATCTGCCGCCAGCGCAGATACACATCGTTTTGATTAAATAAACCCTAGATGCTTTTTGGTTTTTGTTTATGGCCGACTTTGGGATCTTTGATAAGGCCACTTTTTAGTTATTTTGGAATCACTTCTATTCCATTCTATTCATTAGACGCTTTAGAGATTTTGAGCAATGTCTTCCCTGAAGAACTAAACTCATCTATTCTGCCTGCAATTTGAAGCTTTATTTGGATTGATTGTGAGTTTCTAATTCTCGTTCTTATTTCCTATATTTGAATGCTTCGACTTCCTTGTACTTGATTGTCTATTCTTTTATTCTATCTAGCCCGCGCAACTAGTTAGAATCAATTCAATTGCTAAGGTTTTGTAGATTCCTGATTGTGAACCTTAACCTAAGTGGCAAACTTGTTCCGGGCTGATTGAACTAATTGAATGAGTAGGAAGTTGAATGTGTTGTTAAATCCTTCTTTAGGGACTGCAAATACCTTGGCTAATCTCTGAACTTAAAGCTATCAACTGGGTTAAATCCTTCTTTAGGGACTGTTCGATTGATAAGGGTTTCTAGGACTGATTGGACTAGTAACTATATTAGATCGGGACAATGGCATTCATAGGAAACTTAATAGGACGAGAAGAAGTTACAAGGATCGCTTCAATCCAATAAAGTGGAAAATTGTAGGCAGAACTACTTCTCCTAATTGTCTAAAACAAATTCTTTTACCTTGCTTTCCTTACTCCGCTTTGATAAAAGGCGGAACTTTCACACACAAAAACCCCCCAAATTGGTTACTTTGATTGACACCTGAATTGCACTTGAGTTATAACTTTCCCTGTGGGATCGACCTCTTGCTTATTGCTATACTAGTTATAGGTTTGAGATTTACTTTGGCGGATCAACGAAAGGTTTTCCCTCCGTCATCTGCCCTCGCACTTTTAACTGGACAACCAAACTAATTCTCAACATAAACAAGGAAGTCAATGATTGCTTGGAAGACCTACATTTTGTTTTTGAGCAAAAGAGTCCAAGTGACTCTAGTACAATCATCAAGAATTGTAAGAAAATATGAGCAACCATCATAAGTAACCCATTTATATGGACCCCATAAATCCATATGTATTAGATCAAAAGGCCTATTGGCAATATTCACACTTCTCTGAAATGGAAGGTTGTGATGCTTTGATAAAGAACATGACTCACAATGAAAATCATCCAAAAGTGAGGAACTAAGCATTCTTAAATGTCTTAGCTTGGCCACGGAACTATGACCAAGCCTAGCATGAACAACTTCTAAGCTTATACTTGCTTTATTACCACTCTTCACCATACTGTCATTCTCTTCCTTTAAACTGGCCTGCTTAATTAGAGTGAATTCTATACAACTCATGCTCCCTAACTCCTTATAGAAGCACCTTCTTAGATCCAGGGTGCTGGAAATAAAAACAAGACCTTGTAAATATGGCTATGAAATCAATGTCATCAAGAATTTTCCCAAATCATAGTAATATGTGCTTAAAGTCAGGCACAATCAACTATTCATTCAAATTAATAGAATCCATCAACTGCATTTTCCCTTGTTGTGTTACAGATGTAATTGAGCCATCAGGTAATCCAATACGCACAGGTCTATTCAACCTCTTATTACAGGGTAATACATGGCAATCAGCTACCATGTGATATGTAGCTCTAGTATCTATTAACCACTCAGCCTGAGACTTTTCTTTCAAAACAGTATTAGCTATATTGAAAGGAATCATACATGCAAAGTTAGCAAAGGAACCATTGTTGCTTTCTATCTGATTCCTTCCCCTTATCTTGTTAAGAACTTCTTGGTAAACTGCATTCACCATGGCTGAGTCTAGGCTAACTTCTGCATCATCATCCAGGGGGCTGCTCTGCACCTGAGAGTTCATTGATCCAACTACATTTGCAGACCTTCTCCTTGTCATGCCATTCTTCTCCTTCTCCTTTAGCTCCTTAAACCGGTCAGGTATTCCCTGAAGGTTGAAACATTGTTAAGCTAGGTGCCCCTTCATGTTACAATATGTACATGTTAAATTGAGCTTAATCCTCTTAAGCTCTTTCCAATCTTTCACCTCCTTCAATTCTTAAAAGGTGAACTATTAGTTCCAGAAGGCTTGTACTGAGAGTTATTCCTTGAAGTTTGAAACATTATTAAGATAGGTGTCCCTTCATGTTACAATATATACAAGAGTTGCATAAGCATGTTACAAGATTCAATCTCTATATTCTTCAAATCACTAGTGCAGTTAGTTAGAGCTCCACAAATACATTCCAGAATTCTTTCTAATACCTGCAATTCATCCCAGCTTTGCTTCAAAATATCATACAGAACGGCCAAAGTCATGTTACCCTGCACAATATTTCCAAGCCTCTTCTTGATTTGAAATATGAGAGGGTGCATTAGTTTGTCCAAACCTCTCCACAAATGTCAAGATGAATCCACAAACATAAAACCTTCAGTAACAATCTAAGTCATAGAATTCAGAAGTCAGCATCTCACCATGTAATATGCCCTGATCCACCTTTCTAGATCAAACATTGCCAACAGCTGACTTAGCACAAGACCCATTTATAAACCCAAGCTTGCAAATGGCGCCAAGGGCCATCATAACATCACGACTCCATGCCATGTAATTAAGTACCATCAAAAGGTATAGCAACTAACTGTGCACCCGGATGATCAGAGTTAGACAAGAACAAAGGATCTCTAGGATTACCTTGCCCGTCCATGTCTTCCGGTGGCATGTGTCTAGAATTTGACCCTCCACTTGTAGTGAACATAAGCTATGCAGTAAGAAGAACCAAAGAAACACGAATCTACCCTCCAGATTCGACCTCAAGCTCTAATACCATATGAAAATATGAGCTAAAACAGCTAGAATAAGCTAATTTATGTGGTAATATGCAAAGAAATCATCAAGAGCACTTAGTGTTCTATATATAGTCAGAATAGGAAAAGTGAAAAAGGCATTCAATGCCCTCATCATTGGCGGCTGCAATCCCAAAACCCTACCTCATGAGAGTGAGTGCAGCTGCTCATATAGGGTTCCCTACAAAGGTCATGTGTCAAGCACATGGGACAATGTCCCTTAATACATAACAAGACAAAATGAGAGAAAGAAATGCTAGAAAGGACTAAGCACAATGACTAAGGAAATGTGCTGAAATATGATGATCAATGAGCATAGTCTTCATAGTATTTTGTCTAACTTATATAAAGATTAGGTGACTGCTTACCCAAAAAAAAAAAAAGATAAGGTGATTTAATAATTAGGAAATTTACATAAAACCACCCATTAAATTAGGGGGTTTCACTTAACCGCCCAAAAATTTAATATTAAAGAAAACCACCCTTTAAATGCTTTTCATTTACAAATCACCGCCCCTTCATCTACTTTCATTAATTTATCATTAAATATATTATATTTAAATATTTTTAAACTCAAATTTGATTATAAATATATTTAAATTTTGAATTTAAGAGCTCGGTTACGTTTTAGGGACCATTATTTTATTTTATAATAATACTAATAAATATAGCTTAGAATTATTATCTCAATTTAGAGTGGAAAATGTTTATAAATTTTAAATTATTATGTAAATTAATCTTTTATTGATAATATGATCGGAAATCATAATTTCTATTTATAAAGGTAAAAATAACCTTAAATATATTATTTATTTGTTGTTTAAATATTTTCATTCAATAATTAACCTTTCCTAAAAATTCAAAAAGGTATGTAATTAACATAAATTGAGATATTAATTCTAAGCTATATTTATCAGTATTATTTTAAAATAAATAAAATGGTCCCTAAAATGTAATCGAGCTCTTAAATTCAATTTTAAATTTATTTATAATCGAATTTGAGTTTAAAAATATTAAAATATAATATATTTAATGATAAATTAATGAAAATAGATCAAAGTGTGGTGGTTTGTAAATGAAGATCATTTAAATGGTGGTTTTATGTAATATTGAATTTAGTGGATAGTTAAGTGAAAACTCTTTTATTTAATGGGTAGTTTTCTCTCCCTTAGCGGAATGGGGCCTTAGACCATCTCCAATAGCTTCTTCAAAAATTTCTACAAAATGGAGAATAAAAGATATATTCTCCAAATTATTTTTGCTCTAACTTCAACAAGTTCTCCATTTTGTCCATTTGGAGAATCATTTAATTTTGGGGAATACTGCAGATTTGGGGAAACTTCTCTATTTCTTTTGCTGTTTTCCTGTTTTGGAGAATGAAATGGGGAATCTATTGGACCAAAAAACAGCTAAAATTCTCCAAAAACCACCAAAATCCCCATTTTAGAGAAGCTGTTGGGATGCTCCCCGTTTTTCTACCCAAAAAAATGGGTGGTTTTCGGTAATTTTCCCTTAATAAGTTTTGCTAAAGACAGAATTTATTTCACGCTATCAAAAAAAAAAAAAAAACACCTAACCACTCCGGTACTCCCACTCCACACCCACCACCTAGTACACAAAAACCGAACCCAACCAAAAATATTTAAAAAAAAAAAAGAGTGAGAGAGAGCGCCTCAAAACAAAAACTATATACAGTAGGTAACATTTTGTATATAAAACCGTGGACATCCTGCTTCCCTTCCATCCAGCGAACTCTGATCCACCACAATTAAGCATTAAGCTCTCGGGCTATCTAGGCGCCTACTTTGGTCTTGTATTTACTACGATCGATCAGAGAAATGGAGGATGGGGAGTCGGGTAGCATCGAGCTGGGGAGCAGCAGGAGGCAGAGGCAGCTGCAGCGGAAAGAGGACAAGATGCCGGTGATGGAGGCTCCCCTCATTGGAAGTGGAAGCGCGAAGACAAGATCCTACCCGAATGGTGTGAAGAGAGGAGTTTCGGTGTTGGACTTGGTGGTGAGGCTTGCCGCCTTAGCGGCTGCTTTAGCCGCCACAATTACAATGGGTACCACCGATCAGACTCTTCCTTTCTTCACCCAGTTCTTCCAGTTCCATGCCCAATACAACGATCTCCCTACTTTCACCTACTTTGTCATAGCCAACGCCATAAGTAGCGCATACCTCGTATTGTCGCTGCCTTTATCAATAGTCACCATCGTTCGCCCTCTGGCTACCCCTCCAAGGCTCCTCCTCATCACCTTCGACGCTGTAAGTATCAATATATTAAAGATAAGCGCACATAACCATACATATCTTTAATTAATTAAAAAACATACCATACCAATGCATTGAATTGCATCATTTGCAGATTGCGGTGGCCTTGACAACATCAGCTTCGGGTTCGGCTGCAGCCATAGTGTACTTGGCTCACAAAGGAAACGTCAATGCCAACTGGATTGCCATTTGCCAGCAATTCGACAGTTTCTGCCAGAGGACGAGCGGAGCCGTTGTCGCCTCCTTCCTTGCCGTGGTTCTCTTCATCATCTTGGTCATCCTCTCTACCGTTGCTCTCAAAAGCTAGCCCCCGTCCAGGGCTTCTAAGCCATTTTATCAATCTCCCCGCCCTTCATTTTAATACTGATCTATTACTTGTACCCTTAAGGCAAGCGGTGGCCTGCTTCATAATATGGTCTCCTTGGGTTAATTCGTGTCTGTGAGGGCTCATTCCAGAGTTCATTTGAGTGTTGATCCACCAGTATATTTTACATATATAGGTTTGTTGAGTTGGACCTAAACTGTACCTCAAAATCAATACTACATCTCTTGTTTCCTTGCATCGCATGTGCTGTTCAGATGCAATCTTATACTTGCTTTGATTAGTCTGGACTCTTTCTGCTACTTAATTCACTAGTGTCATAGTATTTAAAAACCAGCATGTTTGTCTCCCAATAATGAATAATGTTTGCTAGAGAGAATTACTCTCAACACAAATTGAGGAATGGTGCACGGAGATATTTCCCTAATGAAACCCTGAACAGCAAGGAGTTCGATACTATGCAATTCAGTTTCAGTCAAAGGGATCTATTCGTGGGTCATGTTCGCTTGCCATTATCAATCCAGTGCACAAGCAAACAGGGCACATCACCTGCAAGAAATAGGTTAATAATCAGTCAGTATGTTCGGACACACAAAGTAGAAGCAGAATTCTTTAAAGGGCATCTTTTATCTTTTTGGTTCGCAATCAATATCAGAGGGTCATAGGCTATAATATCTAGAACTGCTAAATACCTATCTTCAATTATAGACAAGTATTTATACTCTCGAAGGAGCGCTGAAAGGTAACTAAAAAGATTGGAACCTAAGGCCAGTCTCATTTTTTGTTACCTTTCCAGCCCCAGAGCAGTTTGTACACCTCTCAGTCATGGGTAGTCTCAGAGGCTGATCAGTATCTATTAATAGTAATGAAATTGGCTTGGTGCTCAAGACGACCCCGCTGGCAGCACATCTAGCACAGGCTAAGTATCCTATCCAAAAGCCAAACAGTTAATTTAAGATTACCAGGGCTAGAATGTAATCCGAACACATAGCCAGGTGTCAACCAAGAGATTCATATTTAAGATTCATAATAATAATAAATGAGAAGACAGGTTTCATCACATGGAATAGAGTAATAGAGGATCAGGCAACAAAAACTACAATTGTAAGTAACATTCTCAATTCCAAAAAAAAAAAACTTATTGTAAATTTATCTAAAATAATGCATTATGCTATAGTTGCTTCAAGGAATTCGGATCATTATCTTTTGCACCCTTGTCAACCAGAACTCGAAACCATGCATATCAACATGCACAAAAGGTAACATTTCATCGGTTTGAGAATGAAAATGTATTATGAATACATAGATATACCAGTTCCAAGGCAATATTTGCATCTTTTCTTCTCTTGTAGACGAACATTGTTAGCCTCAATTAGCATCAAACATGAAATAACTCCAACTGCTCCACTAGAGAAGGATGCTACAATAGGATCAACTTGGCTTGATTTCACCAGACAAACCATGAAAGTTAAGGTCAGTAAGGGAGCTGAAAGCTACAACTCTACCAGATCCCTGCATTTTGACTAAAAGTATGGGAATGATTGCTAAGCTTACTAGGAATCTTTTGAGATGTGACAAGATGAAGGAGTCGATTATAAGAATATCACACTAATTGTTGACAAAGAAACGGATATGCTTAATTAATACCTTAGTTGTGAAGGCAAGTGCAAGCTCTGGATAAAATCTGCATAGGAGGTGCCACCAATCCCCAATTTCACCTCAAGCTGCCAAATAAAGCTCAATCATATAAGGAGCAATGTATAAAAGGAGTCAACCATAAATCTCTTTTGGATTTAGCTCCCTTCACACAAGCACTATTTCGAAAGTCTTAGTCTACATACCAAAAGCTATAATCTCTTCACACCCCCACCCCCCACCCCCCCAAAGTTCACAGCATAATCGGTGCTCTGTTACTAATGCCAATTATTAAAAACAAGAATACCTAACCCCTCAAAGGATTTTAGTTCTTTTTTTTTAATCATATGTTACTTCCAAGTAAACATATCAAAGAATAGTCCATTTCTAAAAAAAAAAATTGAAAAAAAAATAGCCCAACTTGACCTTCATAGGATCAGACTTTTCAACCCATGACCCGAAGTCCAGAATTGCTTGACCCATAATTCAATGAACTAACCTGTAATTGACCCGAAACTTAAAATGTCCCAAATTTTAATTTACAAAAACCCACAATCCATCCTGAAACCATACAAGCCTGGGAATTTTAGTGTTAAGGTTGAACCTTTCAACTTGTAGCTTGAAATTACCTAACACACAAATGATCTGAACTCTTAGTTACCAAAGGAAAACCTACCACCCTGACCCAATTGATAGGCAAACTATAACCAATGAAAAATATAAACCTCACAAGAATAATAATACAAAGAAAAACCTAGAAGAATGGTGTTAAGCCCAGTGGATACCATATATCTCCAATGCATTTTGGCATTGAGTCTCCGCACCACCACAAACAACTTTTCTACCCATTCATGGAATAACGATTACAGTCCTATACAGTTACATTTAAGTCCAACAAAATTACCTAAATCAAAATGCAAATTTATGTTGGTAATCTCTTTCCAAAATGGAAAATGATTTGAGTTCTCAAAGTAATAAACCTAACGAAGAAAGATTCATCTCATGTATTGTGAACTTACGACTGGAGCAATAAGGCCACCAAAGAGAATAATCCCAGATATGAATGAAAAGCTTGTGAAGTACAGCTGCTTTAATGTCTTTGGTGTCTACATGAAAAACAAAGATAACACAAGCATTAGACAATTTTGGCAAATATAAGAACATGAATGAACAACACGATTATAACCACATTTTATTTCTGAATCGACCAATTACTATGAATACTGCGGCATCAAATGCTCATGGATATGGCAGCCGTCTACCGAGACAAAGTTTACATTCTGCTCAGAGATTATCCAGGAGCAAGTTGCATTTGTTTATTTAAGAAATTTTTATTTCTCAAAATATTTCTCGGGAGTGAAAAATTTGAAAGAAAAATTATTCATGTTGGAAACAAACTTACAACACACTTTGGATAGAGGGTTTAATATAATGTCTTGTTTGGATTTATATTGTATACTGTCATGGCCAAAGATAAACATCACATTAGACTATTAGAGGGTTCACTAAAGTCCCAATACAACAACCTTCCCAGATCAGATACTATAAAATCACATGTAATTATTTGGGCTTGTTGAAAAGCCACTTTCCTTCTAGCCATTTTTGAGATGGGTTGGCTTGTAGATAATAGCATATCTGAATAGTGGATCTTTGAACTACCAGATTTGGAAGGAAGGGAATGGATGACGGCATATCAGGCATTTCATCCACTGCCTCCCTGCCTCCATCGTCAAATTCCATGCCCTTCATCCGCTGCTGAACTCGTAATCGCCTCACCTAAAACATGAGCAAATTGGCAGCAAAAAGGGAAAGCAATTCACTTCTCAATTGAAAAGAGTCAAAATGAGCTGATGCAACTGTGATACAAATTGCAGGTGAAAAGTTCCACCTCTTCCATGAGAAGAAAAATCCTATTACGTCTGCTCCTGATATTGTCCCGGATTTCTTGCATCTCCATCCGAATAAAATCCTGAGCTGTATCAGGACCTTCAATAATGCAAAAATTGCTGCATGCACAAATTTAACAGAAAGAAAACATCCCAACTCTCAACATCCCAAAAAAAGAAGAAAGAAAAGAAAAGGGAATTCGCTCATTAACAGGCTCGGTCGCCAAAAATATTCAGGTAGGGCGAAATTATGGACAAAAATCCTTTGTAATTCTTCATCTTCTAGAATGAGTGGACTAATTCAACTCGATTGTATAGTCTAAAACGATTTCATTTCCACAAGAAGAACCAAAAATCGAATGCGCTATCAACTGGTAGCTGATCTATCAAAAGCACGCACAAACAGGAAATAGCAGCTGAAAAGGGGAAAGCAGGGACGAAATGGAGCTAGCTAGGGTTTTGAAATGCAAAAACCTCTGAGAAGAAGAGTCTCCACTAGATGGAATGGAATCGGAGGAATCCATGGAACAATAGCCTGTTATGACGCGGCGGCGGCGGTGGAGACAGGCGAATTTGAAAGAAGAGAACGACCTCCCACGGTCGCCATGGAAATACGTAGAAGAAGATGAGATGGTGGTTGCAGAGACAGTTGGAGACGATAGCCGGAGATAAAGAGAAGTCATGTCTTTTGGGTTCTCTTGCTCATGACATTTGACGGACAGAGAAGAACAGAAGAGAATTGGGGTGATAAAATCTTTTTTTTGGTCGAAAATTGGGGGATAAACTGATAGCAAGTATACCTGCAAAGATCGATCCTGGTGATTTTTTTTTTCCAACTGTCTTTAGGATGTGTTTGGTAATGATATCTACATATCATATATTAGATATCGATATCGATCAGCTGATATCTTGATATCCTCATTTGGTATGCTGTAAGATATCAGATATATATGCTGTTTGGTAAGATATCACACATTTTGTAAATAGAAATAAACATACCATATTGTAGAAACCCTAGGCAAAAACGGAATTAAGGCAGCATAAACAAAGAAAGCAAAGATGCAGCAAACCAAGGCATGGCTGAGGGTGGTGTCCGATTAAAACTCAGCAACAACCAAGAAGAAAGCGAAGATGCAACAAATCAAGAAGAAAGCAAAGATGCAGCAACAACGAAGAGGAGAGGAGATGCAGCAAAAACGGAATTAAGACATGGCTGACGGCGGTCCGACTCAGGGAAAGGGGAGAGGAAGAGGAGATGAGGTGTACCTGAGGAAGCGAAGAGCGTGCAGCAGTAGAGAGGGCGAGCAGAGGCGAGAAGCGAAGAGCGTCCAGTAGAGAGTGCAAGAAGACGGCGAGAAGCAACGAGAGAATCTGATATCTGATATCAGGGTTTCATACCTCCCAAAATTGGGGGATATCAGTTTTGGGTCGGATTAGTATATCAAGTGATATCAGGATATCACTTGATATTTATACCTTGCCCCAACCAAACACTAGATATCAGATATTGTTCTAAAAAATCTTTACGAACGTCGGAGTCGCCCACTACAATCCCAACTATCCGACTCTGAAGGCCACCTAAGGAAAAAGCATCCATAAATTATTATAATATGATAGGGGATAATATTTACACCGCTAATTTCTACTATTTTCACCGCTAGTCATCGCACCATGTTGCGGTGGATTAATTACGAATAACCGAACCCACCGTTGTATAGTACGCCGTTGTATGGTACGTTGGGTGGAAACCCACCGTATGATACGGTAGATCAAATAACCATAGACCGGACCGGACCGAAAGTTGTTATATGGCCACCGCATCAAGTTGCGGTGGACTATCATTAACATTAATTATATCTTTTAACAATAATACGTGAGGACAATTGATAAAAAAAAAAAATTAAATTACTAACCCACCGTATTGTAATGCGGTGGGTAATGCGGCAATGCCCAGCTTCAACAATGGACCCTCGCACATTCAACAACTTCAACAATGGAACCCTACACGGCGAGAGCGGAGGCCGAGCGCTGGCTACACGACTGGTGATCGCTTTGCCGTAGGGGGGAGCTCCTCGATCACCGGCCGTGACCTAGTCGGGAGCAAGACTTCGCGAGCCCCACACGGCTAGTACTCCATCCTCGAGCTGCCACACCTTGTCCACGACCACGACATGACCGCCTCGCAGTAGGGGGATCGAGGCAGTGCAGTGGTCCTTCGTCGGCGTCGGTCATGGCTCATGGCTGAGAGACGAGGTGTAGGCGCTCATGGGGGTGGTGGAAGCCAAGATGGAGACCATGGCTCATGGTAAGAGCCAGTGGCGGAGCGAGTATTCTCGGCCAGGGGGTGCTAAAAAAATTTCGTGTTTTTTGGTGTATACTTATTAAGAATATTTTTTGAAGAAATATTGAAAAAACACTAAAATTGTGATTTTTAAAAGGTTTTTTTTTGTATTTAAATAGTTGAGAGTAACAAAAAAATAAGAATTACTTTTAAAATAATATTGAAAGAAAAGGTTAAATGTATAATTTAAACATAAATATGATTTTTTTTTAATAAAATAGTTGATAGAAATAAAAAAAATAGAGAGAGAAATGAATAAGAATTAGTGATATAGAAAAACAAATAAAAAGTAAAGGAGTTGAGATTTGAACCCAAGACCTCTTAATTTTTTGATTTTGATTCTTCTTCTTTTCTTCTTTTACCACTTGAGCTAGATAACACTTTTTCTTCCTTTACCACTTGAGCTAGATAGCACTATTGTTTCAAATATCACTTAAAGATGTTATATTACCTTAAAAATATTAAATATAAAAAAAAATATTTTTTTTGTATTTTTTTTTTCCGCCAGTGGGTGCTCGAGCACCCCCAAGCACCCCTGATTCCGCCACTGGCAGGAGCGTTGGCTGTGAGGCATCAATTGTTCAAAACAAAATTTAACGTACAATTGATTGTTTTAATAACAAACAATTACTGGCCATTACAAAATCTAACATTTAGATGGTGGACTTTGTGGTTGGTGAGGAAGCAAATTATATTCAGAAATGCCCAGATTCCTTCTCTAGTGGGCATTAAAAAAATTATTCTGGAAAATATTGATAGCTGGAGGAAAACCACGAAGTTGGACATTGTAGACGATGAGGATCCTATTATCCGGAAAGGAGGAAAAGTCCATCCTAAAAACGTCAAAAGCACTACTCGATGGAAAAAACCATCCGTGGGTAAATACAAACCAAACTTTGATGGATCATATTTGTTAGATGGGAAGAGCTCCATTGGCTATATTATACGGGGCTGGAATGGCATCCCAATCAGCATGGATGGTAGGGAGATTGGGGGACACTCTCCTATTATGGCAGAAGCATTGACACTACGACTTGGGGTGGAAAGGGCCAAGGAATTAAACATCGACAGCTTAATCATTGAAGGGGACTCAAAAATAATTATAGATTTCCTAGAGACACAAACAAGTTGTCCTTGGGAAGTAGAGCTAGTTATGTCAGTTATTCAGACAATTCTCCTAGGTATAAAGAATATAAGAGTTTCCCATATTCCCCGTCTTGGTATCCGGGTAGCTGATAAGGTTGCACACCTTTGCTACTCTATCAGGGGACCTGATCTATTCAACCACATAGGTCTTCTTGACCTCGTCCGACAAGATGCTTTCGGGTAGAGTTTTCTCACCCGAATTTTTACATAATAAAAAAAAAAGAATTACTGGCCATTGGAACTTGCCAACTTGGAAGTGCAAAGAATTTGGGCATTGGAATACAGAGGGTGGCATGTTGTTACTTTAAATACTTAATCAAATCAACGGGATCAATTACACTCAATTACAATCAATAGGAAATAGGATGAATGAACACACATAATTACTTTCAAATTTCAATGATTTTAAAAATAATTTATTTTTCATTCTTTCTGTAATTTTTTGGAAAACTGGGAATTAGAATTTAGAATATAGAGGGAGGAGGAGAGATAGATAGATCTGTTTGATAGCACACATGAGATTTGAAGGTGAGGAGCGGCGGCGCTATTCGAGTGCATATAGCCTTATCTCACAAAACAGAATGGTGGGGGAAGTAGTAACTTATTCGATTTGGAAACTAGATATTCAACCAAAGGTCAAAAACATCACGTGGAGATTGTCAACTCGGTCTCCTTACAAAGGCCAGACTGGCGTTCCGTGGTGTGTTGGTGCTAAATGCATGTGTGTTTTGCAATAATGATGTTGAAGATGATAGTCACTTGTTTCTCGAGTATCGCACACCCTTCAAGGGATACTCACATGAGAGGATCAACATCAAACTCAAACATTAATACATCAATCTAGAGATATTAGACCAATAATTAATTTAATTGAAAATAGACTTAACAATGAACACAAAAGTCTTTTGGCGACAAGACGATGGACTACCTGGTTTTTCAGAAACCATATCACTTTCTCTAACACAACAATTCTCACCATCTCCGAGATCAACTTGATGGTTAAAAGATCTATGGATAGTTGGTCTATAGCTAGTTAATTTAATGACGGAGTGGATTCCAACTGCCAAAAAGGCTGCCCGCTTAGAGGACAATACAGAGAGCACAAGAATAGAAAGACAGTTAAGTAGAAGAAACCACCTATAGGCACATTCAAGCTAACTTTCGATGGTTCTACATCGCTAATCAAGATAGTTCTTGTGGTTACATCATCAAAGATTGGGAAAGTCACCCAATAATTATGGGGCATCAGAATGTGGGAAGACATAGTTATCCTATCAAGGCAGAAGCTCTAGTTATTGCAAGGAGTATAGAAAGTTAAGGTATCAGGTATTGCAAATCTCCAGATTGAAGGATATTAATTGATTACAATCACACAAATGTAGGATAACTCTCCCCGTCCATGGGAGATCGAACTTCTCATGTCAGATATTAAATTGCTTCTCTAAGGAGTTGGAGAAATTTCGTTATCTCATTTTCCCCGTGATGACAACAAAGTAGCCGATAAGGTCGCACACAGTAGGGGTGGACATTTATAATTAATTGCTATTTCAATTAGCAAAATTCAATAACGCCTATCTATATAATACTTTAATTTAGAAGACTTTGCTTAGGTGTCAGATTCTCCTTAATCCTCTCATTTCCACAAATGAAGTTTTTTTTTCCTTTTTTAATTATTTATTTTCTTTAATTTTTTTATTCTTCTCTTTATCTCTTTAAACTAATCACATTTTTTTTCTTTTTTTCTTAACATATATATTTACTAACTATCTATATAATACTTTAATTTAGAAGACTTTGCTTAGGTGTCGGATTCTCCTTAATTCTCTCATTTCCACAAATGAAGTTTTTTTTCCTTTTCTAATTATTTATTTTCTTTAATTTTGTTATTCTTCTCTTTATCTCTTTAAACTAATCACATTTTTTTCTTTTTTTCTTAACATATATATTTACTAACTATAATACTTTAATTTAGAAGACTTTGCTTAGGTGTCGGATTCTCCTTAATCCTCTCATTTCCACAAATGAAGTTTTTTTTTCCTTTTTTAATTATTTATTTTCTTTAATTTTTTTATTCTTCTCTTTATCTCTTTCAACTAATCACATTTTTTTCTTTTTTTCTTAACATATATATTTACTAACTATCTATATAATACTTTAATTTAGAAGACTTTGCTTAGGTGTCAGATTCTCCTTAATCCTCTCATTTCCACAAATGAAGTTTTTTTCCTTTTTTAATTATTTATTTTCTTTAATTTTTTTATTCTTCTCTTTATCTCTTTAAACTAATCACATTTTTTTTCTTTTTTTCTTAACATATATATTTACTAACTATTGGGCTTAATTCAAAACATTGTACTTAATCTAATATGACTTTTGGTCTTAACTCAAATTTATTTACTAACTATATACTCTTAATTTATAATACTTAATGCTTTTGTGTCATTTTCTCCTTAATCCTCTCCTTTTCACCAATTAAGTTTTTTTTCCCTTTTTAATTATTTATTTCCTTTAATTTTTTTATTCTTCCCTTTATCTCTCTTTAAACCAATCACATTTTTTTCTTTTCTAATCTTAACATATTTACTAACTATTGAGCTTAATTCAAAACATTGAATTCAATCTAATTCTAATATAACTATCTATATATCTATATCTATAATACTTTGATGTAGAAGACTTTGCTTATATGAATTTTATCTTAACCTTTATTAATATTTTATAATTTTTTTTATATTACTAAGATTTTCGTTTAAAAATCGCGCCATGGCGCGGGAATTGTACTAGTTTGAATTGAAATGACCAGGTAACTGTCATCAATTAATTGCATTTTCAATTGAATTAACCGGTTAATTGAGAATTGAAAACACACCCCATCCCTAATAACCAGTGACATTGCCGCGGCCGCCCTTAATCCTCCAAACCACCATGGCCAAAATTAGACCTGAGCAAGCATGAGTTAGCCCGTCCAGTCCGCTCGTCCGCTTTGTTGGACATGTATGGACAGGAGGCAAAGTCCAAGCGGGCAGCTAAGTCCTGCCCACGTCCGTAGCGGGTACGGGATTGGGAAGACAAATATACCAGTTACGGGCCGCTAGACCCACAACAGGTACCCGCTATTTTTATTTATTTATTAAAATACACATTTAATAAATATTATTATTAATTATTAATTTTTATAAGATAAAAAATAGAAGGAAAAAAAAATCCATACCTTAAATCCCTAATCTATACTCTGTCTATACACTGTATAGTCTGTATACATATACACACATGATACATTTAGGGCTGGAAATCACCCGTGGGTGACCGACTCACCCGACCTACCCGACCCGATTATTAGGGTGAAAACCCGAAAAAAATCGGGTGACGGATGGGTGATGGGTCGGGTGAAATGGGTGATGTGTCGGGTGATGGGTGATATATTTTCCACCCATTACCCGACCCACTTAACCACCCGTTAGCCCATCCGATTATTATAAAAAAAGAGGCTAGTATATAAATAATACTACGTATAATTTAACATAACTAACATGTTTCTCCTTTTCTACCTCTACTTTCTCCATTTTCTAAGTGTTCTTGTTGAAAAGGTCTAAAAAAATTTGCATTATTTAACTCGATGTCTTTTGAAAATAATAAAATTTCTTTTATTTATTTTGCATATACAGATAGAGTGTAAGCAATTTGGCTCTTTCCAACGACTTTGTCAGCATTTACTGTATTAATACATGATTAACCAATATTTTCCCAATTTGTCATGAGACTCGTAACAATAATCCTCTTAATGCAAATTAAGATATTAAAGAAATTACCAAATCAAGATATTAAAGAAATGACACATGAGTCTGTTTTCTAAAGACATATTTTTTCTAAACTTTTTATTTTATATATTGAGTCTAGTAACCGAGTTAAATTCATCTCATTTAGTTTGATATTAAACTTCTAATAATAATTTTGTAAGTTAAGGATAGTGATATAATGTATGAATAAGTTTTTTTTTTATTAATTTAGTAAGATTCATACGTTGTCATGGTTTATAAAATTATCGAATATGAATGATTTTTAGGTATGTCTTGTGATTGTTTTTTGTAATTTCTTCACCCGATTAACCACCCGACCCACCCGATTCACCCGACGGGTCGGGTGATGGGTGAAACATTAAACGGGTGGGTAATGGGTCGGGTGAATTTTTTTTGTGACGGGTCGGGTGAAAAAATAGGTCCACCCATCCATCACCCGACCCATTTCCACCCCTAGATACATTGTGCATATATGCACACACACTGTCACACTGTAATACATGAATATTATCAGGTGATATCATATATATATACACACTTTAATACACATGAATATATATGCCATTTGGTGTATATTATATATTTGATATATATACATAACTAGTGTAAGTCCCGTACCGTGTACGGAAAATACATTAATATAATATTATAAATAATTTATATAGATTCCAATAAATAAAAAATAATAATCTAAATATAAATCATATTCCCACTAAAAAATAATATAGATATAAAAAAAATTAGTTCGATGGATTATAAAAAATCTAAATATCTTTTATTTAGATTTTCTCAAAATATAAATAAAATTCACATTTATATGGTAAATTTTTACTATTAATTGAATCTCATGTAAACTGTAATTAAATAGATAACTGTTTTTTAAAAATATTTTAAAATTGTTTTTTATTAAATATATAGTATATATTTATTATGTTAGTTTACTAAAATATTTATCCACATAATCCATCTAATATTTTGATAAATTATTTTGGTCTTAAAAAGTAATATCGATATAAATAAAATAACAATTATTAAATAATTAATTTTGATATAAATAATTTTTTCAACCAAAAAATAATCTTAGATATAAATAAAATATTACTTATTAAACACTAAATATTTATCTATTACGAGTAATATTTTTGGTTAGTATGACTATGAATTTTTTTTTTCAATATACTCCTTGGTTTTTACTTTTACCGGGGCTGTGTGCGCGCGCGCGCGTGTGTGCGCGTGTGCGTGTGCGTGTGCGTGTGTGTGGAGAGAGAGAATAGGTAACTTGTGCACACCCCTTAGGGTGTACCTTGTGCACAATTGTGGGCCATTGATCGGATGGTGATGGATGGATGAGATTGAGAGAATAGGTAACTTGTGCACACCCCTTAGGGTGTACCTTGTGCACAATTGTGGGCCATTGATCGGATGGTGATGGATGGATGAGATTAAAATGTTTTTTTCTTTTTCTTTTTTAAGTTAAATCGGGTGGGTCCCCCACACATGGTAGAAAACCGCCTTTACTCGCCTAAGGTTTGCGCGTGTGAAGTACTGAACGAGAGGGATGTGAAATTGTGTAATACTGGGATCGTCTTCAAGGTTGGATCCGCCACTACATCGTCTTCAAGATCCACCTGCAATCCTGAGAACGCAAGGAGGAGGCTAGTGGAGACGAATCGGAGGCAGGCCCACCCGGTGTTTGGGTCGGCTTTTCCGGGCGATGTGGTGTCGATGTTTAGGTATGGCGGTGGCGATATAGCGGCAGAGGTGAACTGGTGCGGCCAGGAGCGAAGAGGAAGGTTGGCGAACGGCAGCGTTGGCGATGGAGGCAGGAGATTCGTGGTCGGCGGCGGTGATGGGCGAAGAGGCTCCCTCCCTCATCCCCCTTTCAAAGCAATTGAAGTTCAATTTGGCAGCCATGAAAATTCGATTTGAGAGGTACGTAAGAAAGTGACGATGGTGGGGTGTGTGTGGGGTGTGTGTGTTTGTACGTGGTTGTGTTAGGGAATCGGCGAAATCTGGTTAGGGTTGAAATTTGTGTGTTTAATCAACATATGATTCTCGTATTATTCGGGGAAAAACTAAAAATTATTCAGACGAACGTGTCGAATTGAGTGTAGGTTTTCGAGATGCATAATTTGATTCATTATTCATCAATTATTCAAATGTATGTGTCAAATTTTTGTTACTAGTGGTAATGAGTTGGCTAATTATTCGGTGAAATCTGATTCATTATTCGTCAGTGTGTAGGGTTTACGAGATGCATAATTTGATTAATTATTCAAACGTATGGATCAATTTTTTGCTACTGGGGGTAATGAGTTGGAAAATTATTTGGTGAAATCTGATTCATTATTCATCGGTATATGTGACGAACAACGTAAAAAAACATTCATAATTACACAACATATATAACATTATTCG
The DNA here is from genome assembly GCA_963922045.1 of Persicaria maculosa. NCBI lineage: Eukaryota > Viridiplantae > Streptophyta > Magnoliopsida > Caryophyllales > Polygonaceae > Persicaria > Persicaria maculosa. The sequence goes on from OY998262.1 coordinate 70,292,190, forward strand.
GTGAAATATGAAGTATTATTCGTATAAATCGTAAGTATTATTTAGGGTGTTGGGGTTTCTTTTATTTGAAATTCATGAACAAAAAAAACAAAACATTATTCGGTAGCATGTGACAAATTATTCGGTAGAATTATGATTTTTTTTATGGGAATACGTGACAGTTACAATTACCCTCAACGTGAAAGATGAAACATTATTCAGTGAAATATGAAGCATTATTCGTATAAATCGTAAGTAATATTTAGTGGGCTTGGTAAATTTTGGTATGGAAAAAGAAAATATAATATTATTTGATAAAATTTGAGATATTATTCAGTGAAATTGACAAGTTTTCAGAAATAACGGAAAAAATTGGGACCCACCTACTATACTATAATTATTGACATGTAAAAAATAGCCAATTGATAAAAAAAAGGACCCACCGGCACCGGCTTGGACTTGTTGAATTGAAATACACGCTTTTTGTATTCAATTTGATGGTAGTGGAGGAATTAAGAACGTGGGCCCCATTTTCTATTTAAAAAAAAACTAAAAATCCTAATTAATCTTAACCATCCAATTCCTTCTAATTAACGACTAGGATTTGTGCACAAGGTATATCTTAAGGGGTGTGCACTCTGGAACCACTCCCTATATATATTAGGATGTACCTTGTGCACATTTATAGACCATTGATTGAAACAAATGGAAGGTGGAGATTAATCCAGATTTTTTGAGTTTTTTAATTAAAATAGAATGGGTCCCACATAAATCTCACCTTCACTCTCCCTCCTTCTCTTCTTTGTGCGTGAGTTCCAATTCCCATTTTCATTTTCATTTTTTTTATTTTTAAGATTTGGATGAGTGTAATTTTTTATTTTATTTTTTTTCTCATTTATCACTTCCGCTGAATATTCACGTAATTTCGTTTGTTTAAAAATTTGACGATTCCACCGAATAATGTTTCAAACTTCCATTCAATTCAGATCAAAATTTATCAATTCGACTGAATAATTTGTCACATGTTACCGAATAATGATTAGTTGTTTTTTTTTGTCAATTAAAGAAACCTCAAATATCTAAATAATACTTACAATTTATACGAATAATCCTTCATATTTCACCGAATAATGTCTCACATTTCACTGAATAATGTTTTGTTTGATGTTGTTAGACCAAAGAGTCCATATTCCGACGAATAATAAAACAGATTTCATCGAATAATTTACCAACTCGTTACCACTACTAACCAAAATTTGATACATACGTATGAATAATTTGACGAATAATGAATAAAAATTATGCATTTCGAAAACCCCACTCGCCCACCCCCCACCACCCACCCTCACCCATCGTTTCGATCGGCCGCCCCTGCCCACCCACCCCCACCCCACCCCTCCCCTGCACCCCACCCTCACCCATCGTCATCAATTCGACGGTTTTTAGATCGGCTGGCCTTGCCCACCCAACCACCCCCCACCCCCACCCTGCACCCACAGAAAAAAACCAGATGAAAGCAAAGCCCGCACTCTCGTCCCCACTCTCGTCGCCAGATCACAAGGCTTCCCCCGTCGCCGATTGCCCCCACTCTCGTCCACCCCTGCCGCCGCCAAGCCCGCACCCACGTCTCCTCCTTCCCCGTATGCACCACCACCGCCACTGCCACAAGCTCCAAATCGTCGATTTGCCTCCACCACACCCCACCGCCTTCGAATTGACGAATCCGATCAGAAACACCACCACAGCCCCTCCCCGCCTTCGACTCCGATTAGAAACACCACCGCCTCGCCTCAAGCTTTGGCTGGTTTGTCCTCGTCGGAATCCTCGTCGGTGTGGTCGAGCAGGATCGCCATCGATGGCGGCTGAATTGGAGGTGGTTATAATTGAGTAGTGAAGAGATTGAGGGAGCTAGGTTTTTAATAGGGGTTGCACACGCGCTTCATAGATGGAATTGGGCCTTCTTTTCCAGTTTTTTTTTTTAAAAATACTAATATACGTGGCATAAATCTAGTCATTCATTTCCTATAGATCAAGGGTCCGGATTTGTGCACAAAGTACACCCTAAGGGGTGTGCACAATTTACCTAATATCTCTCTCTCTCTCTCTCTCTCTCTCTCTCTCTCTCTCTATATATATATATATATATATATATATATATATATATATGCGGGACGGAACGAGATTCACTATTTTTTTGGATCAAATGTACACAGGGGTAGTTCGGTTTGCGGGTACGCCCGCAAACCGGACGGGCTTGGACACGCCCGCAATGCCGGACGGGCTTGGACACGACATTCAACCCGTTAAGCGGGCTTAGCCCGGCCTGCGCCCGCACCACCGGGACAATATCTTGGGTAAAACCCGTCCCAAGCCCGGCCCGTGCCCGCATTTGCCCGGGTCTAGCCAAAATCAAAAATCCAAATCTAGATTTTTAAATCTGTCCAAACAGAAAAACAAAAGAGGAAGATGCTTGCTCACAATCTCAAAATTAAAGAATCGCTCACAATCTCAAATTTAAAGAATCTCCTCTCTAAACCAGTAACCATGGGTCCATGACACGATTATCTCCCGATTTCTGGCAGATCTACCCCCATCAGATCTACCAGAATGAAGCCTACTCCCACAAAATTCACAAAAACAAAAACGAAAATCAGCAACACAATAAAAATTCACAAATGGAGATCTCTACATCAAAGAAGGAGAATAAAGGACTCGGTGGCCACCGTAGAAGACGAAGAGCGAATGGGAAACATGAAGCTCAGAAGTTTGCCATCGTTCCGGAGGATGTGTTAGAGATGTGAATGAGACCAAAAGTATTCCACATCAGAAAGTTGAACATATCAAGCTCAGAATAAAGGGCTTGATATGAACAAAGGAGCCTTAATATATAAACTAGTGGGTTACTTCTCCTATTGCCAATTGGTTTTAGGATGGAACCTCGCTCGGCTTATGTACTAGGCTATTAGCGCATGGGCGCACGTGTGCACACGACCCCCGATCTCGAGTTTCAACAGACTTCGGTATGGTATCAGAGCGGTTAGCCTAACGGCCCGTGTCGATCTTGGTCTGGGTTACCCAGTTGTCTAAGTCATAACTAGATGGTCATTCCTAGTTGGACTTGCGGGGGCGTGTTAGAGATGTGAATGAGACCAAAAGTGTCTCACATCGGAAAGTTGAACATATCAAGCCCTAGTATATGAGTCGGTGGGCTACTCCTTTTATTGCCAATTGGTTTTAGAATGGAACCCCACCTGACTTGTGTGCTAGGCTACTAGCACATGTACGCTCGTGCACACGACCCCCAGTCATCGGTCCGAATTGGACTTTGATAGGATGATCTAATCACCTTCGGGATGTAGCTAGTCCGGACGCGGCTCCAAAAGTTTGCTAGAAGGCTCTTTCCGGCATTGGATTTCCCGGAGAAGAGATTTCTCTCTTCGCGCCGAAAGCAGTCGTTGGCGAGCCCCGGTTTGATTCGAGCCAGAGGGAGGTGGCTACTGGCAGCAAGCGAGAGAACAGAGAGAGAGGTGATGAGAGCTTCTGTCTTCTGAGGTCGGTGAGAAAGATCGAGGAGGGACAGAGAGGCGGTGGGAGGATGAGAGCGTGAAATATATTTTTATTTCAAAACAATTAGTCGTGAAAGGCATCAGTTTTTTCAAAACAGTTTTTCAATTTCAATTATTTTTGCCCACCCTGCTTAGCCGCATTGCCAGTGTGAGATTTTCAATGACCTTGATTTTCAGGACCTCACTTACGGATGCTATCGGATAAGCTTATCCTACCCGAATTCTTACCAAAACAAAAAAAAAACAAATAAAGAAGTTACAAGAAGAGTTAATGTTACAACGGAGGCAGCTGTCCCCCACACTACCAACAATGTTCTTTTTGCAATTGAAGGAATTTTGTATTGATTTGAGAAATACACAAAGCATGTGCTCGGTGCTCCTGAATATACATAGGAATATAGGATAGGCGATAAAAGCAGGCTTTGATTTACGAATCTGCATCCATTCATAATGATCTGTGGTTCTTAGTTTTAGTAATGCTTGATGACAACAAGTGCACTATCCTCTGCTTGTTTGACTTGAGAAGTCAATCACCAGTCATCATCAAGGCTAGCACGGTGGAAGCAGAGGACTGTGCATACGAAAATGAAGAAGGCTGTGAAGTCCAAGAACATGGCGCCAGTCTCAATCATATTGGCATGCCGAAGGATGACAGGGATAGCAATGCTCCCTACAACTGATGCTCCTGTCAGGAACTTGGCAGCATCTATCCATCTGGAAGTTTGGAGGCAAAAGGGGGGAATTAGATTCGAAGATAAACAGCGTGCTTGACATGTTACTCTATGAGGGCATGAGAAATAAAAAACTAATAATCCTACAATTTGTTTGTTAGACATATTGAATATTGATGTACATTAAGCTTGTGAAAGGATAGACCAAATGATTTATTCATGCATCACCGGATAAAGCAGTTTTTTATATTCCGTATGTCTAAAGTTATTAGTCAGTGCCAGAGACAACTTCTGCATCCGGGAAGCACCTTTCCATCCTGTTGTATGTGTGTCATTACTAAGGGAGGGCAAACTACCACAGTAAGCCCAAGGGAGTATGAACCATGACCAGAAGGCTATAACAGTTCATCTTATAAAGGACATATCCATGGTTGGGAAAGAGGTAGTCACAGCTATAGCAGAAACATGTCAGTTAATCTACCAGAAGGTTATAACAACTGAATTTATAAAAAGGACTCAGCCATGGTCAAGAAAGAGGTAGGGCAGACTACAACTATGGATGAATTCTTTCTTTACCCAGGAAATCTACCAGAATAACATGTCATTTTTTACAAATGTTAATACAAATGAGATTGAAGAAGCAGAAACAACTAGTTGGTCCCCGGTTGAGCCGGAAAGGATCTTAGGGTAGTACCCGTTGGTCCCCGGTTCGACTCCTAGCCATGGCCGCTCTCTATTTACCAAAACAAGAAGCAGAAACAACCCATTTTGGGAGGGTTTTGAGGAAGAACAAAGAGAGGTCTAAGATCTTTTTCATGTTGTCTTGTTCTATTATTCCACTAGAAATCAACTATTGAAAGAAAGGAAGATGACCTTTAAGCATTTTGGGATGGTTTTGAAGAAGAACAAAGGGAAGTCTAAGATCTTTTTCATGTTGTCTTGTTCTATTATTCCACTAGAAATCAACTACTTAAAGAAAGGAAGATGACCTTTGAGCAAAATAATTATCAGAACAACAAATCCAACATTAAACCTTATAATCAATGCTCTAACACCGCACAAGTATCACAAAAGCGACAGTCAGTCTATTACTCGCCCACTTCCCCAGCTTACAAGACGGGACTTGCTCAAATTAAAAGGGTAAAAATCCATCATCAATGGTACCTGAACTTTAGAGAAAGCTACAAATAAGTCCCTAAGCTTTCGTTCAATTAAAGCTCCTTTGGAGAGTGTTGCATATGTGTCCAGGACACCTAAGCAAATTTTTGGTCAATTAAAGGCTTTGAACTATGGAACTTGTCCCGAGACAATGCTTCCATCAAAATAAATCACCAAAAAAAAAAAGCTTATTACATAACTTTTAGGAACCCTTTGTAAGTTTCTCCAAAATTCAGGGATTTTAATAAACATTCTAAAAGATGCTTGGGCCGAGGGTCTAGGCAGATTTGCTAATGTATTTTTAGGCTATATAAACTAATAAACTCTCATAGTCTTCCATAGTTCCATATGTTTCAACATGTTCAAATTAAATAAACATAAAAGATAATGCTTATTGTTCAACTGAGAGCATGCGGGTTAACTGTGAAAAAACACTGAAGAGAAAGACAGCATGCGGGTTTACTAGTTTAGGTATTTTAGATATATAAAAAAACGACCGCAAAAAATCCCACCAAACAGGCCCCCCTGCCAAGCCCCCCAAGGCAGCTGCCATTTAGAAACTGATTTTAATTGACAAGAAAAAAAACTCATGGGAATGTTTCTAACTTCTCCCAAGTTTAGGGACATCTCTTGCCTCAATGTTGAGTCAACAAATTGGTGTTCTTTAAGATCATCAATAAATAAAACATTTAAGGGTTGGAGTGGGCTACTCTCCTCATAAGTAGCCAGTAGGGTTCAAGGCAAAGGAAACTATGAGTAATCTTGAGATAGGAAAATCTGTCACCTGGAAGTTTGGAGACAAAGGGGGCCAATTAGATTTGAAGAGAAACAGTGTGATTGACATGTAACTCTATAAGGGCATGAGAAATACAAAAACTATTACTCGTGCAATTTGTTTTGTTGGATATATTGATGTGCATTAGCCTTTTCAGCAGCTTCCTTACATTATGAAAAGATATGGGCACTAGACTATTAGACCCAAATGATTATTCATGCATCACCGGATAAAGCAGTTTTTTATATTAAATATTTCAAAAGCTATAGATCTCCCCTTTAAGAGGAGTTTAAGCTAGTGATCGTGTGCCTCTGTAATCTCTTATGATCATAAGCCCATCTAGCAACAGCTTTTGCATCCAGAAAACACCTTTCCATCCTGTTGTATGTATCAGACTGTCAGAGAGTACCATTGCGAGGGGAGGGCAGATTACAACAATAAGCCCTAGGGAGTATGAACAGAAGGCTATAACAGTTCATTTTGTAAAAGGATTTATTCATGGTTGGGAAAGAGGTAGTGGCAGCTGTAGAAGATAATGTCAGCTGTAATCTACCAGAAGGTTATAACCACTGAATTTACAAAAAAGAGTCAGCCATGGTCAAGAAAGGACTCAGTCATGTCATTTTTGCAAATGTTAGTACAACTGCGATTAAAGAAGCAGAAACAACACATTTTGGGAGAGGCTTGAGGAAGAACATAGAGAAGTCTAAGATCTTTTCCATGCTGTCTTGTTATATTATTCCACTAGAAATCGACTATTTAAAGAAAAGAAGACGACCTTTGGGCAAAATAATTATCAGAAGAACAAATCCAACATTAACCCTTGTAAGTTGTAATCAATGCCATAGAACCACACAAGCATAACAAAGGCGGCAGTTGGTCTATTACTCACCCACTCCGGGGCATGCAAGATGGGACTTGCTCAAAATAAAAGGGTAAAAATCCATCAACAGCCCTTGAACTTTAGAGATAGTTACAAATAAGTCCCTAAACCTTCGTTCAATTATAGCTCCTAAACTTTGGAGAAAGATACAGATGGACACAGGACACTCACCTAAGCAATTATTTGGTCAATTAAAGTCTTTGAACTATGAAAATTGGTGTCAAGACAATGCCTTCCATCAAAATAAATCACCCAAAAAAAAACCGTATTACATAAATTTAAGGAACCCTTTGAAAATTTCTCAAATAGACATTCTAAATAGTGCTTAGGTCGAGGGTCTAGGCGGATTCACTAATTTGATATGTATTTTTACTCATAGGCCATGTCCAAGACCTATATAAACTAATGAACTCTCGTAGGCTTCCATAGTTCCATATGCTGCAACATATTCAAATTAAATAAACATAAAACATAATGCTTATTGTTCAACCGAGAGCCTGTGGGTTTACTGTGAATGAAACACTTAAGAGAAAGACAGCCTGCAGGTTTAGTAGTTTTTTTTGGTGGGTGGGTTGGGGGGTTGGGTGGGCTAAAATCAGGTTCTACTAAAAAGGCACCTAGACCAACAAGAGATGCCATACATCCCAACAAGAGGCATCCATGCCAAGCAACTTAACTCTTAGATTTCAAGACACCAAGGGTCAAGGCAGCTAGAACACTGATTTTAATTGACAAGAAAAAAACTTATGGCCATGTTTCTAACTTGGGACACCCCTTGCCTCTATGTTGAGTCAGAAAATCGGTGTTCTTTATGATCTTCATCATTAAAACATTCAGAGAGGTCTATTCCCCTAGTAAGTAGGGTTCAAGGCAAAGGAAACTTTGAGTAATCTTGAGATAGGAAAATCTGTGTTATTATATCACCATGCCAAAGACAACTAGAAACAACTAGGGAGTAATTACATCCTTCCAATTGTCATAACCAAATTAACTGCTTATCAACTACAGTTCAGTGGTTATTTTCCTCTTCTATAAATACTCAAAACCATTCTCCTCTATGGTCATTTGAAGGGAACTCTTCAGATTTGTCCGATTGTTCAAGAGCTTTGTTGTATACTTAGGAGTGAATTTGTTTGTGACCCAACAAGTAATGCAAACAAATATCACTTAAAAGAAAGTGATCTTTCATGCCTCAATGCATTAATAAAACCCCTATGTACCGACACAAATTATTTGAAAAATACAGCCAAGAGAAAAAATAACTTTCTCGCATTAATTTATTATATATCTGACAGAAACCATTTCTTTTTGTTCTCAAATGGAGTTTTTGTCCACAAAGGTGAAGAAGGTACCAAGTATAAGGAAATTCCACTATAATCCATAAATCCAAGGTAAAAAAAAAACTACAAATGGTGGAATTTAAGTGTACAAGTGACTTGTTGCTATTTTTAAGATGAGACATCAATTTGAAAAGGGCCTTTGATGAGATAGCTCAACAATCTAGTTCTCCAAATGGATGGATAACATGAAAAAAAACAAGTGCCAAGTTTTCTAGCATAGTGTTGTATTTGAAATTTGAAACATAAATAGGAGCTTGTACCTAAAAATCACTGAGATTAGATGTAAAGGCCCTTTGATGGAATTTAAGTGTAAAACTGACTTGTTGCTATTTTTCAGATGAGACATCAATTTGAAAAGGCCCTTTGATGAGATAGCTCAACAATCTAGTTCTCCAAATGATGGATAACATGAGAAAAAAAAAAAAAAAAAAAAGGTGCCAAGTTTTCTAGCATAGTGTTGTAGATTTGAAATTTGAAACATAAACCGGAGCTTGTACCTAAAAAGCACTGAGATTAGATGTAAGATCCAATTGACACAATCTAAACTTATGTGTAAGAAAATAAACTTCAATCTCAACTCTGATGGGTCAAACACTCACAAGTTAACAGCAACACTTATGTTGTATGCATAACATACTCCCTTAGTACAGAATAAAGAATCATATTCAGTTTAGTTTCATGCTGTAATAAACTTACCCACCACCATCACGACTTATTAAGAACTGAGTGGACCCGCCTCCAAAGAACAAACAAGGCATAGGAACCAGCACATACATGAGAGCTGAAAGAGTGACATGTCAATAATTAGTGTGAAAGCAAATAAATTCTTGAATTTGTTTGCTAGGACAAATGAAGCTACCTGATAACAGTGGCCACCAGTTACTATATATTGCGCATGCCTGCCATGAAAACCGGATTTTAGATTAGCAAAAACAAAAGAAAGAAAGAACATTGCAGTGTAACAAGAGTAGCTCGAACATACACCAAAATATACACTATCTGATTTCCAAGCTGTAAATCTAAGCTTTAAACTCTCACTCATCAGAATAAACAAGAAAATGACATTCAGCGCTCAAGGGCCGAGAAATTAATGCAATATTGCAAAACATAGGGCTATCCATGACCATGGCACTACAGCAGTCACCAAACAGGATATACGAAAGGGAAAAACAGGGAGCACATGCAACCACTTTGTTTAGGAATTATCTTCCAGAACAATATTCACAAAGTGTAATTATCTCCAAAAATGAAAAATAAGAAAAGATGGATCTATAATAGTTGGAGGTTCTTTGACATTCCAACAGGTATAATTGCTAGGGAGTATGTTAACTAAACTAGATAATCGAAAAACACAAATACCCCACTTATTATGATAACAACGAAAAAATAGATGATCTCAACACCCAAAACGGGTTAGTTCTACCAGCTGGGATACAATTCACAAGATGGCATTCAAAACCTTTTTTTTTTTAATCAGAAAACAATATAGAACTGGTCCACAACGAATACAAAATCATTTTTAAAAATCCCTTAGCAGTAGGTGGTATTTGAGTTCCTGGAGAGCATTTTCTGATCCCTTAGCACTAGCGAGTAATTGATTTCCCAGAGAGCATTTTCTGATTAAATGAACTCTAGGATTATAATCGGAACAAAATTACCATAAGTTCTATCTACTAAAGCCATACCAATATCTGTAGCAAGATGCTGGATGAGAACATAAAAGCAAGCCCAGCAAGTCTGCATAAGGTTTCACTTGTGTTAGAAACATTCAGTTTTCTTACTACACCAAATGAAGAGAAGTACATCTCAGGATTGGCCAACTTACACTGCGATTAGTGATCACCATTGTGAGATCCAAGGCCAGCACAGAAAGAAGGCAGAATCAACCGTTAGCATAATATATAATTATGGAAAGTAAGCCACAACAGAAGATAAACACTGGATCAATCCAATCAACTAGTGTAGTGTACTGTACAAATCTCAGCCCTATGGAGTCTGAGATAGGTACCAAACTTGCTCAAAAATCAGGGCATTCATTCCAGTTGCAAAAAGCATGCTGTTTAAGCTACAATCAGATGTTGACGATTTAAAATGAGCGAAAATGTCAAGATTTGAGAAACGACTTCGTTGTACTGATCTTGTGATTGGACTTTCAAGGGATCATTCCACAACGCCATCTTCACCTTGACTATGACCCCTTGAGAACTTTCCATATCCTACGAGGAACTAATCCAATTTCACACTATCTCTAAGATTTCCGGATCGCAGGCGTGGAGATTCGCTGGTCGAACCATGCAGGTGAATTTTAGGTAAGGGCGGATGTCCAATAGAAGAAATAGGAGAGAGAAAGGTGTACCTTCAACCGTCATCGCCATGCCTATGGTTTCCAACTGAAGAAATTAGGGCTGATGAAGGAGAGGTGGTTTGTGCGAATCAGGGGAATCCGGCGTTTAAGCCACCTAGAAGGAAAGAGGTGGCGGTCTGGCCGATTGTTCAATAAGTTGGAAATAACTCGGGTCAATATCTCCACAATTCTTTCCAAAAAAACATGTCTTAATTGGTGGTTTATGTACAGTACTCTACAGAGTCATTAGAGTAGAGGATCTGTCATTTTTTATTGTTTAAGATTTTTGATAGATGTTCATGTACAATACCCCATGAGAAAATGTCAATATATACGACGGGCATAAAACACGGAATTTTGGACCCTAATTCAATAAATAATACTCCCTCCGTTCAAATATGTAAGATTATTTACTTTTCGGCACGTAGTTTAAGGAGCTAAATACTATATAAAATAATGATTTTTATTAAAATTATTTTTTACATTTTAATACATATTAATAAAAAGTGTTATATTGTAAAACATAATTTTAAAAAAAATAATATTTTATATAGTATTTAGCTCCTTAACCTACGTGCCAAAAAGTAAAAGATCTTATATTTCCGAACGGAGGTAGTATATAAAACTTGTATCTACCAAGTCACAGAGTCATTAGAGTAAATGATCTCCCATTTTGGAATGTTTAAGATTTCGATAGATTTGCATGTACCGTACCCTATGAGAAAATACGATAACGTGCGTCGGAATTAAAATAGGGAATTTTAGGCCCCAATTCAATAAATACAATAAGAAACTTTAATATACCAAGTTACAGAGTCATTAGGATATGCCATTTTGGAATGTTTATGATTTAGACAGATTTTCGTGTACAATACCCAATGTTCTAAAAAACGCTTAGCGGGTGCTTAGCGGTAATGTTACATTAAAGCTACCCACAAAGTTTCAGCCCTTTTGGAACACAAGAGATGACACTTCCTTCATTAACCCGAAATCTCCCATAAAAATACAAGCCGTGTTGCAAATCTCATGCGGTAAGCTGATCGTATTAGCCTCCAAATTCCCATTTTTTAGCGTTTCCCCGCCTTATTGGTTATATTAAAGCTACCCACAAATTTTCAGCCCTTTTGGAGCACTAAAGATGATAGTTCCTTCATTAACCCGAAATATCCCACAAAAATACAAGCCGTGTTGCAAATCTCACGCGGTAAGCTGATCGTATTAGCCTTCAAATTCCCATTTTTTAGCCTTTCCGAACCTTATTGGTGATATTAAAGCTACCCACAAAGTTTCAGCCCTTTTGGAGCACTAGAGATGACACTTCATTCATTAACCCGAAATATCTCACAAAAATACAAGCCGTGTTGTAAATCTCACGCGGTAAGCTGATCGTATTAGCCTCTAAATTCCCATTTTTTAGCGTTTCCCTACCTTATTGGTTATATTAAAACTACCCACAAAGTTTCAGCCCTTTTAGAGAACTAGAGATGGCACTTCCTTTATTAATCCGAAATCTCCCACAAAAATACAAGCCGTGTTGCAAATCTCACGCGGTAAGCTGATCGTATTAGCCTCCAAATTCCCACTTTTTTAGCGTTTCCCCACCTTATTGGTTATATTAAAGCTACCCACAAAGTTTCGGCCCTTTTGGAGCAATAGAGATAGAACTTCCTTCATTAACCCGAAATCTCCAACAAAAATACAAGGAGTGTTGCAAATCTCACGCGGTAAGCTGATCGTATTAGCCTCCAAATTCCCATTTTTTAGTTTTTCCCCATCTTATTGGTTATATTAACCTATCCACAAATTTTCAGCCCTTATGGAGCACTAAAAATGGTACTTCCTTCATTAACCCAAAATATCGCACAAAAAAATACAAGCCGTGTTGCAAATCTCACGCGGTAAACTGATCGTATTAGCCTTCAAATTCCCATTTTTTAGCGTTTCCCAACCTTATTTGTGATATTAAAGCTACCCAAAAAGTTTCAGCCCTTTTGGAGCACTAGAGTTGACACTTCCTTCGTTAACCCGAAATCTCCCACAAAAATACAAGTCGTGTTGCAAATCCAACGCGGTAAGCTGATCGTATTACCCTCCAGATTCTCATTTTTAGCTTTTCCGCACTTTATTGGCTACATTAAAGCTACCTACAAAGTTTCAGCCATTTTGGAGCACTAGAGATGACACTTCCTTCATTAACTCGAAATCTCCAACAAAAATACAAGCCGTGTTGCAAATCTCACGATGTTAGCTGATCAAGTTAGCCTCCAAATTCCCAACTTTTAGCATTTCCCCACCTTATTGCTTATATTAAAGCTACCCACAAAGTTTCAGCCCTTTTGGAGGAGTAGAGATGGCACTTCCTTCATTAACCCGAAATCTCCCACAAAAATACAAGCCGTGTTGCAAATCTCACGCGATAAGCTGATCGTATTAGCCTCCAAATTCCCATTTTTTAGCGTTTCCCCGACTAATTGGTTATATTAAAGCTACCCACAAATTTTCATCCCTTTTGGAGCACTAAAGATGGTACTTCCTTCATTAACCCGAAATATTCTACAAAAATACAAGCCGTGTTGCAAATCTCACGCGGTAAGCTGATCGTATTTGCCTTCAAATTCCAACTTTTTAGCCTTTCCCAACCTTATTGGTGATATTAAAGCTACCCACAATGTTTCAGCCCTTTTGGAGCACTAGAGATGACACTTCGTTCATTAACCCGAAATATCCAACAAAAATACAAGCCATGTTGTAAATCTCACGCGGTAAGCTGATCGTATTAGCCTTCAAATTCTCATTTTTTAATGTTTCCCCACCTGATTGGTTATATTAAAGCTAGCCACAAAGTTTCAGCCATTTTGGAGCAATAGAGATGACACTTCTTTCATTAACTCGAAATCTCCCACAAAAATACAAGCCGTGTTGCAAATTTCAAGCGGCAAGCTGATCGTATTAGGCTTCAAATTCCCATTTTTTAGCATTTACCAACCTTATTGGTGATATTAAAGCTACCCACAAAGTTTCAGCCCTTTTGGAGCACTCGAGATGGCACTTCCTTCATTAACCCGAAATCTCCCACAAAAATATAAGTCGTGTTGAAAATCAAATGCGGTAAGCTGATCCTATTAGCCTCCAAATTCTTATTTTTTAGCGTTTCCGCACCTTATTGGCTACATTAAAGCTACCCACAAAGTTTCAACCCTTTTCGAGCACTATAGATGACACTTCCTTCATTAACTCGAAATCTCCCACAAAAATTGATATGCGATATATTCTATAGCGCATTTAGTAGTTTTTGTCAACATTTACATGTCATTGTGAGAGATATTTGTATGAACTTGGTGATTCGGAACTTGTTGAAGAAGTTGAAGAAATCATAGGATCATGCAAGTTATAGAAGAGTTGAAGTGAAGAAATTCGGAAGCAGCTGGAATCAGGTGAGCTTGGCGCGGCCGCGCTGCTACATGGCGTGCCCGCGCTGCTAGGAGGGAGTACCTGCGTCGTTGCCTCAGAGAGAAGTAGCAAGACATTCACTGGCGCGCCCGCGCTGCTACATGACGCGCCCGCGTCAGTCCCTGGAGACGGATTCTTATCCGATTCTCCCCTATCTTATTAGTTGTTAATTTATATTTTTACGGGAAAAAAACCCTTTTAATTAGGTTATATTTTTTCCGAGAAGGAAGCCAGTTTGATTAGGTTATTTTCCAGAGACGTATTTTTCCTTTTATCATCTCACAAACCTTATGGAGAACTAACTCTCCTTTGTTACACTTGGTTCTTTGAAGCCCTCGATTGAATTGGTTGTGAGTATTCTACTCTAGTTCGTCCTTTGTTAATTGTTTCGATCTCTTGAGCTTATTGCTTGATTGCTTATTATTGGTTAATCTGGATTGATCACCTAGGTTTATCGATACTAGTCATATTGCTAGGGTTTCCAATTCCAGGTTTGGGGTTGTAGATCCATTGTAGCAAACACAATCATCATAAGTAGGTTGCTTATGTTAGATTCTGAAGGAGATTCGATTACAAGCTATTTTAACGGGTTGTTAGAATCGCTTGTATCTCATTATAATTCATGTTTGAATGCTATTGCTTTATTATTCGGTGAAGGTTTCCCCTTGTAATTTGGTGATAAGCGCTTTTAGGACTGGTAGGACTAAAAGCTATTACACGATCTGAATTGAGAACAATTACTGGACATTAGAACTTGAGACTCATAGAATTCGATGATGAACCATCTCAATTGTTGTGCGGATAATTACCTGGTGTAATACTTTTCCATCATATATTTGCAACTTGTTCTGTCACTATTGCTTACACACAAAACTCCCCCTTGAATTGGTTACTTTTGGGTAATAATACTTGCTCTTACAATTGATTCTGTTTCCCTGTGGGTTCGACCCTAACTTACCTACTATACTTGTTATAGTTTGCACCTTAGGAATTTACTTTGATTTGGCATAACGACAATAGGCCTGTCAAAAATACAAGCCATGTTGCAAATCTCACGCTGTAAGCTGATCATATTAGCCTCCAAATTCCATTTTTTAGCGTTTCCCTGCCTTATTGGTTATATTAAAGCTACCCATAAATTTTCAGCTCTTTTGGAGCACTAAAGATGGCACTTCCTTCATTAATCCGAAATCTCCTACAAAAATACAAGCCGTGTTGCAAATCTCACGCGCTAAGCTGATTGTATTAGCCTCCAAATTCCCATTTTTTAGCGTTTCCCCACGTTATTGGTTACATTAAAGCTACCCACAAAGTTTCAGCCCTTTTGGGGCACTAGAGATGGCACTTCCTTTATTAACCCGAAATCTCCCACAAAAATACAAGCCGTGTTGCAAATACAACGCGGTAAGCTGATCGTATTAGCCTCCAAATTCTTATTTTTTAGAGTTTCCGCACCTTATTGTTTACATTAAAGCTACCCACAAAGTTTCAGCCTTTTCGGAGCACTAGAGATGACACTTGCTTCATTAACTCGAAATCTCCCACAAAAATACAAGCCGTGGTGCAAATCTCACACGGTAATCTGATCGTATTAGCCTCCAAATTCTCATTTTTTAGCGTTTCCCCACCTTATTGGTTATATTAAGGCTACCCACAAAGTTTCGGCTCTTTTGGAGCACTAGAGATGACACTACCTTCATTAACCCGAAATCTCTCACAAAAATACAAGCTGTGTTGCAAATCTCATGCGGTAAGCTGATCGTATTAGCCTCCAAATTCCCATTTTTTAGCGTTTCCCCACCTTATTGGTTATATTAAACCTACTCACAAAGTTTCAGCCCTTTTGGAGCAACAGAGATGTCTCTTCCTTCATTAAGCTGAAATCTCCCACAAAAATACAAGCCGTGTTGCAAATCTCACGCGGAAAGCTGATCGTATTAGCCTCTAAATTCCCATTTTTTAGCTTTTCCCCACCTTATTGTTTATATTAAAGCTACCCACGAAGTTTCAGCCCTTTTGGAGCAGTAGAGATGGCACTTCCTTCATTAGCCCGAAATCTCCCACAAAAATACAAGCCGTGTTGCAAATCTCACGCGGTAAGCTGATCGTATTAGCCTTCAAATTCCCATTTTTTAGCGTTTCCCTGCCTTATTGGTTATATTAAAGCTACTCACAAAGTTTCAGCCCTTTTGGAGCACTAGAGATGTCACTTCCTTCATTAACCCGAAATCTCCCACAAAAATACAAGTCGTGTTGCAAATCTCACGCGGTAAGCTGATCATATTAGCCCCCAAATTCCCATTTTTTAGTGTTTCCCCAACTTATTGGTTATATTAAAGCTACTCACAAAGTTTCAGCCCTTTTGGAGCACTAGAGATGGCACTTCCTTCATTAACCCGAAATCTCCCACAAAAATACGAGCCGTGTTGCAAATCTCACGCGGTAAGCTGATCGTATTAGCCTCCAAATTCCCATTTTTTAACGTTTCCCCACCTTATTGGTTATATTAAACCTACCCACAAAGTTTCAGCCCTTTTGGAGCTGTAGAGATGACATTTCCTTCATTAGCCTAAAATCTCTGAGCCGTGTTGCAAATCTAACGCGGTAATCTGATCGTATTAGCCTCCAAATTCCCATTGTTTAGCGTTTTCCCACCTTATTGGTTATATTAAAGCTACCCACGAAGTTTCGGCCCTTTTGGAGCAATAGAGATAGAACTTCCTTCATTAACCCGAAATCTCCCACAAAAATACAAGCCGTGTTGCAAATCTCACGCGGTAAGCTGATCGTATTAGCCTCCAAATTCTCATTTTTTAGCGTTTCCCTACCTTCTTGGTTATATTAAAGCTACTCACAAAGTTTCAGCTCTTTTGGAGCACTAGAGATGTCACTTCCTTTATTAACCCGAAATCTCCCACAAAAATAAAAGTCGTGTTGCAAATCTCACGCGGTAAGCTGATCGTATTAGCCTCTAAATTCCCATTTTTTTAGCGTTTCCCCACCTTATTGATTATATTAAGGGCCTGTTTGGTATCCACCAAAATTGGGGATGGGAATGGGTCATTCCCATTTTGTTGTTTGGTATGTCAAAATCGGGAATTAAAATGATTCCCGGTGATCTCCTCATCCCCCCTTTTCAGCCCATTTCATTCCTTTGAAAAACCTAGGGGATCTTTTCATTCCCAATTTCATACAAACCCCCCCCCCATCTTCCTTCCTGGATCTCCACCGGTGTCCTTCATCTCCACCACCCGTCTCCACGTCGCTACCATCAACGTCCAACGCCGCCGCAGCCTCCGCCACCGCCACCGCCGCCTCCGCCCAGATCCGAAGCCGCCGCCGTCGCCACTGCTACCACCACCGTCCAGATCGGCCTCCACCGGTCTCTCTCTCTCTCTCTGCGCATCGTCCTCGCCGTCGCCACTGCTACCACCACCGTCCAGATCGGCCTCCCCCGGTCTCTCTCTCTCTCTCTCTCTCTCTCTCTCTCTCTCTCTCTCTCTCTCTCGGAACCGCCTCTGTCGGCCCTTGTCCAGATCCACGGTGTTCAGATCCGCCCCCGTCGCCGTCGTCCCTGCGTCGACAGTCATGTCCAGATGGTGGCTCGCCACCCCCGGTCGCAGTCGAACACCGCCTCCATCAGCCCTTCTCCAGATCCGCGGAGTTCAGATCCTCTCCGTTGCAGTCGGCCTCCACCGGACCACCACTGCCCAAACCCCCTCTTCTTTCCATATTCACTCAAATTTGTACAGTATGGTTCAATTTTGTATTTTGATGATGAGTTTATGCAATTGATAGGTTGAATTTGGGTATTTTTATGCATAATTTGGTAGATTGGATTTGTGTGTTTTTGAATTGGATATGTCAAATTTGGGTATTTTTAGGTTGAATTTGTTAGTTTCTCATTCCCGAATTATACCAAACAACATGCTTCGGTAATGGTTTATTCCAACTTTTGATTCCGATTTCCATTCCAATTCCGATTACTACTTTCGTACCAAACGGGGCCTAAAGCTACCCACGAAGTTTCAACCCTTTTGGAGCAGTAGAGATGACACTTCCTTCATTTGCCTGAAATTTCCCACAAAAATACAAGCCGTGTTGCAAATCTAACGCGGTAAGCTGATCGTATTAGCCTCCAAATTCCCATTTTTTAGCGTTTCCCCACCTTATTTGTTATATTAAAGCTACCCACAAAGTATCAGCCTTTTTGGACGACTAGAGATGGCACTTCGTTCATTACCCCGAAATCTCCCACAAAAATACAAGCCGTGGTGCAAATCTCACGCGGTAATCTGATCGTATTAGCGTCCAAATTCCCATATTTTTAGCGTTTCCCCACCTTATTGGTTATATTAAAGCTACCCAAAAAGTTTCAGCCCTTTTGGAGCACTAGAGATGGCACTTCCTTCATTAACCGGAAATCTCCCACAAAAATACAAGCCGTGTTGCAAATCTCACGCGGTAAGCTGATCGTATTAGCCTCCAAATTCCCATTTTTTAGCGTTTCCCCACCTTATTGGTTATATTAAAAATACTCTCAAAGTTTCAGCCCTTTTGGAGCACTAGAGATGTCACTTCCTTCATTAACCCGAAATCTCCCACAAAAATACAAGCCGTGTTGCAAATCTCACGCGGTAAGCTAATCGTATCAGTCTCCAAATTCCTATTTTTTTGAGTTTCCCCACCTTATTGGTTATATTAAACCTACTCACAAAGTTTCAGCTATTTTGGAGCAATAGAGATGGCACTTCCTTCATTAACCCGAAATCTCCCACAAAAATACAAGCCGTGTTGCAAATCTCACGCGGTGATCTGATCGTATTAGCCTCCAAATTCCCATTTTTTAACATTTCCCGACCTTATTGGTTATATTAAACCTACCCACAAAGTTTCAGCCCTTTTGGTGCAGTAGAGATGACATTTCCCTCATTAGCCTAAAATCTCCTACAAAAATACAAGCCGTGTTGCAAATCTAACGCAGTTATCTGGTCGTATTAGCCTCCAAATTCCCATTTTTTAGCGTTTCCCCACCTTATTGGTTATATTAAAGCTACCCACGAAGTTTCAGCCCTTTTGGAGCAGTCGAGATGGTACTTCCTTAATTAGCCCGAAATCTCCCACAAAAATACAAGCCGTGTTGCAAATCTCACGCGGTAAGCTGATCGTATTAGCCTCCAAATTCCCATTTTTTAGCGTTTCCCTACCTTATTGGTTATATTAAAGCTACTCACAAAGTTTCAGCCCTTTTGGAGCCCTAGAGATGTCACTTCCTTTATTAACCCGAAATCTCCCACAAAAATAAAAGCCGTGTTGCAAATCTCACGCGGTAAGCTGATCGTATTAGCCTCTAAATTCCCATTTTTTTAGCGTTTCCCCACCTTATTGATTATATTAAAGCTACCCACGAAGTTTCAGCCCTTTTGGAGCAGTAGAGATGGCACTTCCTTCATTTGCCTGAAATTTCCCACAAAAATACAAGCCGTGTTGCAAATCTCACGCGGTAAGCTGATCGTATTAGCCTCCAAATTCCCATTTTTAGCGTTTCCCCACCTTATTTGTTATATTAAAGCTACCCACAAAGTATAAGCATTTTTGGACGACTAGAGATGGCACTTCGTTTATTACCCCGAAATCTCCCACAAAAATACAAGCCGTTGTGCAAATCTCACGCGGTAATCTGATCGTATTAGCGTCCTAATTCCCATTTTTTAGCGTTTCCCCACCTTATTGGTTATATTAAAGCTACTCACAAAGTTTCAGCCCTTTTGGAGCACTTGAGATGGCACTTCCTTCATTAACCCAAAATCTCTCACAAAAATACAAGCCGTGTTGCAAATGTCACGCGGTAAGCTGATCGTATTAGCCTCCAATTTCCCATCTTTTTGAGTTTCCCCACCTTATTGGTTATATTAAACCTACTCACAAAGTTTCAGCAATTTTGGAGCACTAGAGATGGCACTTCCTTCATTAACCCGAAATCTCCCACAAAAATACGAGCCGTGTTGCAAATCTCACGCGGTAAGCTGATCGTATTAGCCTCTAAATTCCCATTTTTTAGCGTTTCCTCACCTTATTGGTTATATTAAAGCTACCCACAAAGTTTCAACCCTTTTGGACAACTAGAGATGGCACTTCGTTAATTAACCCGAAATCTCTCACAAAAATACAAGCTGTGTTGCAAATCTCACGCAGTAATCTGATCGTATTAGCCTCCAAATTCCCATTTTTTAGCGTTTCCCAACCTTATTGGTTATATTAAAGCTACTCACAAAATTTCAGCCCTTTTTGGAGCAGTAGAGATGACACTTCCTTCATTATCTCGAAATCTCCCACAAAAATACAAGCCGTGTTACAAATCTCACGCGGTAAGCTGATCGTATTAGCCTCCAAATTCCCATTTTTTAGTGTTTCCCCAACTTATTGGTTATATTAAAGCTACTCACAAAGTTTCAGCCCTTTTGGAGCACTAGAGATGGCACTTCATTCCTTAACCCGAAATCTCCCACAAAAATACGAGCCGTGTTGCAAATCTAACGCGGTGATCTGATCGTATTAGCCTCAAAATTCCCATTTTTTAACGTTTCCCCACCTTATTGGTTATATTAAACCAACCCACAAAGTATCAGCCCTTTTGGAGCAGTAGAGATGACATTTCCTTCATTAGCCTAAAATCTCCCACAAAAATACAAGCCGTGTTGCAAATCTAGGGTTTAGTTTTAGGGTTTAGGGTTTAGGGTTTAGGGTTTAGGGTTTAGGGTTTAGGGTTTAGGGTTTAGGGTTTAGGGTTTAGGGTTTAGGGTTTAGGGTTTAGGGTTTAGGGTTTAGGGTTTAGGGTTTAGGGTTTAGGGTTTAGGGTTTAGGGTTTAGGGTTTAGGGTTTAGGGTTTAGGGTTTAGGGTTTAGGGTTTAGGGTTTAGGGTTTAGGGTTTAGGGTTTAGGGTTTAGGGTTTAGGGTTTAGGGTTTAGGGTTTAGGGTTTAGGGTTTAGGGTTTAGGGTTTAGGGTTTAGGGTTTAGGGTTTAGGGTTTAGGGTTTAGGGTTTAGGGTTTAGGGTTTAGGGTTTAGGGTTTAGGGTTTAGGGTTTAGGGTTTAGGGTTTAGGGTTTAGGGTTTAGGGTTTAGGGTTTAGGGTTTAGGGTTTAGGGTTTAGGGTTTAGGGTTTAGGGTTTAGGGTTTAGGGTTTAGGGTTTAGGGTTTAGGGTTTAGGGTTTAGGGTTTAGGGTTTAGGGTTTAGGGTTTAGGGTTTAGGGTTTAGGGTTTAGGGTTTAGGGTTTAGGGTTTAGGGTTTAGGGTTTAGGGTTTAGGGTTTAGGGTTTAGGGTTTTAGGGTTTTAGGGTTTTAGGGTTTTAGGGTTTAGGGTTTAGGGTTTAGGGTTTAGGGTTTAGGGTTTAGGGTTTAGGGTTTAGGGTTTAGGGTTTAGGGTTTAGGGTTTAGGGTTTAGGGTTTAGGGTTTAGGGTTTAGGGTTTAGGGTTTAGGGTTTAGGGTTTAGGGTTTAGGGTTTAGGGTTTAGGGTTTAGGGTTTAGGGTTTAGGGTTTAGGGTTTAGGGTTTAGGGTTTAGGGTTTAGGGTTTAGGGTTTAGGGTTTAGGGTTTAGGGTTTAGGGTTTAGGGTTTAGGGTTTAGGGTTTAGGGTTTAGGGTTTAGGGTTTAGGGTTTAGGGTTTAGGGTTTAGGGTTTAGGGTTTAGGGTTTAGGGTTTAGGGTTTAGGGTTTAGGGTTTAGGGTTTAGGGTTTAGGGTTTAGGGTTTAGGGTTTAGGGTTTAGGGTTTAGGGTTTAGGGTTTAGGGTTTAGGGTTTAGGGTTTAGGGTTTAGGGTTTAGGGTTTAGGGTTTAGGGTTTAGGGTTTAGGGTTTAGGGTTTAGGGTTTAGGGTTTAGGGTTTAGGGTTTAGGGTTTAGGGTTTAGGGTTTAGGGTTTAGGGTTTAGGGTTTAGGGTTTAGGGTTTAGGGTTTAGGGTTTAGGGTTTAGGGTTTAGGGTTTAGGGTTTAGGGTTTAGGGTTTAGGGTTTAGGGTTTAGGGTTTAGGGTTTAGGGTTTAGGGTTTAGGGTTTAGGGTTTAGGGTTTAGGGTTTAGGGTTTAGGGTTTAGGGTTTAGGGTTTAGGGTTTAGGGTTTAGGGTTTAGGGTTTAGGGTTTAGGGTTTAGGGTTTAGGGTTTAGGGTTTAGGGTTTAGGGTTTAGGGTTTAGGGTTTAGGGTTTAGGGTTTAGGGTTTAGGGTTTAGGGTTTAGGGTTTAGGGTTTAGGGTTTAGGGTTTAGGGTTTAGGGTTTAGGGTTTAGGGTTTAGGGTTTAGGGTTTAGGGTTTAGGGTTTAGGGTTTAGGGTTTAGGGTTTAGGGTTTAGGGTTTAGGGTTTAGGGTTTAGGGTTTAGGGTTTAGGGTTTAGGGTTTAGGGTTTAGGGTTTAG